>VMOF01000002.1:61112678-62312678 GCA_011764245.1 Trialeurodes vaporariorum
TTAGATGATTAGACTTAACCATATAAGAAAGGAGAATACAATTGAGGACTTGTCCGGAAGATAGGCCGATAAAACATTAGGTTTGCTCCTCCTGAGAAAAGTACGTTGTGAGCAAATGAAGGTTTTTAGCTAAAGAGCACACCTGTCGTTTTATGGGCCTCTTTCCCGGAAGTGTCTTCAAATGTTGACGTTTGTATTTCCAATCGGCATTCTTTGCCCAAAAGCGGAAAATAACGATCACACCTATGACTGTTCTAAATGTGGAGTGAAGCGCAGAGAGCTGCCACTTAATTTGTGTATATTTAATGACATTTTTGAATTCACTAATAATGGGTCTGTTGCAAACTTTTGTTATAGCGCTACAAAGTATTCAATCTCATGTAAAATCGCGTGAAAAGTCCATTGGTGGCATCAGAAAGTCATAAAATGCAATAATAAACTCACGAGAGGCGTTTAATTAAATCCCAGATGGCGGAGAAATATCGAGCAATTTGTATGCATGCACCACGAACATCCAAGGATAGCCAACCTCACAATATCGATCACAACGTAAACAAACACATAACCTCTACCTCCAGTGAGGTTGTCCAAGTTGGCCATCCTTGGATGTTCAAGGTGCATGCATATACAGATTGCTCGATATTTCTCCGCCATCTTGGATTTCATTAAACGCCTCCTGTGAGTTTATCATTGCATTTCATGACTTTCTGATGCCACCAATGGACTTTTCAGGTGATTTTACATCAGATTATACACTTTTAATTGTTGTAGCAAAAGTTTACAACAGACCCATTGCACCGATTGACAAATAGATTAAACAGTTCAGTTTACAATAGGCGGTTTTAGTGATGACTTAGTGATGACGTCATCCGGTGATGAGCGTTCCAAACAAGGACAAACTGTCTCTCTCGCTCTCACAAAACCCCCGTGTACTGCTATGTCACTCTCATTTCAAAAATCGTGTACAGGAACATATGTTCTGACATTTTTTGACAGAAATGAATTCCTCGAGGAATTTTATTGCAATATCGATACTCGTTAAACAAGCAAGGCCGTGTTCATACGAATTTTGAAACTAGAAAGAGATGGGTGCACATGGGGGTCACGGGAGAGGGAGTGAGATAGTTTGGAACGCTACGCTAGTTTTGTCTCAACCGATTGCGACCACGATGAGTGCTTCGTTGTGATTGACGGTTAACCGTTGATTTCGCACTTTAACTGTCTATTGTAATGCTCGGAAATATGCAAATCTGTAATTTGAAATTAATCGAATAGAGGCGCTCTGGTGGCTTAAATCGGCAACAAACGCTGAAGATTCACTTTAAAAGTTTGGGAAAAAGATAGCTAGAGTGTGAATAAAATTGTTTTCAAACCATTAAGTCTTATATCGAAGTCAGCAACGAAGCGATAAATTCTCTATCCCTCTCATTTTTCCATTAAAATATGTAATATAGATATAATCAGCTCCGCGTTTATCCTTTTCCAATTTATATATTCATTTTTAAAGAAAATGAGAAAGACAGAAGATATCTTAGTAGAGAGAACGCCACTATCGGGGCGTGGTATGGTTAGATCCATACTAGCGGATCCAGGAATTTTTCCCTCTCTCTCCATGCCCATTTGATGATGTGCGTTAGAAAAGGACAGATTTTGGGCAGTCGCGTGACCTCTGCTCCCTCTTCTATCCTTATACAACACACGTGTTTATATGAACAGAGAGAGAGATGGACAATCCACCAGAACCGCCAAAGGTCGGATCAAGTTGTCTGATCTGATACTTTCGAAGATACTAGAGCAAGTGGATAGTAATGGAACTGTCGGCTTTGTCGATTAAATTCCTCCTGAAAACTCAGTAATCTCTAGAACTACCAAACGCACAAAACAACTTGAACAATATAAGACAATAGGAGAGTTCGTCAAACGAATTCCTTTCGTTCTAAATTGAGGAGTAATCCGAGAGATCTATGAGTTTGAAATCGAGCGGTTAGTGACACGCTTTGATGCGGTGTTGTTTCATGATGGCATTATAGCGGATCCATCGGAATGTGTCTGTCTCCCTTTTTGTTCATTTGAACGAACATGATAGAAAGAGAAAGAGATAAGGTGTGCAAGTCAAGTATATGTGTGCTCCCTCTTCTGTCCTTTTCTAACACGTGTATTTAAGCAAGTTAAAGAGAGAGCGAAACAACTTCCTGGATCCGACAGTGCATACTGGTCTAAGTCCACAATGAGCCTGATTATTGTCTCGCCTCTATCATTCGAACCATTCCTTCTCTTTCTCTATTCCATTTTGTCTGGGAGGTCTTAAGTTGATGAAATACTGATTTTTTCACTCTAATAATAATGAAACCATTTATGCTCTATCTCAAACCCCAAAAGTGGCGCGGCGCAAGGCGCTGCGGTAGCCAAAACAAACAGATTCCAAGGCAGGTTGACCCTCAAATTAATAGGTGCGCTCGTATTTTTTAATAATCAACATTTTTTCGATGCTTGATTTGTTGAATTGTCTAGAATTTTATTTCTGCTCAGCAAGACTTGCAGAGATTACCATCGTGCCCTTTGAATTCAAATAATAGTAACGATGCCAACAATAGACTTTCAAAGAAAAAATTGACCTTACCTTGTTGGAAATAATTGGCCTTTCGCACGTACACGCAAACAAGGGCCATGAGCTGAAGTTGTGAGAGCCTTTGTCTCGTTGACGCCGGCAGAGGAAGTAGATCCCGTAAATTTCCTATTTCTGCATTAATTAGATCCCTCCGCAATTTGCTAGCCCCTTTGGTCGATTTTGTTGCATCGAACCTGAAAATAAATTAAATTCAATTAAATTCAATTTTTACTTTCTCATGATTGTCTGTGAAGAGAAAGTATTGTAATCGTGAAAAATTTGAAAATTGAGTTAGTTCCATTTCTTGGCATTTCATGTTCCCATGCAGGAGCCCAATAAAACATATCCCAAAAAATGTCCGTCCGTCTGTCCGTCACGGATGTTATTTCTTCAACAATTGATTTTTTTTCCAATCAATTTTTCTTTCCTATCTCGAAACTCCATTCAGTATTTGCAGAAAAGGAATAGATAATTTTGAAACTTTGATCTGTCTAGGTTTCAAAGATACTGTCTCCTAAAACTTGGTAGAAACATTTTCCTATATTAACCCGATGGTGCATTTTCGCACCGAAAGAGTTACCTGTTGATCTATCATACTAGATACCTCAGTCAAATGATATCATACTATCCTGCGATTATACGTTTTTGGTCCATCCCTTAGTTTGCATAGTATGGACTAGAGGAAAGGTTTTTTAAAAAATAAATGTTCATATTTCTATGACCCAAAGGAACAAATTTTAAGATTTTGCAAAATTTCGAGACCAAAAAAGTTCGAAGATAATATATGTGTTTATAATCGAATATGATCGATCGCAACTAATTTTAGCCTCGAACTAACGTTTTAATTTATTTTACAGATAATCAAACCAACGCATTCGAATAATCGAGTAAATGGTCGATTTATGCATTTATAAGTGATGAAATAAATCGATGAATTGATTTCTATACTACGCCGGTGGAACATTTCAAAAACTGTTGGTATGGAAGTTACAGAATCGATTAACATCCGCGCGTTTATTACACTAGATCCTACAAATCCGATTTTTCCCCTCGAAATTTTACCGAAAAAAGCACCCCTAAAAATCGTGGACACGAAAGGTAAAGTCCTTTTCCAAAAATAAATTTCCGCATTTGCTAACTTACTCTTCTCAGTTCTTTGTGATGCGGTGAGTTCTAATCCGTTTACTTTTCTACTCGGGGGTTTAAGTCTCCAACAGTAGCGGCATGGCACCTGAAATCCGGCGACGTTGCATTTACTCAGTCCATTTAGAGTCAAGAAAAGGGTCGAAATGTTGGTGGTGCACAGTGCACTTCCTTGAATCGATGTTTTACTCGGGTTTAAATGGACAAAATGCAGTGTTGTCGGATTGTCACAAATCTCTGAACTGAATTCACGTACCTTTCATCTTGCGTGCATGGGCGGAACCAGCAATTTGGCGACCGTGAATTCATTCCATTTAAACATGAGAAACAATCGATTCTTGAGGGGCCATGGCTCTTTTACAAATCGATTGTTTCTCATGCATTCAAATGGGAATAATACACAGTTGTCAGTTTACTGGATCCGCCGTTGATCTTGTGTCGCCACTTAAAGATTGGATCTTGCAACAGGCAGTAGAAACGTGCTCTGGCGAATTTTGTGAAGCCACTAAGCTGCATCTTATTACCCCGATCTTTTTATAGTCAGGAAAAAAATCAGACATTTGGTGTATTTCAGCCGCACAAAGTAATGCTTCTACTCATTCAGAATATTTGACTAATTTCGGTGGTTTTTACAGATTACGTTTCATCGGCTAATTTTCTTAATGTGATTTTTGAAGCGATAAAGTGCAGGTGCTTGAAAATATTGCTTTTAAAGCAACTTCAAGAAAAACCTATTCTGTCCCGGAAAAGCATTAAATCTGTCAGCTGATTAGCTATCGGTTTTTCTTCAATGCGCATCAAGGTAAAATTTCGATGTAATTTTTTTAAGGCTCGAAAATGCAAAATCGGATTTTTGAGTCCATGCAAGGATGGATTTACCATTACGCAAAATACGCAACTGCAAGAATAGGGCCTCAGACCTAAGGGGGCCACACTTCAAGAAGGGAGGAACAAGAGAAGAAAAATAAGAAGAGGCAAAGTGGTAAAAAAAAGAATAACAAATTTGCTGAAATTGAGTTTTCAATGTCTCTTTCTAAGGAAGAAAAATATGTAGGGCGGGAAGAACCTCCTAACCCCCTTCTTTTTGGGGGTTATTTCCCAAACCCTCTATACATCCTACCCTTCTTCTAGGGGGCCCCAAACTCAAAATTGCGTAGAGCCTCTACAGACGTAAATCCGCCCCTGTGTTTAAAGAATGAGTGTCATCGTTATAACTTTATAAGATATCCTCGTATATTCAATATTTCTTGCATATTTTTAATAGGATTTTTAAAGCGAGAAAATTCAGGTATTTAAAAACATTGCATCTAAAGCAACATTGTGGAAGAACACGCGAAGAAAAATCACGCACAGGGTAACTTACAGAAGGTTTTACAGTACAATATTACTTATTGAATAATATATTTAAATTTGGTTTTTTCTTCGTACCCATTTATTTTCCTTATAATAATCAAATTGCAAGTAAACGTCGCTGTAACTACGGAAAAACAAATAGATTGAAATACAGAGAACTGCAGCTCTTAATCGTAGTAAAATCAGACACATGTATAAAAAAGTACGACGCAGATGGAGAAGATAACCAACGATCTGCGGGGGGGAGGGGAAAGAGAGGGAGAGAGAGAGAGAGAGAGAGAGAGGAGAGAGAGAGAGAGAGAGAGAGAGAGTGAGAGGAGAGAGAGAGAGAGAGGAGAGAGAGAGAGACCGAGAGAGAGAGGAGAGAAGCTCTTTAAGTTGCATTATGAATACGAATTATTGTTATTTGTCTTTCCCCTCCCGCGCATCACTCGTCTCTGCGTAACAGAGCAAGACTCCTTGACTGTCGAGTGTCAAAGAGAGAGAGAGAGAGAGAGAGAGAGAGGAGAGAGGAGAGAGAGAGAGAGAGAGAGAGAGAGAGAGAGAGAGAGAATGAGAGAGAGAGAGGGAGAGAGAGAGAGGGGAGATAGAGAGGGGGAAGATAGAGAAGGAGAGGAGAGGCGCAATAATTGAGAAGTAATGCGTGTTGCGTTTCATGATCACGGAAGGAGCGAGTCGACCGCGAATGACGGAAGTGGAATTTATTTATATTCAGGCAATCCTTCCACGCTACTCGAACATACATCCTGTCATCCTCTGATTGGACGAATAGCGCTAATAAACAAGAGCAGCGGTAATATTTTTCTTTTTATTTTTTTTCCTCCTCTTCTCTCTTTCCCTCTCCTATCCTTCTATTATTTCTCTTCTCCAACCGCTCATCGCTCCCGCTCTTACTCTCACGGCGGAGACTCGGGCTCCTCCCACCAGTGTTGCCGGCTCTCGAGTGATAATTCGTTTATTTTGTGTTGATCCGAACGCTAGATAAGCGGATCTAAGTGTCACGTTCGACAACATCGCTCTCCCATCCTAAAATACTCTCAGCCGCGGTTAGCCAACAGAAGGTCGCGCCGCCAATCCGCTCTGACATATTAGGAGCTCATAATATTTCTGCCTCTACGCAGGGTTGGACGAAAGCTATACGCTCTCCCCCCTACCTCCCCCTCTCTTATCTCTAACTTATTTCCTGAATGAGATAAAGAGATGTAGTTTGCGCCATTTTTTTAAAGAGATGTTCTGTCGGCGTTATAATCGATTCAGCGATTCGTTCCTTCACTGTTAAAGACGAAAATCAATTTTGCTAGTGTTAGATAATCGTTTTAAGGTGGATCCTCAGCATTTAGTGCCGCCAATCCGCTCTGACTTATTAAGAGCTCATAATATTTCTGCCTCTACGCAGGGTTGGACGAAAGCTACGCATTCCCCACTACCTCTCCCTCTCTTATCTCTAACTTATTTCCTGAATCAGATAAAGAGATGTAGTTTGCGCTATTTTTTTTTAAAGAGATGTTCTGTTCACTGTTAAATACGAAAAATCAATTTTGCTAGTGTTAGATAATCGTTTTAAGGTGGATCCTCAGCATTTAATGCCGCCAATCCGCTCTGACTTATTAGACTCATAATATTTCTGCCTCTAGTCCACACGCAGGTGCCTCTGTGCGGTTTGCGCCATTTTTTTAAAGAGATGTTCTACTGACGCCATAAGGGCTCGGTTTGTTTGCCTCATATTTTTTAACCTTTAAATTGTTTCTAAAAAAAAAGTTGTAACAGATCCATCGGAAATTGGTTTGAAACGAAAGTGCAAGTGTTAATTTTAGAGTGGCTAATCTGAAAACAGAAGAATTGATTTAAATGTTTCTTCTCATGGAAGGATTTGCACGATGAAGAAACTGACACATGACAGAAACAAGCGCAAATTTCTCACCTGGATAATTGTATTAGAATTCTGTGCCTAGATATCCAATGTACATACGTCTTTCCAGATGGTCCCTTGCACTTTCGTTTAAAACCAATCTTCTTCTGGATTAATTACAATTTTTGCGATTTTAGGTTGAAAAATACGAGGCAAACAAACCGCAGAATCAGATCGTCCATGCTGCCTCCCTTTGGGATAGGACTTATAACATGTATCAGCTTCTCTATTGGTATAACTCGTAGAGTGATATATCTATCGTTATAACTCGCTGGGTGGCGCAGGGTCGGCAAAGGATATTGATCATACAGAATACAAGGTTAAAGGCGAGGTGTAAAATTATACTTGCATTTGTTTTAACGCCAATTTATTAACAAATAGATATTGTTACTTCTTATATTTTCTGGATCTTGGCGCAACCCACCCGCTGACATTGTAGTCAGATCTCGGTTGAAAATCTATGTATAGTATGTACCAGAAGTTCTAACCATAGCGAGCCGATCATTTACTTCATCGTTAAACCGATCGTTAAGATTGTGTTTGACTGATTCTATTGGTCGAAATTTATAAAACTTGGCTGTTGCTTTGGGTAACCATCGTTCAAAGTGCCCATTATTTAAAGGCTATTCAATAAATGGCATCAAAAAAGGGCACTTTACCATAGCATGGCTACCAAAGCAACGACAAAGTGTTACAAATTTCGACCAATAGAATCTATCAGACACAATCTTATCGATCGGTTTAGCGATGCAGTGAATGATTTGCCCGCAGGCTCTAATTGAGAAACGAACAACGGGTCTGCTCTTTATTTGTGGTTCGAAAAATGTCTCTTAAAAAATCGATAGACGATTCCGCCAACCTACAACTTACGAGCCGACCTTCGTAGCCTTTCGAAATATGAGGTACGTGTTTCTCAGATTGGGCGTGAGACGGACTTTTTGGTCACACTGTACTTTGCACTGATTCTTACGATACGAAAATCCCAAAAACATTCAGTTGCGTGTTTTATATCATTTGCAATGCGGTATACTGATTTTGAACATACAATTCTCGTTGAAATAAAATTGTCTTTAAAACCCCTCACAATAGTGGACTCAAATGTTTGTGACTCCTCCCATCAATAGACTACTCACAAATTGCGCTCTAACTAGAGAGGGAGTGGCGAAGGAGAACATTTTAGTACACGTTGAGATTTTTTCTGGAAAATAAATGAGATAAATTTGAAAGGATACGAGTCAATACACTGATATAAGTGACAAATGATATAATGACGCGAATAACAGAAGACGAAGTGATTACAAAGTTTCATGGCAGTTCGTCCAAAGCTTTATTGATCTTTCAGCCTTTCATATATTTTGTCCTTTTAAATATAATTTTTCTAATATTTACTGTCCATATTCCAAAAACTTTCAAAACGTCCGAACGAAATTATGTCCAAAATAGAATATTAAAGTCAAAGTTAAACCTGGACTTTAATATTTTTTGTCCAAAAAGTAATTTCCATTCGATCATTTGACCGAGAGATCAGAATTTAAAAAACTTCGAGTTTATTTATTGAACAGCCAAGTAAAAAGAGGAATGGAGTGGATTTTTTAATAGTTTTTCAAGAAAAAATTATTTTTTATGGGGAAATTGGATCAACCTTGCCTCAAATTATTAGCTATCCCTACTTTTGGACATTATATTTGGACTTTCCATTATATTTAACAAAATGTATCCATGGGTCAAAGATTAGAATTGGGCCAAAAAATCTCTTGACAAAAATTCATGGACTACATAAATAAACCAAAAATAATTGGACAGAATTACTTCAAACGTAAAGTATTGGATATACTTTCCTATAGCCGATTAAAACAGTTCAATTTTAAAGGAAAACGCCGTTCAACGAACGTGAGAGTTAGAATGATTTTGGAAAGGCATACAGATTATAAAAGCAAAAAAATACGAAGAGGAAACAGTTCAAAGAGTACCGATTTACCCCTTCAAACCTGAAAATAATTTTTGTTCAGGAACGGATTTTTGGCCTTCTCAGCTGATCTGGGCACACTTTTCTCATATAAATCGATATGCACATCATCTTTTCATTCTCTCCATAAGATTCTGTGTTATTCAGATGTAGGTACATTGAAATGTACTCTAGGTATCAAAGGGTTAAACGAAAAACAGAGAGTTTCTCATGCGTGCACGAATGTGGCCTTTTTCTTGCCGAACAGGCCCGTTTAAAATAAGTTCATGCCGCCCGAATGCAAATGAGATAAATTTGGCAACTGCTGTTTCTGAATCTTGTGTCTCCACACGATTAAGTAGGTTCGAGCTTTCTCACCGTGTCGTGTATATAATATCGTTCCCGATTATGTACGACAGGTTGCGCTACGCATGCGTAGTCCTCATCCTTTACTGCGTCAGATTTACGAGCAGCGAGTCCCTTCAGCCTCGGATCGCGAATATGAAAGAATTACCTACCAGTTATTATTTCTGCGGCAATATATTCGATTTCAACTCTCTCAAATCCTCATAAAGTATCTTTACTTCAAATTTTCATCCGCTTACGAAAAAAGGAAAAAAAAAAACTTGCGCTCTTAAATAACACTCGTCGATGACTTAAACACTGAAACCTTTCAGTCTTTATAATTTTTTAGTATGGTACAGTACAGTGTACACATTGCGTAAATAGTAGCTATAAGTCATCAAGAGGCTGGAAAGTGGCCGTATTTATTCCTCTGTTCAAAGACCTGGAGACCGGACGGGTTTAGGAAATAATCTTTGAACGAGTGCCCACCCACCCTTATTACTCACGTGCGCTGTTGAAGAATATGATTTCTTAATGAAATTTTACTGTTTAAGGTAAACACCCCAATAACCGGCACCGATAAGGAATTTTTGCACATGAAAAATCGTATAAAATCGCCGCTGCGCCCCACGGCATTTCAGTTAAGATAGTTGGAAAGAAAATTTTATCAGCTCTCTATTTATAGCTGTAAGTGAAGAAAAAAATTAGTTTTTAAGTTGGCTACAATGGAGCTGTTGCAAACTTTTGCTACAGGCTTATTAATAGTTGGTTATGGGGTAATACACTGTAAAAATAACGATTAGCGCACTAAAAAATCACGAAATCCACTCCTAAACTCACAAAATGCTTCTAAACGCAAGACCGTAATGGCGGCCGAGGCCGCGGTTTTCTTATGGCAATTGTGTGCTTCTTCTTCTTCTTGTGTGGTGTTGCGAGACTACCTCCTGTAGATGGCGCTGATTGAAGATAGGGAAACCCAATGCAAACCGCGGCCCCGGCCGCCATTACGGTCTCGCGTTTAAAAGCATTTTGTGAGTTTAGGAGTGGATTTCGTGATTTTTTAGTGCGCTAATCGTTATTTTTACATGGTATTACCCCATAATCAACTATTAATAAGCCTGTAGCAAAAGTTTGCAACAGCTCCATTGTACAGCTAAAAAAAGTCAAAATCCCTTGTGCCCAGCACAAAATTTGCCGATTCGGTGATTCTGACCCGAACAAGTCATATAACTGCGAAAACTTGAGAGTAACGGATTTTTTACACCCACAGAAACGAACGAAAAGGAAATTCGACGACAAACAAAGTTATAAATCCTTATTTTCACTCCGGGTTCTAAGCCAAGTTGCTTGCAAAACGGACAAAAACTCGTGTGTATGTGGGTTCGGAAATTAAGTACAATATTTCTAACTATAAAGAAAATTTAAAAATAACAAAACTCTCGCCGATTAGTGCTGCATTTTATGTCTAATTTCCAGATATAAATACCGAGTAGGCCACGTTGTCAACATTCTTTATTTTCCATTGATATGTCAATTATTGCGGTGCTGGATACTAGTGTCAATTCCGGGGGTGCCGGGTACTGGGGTTTTTACCTTAAAGGAAACCATGCAACGGTGTTTTCCTAAAACTGGATTATTTTTATGCGTTTTGTTTCCGTTGACAAAATCTTGACGGGCCCTCAAATTTTGTATAGGACAGACGGTCCTCACCGATTGCTGACTGTTGAGAATTTAGCATTGAAACGTAATACCTAAATACATTCATCAGTCCAGATGATGACCGTCAGTCCCATACAAAATTTGGGTCCTGGTTTATTAAAGAAGAGGACTCTACTTTCTAGACAACAGCCCAGACGTTCAAAGGCGGATCTAGCAATCTGGCAACTGTATATAATGCCCATTTGAATGCATGAAAAACAAACGATTATGGTAGAAGGGTCATGACCTTCTCAAGAATCGGTTGTTTCTCATACGTTCAAATGGGTTGAATTCATGGTTGCAAACTGCTGGATCCGCCCATTCAAACTTCCGTGGCGTCCGAATCTCGGCCGAAATGTCGAGATTTCGCGGACTCAGATCTATAAATAATCTCGGAGGGACTTAAAAATGCAACCATACTTTATTTCAGCTTTCCTTCTTCTTCCCTCTTCCGTTTTATCTTTGGGCTTCTAGTCGGAGAAAGAGTCTGAATTTTCCGGGGCGGTAAAAAAAAACAAAAACAAAAAAACTTTCTAGTCACCGCATTTCGAAAGCACCTTTAGGGCACATTTTTTGATATGCATCCAAAGTAACACTCACCCTGGTCCCTTGGCATCACCCTACCCTGGTAAAAATGTTCCATACAGGTTCATAACCAAATCCTCATGTAACTCTATGGATACGCAAATATATCGTATGGATCTATATTGGTATCAGCACGTATAGGTATACCCAGATAAATCCGTACGATATCCATCCATATTCATATGGATCCATCCATACATATCCATAGGTACTGTATTCAATAATATATGAGAAATTGGTTATGATGGACCTGTGTGAGCGTATGACCCATTTTACCAGGATACCAAGATTTACCTTGAGGTAAACGAGAAAAAGTCAATTTTGTAACGTTGGTTAGTAAAAAAATAGACTGGAAATTATAAAATCCTGTGCTATACTGAGCAACAAATGACGTCGCGTGCAATTTGGCAACATTGTATTCCGTGCATTTAAACACGTGAAAAAAGTCGAGCTATTGGCAGTGCACAGTTACTCCCTCGAATCGATATGGTATAATATATACAGGGTGTTGAAAAACTGTTCCCGAATATTTCAGGGGCGGATTCTACAGATCAAAATAAGACCTTTTTATCCTATAAACATGTGTCCGAAAATGCCCCCCTTTTGAGCTACAGCCCCCCAAAGTTTTAAAAAATTTACGGTTTTTTTGGAATAGCGACCACTATTATGAACCAAATGTCTTAAAACTTGGTGTCCTGAGGTAATTTTACGTGTAAAATCCATTAATGACCTCGAAAAATTCAGAAATTGAGTCTGACTGCACTTTTCACGCAATCTTGTACCTTTAACGGCACAAATTTTATGTTACGGATTAAAATTTTGAAGAATAATTACCAAAATCAGATGCGGAAAACCCTTAGAAAGATTTTTGGTCCTCCTTGTTTCTTTCGATACGACGCGTTTTAAGCGAGATAATCGCTGCACAGTGTGGAAAAGTCAGCGCTTTTACCATAGCGGCCGGCCCGTAGAAGCAGCGGAGAGGCGGGTTGCATACTCACTGCCGTTTTCATGGTAAAATCGCTGACTTTTCCACACTGTGCAGCGATTATCTCGCTTAAAACGCGTCGTATCGAAAGAAACAAGGAGGACCAAAAATCTTTCTAAGGGTTTTCCGCATCTGATTTTGGTAATTATTCTTCAAAATTTTAATCCGTAACATAAAATTTGTGCCGTTAAAGGTACAAGATTGCATGAAAAGTGCAGTCAGACTCAATTTCTGAATTTTTCGAGGTCATTAATGGATTTTACACGTAAAATTACCTCAGGACACCAAGTTTTAAGACATTTGGTTCATAATAGTGGTCGCTATTCCAAAAAAACCGTAAATTTTTTAAAACTTTGGGGGGCTGTAGCTCAAAAGGGGGGCATTTTCGGACACATGTTTATAGGATAAAAAGGTCTTATTTTGATCTGTAGAATCCGCCCCTGAAATATTCGGGAACAGTTTTTCAACACCCTGTATATATTATACCATATCGATTCGAGGGAGTAACTGTGCACTGCCAATAGCTCGACTTTTTTCACGTGTTTAAATGCACGGAATACAATGTTGCCAAATTGCACGCGACGTCATTTGTTGCTCAGTATAGCACAGGATTTTATAATTTCCAGTCTATTTTTTTACTAACCAACGTTACAAAATTGACTTTTTCTCGTTTACCTCAAGGTAAATCTTGGTATCCTGGTAAAATGGGTCATACGCTCACACAGGTCCATCATAACCAATTTCTCATATATTATTGAATACAGTACCTATGGATATGTATGGATGGATCCATATGAATATGGATGGATATCGTACGGATTTATCTGGGTATACCTATACGTGCTGATACCAATATAGATCCATACGATATATTTGCGTATCCATAGAGTTACATGAGGATTTGGTTATGAACCTGTATGGAACATTTTTACCAGGGTAGGGTGATGCCAAGGGACCAGGGTGAGTGTTACTTTGGATGCATATCAAAAAATGTGCCCTAAAGGTGCTTTCGAAATGCGGTGACTAGAAAGTTTTTTTGTTTTTGTTTTTTTTTACCGCCCCGGAAAATTCAGACTCTTTCTCCGACTAGAAGCCCAAAGATAAAACGGAAGAGGGAAGAAGAAGGAAAGCTGAAATAAAGTATGGTTGCATTTTTAAGTCCCTCCGAGATTATTTATAGATCTGAGTCCGCGAAATCTCGACATTTCGGCCGAGATTCGGACGCCACGGAAGTTTGAATGGGCGGATCCAGCAGTTTGCAACCATGAATTCAACCCATTTGAACGTATGAGAAACAACCGATTCTTGAGAAGGTCATGACCCTTCTACCATAATCGTTTGTTTTTCATGCATTCAAATGGGCATTATATACAGTTGCCAGATTGCTAGATCCGCCTTTGAACGTCTGGGCTGTTGTCTAGAAAGTAGAGTCCTCTTCTTTAATAAACCAGGACCCAAATTTTGTATGGGACTGACGGTCATCATCTGGACTGATGAATGTATTTAGGTATTACGTTTCAATGCTAAATTCTCAACAGTCAGCAATCGGTGAGGACCGTCTGTCCTATACAAAATTTGAGGGCCCGTCAAGATTTTGTCAACGGAAACAAAACGCATAAAAATAATCCAGTTTTAGGAAAACACCGTTGCATGGTTTCCTTTAAGGTAAAAACCCCAGTACCCGGCACCCCCGGAATTGACACTAGTATCCAGCACCGCAATAATTGACATATCAATGGAAAATAAAGAATGTTGACAACGTGGCCTACTCGGTATTTATATCTGGAAATTAGACATAAAATGCAGCACTAATCGGCGAGAGTTTTGTTATTTTTAAATTTTCTTTATAGTTAGAAATATTGTACTTAATTTCCGAACCCACATACACACGAGTTTTTGTCCGTTTTGCAAGCAACTTGGCTTAGAACCCGGAGTGAAAATAAGGATTTATAACTTTGTTTGTCGTCGAATTTCCTTTTCGTTCGTTTCTGTGGGTGTAAAAAATCCGTTACTCTCAAGTTTTCGCAGTTATATGACTTGTTCGGGTCAGAATCACCGAATCGGCAAATTTTGTGCTGGGCACAAGGGATTTTGACTTTTTTTAGCTGTACAATGGAGCTGTTGCAAACTTTTGCTACAGGCTTATTAATAGTTGGTTATGGGGTAATACACTGTAAAAATAACGATTAGCGCACTAAAAAATCACGAAATCCACTCCTAAACTCACAAAATGCTTCTAAACGCAAGACCGTAATGGCGGCCGAGGCCGCGGTTTTCTTATGGCAATTGTGTGCTTCTTCTTCTTCTTGTGTGGTGTTGCGAGACTACCTCCTGTAGATGGCGCTGATTGAAGATAGGGAAACCCAATGCAAACCGCGGCCCCGGCCGCCATTACGGTCTCGCGTTTAAAAGCATTTTGTGAGTTTAGGAGTGGATTTCGTGATTTTTTAGTGCGCTAATCGTTATTTTTACAGTGTATTACCCCATAACCAACTATTAATAAGCCTGTAGCAAAAGTTTGCAACAGCTCCATTGTACAGCTAAAAAAAGTCAAAATCCCTTGTGCCCAGCACAAAATTTGCCGATTCGGTGATTCTGACCCGAACAAGTCATATAACTGCGAAAACTTGAGAGTAACGGATTTTTTACACCCACAGAAACGAACGAAAAGGAAATTCGACGACAAACAAAGTTATAAATCCTTATTTTCACTCCGGGTTCTAAGCCAAGTTGCTTGCAAAACGGACAAAAACTCGTGTGTATGTGGGTTCGGAAATTAAGTACAATATTTCTAACTATAAAGAAAATTTAAAAATAACAAAACTCTCGCCGATTAGTGCTGCATTTTATGTCTAATTTCCAGATATAAATACCGAGTAGGCCACGTTGTCAACATTCTTTATTTTCCATTGATATGTCAATTATTGCGGTGCTGGATACTAGTGTCAATTCCGGGGGTGCCGGGTACTGGGGTTTTTACCTTAAAGGAAACCATGCAACGGTGTTTTCCTAAAACTGGATTATTTTTATGCGTTTTGTTTCCGTTGACAAAATCTTGACGGGCCCTCAAATTTTGTATAGGACAGACGGTCCTCACCGATTGCTGACTGTTGAGAATTTAGCATTGAAACGTAATACCTAAATACATTCATCAGTCCAGATGATGACCGTCAGTCCCATACAAAATTTGGGTCCTGGTTTATTAAAGAAGAGGACTCTACTTTCTAGACAACAGCCCAGACGTTCAAAGGCGGATCTAGCAATCTGGCAACTGTATATAATGCCCATTTGAATGCATGAAAAACAAACGATTATGGTAGAAGGGTCATGACCTTCTCAAGAATCGGTTGTTTCTCATACGTTCAAATGGGTTGAATTCATGGTTGCAAACTGCTGGATCCGCCCATTCAAACTTCCGTGGCGTCCGAATCTCGGCCGAAATGTCGAGATTTCGCGGACTCAGATCTATAAATAATCTCGGAGGGACTTAAAAATGCAACCATACTTTATTTCAGCTTTCCTTCTTCTTCCCTCTTCCGTTTTATCTTTGGGCTTCTAGTCGGAGAAAGAGTCTGAATTTTCCGGGGCGGTAAAAAAAAACAAAAACAAAAAAACTTTCTAGTCACCGCATTTCGAAAGCACCTTTAGGGCACATTTTTTGATATGCATCCAAAGTAACACTCACCCTGGTCCCTTGGCATCACCCTACCCTGGTAAAAATGTTCCATACAGGTTCATAACCAAATCCTCATGTAACTCTATGGATACGCAAATATATCGTATGGATCTATATTGGTATCAGCACGTATAGGTATACCCAGATAAATCCGTACGATATCCATCCATATTCATATGGATCCATCCATACATATCCATAGGTACTGTATTCAATAATATATGAGAAATTGGTTATGATGGACCTGTGTGAGCGTATGACCCATTTTACCAGGATACCAAGATTTACCTTGAGGTAAACGAGAAAAAGTCAATTTTGTAACGTTGGTTAGTAAAAAAATAGACTGGAAATTATAAAATCCTGTGCTATACTGAGCAACAAATGACGTCGCGTGCAATTTGGCAACATTGTATTCCGTGCATTTAAACACGTGAAAAAAGTCGAGCTATTGGCAGTGCACAGTTACTCCCTCGAATCGATATGGTATAATATATACAGGGTGTTGAAAAACTGTTCCCGAATATTTCAGGGGCGGATTCTACAAGTCAAAATAAGACCTTTTTTCCCTTTAAACATGTGTCCGAAAAGGCCCCCCTTTTGAGCTACAGCCCCCCAAAGTTTTAAAAAATTTACGGTTTTTTTGGAATAGCGACCACTATTATGAACCAAATGTCTTAAAACTTGGTGTCCTGAGGTAATTTTACGTGTAAAATCCATTAATGACCTCGAAAAATTCAGAAATTGAGTCTGACTGCACTTTTCACGCAATCTTGTACCTTTAACGGCACAAATTTTATGTTACGGATTAAAATTTTGAAGAATAATTACCAAAATCAGATGCGGAAAACCCTTAGAAAGATTTTTGGTCCTCCTTGTTTCTTTCGATACGACGCGTTTTAAGCGAGATAATCGCTGCACAGTGTGGAAAAGTCAGCGCTTTTACCATGAAAAACGGCAGTTAGTATGCAACCCGCCTCTCCACTGCTTCTACGGGCCGGCCGCTATGATAAAAGCGCTGACTTTTCCGCACTGTGCAGCGATTATCTCGCTTAAAACTCGTCGTATCGAAAGAAACAAGGAGGACCAAAAATCTTTCTAAGGGTTTTTCGCATCTGATTTCGCTAATTATTCTTCAAAATTTTAACCCGTAACATAAAATTCGTGCCGTTAAAGGTACAAGATTGCGTGAAAAGTACAGTTAGACTCAATTCCTGAATTTTTCGAGGTCATTAATGGATTCTACACGCAAAATTACCGTCGGACACCAAGTTTTAAGACATTTGGTTCACAATAGTGGTCGCTATTCCAAAAAAACCGTAAATTTTTTAAAACTTTGGGGGGCTGTAGCTCAAAAGGGGGGCCTTTTCGGACACATGTTTAAAGGGAAAAAAGGTCTTATTTTGACTTGTAGAATCCGCCCCTGAAATATTCGGGAACAGTTTTTCAACACCCTGTAATTTTATATATATATATAATATATATATATATATATATATATATATATATATATATATATATATATATATATAATATATATATATATATTATAATATATATATATATATATATATATATATATATAAAATCGAGTTTAACCGGACGAATAGCAGCGTTGCCACATTACCCGTGACGTCACTGATGAATGCTTAAATTAAAACGCAATAACAGAGTGTCTGACCACTTTTAATCACAAATTTTCTCTAGAAATTTCCTAAAGAGGCTTTAAATTTGCTGTAAAGTTTCATCTATGTACGCAGTCGCTAGGAGTAGCTGCGATTGTGTGCAGTGTGCGTGTGTGTGTGTGTTTTTGTGTAATTACAGAGTCGAGAAAAGGCGAGTCCTTCAGCCTTTTGTTCTTTTGTTATGGACGTTCGAATTTATCTGTTTATCCCGGCAAAGTGAACAATGTGAGGGTGTTCGTAGCTGTGAATTTGTGAGTGTGTGTGCGGCCACACTTAAGGTAGCCGGAGAGAGGCCCCCTGGCCCCGGCCATTGTTGACGGTACTGTATCTGTATGAATACGAATGACTCCTGAACAAAAGCCCAAAGGGTTGCTTTCATTTTTCTTCTCGCCACCCACACATATTCATAGACACAGGCGCTTTTACTGTAAACTTTAAGACCATCAGCGGTCTGTGAGGGGGGGATTTGGGTACTCAAGCCAGCCCCCTTTTTGGAAATAGATGCAGAAAAAAAGAAAAATAACGCAAAGGTCGTTGCTCCTTACACCCCCCCCCCCATTTAAATACATGAGACAGAGTTCAAAAACAGTAACTAACAGGCAAAAAAAAGTCATCACAGCTGAAGCCCAGCCGTCTCCCACTTTAACCCTTTCATGGGAAGAGGCACACATGTGTACCATTGTATACGTAACATGCGATTCAATGGAATTTAAATAGACATATATTTTGCAAAGAATTGCGTGACCCATAAAAATTCTTGGAAAATGTTCCTGTTTTGAACAGTCTTAAAAATTCACAGTAAAAGTCAAATCCCAAATTACGTGCATGAAAGGGTTAATAGGAAGGGTCTACTGGAACGGACCTGAAATGAGCTCTAACTTGCTATCCCTTGTTTCTTACGCGAGAAGAACACTCCTATAAGACCCAATTGTACGTTTCCTGGAAGTTTCGCGTGCGAACCCGTGAAGAAAGGCTGGCATATTTGTCATGAGTCTGTTGCAAACTCTTGCCACTCTGACATAGAATACGATTTTTTGTTTAAAAAAAAAAAAAAACGAAGAAAATAACGCTATGAGAGCATCAGAAAGTTTCAAAATCCACTCGCAAACTCAATAAATGCGTTTAGTTCTTTAATGATGGGAAGTGGTACACATGTGTACCATTTTATGTAACATCGGATTCAACGAAATTTGAATGGACATTTTTTCAAAAAGTCGTGCGACCCCATCAAAGTTTTTATAAAATTGTCATTCCAGGTGTACATTTCAATGTACACCAGGTCAGAAAGGGTTTAAAGAAGTCAACTCTCCACAGCGCGGTAGCAATAGTTTGCTGCGGACCCGTTTCTGATCCGCGATTGAAAAACGAATGCATTTCCGACTACTGGCACAGTGGGGATTTTCGACTGCTCCAAATGCCTTCAAAGCCACGACACAGGGTTTTTACTCTCTAACTACTAACAAAATTAGAAATAGAAACAGAATTGCATTGGCGCAGAGATTGTCAAGGTATTTTGTTTCGATACTTGGCCCACTATAACTAAGTTATAATCATTATAATTACAAAATAATTAGGCTAGCTCATCATGCCTAATTCTATCCTAAAAAATATTCATCCATGAAGTTTCACTATTCTTTAACCATATATGTGGCTTGGAGGTGTAAATGCACAAACTTTCTGTGGTGTCTCTCTGTCTATGTAGCCATAAAACGTGAAACTCAGCAGAACTTTTGAACTATTTATCCTTATGCATCCTAATTTTGCAGAGATGTTGCTCTTAACATTCCTCAGAAGAATTTTCTTTGGTTTTTTTGACGTTTAGTTTTTAGGTTAGTAATGGATGAAAAATGGTTTCCATTAAAATCAATGGGAAAATAGGTGAAGAAAGGAAAAATTTAAATATTTCAAAAATATCAAAGAAGGTCTGGGGGTCTCCCCCAGAATATCAATGGGAGGTCTGCTGGTCTGGGGGTCTCCTCCAGAATATTAAAGGGGGATCTGGGAGTCTCCTCCAGAATATTAAAGGGGGTCTGGGGGTCTCCACCAGAATATTAAAGGGGGTCTGGGGGTCCCCCCAGATTAAATTTGATGTGAGAATGTGTTCGTAGGGTATTCCCTACAGTTTATTTCATGTTTCTTCAAATGCTCTCGCAGAAAGAAGTACTTAGAATTCGCGACTGCGCTCTTACTTTTCTCGGAGGCACGGGCCCACGAGACACAGGGCACTGGGGGCACTGGGCACGGGCAATGGTCATGATGACGTTCTGAGCTGGATTTCTCGACTTGACTGCTCGTAAAGCCGAAGTCAAAGCTCGTAGCTCGCTCTTGGAGCAAGACCCGCGACACCTCTCCATCCGAATGCTGCTCATTGTTTGAGTTAAGAAGCGGCCCGAACCAACTCAGAGTAGTCGGCCTCTCTCTCTCTCTCTCTCTCTCTCTCTCTCTCTCTCTCTCTCTCTCTCTCTCTCCCTCTCTCTGCCTCCTCTGTCTCTCCTTCCTATCATTCTATTCTATTCTTACGTTCTTCCGGCAAGGCGGCAACAAGTTTATCGCTTCCCTTTGGTCATTCATCACGACCATCATCCTGACATAACGCTGTCTTTTACAACGGCTACGTTTTTCTCCAAATGAGTCTAAACTAACGTAAGCTAAACGTAAACTAACGTTAACTAACGTCTAACTCTATCCTTAATGGGCAGTTTTCTTGTGACGGACGCAGAAGCAGGGCTGCCATTTTGCGGATCTTAAAAGAACATTTGTTTAATTCGCCGACGATTGTGCTGATGCTGGATGACGAAAAGATTAAGCCGTCCTTCGCTCTAGTGGATCCTGAAAATGTTCCTACTCTCTCTATACCCATTTGATCGCGTGTGTTAGAAAAGGACGGATTAGGAGCTGTCACGTGTTTTCCGCCCCCTCTTCTATCCTTCTCTAACACTTGCGTTCAAATGCACATCATAGAGATAGAAGGACAATCCAGTGGATCCGCCGATGCAGTCATGTAGGCGGATCTTTGATATCATTCGATAACCCTTTTTGCACGTCCGAGTATTTTCATTGCTGTGACAAGATCTGCCTTCAACACAATTTCAATTTTTATTCACAATAATTGTTGTAACTTCAAATTTTTAATATTAGAAAAATAGTGTTTTCCCCGAGCGCCTTCAATCCATTGTGTCTGCAAAATTCGCACCGTGGTGTAGGCATATTTAATTACCCGTTTATATGAGCGAACATTAATTTGTCGTATAATTTTATTATTCGCGTAACGTGGACGTGGGGGGGGGGGGTGTCAAAATTGTTACCATTTAAAAAACGAGGCTTCATCGAGCGCCTTCAATACATCGTGTATGCAAAATCTGACCGTGGTATAGGAATATTTAACTACCATTTTAATTTGAGCGATTGAACATTTATTTGTCTTCGTAACTTGGAGGTCAAAATTGGTACCATTAGAAAAACAATACCTCATTGAGCGCCCTATTTCATGGACTTCCTTCGGCCCACCGTGAGATTCCAAACAAAATTTCAGTTTTCATTCACAATAATTGTTGTAACTTCAAATTTTTAATATTAGAAAAATAGTGTTTTCCCCGAGCGCCATCAATCCATTGTGTCTGCAAAATTCGCACCGTGGTGTAGGCATATTTAATTACCCGTTTATATGAGCGAACATTAATTTGTCGTACAATTTTATTATTCGCGTAACGTGGACGTGGGGGGTCAAAATTGTTACCATTTAAAAAACGAGGCTTCATCGAGCGCCTTCAATACATTGTGTATGCAAAATCTGACCGTGGTGTAGGCATATTTAACTACCATTTTAATTTGAGCGAGTGAACATTTATTTGTCTTCGTAACTTGGAGGTCAAAATTGGTACCATTAGAAAAACAATACCTCATTGAGCGCCCTATTTCATGGACTTCCTTCGGCCCATCGTGAGATTCCATAAGATTTACCATGTAATTTCGTGAAAGAATAATAACCAACCACGAAATTTGGGCATAAAAATTCAAGGTACACTTTTACCAGGGAATAACTAATGGTAAGCTATAATCGAATTAATAAAGTCTGTTGTATCCCATTCACATCCATTACAAACGACGACATTTCGAAAAGTGACTAAAGCACCTTTTAAAGGAAAGGAAGAGCCCTAACATTCTGGTGAAATCACCTTCAGACGATAACACTTCATTGAAAAAGGGATGAATCAGAAGCCGAGGAAACGAAACATAAACAGTTATATTATGTGGCAGAGGAAGCCTCAGTCCATAAACGGAATATAATACCATGATTTGTTGACGCATCCGAGAACTCAACAATATAAATTAATTTAGGGTGTAAAAATATAATTAATTATACCTGCGTCTGCATCAGACTGCTTAATCTGTCAGCTCCTCTATTGAAGCCTTGTGCTCTCAGCTTGAATGCCGGACGCAACGGCCGTGGACCGACCGACGCGGAGTAGGTTTTGGGACTTGTATTATTCGGCTCTCAAAGAGGGCTTCGGCTGTTCTGTCGGGAGTCGGACCCAGACGAACTTTTAAATCTCGTTATATTAATAGTCCGCACAGTGATAGAGTGTTCTACATTTGTCTGTGCCTCTTTTTCTTGTAAAATTGTCTTGTTGAAAGTCTATTGTATGAAATCGATGCATTTTTTGGATCTGGTCTACTTCCCCACAGTGGACAGAAAGTACGAATGAGGCGGTCAAAAATCTCACAAATATCAAAAGTGCCTACAAACCAAAGATATTACTTATACGCAAAAGTTTTAGATAAAATATGGGCTCCGATTTTAAGGACAGATGCAACTAGAGTCCCTATATGTAGAGAGTTAAGACAAGTGAAATCATGGGCGCCGCCATTGGATGCGATTTTGCACATTTGTTTACATTCTGAGGCCGTTGTTGTGTTTTGCTCCACCGCAAAGATTACAGTTCCGCTAAGTTTGTAACGATGTAATCTTTCCCTGCTTTTGTTGATCGACATGTATTAACGCTTTTAATGATTCTTTTGAGATTTATAGACATTCTTGTGGTGCAACATGATTAAAATTAACAGATTCATCGCAAATTACCTCTTTTATCTGTAAAAGACCGTTGGTAAACAAAACAAAAGTGCAAAATCGCATCCAATGGCGGCGTCCATAGAGCCTAAAATTCATTGACCAATCAGAAGTTGACTACCTTCTTGTCTTAACTCT
This sequence comes from Trialeurodes vaporariorum, assembly GCA_011764245.1. Classification (NCBI taxonomy): domain Eukaryota; kingdom Metazoa; phylum Arthropoda; class Insecta; order Hemiptera; family Aleyrodidae; genus Trialeurodes; species Trialeurodes vaporariorum. Next base: position 61,135,814 of record VMOF01000002.1, read on the forward strand.
CTACATATAGGGACTCTAGATGCAACCTGGTAGCTTCACAACTCACCAGTGGCGCGGCGTGCCGTGACAAAACCATGAGTGTTGCCGTAAACGTAAAAACGTTGTGTGCAAATTTTTCTACTGAACAAGCGTTTTAAAGGAAAAAATACGTTCTAAAAAATTTGTCAGCAACATGATTTTTGGACGATCAAAAATTATCAAAAGTTTTCGAACAGCTAATTTTTTCAAAACGCAAAGACGGGGTGAATCCAGAAAAACCGCCAGATTTTTATGCGGAAGTGACCGCTGCTGTAAGACAGTAGCGGCCCGTGAGATTTGGCAACCATGCATTTTTCCCACTTAAACTTAGGTAAAAAATCGATTCAAGCGGAGGCTGGCAGCCTCCTCGAGTTTCGATTGTTTTCCATGTATTTAAATGGGATAAAAACACAGTTGCCAAATCGCACGAGCCGCCACTGCTGTAAGATGAAGAGAGCTGCGTCGCGGGTGGTCAGTCAGATTGAGTACTCGCGAGATTCTCTGGGTCTCCCTCCCTCCACCCACCTACCGCTTCTATAGCATGTTAGCGCGCGTCTGTCAGCCGCTTGCAATACGCGCTGTTTCCAGCTGCCTCGCTAACTGATGCGAGCGACAGGTGAGGTGTGATTTCTGCGTCGTCTCTAGTTTCCTCATTGGAACTTTACAAGTTTAGGGCCCAAAAAACGTCTGTTCTGCGTGACGCACCACACACGCCCGCACGGTGGATCGATTTATGATAATTCCCGGACATATTCCATAAACAAAAATCAAAATGGGGCTCTGACAAACTTTTGCTATGAAGCAAATAAATAGTCCTAGCTTTTGTAAAGACCAGCAATAATCACGAAAATCACATACTAAGAAAGTCTAAAATTTAGTAATAAATTCACATAACTGCTATAACGGCAAGATGGTAATATGGCGGTTCGACGCAGGTATCACGGGAGATTCCTGTCTATTATGTCACTTTCTCTACGGAAAAACAGAGATATTCCTCAATTTAGATAGGAATCTCCCATGATACCTGCGTCTCTCCGCCATCAAGCCCGACTCTGAGAGTGAATTTCGCGTGATTTTTTAGTGTACTCATCGTCATTTTTACAGGTTTTTATGCAAGAATCAACTCTTCAATCCCCTATAGCAAAAGTTTGCAAGAGCCCCATTAAGAACACCAACTACTTTCATTATCATTATATTGTGAGCTTTAAATTAGTCAAATTTTATGGTTTTCGCAAGGAACTTTTTCATTCCATTGGTGCACGAACACATTAGAGATCAAAGTATTTTTCTGGGTTATGATCAAACTGTTGAAATGGACTGTGCGCCATATTTGTGTCAACCGGTTGAAATTACCCATGCCCCGGGTGGCAAAATCGGGGTGCATAAGCAAAAAAAAAAAATCAGTGCGTACAGGTATAAAGCAAAAAAATACAGGGGAAAAATGTTACGAATCTTTTTGCTCTTGAAGCTTAAGATAAGGTTTTAGGAAAGAGCTTTTGTTGAGGTTAAAATATGAACTTTCATGTAAGGTTATGGTTTCCTCGTTTAAAGAAGCTTACTGTGTGAAGATTGTAACAACCTTCTATGAAGCTTAAATTTGAATGTTACGAATCCCTTTGCTTTTGAAGCTTATTACAAGGTCATGAAAAAAAGCTTTCATTGAGGTTTTAATGTAAAAGTTTTTACGAGGTTTCGGTTACCTTGCTAAATTAAGCTTACTCTGTGAAGGTTGTAACAACCTTCTTTGAACCTTAAGTTTGAATGTTACGAATCCTTTTGCTTTAGAAGCTTAAGATAAGGTTTAAAGAAAAAGCTTTCCTTAAGGTTGACAAATTAACTTTTTTTGTGATATTATAATATTCTTCAGAAAATAAGCTTTTGAAAATAACCTTATTATTACATTTACTAAATCTTTTCTTTTTCAGAACCATGATTAACAGTGACGAAAAAATCTTGATATAAGCTTTTACTATTAAGCTTCTGATATCAATATTGTAATGACCTTACAATCATATTAATCAGTAAAGCTTTAATTAAGAATGTCTGTAGAAGCTTCCCCAAGGTCACGAAAAGCTTATGTCAATGCATCTGAAATGTTAATTTCCGATTGGGTCCTTTCATAACAATTTAACACGCCAAAAAGTGACTTGTAGCGCTATCTATTGGAATGAAATTTGGAAAAGTTTCGCCGGAGAATCACCTTTAACATGACCAGGATAGCTATTAAGAACGCGATCCATTGCATACTTGTCTAAATGTGAATAAATTGCTTCTGGTGCGCATGCATTGAATCGAAATAAAAATACAAAATCTCTTTTTTTCTAAAGCAAATATATAGGTTAGGTCATGCCACCAGCGGATCTAGGAAATCGTCCTTCTCTCTCTCTCTCTCTTTCTCTCTCTCTCTCTCTCTCTCTCTCTCTCTCTCTCTCTCCTCTCTCTCTCTGGCCATTTGAATGCACGTGTTAGGAAAATATAGGAAAGGAGTCGAAACTCAAATCACGTGACTGTCTCTTATCTGTCCTTTCCTAACTCACGCGTTCGAGTGGGAGAGGAGGGAGAAGAGTATATTCCGCCAGTCCGCCAGTGGGTCGTACGCGATTTCATCCGAGCAAAAAAAAAGAATAGAAACAAAATGTAAATAGGAAATGTAGGAAAAAGGTGATTTCGGAGATTTATGAACAAAACGACTGCTGTTGGAGCCCCGGATCGAAAGTTGCGCTCGATGAATATAGAAGGTGAGAGATGAGGAGTCCCACTCTCTCAGAATCTGTTGCATCGAATTAGTTTCCATTCTCAAGTTGTGGCTCCCGAATGATTCAATGAAGACGTCAATGTGATATGCCCGCCGCCCTGCCACGCTCAAAGAAGCTGTTGGCACTTACAGAGTACAGTCAGCCAAACGTGCCAATGAAGCGTCGTGCTCTCTCTTTTTTCTCACTTATCGTGACTTCTACATAAAAAAAGCTTACCTTCCTGACGAAGTAGATTCCACAGTTCCATTGCTTCATGTTCCATGATTTCCAATGGTTTTGTTTTTTTTTTTGTTTTTTGTTTTTTGTTTTGTTTTGTTTTTTTTTTGTTTTTTGTTTTTTGTTTGTTTATATCTAATTATTGAAGGGATAACCCTTCTGACACCAAAAGTTTGGCTCTTCTGAATACCAGGGGGAAGAGGAGGAAAGAGCCTGTTTCGACCCCAAATTATAGATGGGCCCGTGGGGGCTAGTTTAAAAAATAATATTAAACTTCAAAAAACCTTTTTTAAAAAGATTCAACTTTTTATCGTGTTCCTAAGAAAAAATGGAAAGCAAGCCGAATTTCAAAATACTGAAATAAAGGGGAAACTTAGCTGTAAATACTTTGATTTATTTTTTGTTTTCTTAAAAGTGTCCCCCCCCCAAAGTTAATATTTAGACGATAGCTGATATTTTGATATTTTTACGCTGATTTCATTACCCATCGAGAGCAGATCACAGATGCTAGGAGTTTCGTACATTACAGCCATACACTGGACTGAAAAGTGTTATCTTTTGGTCAACCAGTGGAATCATTGGTGGCGAATTGTAAAATACCATTAAATTTACACCAAACAGCAACTCTGACACGAGCGTCAGCGTCAAAATCAGGTGATTTTTGAACAATAACCTCAATTTTAGATCAGACCTTTCTCTTTGTAAGTGTCTCTCAGCTGTGCCCTCGTGGCAGGGAAGGTGGGGAGGGGGACTTAACTACATAGCTTTGAAGTATGCTTTGAGACATAAGTATTCTCCCTCCGTTTGCTCCTTACAGCAAGGCCAATGGCCATACAAATGATGGCAAGGAGGGGTTGGAGAGGGTGGAGGAGGGTAGCGCTCTCCTTTTCCCCACCACCATCTTATTCTATCACTTGGCTTTTTGAACAGCGCGCCAAACGACCCGACACACAGTGGATCGAAACATTGTGTTTCTCTGTCTTTCCCTGTTTGACTGCATGTGTTCGAAAAGGACAGAAACACGGGCTGAAATTACGTGACAGCCTTTATAAACATCATTTTCTAACACATTCAGTCAAATGGGCGAAGACAAAAAAGGCAAAATCCTTGCTATGGCTTTCGATCGAAACATGAAATTTTCTGGATTTTTTCTTTTTTTTTCTTTTAAATTTAAAAAGATTTTACTGTCGATATTTTTATGCAAAAACCACGTCATTTGACCGATTTCATGCTCTAACATGATTATTTTCGACGCCTCTACCGCAATTATCACGCTTTATAATATGAAAACGGATTAGAAAAACACCCAAATTTACCAGCCGTAAGTTCATTAGACAATATAGTAATTATACCAGGCGGCTCAAACGATTTAAACCCCTGCGGGCCGATCCTTGAAATTGTCGACTTTCGAATAGACTGGATAAGAATGGAAACCTGTGATTGGTGGAGACGAGTCACGTGGTTGCCAAGTCTAATCAAAAATACAGAATTTATCTGATTGATTATTAGGTCCTCAAGGCTGCCCTGGCCCCTGATAACCAATTAGATAATTTCCGTATTTTTATTAGACTTAGCAACCACGTGGCATCGTCTCCGCCAATCACCGGTTTTCATTCTTATCCAGTCTATTCGAAAGTGGGCAAGTATGGAGAGTACTACATTCATGTGATGGTCGTAAATTTGAGCTAATTTTCTCATAAAATTGTATAGAGTAGCTGATTACTAAATAGTTAGTGGTAAAAAAAAAAAAAAAAAAAAAAAAAAAAAAAAAAAAACATAGTATTGATTGTTCACAATCTTGATTTTTACATTTTTACTTGGAAAATTTTGTCTGGGAGAAATCCATGTTTCAATTCGGTGTGCTGCGGTACGTTCAGCGGCGTCGGCCATACCAATGGCAGTCTCGAAAATACTCGTGTCTAACAGAATACTTTAAGTACTTTTGCTCGCTTTCGTTCGGTTTCGGTCGATTGCGACTCGCAGACTCAATAATTTCTGATATTATCCTTAGAATTATTCGCTTGAAACAACATGGCGGATTCCGACGCAAATTGGCATAGTTCCTCCTTCGCCGTTTCGATGCATCGAAAGTCAGGTATCGATCGAGAGACTTATTTTAGCCACGCAAAAAAGTAATGAGGCTCATTAGCCTTTGAAAGTGCGTTATAAAGCAAGGCAGATTAATATACAAATAGATGCATTAGCCTATTTGAGGCGTCTTGCGCGACAGGAATTTGCTATCTCCCTCTTTGCTCATTGGACTGCGTGTGTTAGAAAAGGACAGAAACAGGGCGGGCTGGAGTCCAGGTCTGCCGTTTGGCGTATAATTGATCGTAATTTTCAATCCACCGATTATTCCACCGGTTGAGAAAAGATTAGACAGTTTCAATTCAATGTATGACTGAAATGCACGGAAATACGCTGATCCGTAATCTCTTCTCAATCGGTGGAAACTCTGTTAATTAATTTAAATATCCGCAAGTTTTTTAACCTTTTCACTGCCGAGTTCTTTTGAATCCCGAAATACCCCCTCTGCCAAGTTCTATTTTGCAGATTTTTCATAAAAAAGGTAGCTTTAGTTTTTTGCTCATTATGAGGTCAAATTTTACTCAAATGACTCGAATTTTTTAACCAGTGCCTAAGAGTATGAGGAACAAGAAAATGTTCTTAGAAATTTTTTTCAACCCAAATTTCAACATTTTGAAAATTCCAAAATTTTGAAAAATGTCAAAAAACCCCATTTTTTTAAAGTTTTTCCCCCTTGGAAACACATAAAGTAACAATATAATGTTGATTTAGGCATTTTTATTGCCCAAAGTAATCATTGGTGATAAGTTTCAGTGCATGAAACCTTTGAATGATTCTTTTTGACGCAAAAAATAGCCCAATTTTGATTTTTCGTCGTTGAGTAAAACGGAAAGAATTTTGCCAAACATATGCAAACAAATGTGTTTCATTCTGTATCTCCCACAGAGTCTAATTTGTGCATGCAAATTTTTCTACAAGCTCCTAAGAGGGTAAAGAAAATAATGAGGTGTGCAAACTATTTCATAACTCCTTGAAAAGCACAGGCGGCGAAAGTGCGGGGGGCAACCGGCCGAGTGTACTCGTCGAAGGTACTGCGGAGCACCATTGCGTTGGACGAGTATACTCGTCGAAGGCAGTGAAAAGGTTAAAGTCATCGACGACTCCACCGTTTGAGAAAAGATTACAGATGCGAGCATTTCCGTGCATTACAGTCATAAATTGAATTGAACTGTGTAATCTTTTCTCAACCGGTGGAATCATCGGTGAATTGAAAAATGCGATTAATTTACGCCAAACGGCAGCCTTGCTGGAGTCATGTGTCAGTCCCTCCACCCCTCTCTAACATACACGTTCAAGTGGACTAAGAGCGAGAAAGACTTATTCCTGGTTACGTCTATGTCGCGAGATATCCTTCTCTCGACAATTTCTATGTACAGGTTAGAAACTTCCGCCGGTTCATCCGCGAGCTGGTTCACCGATCGTGAGCCGAGAAACGTCATCCATCATAAGGAGTCCTCGGATATATCGACCTCGTAAATTAACTAATTACGCTGCTCACTTCGTGAAGCAAGTCGGTTCACAACATCTCTATATACATATCCACTATATTCAAATGCATCTACCTGTACGTATACTTATCTATATCGGTGCTTAGCTGGCCTGGATTAACCGTAAGGCTGACTAGGCTACAGCCTAGGGCGCAAGATTTTTAGGGGCGCAAAATTTTGAAGGACCCTCATTATTGAAGCGAAGAAAATCCAACATTGCATTGAAAAGGCCTCAAAAATGGTGGTGTCGAAAAAAAAAAAAAAAAAAAAAAAAAAAAAAAAAAAAATATTCTCATTTATTCGAACCCCTCGCTTTTAAACCCTCGGACCGCCCAGCGGAGCAAGTAAACATTTAGCTTAGGGCACTAGTTAGGGTTAATCCGGCTTTGGTGCTTAGGGTACAAATAGTAGGCACTGTGAATGGTAGCTTTGTCTCATTGATCGAATTTGTTAGTATACTTAGGTATAAATATATGAGACATTGTACTTTTGTGAGTTTACGTTTCTATAGATTCGTGTGTGGTTACGTTTAAAATAATTTTTTTTTAAAATTTAGGAGTGGACATCGTAAGATACAATTGCTACCATCGTTATTTGCGCAGGTTTTAACATTTGAACTGACCCTTAAGTTGCCTGTATAGCAAAAGGTCCATTCGCGTACAGCAAAACCTCACAAGAGCTGGACGTTATTATATATCGAGCGTCTTTTTGTATAAAGCCCTATAGGTCTGATAACGATACATTCATTTGCTAAAAAGAACGATCATGGTGTGACTCTGAAACCTCTCTTGGGGGGCAGAAAAGTAAATAAATAAATAATAATAAAATAAAGTGAGGTAAAAATAGAAAAGAGGAAGAAAAAAAAGTGAAAAAAAAGTTGGTAATAAATAGTTGGTATAAATATTTGAGACATTGTGCTTTTGTGAGTTTACGTTTCTATGCTGGGGTATGTGTATGTGTGTGTTCGATCATGTTGTGTGTATTGTATATGTTTGCGTGGTTGCGCGCTGCACGGAGCGAGGAGGAACTCTAATTCAGAAACGCAATATGAAGCATTTTCACGCTTGCTCTTCGCGAGAAATCCGCCGCTGCTGCCAACGAGAGGTTGAAAGATGAGGATCAGGCCATCAAGGATCAAACCAGGAATGGGGCAGAAGAGCAGAGGAAATAGTACGTGAGAAACAACTTTTACAGAGCACTTTCGTCTCCACCACGGGCGCAGGAGGGCATACACGGAGGGACCCGGACCGACGCGACGCGACGAGAGAGCCCCATACGTGAACCATATCGCGCACCAGTTCATGTATCTTCATGTGAGAATGAGACCAATGTGTACACACACTCTCACACACACACATACACCAGCATCTCTCACCTCACCAGTCAACAAAGTCAACAAAGTCGTACGCACTAAACACACACATTATAAAAAAGAGAAGGGTTAGAGATGGATGGTGGCAGGTGTGGGTAAGGTGGGGGGTTAGCGTTTTTACGTTCGGTAAATTAATGGAAGGTGAAAATGAAATACACACAATTAAACTATAACCTCATTGATAAAAACATAAGCTGGCAGGACTGCGGACATGAATCAAAATGTGTGAGTGGGGATGCGGATGGGATGGGATGGGATGGCGGGTTGTGTTGTATGGTGTATGTATGGTGTATTGGTGTGTGGTGTATGCGCTGCCTCTCGGGTTAAACTGTTGAATCTCACCAGTCATCGGATGCGAGTAGCCAGCGATCATAGCAGCGAGAGCGAGCATCTATCTCTCTCATTCTCTCTCTCTCTCTCTCTCTCTCTCTCTCTCTCTCTCTCTCTCTCTCTCTCTCTCTCTCTCTCTCTCTCTCTCTCTCTCTCTCTCCTCTCTCTCTCTCTCTCTCTCTCTCTCTCTCTCCTCTCTCTCTCTCTCCTCTCTCTCTCTCTCTCTCTCTCTCTCTCTCTCTCTCACTCTCTCTCATCTCACTCTCCTCCCTCCCTCCTCTCTCTCTTCCACTCTCTCCCACTTCTCTCTCTCTTTCTCTCTCCCTCTCCCTCCCTCCCTCTCTCTCTCTGTTTCTCTCTCCCTCTCTCTCTGCCTCTCTCCCTCCCTCTCTCTCTCTCTCTCGCGAGGGCTTAATTAATAACTCAATGATGAAGGATACATTTTTATCAGCCAAAAAGGCACGCATGCGCACAATCGTCAATCGGGACTACTCGTAACGCGACGCGCCGCTCTCAACAATTTCATCTCTGACGATGAGAGCTTTAAGGTGCCGTGCCGTTTTGATGTTTCACAGGCTGTGAAGAAAAAAAGATGGTGAGGAAAATGATGACCTCTCAAAGCTAGAATTGAAACTGATGGTCTCAAACCACTAACCAGTCTTACCTATACCGTCATCGTTGAAAAAGACCGTTTGAAATGAACGGATGTTCATTGTCTTCAGAGTTAACTGCGCTGAAAGTTATATTGCGTCTACTCTCAAAAAGTTCCTTTGAGTGATTTCTGTTGGAATTTAAATTTTTTCGAGCCTTCGCCTTTTTTGCAGGGTCGTACCAGGGACAAGATCGTATTCAAAGAAAATTCCGGGTATGGAGGGAGGGGGCGGCAAAGTTCTTCTTTTGCCCATATATGGACGCTTTCAGGCAATTTCACGGAAAAAAATTTTGGCCAGACTTACCATCGTGATGACTGATTTTGTCACCTGCCGAAAAGATGGTAAACTAAACCAGGTATTGGGTTAGGTATGCCTGAACTTGAGTTTATTTTACATAGTGTCTAGTTCATTCAACCCAATATCTGGTATAGTTTACCATCTTTTTCGCGGGTGCGCCAAAATCAGTCATCATGATGGTAAGTCTGGCCAACTATTTTTTTCTGTGTTATTGCCTTTTTAGGTGCTGTCGCGTAGCAAAGCACCTTATGCTATCGTCGCTGTCCGTATGTATGTATGTATGTATGTATGTGACGCTCGACGCTCTCAGTTTGTTCACGCAAAAAGTGGTAGTAAATATTAATCGATTTTCTTCTCTTATATTCTGTTGGTTCTTTAAGAACTAAGGGGGGGGGGGGGCAAGTTCAGTTGTTGCCCATATTTTGACAATTTTAGCCAATTTGCTGTATTATCCCTTCTTAGTCTTCTAAAGATTATGAGGGGCCCCTCCTCACTGTATACACTATAGCCGGGGGGGGGGGGGGGGGGGGGGGGTCGGTCGGTATATTATCGTTGGTGTCGTAGTACAAAGTTGCAGTGCCGCCAACTCTGAAAATGTCTGTTCGTCAACGATATGTGAACCAAGTTAAGGAATGGTACTTTTACCAGAATTTCTATATTAATGTTTGTCCCACAGCTCTTGTATATGTTGAGGTAATTCTAGAACTGTGACTATCTTTTGATAGTAACACCAGCATTTTCTGGTAAAAGTACCAGACTCTCCGCGGTTCACAGCAGAGCTGCCGTCGGTTGCGAAACAATTACACAGTTCAGTTCAATATATGACTGTACTGCACGAAAATACTCTAATCTGTAATCTTTTCTCAATCGCGGTGCAATCGCAGTTGAATTATTAAAATACCCGCAAGTTTTTTGAAGTCATCAAGGACTCCACCGGTTGAGAAAAGATTACAGTTATATTGCGAGTATTTTTCGTGCATTGCAATTATTCACTGAACTGAGCTATGTAATCTTTTCTAAACCGGTGGAATCATCGATGAATTGAAAAAAATGTCATTAATTATACGCAAAACGGCAGCTCTGGTTCACATATAGTTCTGCATGTGCTTTTGGTAATATTACAATAATTCTAGTTTAATTAATTTAAGATTTATTTGTTTTCAGTGTGAGGTTCACGGGTCGTCAAACGATGGTCTGAGATCGGAAAAAAGTGGCAAAAAATCAGTGAAAAAAAGTTATAAAAAATCAGAGTTTTCAGCCTTTTTTTAGCTTAATTTAAAGCTTTTTCAGGGACGTTTGAGGACTACATGACATGTTAAAAGTGCTCACTGTGATGATTAAATTGGTCTCGGAATTTTATAAAAGATAAATTGATGAGAAATTAACTTTCTGGTTTTTGGTCACTTTCCGACGATCTCATGTCAGACCACTGCTGGCGCAACCAGGATCTCTTCCATCTCTTTCATTTCCCATTTGAATGTATAAGTAGGAAAAGGACAGAAAGAGGGGGTTTTATCCCCTTGTCCATCCTTGTCTGACATACGTTCCTTAATGGAGAAAAGAGAGAGATGAAGGAACTCTCGTTGCGCTACTGTCTCAGACCATAGTGCTTCATCGCGTCAGCGCTGCTGTAAAGTTTTGGAAAAATTGCGAAAGTTTCGCTGTAAACATCACACTTTTTTCTTTTCTATACTATCAAAATTGAAACACCGCACGTATATATACACATAGAAGTCAATGCTTCTAGGGGAAATAGTGAGACCTATAATTGAAATCGGAATAGTAATTCAAGAATATCAGTGCTCGCAAAAGAAAGTTGATAAGCAAAGTAGGGAGTTGAAATGAGGAGTATCGCGAGAAGGGGATGCAAACGAAATGGTGGAGGGGGGGGGGGGGGGGGGGGGGTTCTGCCCGCTGCCGTTGCTAACACTTGGAATGATAAACAAACTATGGAGTGAATCCGCGTGTACATCATAATTTGTAATAAGTGGTAACTTGGGACACGGCAAAGTTCTCACGGTTACAAAATTAATCTCCGAGGGTATATGAATGATGGTTTTAGAAAAGAAAAGAAAATAAAAAAGAAAAAAAAAATATTTTCTTTGTTTTTTAGTATTTCTGTCTCTCTTACGCTTCTGCAGCAGACATCAGTATCAGAGCAGGAACGAAGGAGGAGAAAGACCATGGGAAATTTTAATTGAAATAGAGGAAAGGCCTGGAGTTGTTTTTTGATGCAGTCTATAAGTGCAGAGTAGTAGGTTGCTGAAGTAGCGTGAGCCACGGATCCCATTGAATCGTGCGTAGGTCACGGCTCAAGAGCTGCTTCTTCTCTTCTCCCCTGGTATCCGTAACGAGGAGAGCGTGATCGGTAGGGCAATTTGATTTTAGTCTCATCCTGTATTATTAGTTGCCATAGCCGTAGCTCAGGACTTTGTTTATCTCTCTCTTTCCTCCGTTTGAACGCATGCGTTAGAAAAGGATGGAGATAGGGGCTGTCACGTGACTTCAGCCTCTGTTTCTGTCCTTATCTAACATATGCGTTCAAATGGAGGAAAGAGAGAGAAAGACAAATTCCTGGGCTACGGCTATATGTAATAGATGCTGACGCTCTTCACTGCATTACGATCAATTATTTGGATTCCATTGTGATCCCCCCGTGCAATCATGCGATTTCGCTTGGTATCGTCTACACCCACAAAAGCTCTATTATGCACATTATATACTTTGTACCAACACTTACTCGTCCATTAATATTATTGCATGCGTCCACGTGTGATTATATAATTATTTTAAAGTGTTTGACATACTTTTCGAATTATTATATTAACCTTTTGAATTTTTTTTTCTCTTTTTTTCAGACTTGATGTTTGCCTTATCTAAAACTACTGATGATCAGTGAAGGAATGAGGGCATCATTCGATTTTATAACTTTTTGATGATGGCAGTATTTGTCAAACACACCGCTTAATTATGACACGCCCTGAGGGCCGATCATTTACTTCATCGATACACCTATCGTAAAAAAACTGTCTATGAGTGATGCTTTTGGTAAAAAATTGTAAAACTTAGTTGTTGCTGTGGTAGCCATCGTTAAATTGCCCTTTTTTGAAGCCATGTATTGAATAGCCTTTAAATAATGGGCACTTTAACGATGGTTACCATGGCAACAGCCAAGTTTTACAATTTTCGACCAATAGCATCACTCGTAGACAGTCTTTTAACGATCGGTTTATCGATGTAGCAAATGATCGCCCCCCTGGTAATCCTGGTATGATTGGTTGTTTTAACAAGTTTAAACGCTTGTAAACTAAATGAACTCAATGTTCATCAACCCTGAGATTCACTCTAGTACCTTGCACGAATATACTACTCCGGGAAAAATAAGGTAAGTCAGTATTTCTGCTGTAACGTGATTTTGACCCTGAAACTAAACGTAGAGCGTAGTACACTGCAGAAAAAAGTTTTTGTTTTTTCGCTGTTTAACCCATTCAGTCCCTGACTTTTAAAATGTGAGTTTTTCAGCTTTGGATGCGGACGCGAAAATTGGGCGATTAATTTTAATCTAAATTCCTGTGCATATAATTTTTTCTTTTTTCCCATAAGAGCCCGTGTTTAAAGTATACGTGTACTGTTTCATGTACTATCAAAGGCAAAAGTTTTGACGGACAAGAGTTTTCACAAATCGCAGGAAGGAGGCATGGAAGGTTGCAAAAAATTACAGATAGTCGAATTTTGATGACATCAGGAGGTTTGTGTACACTATTTTCAAGATGCAAGTCAAAACATTACGTCAAATTTCTAACCGCAAAGGCAAACTTTCGTGCCTCTTTTCTGCGCTCGGTGAAAATTCTTTACTGCCAAAACTTTTGCTTTGCGTTTGATAGTCCACTAGGTGAACAAATGGGTTTACGTTTATGATAGTGAGAATCAACCTGAACCCTGATGTCCAACACGGAGTGTCGGATATTGAGTTAGTGATCAAATGAGTATATCCAGAACTACGATGATATTTCTTAATTTCCATTTGATAATGGTCTTTGCACTCTCGCTTTCAGAGTGACCCATGAAAGGGACGACATTTTACGCGAAGTTTTACGGAAATTAAAAATATTGACTCGTATATGAAATGATAAAGGATAAGTTTGCTCAATTTAAACGTAATGTCTCACCTTGCGAATTTTCGCGATCAAATGTGATTAAAAGTACCAACCTATAACAGAACTTTCCCTCAGCGGTTATTATCTTTCAGTTTATCAAGTTAGTACATCGATGGCATCAATTCGACTTTGAATTCAAGTTCGGAGGTGCATTCAAAATCGAATTTATGCCATCGATGCCCCGAAAACACTTATAAGAACACAATTGACTTTCCTCGAATATGGCGTCACTTGTTGTTCTCGGGTAAGGTTGGCAATAATACTGTCCGAAAAAGTAAATACGTTCCATAGCGAAAATTCGCTTACTGTCAGATTACAGAGCCAACTTTTTCATAGTTCGTGAGCGAAAAGGGTTAAGTGTCTGAATCTGAACTATCCAACACAACGAGCTATAAATATCGATAGAGAGAATTTGTGAGGCGTGATATTGAAACTTCACGAACACGAAAAAAAAAACTACGGTGAAAATAACAATACCGATACCTGATTTTGGCACCTGCTAGATGTTATGGTAATGTTAACCAGAATTATACTATGTTTTGACTAGGTACTAGGTGATATTACCTGATTGCATCTCGAATTTTCTCAAAGTATCGGTAAATGCACCATACTTCTGGCCAAGTTTACCATAACATCTAGCAGGTGTCAAAATCAGGTATCCGTATGGTTATTTTCACTAATCTTTTTTTTCCCGTGAAGTTATAGCCATGATAGAAATCTCTTATAGACGTGTTTCACACAGGTTCGGTTTATTTGCCTCATATTTTTTAACCTTTACATTTAAAAAAAAAAACAAAAAACAAAAAGCAAAAAAAGTGAAAAATACACTTGAAATTGCACGGAAAAAAAAGATCAGTGAAAATAACCATACGGATACCTGATTTTGGCACCTGCTAGATGTTATGGTAAACTTGACCAGAAGTATGGTACATTTACCGATACTTTAAGTAAATTCGACATGCAATCAGGTAACATCACCTAGTACCTAGTCAAAACATAGTATACTTCTGGTTAACATTACCATAACATCTAGCAGGTGCCAAAATCCGTATGGTTATTTTCACCGTAGTTTTTTTCCCGTGTGGTTATAAACAAAAAAGGAAGTGTTTCATAGTGGCTATCTGTTCACAGAAACCAATATAATTGTTTCTTCAGGAAGGATTTGCGCGGTATAAAAAAACTCACACGTGACAGAAATATGCAAAATTTTCTCACTTGGATAGTTTTATTAGAATTCTGTGTCCAGAGAGCCACTCAACACTTGCACTTTCGTTTAAAACCATTTTTCACTGGATTAATTACAACTTTTGATTTAAGGCAAGAAAAAAGTAAAGCAGACAAACCAGATTCAGATCGCCCATGCTGTCACACTTTGAGACAGTAGCGACCCGTGAGATTTGGCAACCATGCATTTTTCCCACTTAAACTTAGGTAAAAAAATCGATTCAAGCGGAGGCTGGCAGCCTCCTCGAGTTCCGATTGTTTTCCATGTATTCAAATGGGATAAAAACACTGTTGCCAAATCGCACGAGCCGCCACTGCTTTGAGATAGGACTTATGACATGTGTCAGCCTCTCTATCGCTATAGCTCGTTGGTTAGATTACAGTGCCAACTGTTTCATAATCCGTGAGAGAAAGGGTTAAGTGTCTGAATCTGAAATATCCAACATCAATGTGTGTCTTTCAATTTTTTTCTTCCACGGACCCCTTTTTTGAGACGCCTAGACCCCTCGCGGACCTACTTAATGTATCTGATGACGAAAAGCGGCGACCTTTTTTTTCTTTCTTTTTTTTCAACATATACGGATACTAAATTGTTATTTCTTCGCGTTTGGACGTAAGAGTGCATCGGAGTAATCGTTCACGCGATGGTTCATGTTTCCCTCTTACTATTTCGTTGCCTCCTGTACCGCGATCCTACCGCATCGATGCCAGGTTTGCGTTTAACCGTACGCATTTTCCCATTTGGCTCAATGTTAGATTTTTGAATTTCCCGTCAAATTCGGCAACACTGCAGCAGGGTTTAGTGCGGTGCGATGCAGCGCAGCATTGGATCGAGGATGACCTCTAAATGGTTGCGTCGCACAGTGGTTTAATTTAAACATGGCTTTTCCCGAACGCGTTTTTATGATTCACTTTAGGATTTTTTTTTTATTTTACTATTATTATTATTATTATTGTAGAATACTTTCTTGCAAAAGTTATGTAATCTGACTAATTTTCAGCTACAAAATCAAGAACGGAGGTCATGTGAGGTTTTTCCGTATAGATAAATACATGCTTTTGTATTTTAAAAAAAAAGTATAAAATTCACTCCTCATACGTAGAGAAAAGTTAACTCAAAGTTCAGAATGCTCACCCATGTAAGCAGGGCAGAATTCGAGTAGTAGGGGCACCTGGGCACCTCCCCCTTTTCCCTCCCCAAAAGCCTCAGAAATTGTGTTGCTCTTTGCTTGTCAACAGAAAATTGCCATAAAATGCCTCCTGAGACGCTACAGATCAGTGATGAGCAAAGATAATTTTTTGAATAACTATGAATTATTAACTAAAATTATTCGCATTATCCTCATGTTGTTCCTTTTAGTAAATCGAAGTTTTGAGCATGTTCATCTGTCCTGAGATGAATGACTGGTAGTGTTAAAACTTTGATTTCCTAATAGGAATAACATGGGGAAAATGTGATTAATTTTCGTTAATGATTTACGGTTATTTAAAAAATGATTTTTGCTCATCACTGCTACAGCTATAGATTTCATTTTCCTGCGGCGCGTGTCTCCATATCCCATACCCCCCCCCCCCGCCACCAGTTAAACTTTCTGGCTCCACCCGGCCACTTGTATGTATGAACAACGCATCTGTCACTTCTCTAAACGAAAGAACATACATAACCTCTAAATTGGCAGAATTAGACAGTTGCGAAATAGCGATTTAAATTATCGAATTTGAAGGTTGATTTTTACAGATTTCGTCGCGAGGAGCACGTTGACTCAGATACCAAAAAAAAAGTTTCAAGTTGTGTGGTATATAAGCAACAGATCAGCGGGGTTATTATGAACGACGTAATGGGTCTGTTGCGTACTTTTGCTACATCAATATAACTCATTGTTTCTAACGTAAAATTCGGCGAAAATAACGATGCGCACATTAAAAACTTTTAGAATCCACTCATTAACTCAGAAAATACCTTCCATTTCAAACAACCCGCGCTACACTAGACACTATATCACCGACTTATATAACTACATAGATGGAACCATCTCGTTTATGTAAACATGAACAGAACTTATACAAACATTGGAATGTTTCGTTTAGATGCGTACATTTCTTATATTATTTTGTAATCTTTGATAATCCGAAAAGATCAGACAGCAAATGCAGCTTCTATTTTACGTATTAAAAAAGAAAGTCCATCATTTTGTAGTTACGATGTTGATTACTCATGCACGGCGGTTCCGTCTATGTAGTAGTATACCGGTGCAAATAGTGTCTAGTGTAGCGCGGGCTGTTTGAAATTGAAGTGATTTCCTGAGTTAATGAGTTGATTTTGAACGCTTTTAATGTGCGCATCGTTATTTTCGCCGAATTTCACATAAGAATCAAGGTTCGATATTGTTGTAGCAAAAGTATGCAACAGACCCATTGTATCGTTTGGCTGTCGAGTACGTGTTATTCTTAAGGGTGGTGTCATTCCGATAGAAACCCTCCCTTCTCTGCTGAAATTCACCGATGACTTCTGAGCTGTCGGCGAATTTCCGCCTATAGAGATGCACGCGCACGGGTTTCTATATCGGAATGGAACCTATCGAAATAACACCACCTATAAAAATAACATCACGTACTCGATCATCGACTAGATGGAAATTACGATAAGATTGTTCATAATCAGCCCACAGCTCTTAATTATTAAATAGTCATACAAATTTGAACTGCTTTAGAGAAATGTTCGAACCGGTACAAATCTGGCTCGGTCTTTTTGATTCGGGTTGCGGTTCAAGGCATATATTTTGGATTTATCAGAGTTTATAAAATTTAAATAGTTATCTCCGAAGGCGGCAAAATCAGTTTGTATAAGTATAAAAGAATTTAAAAAAAAAAAAAAAAAAAGTCATAATTTTCATGGGTGGCGATTCGCGGAGGGAGAAACAATTGTAAACTCCCCCCCCCCCTAACCGGAAACCTTGGCGCGCCCGCCCCCAGAGATATAAAATTCAGTGATGGGCGAAAATAATTTTTTGAATAACCATGAATAACTAACTATAATGATTCGCATATTATTCTCATGATATTCCTGAAACTTTGATTTACCAATAGGAATAACATGAGAATAATTCGAATAATTTTAGTTAATTTCATGGTTATTCAAAAAAATTGTTTTGCCCATCACTGATATACATCGTCCACATACGTAGACACTGTAACCGGAAAAGGTTAAATGGTGTCCAGGGAAGTCCAAATTTCGGACCACAGTGCGTTGCGCGCGCGTTTCTCCAATGTTTCCCTCATTCTAAGTAGTTTCCTCGGCCCCCGCTGGTATCGATGCACTTGGTTCACGCAGGTTATCGTCGTGATAGCCAATGAAGGAGCTTCATTTAGCCCATCGTTACCAAATCTACTCACGGACTACGTAAACTAATCAGTGGCGGCTCGTGCAATGTGGCAACAACGTAATTTCTCCATCTAAACCTGTGTAAAACAATCGCTCTACAGGAGGTGCAATTGCACCCCCAAGATATCGATACTTTTGCATAGTTTTAAATGAAAAATAAGCATGGTTGCCAAATTGCACGAGCCGCCACCGGGAGACTTCGTGTCGTTTCTTTCCCATAATGAAGCTCTTGCAAAATTTTGCTACAGGGGATTGAAGAGTGTTTATTTTTGCATAAAAACCTGTGAAAATGACGATAAGTAAACTATAAAAAATCACGAAATCCCAGGTTTTGAGAGTAATTGGGCTTAATGGCGGAGAGACGCAGGTATCATAAGAGATTCCTATCTAAATTGAGACATATCTCGGTGTTTCTGTAGAAAAAGTGACATTAGACAGGAATCTCCTATGATACCTGCGTTGAATCTGCGAGATTTTAGAGCGTATACCGCAAAGCCACCATATGTGTTTTTGCGTAGCTAGTGCACCGTCTTTTTTGTCTCTGGGGCAACTTAATGTTTTGAGATCAGAGCAGGGGGGGGGGGCGTGTATATAGATTTAATTTCCGTACATTGATCGATATTGACGTCACGCCGGAAATGTTCCGTCACTATGTATACAAATCAACGACGCCGAATTCGAAGGCACACGGCACTTATCAAATCAAGACTCATTAAATGGACACCAAAAAAGAGGCCCTAACAAGTTGAATACGCGTTTTAAAGAAAGGAGGCAGGGCAAGAGAAAAGGAAGAGATAGCCCCGGCCGGCATAGGTGGATACAGAATAATTTTCTTTCTCTCTCTCCGGCCGTTTGAACATATGTATTAGAAAATGACAGATGAGAGGGCCATCACATGACTTAGGCCCCTATCTCGTTTCCTTTTCTAAACTACGCATTCAAATGGGACGAGAAAGAGACAGACGAATTTCTGTATCCGACCATGCCGGCCGGACGAAGGAGGAAACTGAGAGTGGAGAGAGGAAAAAGAAAAAGAGGAAAGAAAAAGAAAAAGAGAAAAGGAAAGGAAAAAGAAAAAGAAAAAGAAAAAGAAAAAGAAAAAGAAAACCCAAAGTTTGAATGGAGTTCGTATCACCAGAGTTGTTGCAATACGAGGCAGGTATTATCTTTTATTGCCGCCAGTAAAACCACTGAACAGCATAATAAACATACAAGGCCACCGGGACTGATAGGTTAGGTTTATGATAAAACACACATTTATTTTTTATACCATTCATGTACGTTTAAGGGTATTACTTAACGGACTTGCGTCGTAAACTTCTCTCATAAACACTCGAATGTTCAAAATCTGACGAATTTTACCGTTTAAAGGGCGGCTTGCAACAAGGAATGCGAATGGAAGTAAGTATATTTGTGAATCGCCACCTTTTTGAAATTTTGGCGTTTAATTCAGATACATATATACACTTTTATCCTCATGCTCTCGTTCTGATTTCGATTTTCCCTGCGCATACGAGGTGTAAGTACTTTGCCGCGCTTGCAGAAAGCAATGCCTTGAAAAAATCTAAAACTCTTTGTATAGGTAGAATAAGAGAAACATCCATCAAGAATCATTGTTGGTTCGCGCAATTTGGTGACAGGCTTTCTTCTGCTTCATTTAAATCTGTGTACAACAATCGATTGATGGTAGAGCGCTGCTTCACTGTCGAATCGATTATTTTACACGAGATCAAACGAAGGATAGTTATGTTACCAAACTGCACGAAACGCCGCGTCTCTGCTACAAGATGACTTTCTTTTCCTGATCATAGTACATACCTACTGCGCTGCGATGTTAAATGCCTGACTGTAATGAAGCATTCGGATCCGTTTTGTTTCGGATGGAAGAAGAAATGCAGCAATTACGAATAAACTTTTTCCCCTTAGGAGCCTGGTCCTCGTATTAGCACTCGCAGACCCAGTCGGGTCCTTCCCTATAACGATGTAACTTCTACTATTTCCGAATTTTGATGATTTTTTCTTACCAAGAGTTCTTATACGACGTTAAAAATTTCAGACCAAGCTTTTTGTTTTTAGTGAGCGTTGATAGTGACTTTTTGATCCTGTGTACATCTCAACCTTACCTATTTGCCTCCTGACTATTTCAGAGGAGGCCAACCCCTACTTCTTCTTCCTCTTGTTTTGAAGAAGAATATGGGATGGCGCGGGTCCGGCGGGCCGATCCTTGAAATTTACGACTTTTGGGTAGACTGGATAAGAATGGAAAACGGTGATTGGTGGAGACGAGTCACGTGGTTGCCCAGTCTAATCAAAATACAGAATGGATTAGATAAGTTATCGGGTACTCCAAGACTGCCCGATAAATTATCTAATCCATTCCGTTTTTTGATTAGACTGGGCAACCACGTGACTCGTCTCCACCAATCACCGTTTTCCATTCTTATCCAGTCTACCCAAAAGTCGTGAATTTCAAGGATCGGCCCGCAGGGACCAAATAATGTTACGTCTTCACGGTCCCGCTCGCAGATGATTGGTGAGCACTTAGGGGGGTATAAACTACACGCAAACATACTTACGTGCGCAACATCCAACGTCTTTCGGAGGACCGTCAAGCCGTAACATTATTTGGTCCCAGAACATAGAGGGTTTTAGTAATGGCGACTGCCGGTGATGAGAGTTCCAAACAAAGACAGCTAGTCTCTCTCGCTCTCACGTATAACCCTCATGTACTGTCATCTCACTTTAATTTCAAAAATCGTATTTAGAGACATCTTTCGTGAAATTTTATGGCTGAAATGAATTATTCGAGGCATTTTTGTGCGATTTTGATAATAATATGTACGGATTTCGAAACTAGAAAGATATGGGTATATGGGGTCATGGGAGAGTAAGTGAGATAGTTTAAGAAACGCAACGCGACTTTTATCACAACCGATTGCAACTGATGAGTGTGCATTGTTGTGGTTGTTGGCTAACCGTTGACTTCGCGTTAAAACCGTCTATTGGTCTACAGATCGTAGATCTATCATCTATGTGTGGAAATCTCCCCACAATTTGCAAAGCGCTACAAAATGTAGATCAACGCTCCTTCAGTTTTTAGTCAAAAAAATTTAGTTTCAGAATTTCGGTGCGAAGCTCTAGAAAACGCATGTATGTACGCCCAAGATCGTTTTTTTGTTTTTTGTTTTTGTTTTTGTTTTTTTTGTTTTGTTTTGTTTTTTAATAAGGTTTGTAGAGACAGGGAGAGCGTATAAATCTTCTTCCGCTCAATCCGTCACGTGCATGAAATAAATCTCAACATTTTGATGCAAAAGCTCTACTGCTCAGAAGATCTACGCTGCTCCTGAACTTTCCAAAATATTGTAGCTTCTTCACAGGTATACCGGTAGAGCTGTGCATCAAAATTATGAGTTTTATTCTTGGTGGCAAATTAAAGGGGCGTAGATCTAAGCTTTCTCTTTGTCCACGCATATCTTTTTTTTTTTTTTTTTTTTTTTTTTTTAAGAAAATCTTGAGCGTAGATGCTCTGTGAATCTGTGATAGAACTAAAAATTTCCGAGATAAGTTTTTTTTTTAAGTTGGAAAATTTTAAGGGCGTAGATCTACGCTCTGTTCTTTGTATAGCTGTGCAACGAAAATTCGAGATTTTGAGATTACAAATTTACATCAGGAGTTTAGATCTATACGCTCTGTTCTCTGTGGAGCTCTGCACCGGAATTCCGAGATTATTTTTAGATGAAAATTTTAAAAAGACTTAGATCCACGCTCTGTATAGTTATGCATCCATTTTGGGGATTTTTCTGAGCGTAGATTTGCGCTATATGAACTCATGCAATACACTCGGATGGTATAGGCTGTCCCGCAGGAATGATTGGACTTGACAACTGTAGCTTTGAATGAAAACATCAGCTTCCATCCACAGATGAGGCAACCTGATTGGTCAGGAGCAGTAAGAAGCTGATGTTTTCATGAAAACCATAGAAATGTCGAATCCAATCTTTTCTGGGACAAGCTATACAACCCTCGCAGTCGGGACTCTAAGGACACCCTGTGTAGACACACTTTACATTCATGGTCTTTGTAAATAAGAGTCAGATTCTGCGATGCAATGCGAAATATTGATATCTCCCTCTAAGAACCCAATTATTCTTTCAGCGAAAGGAATTTCCATCAGAAAAGAATTTACACAATGCGCATAGGGAGCCCGGCGCGGCGCGGCCCCGGCGAACGGAAAGCTCGGAGGAGCCAAGGGCGTCTAATATTTGAGCATCGAGTTTCGTAAGTCAGCGTTTACAGCGGAGGAGGAGGTTCGAGCGATCCGTGTCGCACAGAGGGAAGAAATGTGCAATTTGGCGGCCAAAGTTTAAAAAGTTAAAATCACTTTGAATATAATCATCAATATTGTCATTTTGAAAATGAATTGATCTCAGACATTCTGTGTGTATTTTTCAGCTAGAATCATGTTTTAGAAGCAGCGGTGGCTCGCGCAGTTTGGCAACCTTATGTTTTGCCATTTAAACCTGTACAAATATATCGATTTCTTGGGGGTGCAAATGCACCTCCTACACATCGATTATTTTACGTAGACTTAAATGGAGAGAATCCGTTGTTGCCAAAATGCACGAGCCGTCACTGTTTAGAAGTGATTAAAATGCGTGAAATTTATTAGTCTTGAAAGTTTTTAAACTGTAAGTTTTGTAATTTTAACTTCCTGAGTTTTGACCGTCAAATCGCGCGGCGCATGCAATCTAGCAACTTTGAATTTCGTGCATTTAAACCTGTGTAAAATACCGATTTGAGCGAGTAGTCATTTCTACCACTGTGCGCCCCACCAAGCGGTACATTATAGAGCATTGTAATCGAAGGGCTTAGCGATCAATGCTGCCATACTCGATCGGCGCAAAAAAAAAAAAAAACCACTTCATATTGAGTCATGTGAGAAATAGATATCTCTTGCGCATACCATAATAATTCATTCAATTGACGTAACACTATAAGAAAAATCAGATTGGGCATAAAAAAATTATTTTATTGAGTATTTTGGCATTATTTTCAATTTATGTTTTAATTCATTAATAAATGTAACAGGGCCCTCATCTTTAAATGCGGTATTCTGTGCATTTGAGGCAGTTTTTTTTAAAAAAAGAGGGATGACTATCTAGCTTTTTATTTGGTTCGCTTTTTGTTAGAGTGATCTTTTGTGGAACTCATGCCTTATATTGTAGGTATGCTTGGACTTCGTTCCCACTTCAATCAGGACATTTTCTTTGGTGCCATAGCCACTATAACGTGATAAATATGTGCGAGCTGTACCGGGTACACCGTCAGTAAATGTTTTAATATTTCTCTTGCAGAACTTCCAAACGGCTTTCTTTCTAGTAATCTTAGGGCTTTTGTTTGAATTAAAACCTCTGCTTTATTGGTAGATGCGTAGCAGAGGATTTTCCAATCAAATCATATACCATAGCTCATTATGGATTAAATTTGCATGGCGCCGGCAGAGGGGTGCAATTAAAGCAGTTATCCCCTCCCTCCCCCCGGATGTTGGAAAATAACGATTTTTAAGCAATATCCTAAAGATGATCTGAAAACAAGTCAAAATGTTTAAAAATCGAGGGTCTCCCCTCTCCCCTGGAAAATTTGATTTTAAGCCCCCCCCCCCCTAAAAAATGTTGCGCTCTTGTGGATTGAATGTTTGTATTTTAAAATATAGCAGAACAGAGGCAGCATCCGAAAACTTCATCAAAATTACGAATTGTGTAAACTCGAAAAATGTCGTATTTTTTACAATACTTAAGAAGACATTCAGATCTGGCAATCTGGCATCACTGTTCAGCGACCGAGCTGCTAATAAGTTGTGAGCGGTGAAGCCACAGACTCAGAGGAGAGAGAACTGACAGACCGCGATGTCTTTACCACAAATGCACGTGTTTTACCGTTCGCATTCCAAACCGGTGGCTTCATTTATTTCCTCCCTAGCTACGCGCGCATAGCGAGAAAATAACTTGCACTGAAATTGACTCGGTAAAAGGAAAAAAGAAAGAAAGAAAAACAACAACATAATGTTTTTTTTATTCTTTTTTCTTCTTTTTTTTTACAACGAATGTGTGTTTATTCCAACGGGTAATGAAGCGCGCAGCCCTCTGTAATTAACAATGAAAATAGAAATTATAAATAAATTAATGGTTGGCCGTGTAGTTTTTGTGAAAACGTATCAGTAGCTGGTATCGAAATTTATACGGCATTGTGTCCGCAAACTCGATTGTATGAAATGCATCTCGTATTCTGCATCATAGTTTCCTGATTCCTCAAGTTCATTTTAATTCGTTTCTTTCCCTAACTTGCAATGTTGCCAAGAGTTAAACCCCTTTACTGCCAGATTAAGATTACAAGAAAAAATCAAAGTAATAACTTGCTCCAATTCACTGGGTAGTTAAATGTTCGTGCTCCGCGGTGTTCATTTTGCCTATCCCGGTAATTGCAGGCACTCTTTGCAACATTAATTTGCAAGTGTAAACGTTTTAGAATAAATTTTATTGTCAATGAGAGAAAGAGTTACGAAATCAAATAACTCGGGCGTGATATTGAAAGGGTTGACATAAATCTTGTCATCGGTTTCTTATTCGTCGGCCGCAGACATCTAAATTCGTCTAACAGTTTGTAAATTTTTGTGCGACCTTGAAAAATCCTAGGAGAGAGGTTATTTTGTTTATTTTTGCTACAGCAATGTAAAGCGTATAGTTTTGAAATCAGGAGCATTTTATTGATTTCTTGGAAAAAACGAACGCGGAAAGCTGTGGCTCCTTGATATAGTGAATAATGGACGGATACAGGAATTTGTCTGTCTCTCTCTCCTTCCATTTGAGTGCGTGCGTTAGAAAAGGACCGAGATATAGGGGTTAAAGTAACATGATGGGGCCTCTTTTATCCTTTTCTAACACATGTGTTCAAGTAGAAGGAGAGAGAGCAAGACAAATTCCTGTGTAGTGAATTGCAATGGAGCGGACGAGTGGACAGAAGTTTTTAAAGAGTACCTTTTAGACGTTCTAGAATTATTCCTTAAAAGCGTTAAAAATTATGTTCATAGGTCCAGCCCTCATTTAAAATTTGGTTCTGAATATTGCAGGTCTCGATCTCACTTTCCAGGGATTTAAATCAGGGAGAGGGGGGGGGGGGGGGGGTTAAATCATCAAGTTTTACTCGGAACAAAAGAATGTGAGGTGTTTTTTCCATACTACACGCTTGTTTATGTATTCTGGGTTAAAATCTGTAAGAATGGGTACATATGTTCCATATTACTGTAGCAAAAGTGCGCCAAATACCCACTGAAGAAAGGGGTTCACAGTTGCCAGATTTCGCTGGCGAATTAAGAAAATTGTCCTTTGCTATCTTTGCCCGTTTGGATGTGTGTGTTAGAAAGTGATAGAAGAAAGCACTATCACGTAACTGTAACCTTTTTTACTGTCCTTTTCTAACACACGCATTCGAATGGATGAGTAGAGAGTAAGTCAAGGACAATGTGTCCGTTGCAAACTACTGATGTAGCGTTGTGAAGGGTCGATTCTTATGTAAAATCTCGTAAAAATCACTCTGAAAACATCAAAAAGTTTCAAAATTGATTAAGGAACCCACAAAAGGCTTTTTAATTTAAGGGAAGTCTAAAATGGCGGACGAATGCGGGTGAATCAACCCTGCATGAATGCACCATGAGCATCAAAAGATGGCCGACGACGACAATTTGTAAAGTTGAACGAAAACTAGTTGAAAAACTATGTTTTTAGCCAAAATAATATAGGATGCTGTGGAACTCATCCAATCGGAGTGTCTTGAGTAACCAGTTCAATGGAAATTCGTCAGGACAATGTTCACACTGAAATTTGAGTGTTACAAACTTTGTTTCTTGTATTGTTTGTATATTTATATTGTTGGTTAGAATATATCCAAACGACTCCTTTGTTCCTCATATTTCATACATTTTTCGTCATTCTGTGTGGTTTTTCCCGGTAAATGTTACTTTCTCACTATTGTTTTTGATTAATGTGTTGAATATTTCACGTGTTTTGTGTCGATTTGCCAGAATTCTGCAAGAAAAACGCCGGGCAAGTTTTGCCAAATGCCGTCGTCGCGGGTCATCTTTTGTTGCTTGTGCTGCATGCATGCAGGGTTGATTCGCCCATATTCGACCGCCATCTTATTTAGGCTTTCCTTGAAACGCCATTCGTGGGTTTCATGGTAGATTTTGAGACTTTTAGATGCTTTCAATGTGATTTTTACACGGTTTTACTCGAGAGTCGACTCTCCATATTGCTGCAGCAAAAGTTTGGAACAGAATACCTATCCTTCTAGAAACTGCCAAATCCCCCCCCCCCCGGGAACTTTTCATTAGAATTCTGCCCATTTTTCGTAGAACATTTTTTTCTCATCTCCTTTAGCGCAGGTACGAGTCAAGTTGCTCCTCTCTTTGATTCGACATGACGACATGACGACATGACAACAAAGGAGGCAGCTAGTAAAATGTAAATCAGCGACTTGTTTAACAAAACTCCATCTTTCCAGCTCAAACCGTTAAAGGTAAATATTCAGCATATCAGCGAGTAGAGACCAGAGAGAGGTTCAAATAATAGCTAGAGATAACTTTGTGCGGGCAAGCCGGCCGCTCAGTATTGGCAATCAGAACAACCGACCCCGATGTTCCCCCGATGTTCCCCCGATGTTCCTCGCAACGTTCCTACGATCCCACTTCACACCCGTTCTAATGAGGGAGGGGGAGTGGGAATTGAGCTTTTTTCGTCTCTAATGATTTTCCCTTCCTCCTTTTTTCTCTCGCAAAAACACTGTTCAAACTGACAATGACGGGCTCAGAGCAACACCAATAAGCCTTCAATACCATTGCTCCTTCATTGAACCCTTTAACGACCAGGTTACGAAGACAAATCAATGTTTGCTCACTCTTTTCGATAAACATCATGAAGTGACCAATATAACTGCTCTTCATTTAGCCAGCCGACATTTTAAATGGCAACCTCGGAATAGGTCTGTTTTGTTTAAATCTGTCCAAATAATTAATGTGCATTCGCTCAAACTAAAGGGGTAGTTAACCCTTTAAGGACCAGGTTAGTTCAAGAGAACACCACTACTTCGTCTCTACCGGGAAGGTCAGTTAACTGTTCGTACTTGATGGAGTTGGAATTGCCTATACAAAGAATTGAAGGCGCCCGACGAGACCTTATCTATTGTAGTGTTTCCATCTATATTTGCGTTTATGCGGAATGAAGACTGAATCAATGTGAAATAGACCACAGGAGAAAAACGCGAGTATACTTGGGCTTGGTCCATAAAGGGTTAAATATTCCTACACCACGGTACGGATTTTGCGCCTGCAGGCGCTCGATGGTTCATCTTTTTTAAAATGGTACAAATGACCTCTACTCCATGGACAAAAAATGTCTACGTAACGAAGAAGAATTAAACGAGTACTTCGTGCATTACAGTCATTAATTTAACGGAACTGTGTAAGATTTTGGTCAATCAATAAAATCCACTCATTAATCGGTGAATCCACTCATTACTTTACTCGTGAAATTTGATGGCGTCCAAAGCGATCGAATACCTTATTGCAGTTCATCAAAGTACGTCAAAAAAACCTAGTTTTACTTTTCAGCACCCCAGAATCTCTGTGTATCTCTGTATAACAGTATATAATAGTATACCTAAGTTTAGAGAGTAGTGGCTCTGATCTGTACAGTTTGAAATTATTTTTTTATTTTTTTAAATTTGTGAGGTGAGAAAATAGCTGCGATTTGAGTCGAAACGTCCTCACCAAATTGTTTTGCATGTTTTCCAGCATTTTCCCGTTTCACCTGTTTCTTTCGTGGCAAAGTCGTTGCTGCTTCGTTTATTATCTTGTTCCTATAAGTTTGTTTACATCTGACTGAAAAGTACCCTAGAGAGCCCTACGGCCGACCAACTTAACTTTCTACAGCTCTAACTCAGTTCTCACGAACCTTGATGCATTCCTCCTCCGGTCAAGCGACGGTTTTACCGATTCGTTCGAGTCATCTCAGAGAGTTGAATCGTATACGGATTGAATCTTATCAAAGAACGATTTTTTTTTCTTCTCACCACTATTACCGCCGGTCTGAGTATCTGTTTGTATGTATACCGCACTGTATTGCACCGATCACCGATGCTGCACCAAGAGTACGGTCATTGCTATGGCATTATTGTTAGGTAGAGTACTACGTTGCAGTTACCCCTTGCCCGACGCAACGCCCAACTCACTCCAGCCTCCAACGCCGCTTCGCACAGTGGAACCAATGGATGGATTTACCGAGAAAAGTTTTCGTGCATGCTTTGCTGCAGAAACATCTTAAGTGTGATGATGATTTTATGCAAAAACCGTGTACTTAATCTGACTAATGTCTGACTTGTAAATAATGAGGCATTTGCTATCTTTTGTCATATGCGATTGAATATAATTATTCATGATGAGCGAATCTTTTACTTGCAAAATGAGCGAATGAGTGGACCAAATCTCCAATGGGGCTCGTGCAAACTTTTGGTACAGGGGTAAAAATGGCGATGAGTAGGTACTCTAAAAAATGATAAAATTCACCATTAAAATTGGGCTTTCCTATCTAAATTGAGACATATCTATGTATTTCCGTTGAGAAAGTGACAGATTAGAGAGGAATCTCCCACAATACCTACGTTGAACCGCCATTACGATCTTTTTGTTAGAGTTATGTGAGTTTATTACTGAATTTTACGGAACAAAAAATTGGCATTTTAACAATTTTCTTTTTTTATTCTGGAACTTTGTTTTGCTGCTTTTACAAACAAACTGATTTGCAAATTTACATCATGCAGTGTTAGCAATCAAAGACGTAGTTACCGTTTTTGCAAATATACATTGGTGAACCAGCAATCCCGATTATGTTGCGTAAAACCAGCAAAAATTACGATGAGCACGAAAAAATTTAGTTGAAAAATTACGGCATTCCCTCCCAGAGTCACATAGTGACTTTGAAGTTTAAGGCGTAATGGCGGAGCTACGGAGGACGGAGGTGTCATTGAAGATCCCTATCTCATTCGTCTCTCTATCCATAGAAACACACAGAGGAAAGCATACAATTAGATAGGAATCTCCCATGGTACATATACATACATGCGTAGCTCCACTATTACGCCTAAAGCTGTAAAAGCATTTTGTGAGTCTGTGAATAAATTTTGTTTTTTTTTTTGTTTTTTGTTTTTTGTTTTTTTTTTTTTTTTTTATAACGGTTCTTTATTTAAAAAAAAAAAAAAAAAAAAAAAAAATAAATTGTTTACTCTGTCAAAGATATTTACAAAAAACTGGTCAGCTCCACAAACGGGGCCTATTAACCTATAGCGACATTTTGTTGTCGAAACTTCAGTAATAATTGTAATTAAATTGTAACTGTGCAATGTGATCATCGTACTTTTCGCTAGATTTTACTCAAGAATCGTCCGATCACTCGCTCACAGCAAAAGTTGGCAAGAACCCCACTATGGCTTTGATGATTTTTCACAGGGTGAGACCAACATTTGAAGGGTCAATTTTGAATTTCCCGCCTCTCATCACTAAAACAGTATATAGCTCCGTTGAGTGTTGAGTTCGGTCCACCGTGCGTCCTCCCGCGATAAACATTACGGGGCTGGATGGAAAGGAATCGATGGACAGCTAGAAAACGACGACACCGATTGCCGCGGGGCAAAACAGAACGAAAGTGTTATTAACACCACAAGTCAGCACTCGGTACTACCTATATGTACACCACATACAACACACAGCACAGCACTGCGCGCGCACACTGGTAACCCATCTTAACAAACACTTGTAAATACACACTCACATTCACTAAAACACACAGCCTCACACACCCACACTCTCAACCCCGTGCTATATAGGTTGAAGGATATAAAAGAGATGAAAACGGGTGATTTTACTCATGATCCTGACTATCCCTCACCTCGATCGATAAATACACTCTCGCCCATCCCCGTCCGTCGCGTCGCATCGGTGGATTCATACATTATTTTTTTTTCCTTCTCTATCTCCCGTATGCAACGCATGCGTTAGAAAAGGACGGAGCTGGGGACTAGATGAGGCTTAAGGTGATTCCAGGCGAAACTTTTCCAGATTTCAATCCGATGGGTAGCGCCACGAGTCGCTTTTCGGAAAAGTCATGTTTTTGGCGTTTTAAACTGCAACCCACAGATAAAACGCAAAATACAATGACGTCAGCACCTGCGAAATTTTTTTTACGGATTTTTCGAGCCCAAAACGAGCAAAATTAGTTTCGAATTAATGCCGTAAATTACGAAATTCATTTCGTCACAAGCTTATAGTGAGTGTGAGTGAGTGCGAGTGATAATACATTTATCCGCCTCACTCGCGCTCATTGAGGCTTAAGGGAATTTTCGTATTTCATAATTTGAATTTCAATTTGAATCTTGAAACTTTCAGGATGTCTTCCTGAAGGATGCTCGCAGGTACTGACGTTCCTCAAATTTGTGTTTTTAGCGTATACATTCGTCAATTTTTAGCCAAAAACTGTTAAATTTTTGAGCAGCGCGACGACGCGACGTGGTGTCCACGATTGGAACAAATCGACAAAGGAATCATCTTAAGGTGAAGCTTGTCCAGATTTCAATCCGATGGATAGCGCCACCAGCGCTGCTCAAAAAGTCAACATTTGTTGGTTGAAATTGATGAATTTAAGCCAAATGTACAAATTTGAGGAACGTCAGCACCTGCAAGCACACCCCGGAAAGACTTCCTGAAAGCTTCAAGCTGAAATACTCAAAACTAAAGCCGGAAATTATGAAATACAAAATTCCCATAAGTCTCAACGAGTGCGAGTGAGGTGGATAGACATACTATCACTCTCACTCACTCGCACTCACTAAGCTTATGGCGAAATGAATTTCGTAATTTACGGCTTTAATTCTAAATCAATTTTGCTCGTTATTGGCTTAAAAAATCCAGAAAAACATTTCGCAAATGCTAGCGTTCTTAAATTTTGCGTTTTTTGTTGTTTTTTTTGTTGCTTTCAATTAAAAATGCCAGAGACACGACTTTTCCCCTAAATGACTAGTGGCGATAGCCATCGGAATAAAATCTGGACAAGCTTCGGCTGAAATCACCTTCAGTCACGTGATGGCCCTACCTTCGATCCTCTCCTAATGCGTGTGTTGAAACGGTGGCATAAAGGAGAGAAACAAATACCTTCCGCCATTAGAATGTCTGTGATCGAAAAAAAAAAAAAAAAAAAAAAAAAAAAAAAGGTGCCCAAAAATCATCGTTTTCTACTTTTTAAGTTTCGACGAGTCATTGCTAATCTCTCAAAAAATCTTATTAGTATATTAAAAAGTGGAGTCGAATGAAGGAAAACCTATGATTTGAAAGAAAACCTCATTTTACTTGAACGTACGCCGCGTGCGCGTATGTACTTTCCTAAAAGCATCGCATAAACCAGACGGAAATAACTGTCATTCTGTGGCGCAATGAATAAAACCGTCTATCCCTCAGGAGTCATCGGGTTGCCTCATCACAATATGCAATCAGATCCTCCTACTTGAAATGAAATGGCTTTGAAGGAAATCATTGAAGCTCGTTTTAGATAAGTTGGCATCCGAGTCATCTGACGGTTGTCACTCGTACGACGGCGACGATGAGATGGCTCCCGTTGGTGCGGAAGATGTTGATTCTCGTGCGCGCGCAGAAGCATAGAATACGTTCACCGCGCCAAAACAGTGTGGAGTGTTGGACGCCAACTTATCTGAAACGACCTCCAGTAACGTCTTGAGAGAGCAGTATAAGAGATGCATGTTGACAACTCTATATGTCTTGCAGAATCCATAGAGAATGTCTAAATTATTCATAAACCATGGCTCGCCGAGATTCATTCACACGGAAGGGCGTACACTAGTATACTCTATGAACATTACTTGTTGCGAATAAACTATCATGCACATCAAGAGGACGTTTGAGATGAGTATCGGCTGATGGCGGTTAACGCAATGTTCATTTATGCGCAGTTAACTGGTTTGTTACTTCTACGCATCGAGATAAATGTTTTCACCAATCGACTGTTTTAGTAGAGCGATATATCTTATCGGATTGCCGCCCGATGACCACTGGTTCCAAACAAACTCTGATTCAATGACGTTTCCCCATAAACGCATTTTTTAACGGACATTTCGACTATTAAATCAAACGATTAATAAGAACGTTTTGCGATTATGAATTCTACTACCTACGTCCTCGAAAATGCTTATTAAGCCTGGTTTCACGACTAAAGCCGCCGAAATCAACAAGATATATACTTATTAGATTAAATGATACATTTGGAGGTAGGAATCACCCGATTGTTACTGGTGTTGTAGAATTCGAGCGATTCGCTAACCTCCAAATGCATCGTTTAACCCTTTAAGGACCAGGTTATTTCAAGAGAATACCACTCTTCCGTTTCTACACGGAAGGTAGTTAACTGTTCGTACTTGATGGAGTTGGAATTGCCTATACGACGGATTGAAGGCGCCCATCAACGAGACCTTATCTACTGTAGGGTTTTTATCTATGTTTGCGTTTATCCGAAATGAAGACGGAATCAATGTGAAATAGACCACAGGAGAAAAACGAGTATACTCGGGCTTGGCCCATAAGGGGTTAATCTGTAACATCTTGTAGATTTCGGCAGTTTTAATCATGGAACCAGTCAGGAGGACGTAGATTTTATAATCGCTAAAAGGTTGCATGAATTGTTTGATTTTATAGCGTAAATATCCATTCAAAGATGCGCTTATGGGGATAATACATTGAATCAGAGTTTGTTTGGAACCAGAAGTCCTCTTTTTCAGGTCAATATTCGGTGTGTATGTATAGTGTCGCTTTTAGTGGTTCGATTTAAGTTGAACGGCGATAACAATAAATTACATTGAGGACGCAAGAGTGTCGGATGGACATTTGCTATTATTATTCTGAATAGATCTCTGCGAAATATTTCTTTAGAGATTGTAAAATCACGCTTAAAGTACATATAATTAAAACAATTCAATTAAAAAAAAAAAAAAAATAATAATAAAAATATTGCAAACTGATTCGAGTATCGAATTGCGGTCTTTCCTATTTCGATATTTTTAACTTCATCATCACAATTTTCGACGAAACATTATTTTCCGAGTTCTTCTCGGGATATTACCTATTCCAGTACCCAAGTTTCCGTTCTCCGCAAAATAATTCACGGTCATTTACCAGTAGTTCAACTTTGATCGAACGGTAGCACTGTGATGGCCGAAAAGGAACGAAACTCTGAAAATTCACTATAAAAACGTTTTGCTGAGCGAGTATCGTTTTTCTGCGAAGTATCTCTGAAAGTGGTGTCAGTCGTAGGTACATTCTAATTAATTTAAAACTGCGGGTTTAAGGCTCACGGTCAGCAATCGCTAGCTGTTACGGCTGTTGCGCCCGCTACCTCCTTTCTTCTATCATTGCATTATCATATTTGCTTTGATGATTGTCCCAGTTCTAGATGGGGCTCCTGCAAATTAGAAGCCATGTTTTCCCTCCTTTTAAATCCATGTAGTACTAGCAGGGACAAGACAAAGATATCTGGACAGGATATGCAATACGCAACACACACCTAATTGACCTAATACACGTTACACGTGTGTTGAACGACATACTGTTTATTGCGTATTGCATACTTTGGCCATATATCTTTGTCCATGTCCCCGCTAGTACATACAGTCGGCGAATCAAATTATGTTAGTTGTGTCCTTAAATTTTGGGCTAGGTATAGACCACCTCCAACGCTTACATTCATTGTGATGAGTATTGCGTGTTGCCTATGACTGCCCACCTGAACTAAAATTCAAGGAGTCGACTGATATTAT
The DNA here is from genome assembly GCA_011764245.1 of Trialeurodes vaporariorum. Classification (NCBI taxonomy): domain Eukaryota; kingdom Metazoa; phylum Arthropoda; class Insecta; order Hemiptera; family Aleyrodidae; genus Trialeurodes; species Trialeurodes vaporariorum. The sequence goes on from VMOF01000002.1 coordinate 61,169,715, forward strand.
TTAATAATTCGTTCACTGTACAATGACCTTCAAAAGAAAGCACTCTCATCGAAACGGATCTTGATCAGTGGCGAAGCGTGCAATCTGGCAATGTTGCAGTTCGTCCATTTAAACTCATTAAAAAGATCGAACGACTGGGTGTTCGGTGAACACCTTCGCATTTGACCTTTTACGTGGGTTTGAATGGGCACAATGCAACATTGTCAAATTGCACGCGTACGTCACTGATCTTGATAATGTTGTCCTCTATTAAGGCATACAAGTGTCAGCGCCGCTGTTAGACTCTGAAATACCTTAACACTGCTAAAAAAAAAAATTCGACCGACGTCGCCGTAGGTGTCAAAGGTAGGTAACATGGACGGAACGCCACTGTTGCATTCTGCTTCGGTAGAACAAAAACAAGAAGAAAGGCTGTTGCTCTACCAAAGTAGTGCCTCGGTAGCTTGTTCCGCAAGTGCTGCTAAAACTTTTGCTCTGTGAAGCTGTTTTAAAAAGGCTGCGATACTTTTGCCCAGGTTCAAATAGTAAAAATACACGGTTCCCAAAAAGCGCAAGCCCCACTGATGCTACCGAACGGCGAACCCCAATGGTAAAAATGCATCAGCTCGACTTACCTCACAGGAAATGGTTTAATTGAGGAACGAGTGTGGTTTTATGGCTGATAGTTTATTTGGTACCTTGGTTTAATGGTTTAATTTGTAACGTGTTTTCTCCGCGAGGTCCACACTCTGAATGTCAGTTCTGAAAACTCGGCCGAGTCAGAAACTCAACGTAATATGTACGTGTATAGAGAGCGTATGAGTTTAAGAAAGGAGTGAGGGAGGCCACCAGCTGAGAATTTTAAAGTCCGAGCACGCTTTTAAAAATTCGGCAACGTTCCATTTTGTCTTTTTAAAGGACTTTAAACTCCTATAAAAGGTCGAAGTTAAAAGTGTTCGCCGAAAATTCAATAGTGCGATATTCATATAGGGTTAGAAGTTTATTGATTAGTTAGAATGGACTCACCATCTCCTCTACCATTTCACACTTTTGATCAGAAATCTCGATTACGGCGTTCTATTTTACCGAGAAAGCAGCAAATGATCCCTCAAAACGCAGCTCCCATAGATTACGCGTGAGCAATGAGCATGCGCCTCTGATAGGAAGCCGCATTCGCTTCTTTTTTCAACCGATTACTACCTCTAGATTTCAATGGATGAACTAAAGGATTAACACGATAAAGAAACTGACTCATGACAGAAACAAGTAAAATTTTCTTACCTAGGTGGTTATAATAAAATTGTGTGTCCAGATAGCAGCAATTTTTATTTAGAACCAGTTTCAATTGAATGAATTACAACTTTTTATTCAAGGTTATAAAATAAGTGGCAAACAAACCTTCCGTTCATGCTGCCTCACTTTGGGATAGGACTTGTAACATCGAATTCGTTTGGTCTTCACCCAAAAATGCTACACGGTTTTTTTGTTTTTTGTTTTGTTTTTGTTTTTGTTTTTGTTTTTGTTTTTGTTTTTGTTTTTGTTTTTGTTTTTGCTTTTGTTTTTGTTTTTGTTTTTGTTTTTGTTTTTGTTTTTGTTTTTGTTTTTGTTTTTGTTTTTGTTTTTGTTTTTGTTTTTGTTTTTGTTTTTGTTTTTGTTTTTGTTTTTGTTTTTTTTAAGAAGTTGATCCTTCAATCGATTCTGAGCAAAACTCGTGGGCCTAAAGGAATCTAATGTTTTGTTTCGGCAAGCTCAAAAGTTGGATCTTGACGCTCACCCGACTGACTCCAAAAGCGAATTTTATAATCAGTGTCGGATGAAGATTTTCACCCGAATCAACGGTTGTGCATTCTATTAACTCACTCGAACTGCGTTTGTTCGTCAACAATGGATGACACCGATGCTGCACCCGAACCTCGGAATTTGTACCCGTTCCGCGAGGTGGGGGCAAAAAGAGTAACTCCTCGGTGAGAGACAACAATAAACAACGCTTCTGATTGGCTAGAAGTGGTTTTGGTGACTGTAGCGTTCGATGTCCCCCGAAAAGTTCCGAACCTCGAATCTTCGCCCGAACCTGATAGAAATATATTAGCTTCAAATTTTGGCGTACTGTTGTGAAGTGAGGGGGGGGGGGGGGCTCAAGGACAGTAGGACTGATTGTGAGTGGCAGAACGAGTCGAACTCGAGAGGAGGAAACTCGAAGATTTAATTATGCCTGCCACGGAAACATTTACGATCAGTTGAAGTCAGCGCGAAGGAGATCGTCAGTAAGGGTGGTGTGAGAGTGAAGGCTGTAAGAGGGCCCCCCCCCCTCCTACGCCGTTTAAACCAATGGAGATGATCGCATCCCGCTATCTCGTTTCGTCTTGTCCAAAAGAGCAGAATCAGCCCTCTATGGAAAACTCCAAATCAGACGTGCAGATGATAAATAATTCTACCAGTCTTTTTCTTCAAAGTAGGAGGCCTCATTAAATATTTGGCGGCCCCGCCAATTCTAATCTATACCAATGGCGGCTCTTTGAACCACCGATTATTGTTTTCGGCCTTTTGGACCTACGCAACTTGTTCCAATTTGTATTTCTCTCTCTCCGTCCTTTTAAATACCTACATTTCTTAGTAGAGGACCGATATTGGGAGGAGCTTTATTAAGTCACGTGAAAGCGGCTCCTTCCATCTTTTTCTAACACATTGATTTTGACGGGAAGGAGAGAGGAAGACATTGTCCGGATGCGTGATACTGTCAAAAATTAATCCCTGTACAGCGAACTAGCCAGACTCACTCAACTATACGTGTAATGTTCAGCGTAGCCTGTAAATCCCGGTTCCTATTTATGCGTTGAGGTGAAATCCGGTGGTATACCGACGCGACGCTCACGCATCGTCTTCTCTCCCACTCCCTCTCCCCTCTCTCTCTCTCTCTCTCTCTCTCTCTCTCATTCTCTCTCTATCTTCTCTCTTCGGACATCTGAACACATGTATTAGAACAGGATAGACGGAGGGGCCATCACTTGACTTTAGCCGCCATCATCGTCCTTTTCTAACACACCCGATCAAACGGCGAGAAAGGGAGAGAGAGAGTGGGGAGAGTGAGAGAGAGAGAGGGGGAAAGAGAGGGAGTGTGAGAGAGAGAGAGTGGGAAAAAGGGGGAGTGTGTGAGAGAGAAAGAGAGAGAGAGAGAGTGAGAGAGGGAGAGAGAGAGAGGGAAGAGGGGGAGTGTGTGAGAGAGAAAGAGAGAGAGTGAGAGAGAGAGAGAGTGAGAGAGAGAGGGAGAGAGAGAGAGAGAGGGGGGGACGAATTTCTGGATCTTCCTTTGGACCTGGACGCAGGTTCGCAAGCTTTGAGCAGTTTGAGCCCTCACGGATCCGCTCTGTAGCACGCTTACATGGGCAACCATTCAACTTTGCTCCCGCTCGCATTATTATTGTGAGTTTAACGTTTTCCTCCGATCAATACATCCGGAATTATAGCGCACTATTGCAGAGTTCGATGGGCGCATAACCCCGTGCATAAACATGCGGACTGTAAATTAATTCAAGTATTTTATTATCGGCAAGTGTTTCGTTTGCAAGGCGCGGGGCGGGGCGGGGCGGAACGAGCGAAAATGAGTGAATCGAAGGGCGACTCTTATTTTAATGATACAGTTTACAACTCTCCGGAGAGCTCATGAGTGCACCGATGTGTCGTTGTACAAGTATGTAGAGTTTGAAAACGGTCTCTTTTCTTTTCTTTTTTTTTTTGCACGCTATATATCGTACCATATCGTACCGTATCGTATATGCTATGAACGTCACCTCAACGCTGATCTACACGTGTTACAAACTGATTTCCAACACTTTCAGATGTTATCGCTCCTCAGATAAGATCTTTTGAGATTCTACGCATGCGCGCTTCCCTCCCTATACGGCTTTGTAAAATTCCTGTTTTGTTTTTGTTTTTGTTTCATGATCGGGGATCCTTGGGCCGAGAGTCTAGAGCCGAGTAAATTCACGCCTTGTAAAATTAAAGATTTCTAAACGCATTTTGCGATCAGTTGTTCCCTATATTATAAACAAGCGGATGTCGATTGACCCTCTAATTATATATACCAAGGTGTTTGACAGTGGCGTGGCGTGCAATTTGGCAACGTTGCAAGTTCGTCCATTATAACCCTTAAAAAATATCGAAGTATTGGGTATTCGGTGAAAACCTTCGCATTCGACCTTTTTACATGGGTTTAAATGGACAAAATACGACGCGTTGTCAAGTTGCACGCTACGCCACTGGTATTTGACCTACGCTACGTGCTGTCTCTAATAGGAAAAGGGGGGGGTCGTCCGCTTGAACACTAATTTAAAGTACGAACTTTACCGATTTTTTTTTCTTACATTCGTCAGTTTTTGATTTAAGAGCGTGAAAAAGATCGAATCATCGGGTTTGGGGACAGTGAGCACCGTCGAATTCGAATTTTTGCATTGGTTTAATGGACAAAATTCGATGCTTTGCATTGGATTAAATGGACAAAATTCAACGTTGCCAGCTTGCACGCTTTATTTGCTGCTGCCAACTTATTTATCACCTTATACTTTTTCTTAAATTCTTTCTCCACGTTATTGAAATATTGTATAGGTTTTGCATTTATTTCCCTAAGCGAACAGTTTCGTCCTGCATGTACGATGTGATACACCGAGAAAAATTTCTTGTCACCGTAAAGTTTGTTTAATACTGTACTTTGTTGATCTTAATCCTTTCGCTCCAAAGCCCCACGTAGAGGACGCTCTATTAACATGAAGTATTTTGTTATTATTTCAAAAAAATTGACATACTCATGAGATTTTCTGAGAAAAAGTTATTCGATTCACTAGTAAAGGTCTGAGATTTTTGAAACTATAATTTCCATAATTCAGCAAATTAGGGGACTCCAGATTATATGGTGCTCAGAAACGACACTATTATAGCAGATGACTTTTCGTGATACCGAAAAAATGCAGAAATCTGCTATGAAATAGCTGTAAAATTTATATCACCTCCTCAGAATCATCGATATAACGTCATTTGTGGCGGAAAATCGTCATTTCAATCGATTCTTTGACTTTCAAGCAACGCAGCAAAAACGTCGGCATCGACACTATTCGACTAATGCCATTACAAATTAATGTAATCTTTGTATAGGCTCCACCAGCTGACTCTGTTCTCCTGTCATTCTCTTCTCTTATCAATCGTTATCAATCCATCTCAGAGCTTCCGATTTGCGTAGATTTAATGGCATTTTGAAATTTACCGAAGATTCCACCGGTTGAGAAAAGATTACAGAGTTTAGTTCAGTGTATGACTTTAATGCACGAAAATACTAGCGTCTTTTATCTTTTCTCAACCGGTATATTTTAATCAATTAACGGCGTTTCTACCGATTGAGAAAAGATTACAGATCAGAGTATTTTCGTGCATTACAGCCATACATTGAACTGAACTATGTAATCTTTTCTCAACCGGTGGAATCTTCGGTGAATTTCAAAATTTCATTTAATCTACGCAAATCGGCAGCTCTGATCCATCTAGTCAGTATGATTCTCGTCTAATTTCCACCTTCTATCAATTGTAAAGTATTTTAATTTATTATACGGCAATTATTACAACGTTCTGCACACTTACGGGAAACTGTATGAAATTAGCAAATGAGAGCGTCGTTCTCACCATTCCTTGAAAATATTTGCTCAGAGTGATAATAGTCGTGTCAAGATGAAAAATCAAAATCAAAATCAAAAAGAAAAAGAAAATCCATTCATAGTTGATTCATTTAAAGTTTTAATTCGTCCTTGTTTTAATTCGTGGATAGTCAACTTAACCTTAACCTAACTATCTAATTACCGGAGGGGGGGGGCGTCCGTCCGCACTGACCCCCAGTTATTTTGCGATGAAATGCGTTGATAAAGGCATGCACCAGCATTTTTTTCCGCTCCGCACTAGTATCACTATGAGAGCATGACGAAAATGAACAGCATATTGTAAGTATTATTGCTACGTTGCGTTGTTTGAAGGATGTCGGATTAAAAGTATCTAAATCCACTTTTCAAAACTTTCGGAAAAACGCGAAAAACTGGGATTTCAATCTGGTGTAGGATGCAATTTTGACCATGTCTCAAAGGAAAACTTCTGGCATTTCAGTGGCGTAGCCCGGAATTTTTTAGGGGGGGGGGGGGGGCCGGGGTCTGAAAATTGTCAAGGAGGATCCAAAAATACTAATTTGGTAAAATGTGTCTAAAATCTCAAAAATTGCCTTTTTTTAGGGCAACTTCTAGGTCAAGTCTTCTTTTGTCAAGGGGGGGGGGGGGGTCCAGACCCCATGTAGTAGTTATACCCAAGAGCGTGAATTCATAATTTTTGCGGGGTTTTTTCTTTTGGTTTATTAAATGGGTTTGACCACTTCGATCAAACTAATGGATTTTGATCTCAACATTGGAGAGAGCATGGTTAATAATAGAAACTCTGAGAAATAAACGAAGGCATTTTTCTTACCGAAAACCGCCTGCAAAGATATAGATATGCAAAATCAGTTGCATATGTAGACAGCTCGTTTTGAGCAAAATTTAATTAGTCGCTTTAGGCCAGCGGTTCCCAACCGGTGGTCCGTGGACCAAGTTTTGGTGGTCCGCGAAGACCTCTCCGAATTTTTCCCATTTTTTCGCCTGAAAGTGGAAACGTTGAATTCGTGACCAATATTTTTTTGTGTAGAAAAAAAAAAGTTATCATTTGAACGATTCATAACCTGAATTTTTATAAGTTTATAAAATTCCTCCTTCGAGCTATTTTCGTTTTCCGGTTTTTTAAATTCAAAATTAATTTCAAAATTGAAAGTTTCCAATTATTGTTTTTGTTCAATAATTATCTCAGCGGTTACCAAACGGTGGCTGTATTTAAGGTAGGTTAGTTTGTTTATTTCCTCTCTCCATTTTCAAAGAAAAGAAGCAAAAAAAGGTAATCGATTGATCATTTTTTCAAGTTGGTGGTCCGCGACCAAAAAAGGTTGGAAACCGCTGCTTTAGGCTATAGTTTTCTAATCACGTCGGCCTGTTAAGCCACTAAATTAGTGTAAAAAATGTGTTTCTAGGTTTTTTTTTAAATAACAGTTTGTGTATTTTCATGATTACGGAAGTTATTACTCTTGCACATTAGTGGATTCAGCGCTTTTGATCCTAACTTGTGTTCCAACCAGTTTTGTAACTTTTGATCCATACTGAAAACAACTTCACAAATACGAGGGTCGTTCAGAAAGCGCACACACTCGTTATCACTCGTTCGTAAGTACAACCTCTTTTGTAACCTCAACTAACGGTGATGGGTAGTGCAACCACGGAAAAATCGCCGCCATTTCGCCAATTTTTGTTTGATTTAATTTTCAAATCTGGCGTTAGAATTACGAAAAATTTCCCGTCGAATGTTTTTTTTACCGAATTAATTTATATTTTTTTTAGTGCTGAGATATTAGAACAAACTTACTTTTGGCCCAACCCACTATAGTCTGAGATCGTCAAAAAGTGGCAAAAAATCAGAAAGAAAGTTTTTTTATCAATTTATCAATTATAAACTTTCAAATCAAATTTCTATCGCACTCAGAATACTTTTAACAAGTAATATTTAAACTTGGAATCGTGACCGAGAAATTTTAAATTTAATTTAAACGGCCAAAAATGATTATTTACTTCGTTGACCTTTTTTCATCACTGACTCTTGGCCACTTTTTTTCGATTTCAAACCTCAGTGGTATTCTCGAGTTCCTCGTGGCTCGGAGGTGGCGGGAAATTCTCCGAGGTGGGTTCGAAAATAATTAATTTCTGAGAGCGGCCATTTGCTAGAATTTAATCACAAAAAATGACGAAAAACTAGAGAAGATGAAAGCGTTTAACGCCGTTTTTTGGTTGAAATTATCTTTATTATGGACTGAGAATAAAACTGGGGGCCTTACTTTCGGTGCTCAGTGGAAAAGTCCTATTTTCAATGTCTCACAAGAAATACCCATTAAAACAATTCCCGCTCCAAACTGTCCAATGCACAATTGGCCCATGGTAAATAAAAGTCCAAAAAGAAGAATGTCCAAGAAATTTGACAATTCTAAAAACCTCAAAATGAATCTAAAAACCTCAGTGTCTTCTAAGTACCGAAGGAGGCAGCTAAATTTAGAAATGAGGAAAGAAATCCTAAGCAAGAATAAACATAGGTGTTCACGAAGCTGCACGAATCTGACCCTGTACATCCGACAAAATTGGTTACAAACCATACGTTGCCATCATGTTCAAAACAGCTGAGAATGGAATGACTTCGTATTTCATGCTTTCTTTATAACTTGAGGTAAAATTTATAACTTGTGGACTTTTTTTTTTGCGTACTTATGCTTAGTCTACGAGTGGGCAGTATTTTAAGGGCATTGATGTATGATGGACAGATCCTACATAAGCATTGGACACTTATTTACAATGGACATTTTGTAGTGGACATTGTTGTAATGGACGCATTTCTTATTAAAAATGTTGAACATTTTTTTTGGAGATTTTAAATAGGACATTTCTACCTGTCACCCGTCATTGAAGTGTGAAATACGATCAGTTATTTCAACAGCAAAAAAGATCAGATTTTTAACCACCTACCTATTTCCTTCAAAACTTTCTCGAAAAAGGTCCACATAATAAGGAACGCTTGACGCGATCATCATCACTCGTTCCTTAGTTAAACACTTTTGAACGATCGATCGGTGACGGGAGGTGGCCGCGGGGAAATCGGCGACATTTCGTTAATTTTAGTTCAGTTTCAATTCCAAATCCCGCGCCTTAGAATCGCAAGAAAATTTCCCGTCAAATGCTTTTTACAGATGATATCCGACGAGGTGCATGGACAAAAACTTACAGTGTCCTGTACAGCGCTGCGTGCCACTTCAACGTATCGAAACACTCTGATGTTTATTATTTTTGCAACACCGATCGAAGCATCGGTGACTATCAAACATCCATCAAATTTTACTATCGGTGGCGGAAAAGATTACGGACCAGAGTATTTTCGAGGGTTATATTCACCAGTGGCGAAGCGTGAAATTTGACAACAATGTATTTTCTTCATTTAAATTCTCCAAAAAAGTCGAACGTTCCAGTCGTTGGCGATGACCAGGCATTTTGACCTTTCTAATGTGTTTAAATGGGAAAGAGGAACGTTGCCAAATTTCACGCCTCGCCACTGATATTCACATTCCAGAACTGGACTGTGCATAGTATTTTTGTCAACCCCACCGGTGGAATCATCATGAATCAAAAAATTCCTTTCCAGATCCACAAAACCCGGCAGCCCTGTATTGAATAATGAATTTGAGTCTCAAAGCCCTTATAAAAAAATTCCGTGAACTCCGTTCCAAGTATCCATAAATAAAAATAGCTGAATTCCACTCTAATCTAGGATCCATCCCACAAAAGTCAGCACAAGAAAAAAAAAAAAAAAAAAAAAAATCCTTCCTTTCTTTCTTTATTTTTGTGTATTTTTTCCGTCTGTTCTTTTCTCCCTCCCTCTTTTTCCCCTCCTCTTATTCATCAAATTATTGGAGAGCGGGGGTGGGGGCAGAATGATACTTTGCCCCCCATCCTCAAATATTGGAGGGGCAAAGAGGTCACCCCCCCCCTTAAGATTACGCTACTGCTCGCTGATTCTAAGAGACTCGATCGATAGGAAACATTTTCGTAAGCATTTTCCAGCCCTCGCCCTAACCATTGCTGTAATTGGTGTTGTATCAGTCTCATGTATGTACTATCGATGAATCAAAGATTGTCCCGAGATTTTCACGAGCTAACAATAAGTTTCGCCTTCAAGGTTTTGGTTCGGCCACTCTTCATACTCTTCACACCCTGCAGGTGAGAGGCCAGTGCGGGTGGGGCGGGAAAGCCATTGCAGACCAGTCCCACACCCACACACCCAGAGCTGAAAATGTGTGAAAATCTCGTGAAAATCTTTAATTCGTCGATAGTATCTACTTTCATACTGAACCACCATCCAGGGGGCCGATTATACGAAGGTTCGTTTATCTTCACTTACCGTGTATCCAGTCGCTATCGAATGCATGTTATTCTTAAGGGCGGATTATCTTTCGAGTTATCATACCGATAGAAACCCTTACAACTCTATACAATGAGCGCTGGATAGCTGAAAAGTCTTCGGCGACTTTTTGGGGGCTTCGATACCAAAACTTACAACTCGGAAGGTGAATAAACGATTCTGTTACAATTATGTTCGAGGCAAACCAAATCAGTTTTTTTTTTCTCTCACTCTCTCTTATGGGCGTAAAACTATCATTTTGTGAAATTAAATTCTGGCGATTATGGCATTAAAAAAATACGATATAGCCTTCAAGTCAATTTTTATGTTGTTGGACAAAACTAATAGACGTTTCCATCAGGCTTTTAGGTTATAGATACGGTAAAGGTAAACAATAGAAAAAAAATCAAAAAGCTAAATAATCTTCTTCCACTTTGTTGCATCTTTTGGAACTGTCATTATTTCGAAAAATAGCAATATATATAAAAAAAAAATAGGTTACATATGATAAAAAATTATCTCAAAACATTCAGGAGGATATACTTAATCACTTAAAATACTTACATTGAAAAACAAAAAAACAAAAAACAAAAAAAAAACCTCTACGCTGAAAACCCTATTGGGGTCTTTTTTTTTTTAGGAGCGTGCCGTGGTTTCTAGAGAGGGGGGAAGGGAGGGGGCAAGAATGCAATCTTGCCGCCCCTCAAAATTATAAATCTGATGACTATATTTTGCTTGTTAAACACTGACTTTGCCGCCCTCTGTGATTCATTTTGAAATTTGATCACTTTTTTTTTTGTTTTGTTTTTTTTTTGTTTTGTTTTTTTTTTTTTGTTTTGTTATTTTTTTGATTTGTCGTTTACCCTGATTTTGCCGCCCGTGAAGAGTGCCGCCTGGGACAAGGGTACCTGCATCCCCCACGGCACGCGTCTGCAGTTTTTAAACCCCTCCTGGGTACCATATACGTCGGTTGAATACCTTGAACTTAAAAGGGTTAAAAGCAAAAAGCTCATCTTTATCGTATTTACAGAAGACACTTTCCGCGCAAAAAAATAAAAAAACTAAATAATATTTTTCCTTCTTTGTTTAATTTTCTTTTTTTTAAGTGTAATTTTTCGATATAAAGCTGTAAATATTCAAAACTAGGTTAAATACAAACATGATGAATAATAGACTTAAAAAATTCCGTTTAACATTACAATTAGATGTATTCTTCACAGTTTTAAAATTAATTTTAGGGTCTTTTCGATCAGATCTAATGCTCCGCAACTAAAATATGATAGGTGACTCGTAAAAACTCGGTCCTAATTACCGTAAAATCACCCTCCGAAAAAACTATGATTATACGATTACTTCGCGTTAATCGTGTATAATCTATTAACACCCCCATCTGCTCAACTTTGCTCCACACTTTACAGTGAAAAACCCTCTAGGGATCTATTTTGACCCCTCCTCGTGGTACCATACCGCACTGGCGGATCCAGAAATTTATCCCTCTCCCTCTTTCCCCATTAGAATGCGAGTGTTAGAGAAGGATAGATCAGGGACAGTCACGTGATTTTTGCCTTCTCTTCTATCCTTTTCTAACTTATGCATTTAAATAATGAAAGAGGGAGAAGGACAAAATCTTGGAACCGCTATATAGTGCCATATCGCGGGTTGACGATGCACTATCATGGGCGGATGTAGGAATTTGTCGTTCTCTCTCTATTTCCATAATACGTGTGTTAGAAAAGAATAGCTAAGGAGGCCACCAAGTGACTTTAGCCCCTGTATCCGTCCTTTTCTTACGCACGTGTTCAAATGAGAGGAGATGAGAGAAAAAGACAAATTTCTGTATCCGCGTATGCGCACTGTTATACTTACACCTAATCACGCGAACCCCTGCACGCGTGCGTACGCAAAAGCGCGTTTTCTTATTATTCTTGAAGCTTCCAAAATTTTGATTTTTTGATGGGTAAAACTTTGAGAAGCGGCAAGTGCTGAATGTGTTCAAGGTGGACAGTAAATTCAATTTACTTCACAAAATTTTAACTTAAAAAAAAAAAAAAAAAAAAAAAAAAAAAAAAAAAAAAAATGTTAAAGTAATATCTTGAAAGTGTGACAACCAGTGAGATGCTATGAATTTATACATCTTAGACGTCTCGTCGTCTGGACAGTTATTTCTACGTCCTAGGATGTAAATTCAGCATAGCAAGGGTTGTCGCACATTTTTTTAAACATCTGAGATGTTAGTATAACAATTTTTTCTTTCTTTTTTTTTCAAATTCTTCATTTCATTTTTGTTTTGTAATTGGGACTTGTCCCGTTGATAATTAATAAATAAATAAATAAATAAATAAATAAATAAATAAATTTCGCAATAAATAAATTTGATTAAAATTTACCTGGTGAACATTGCGGAGTCCTGATGAGACGCGTTGTGACCCTCCAGTTTAGATATTTGTTTATTTTCCTCGGATATAAATGTAACACACAAAATAAATTAACTAAGGAACGTAAGTAAAATTATATAGGGGGAAATGAAGGTGAAAGCACTTTGAGCTATACGTAAAAAAGCTAGATGCTCCACCAATTTCGCGTGCACTTTTTCCACCTCAACCGTTACATCTCAAAACCTTAATGAACGGAAGTCGAACTGATTCTTTGCAAAAAAAAAAAAAAAATTGCATGCGCGAAATTGTAATACTTTACGTTCCTCTTAATTTCCATCGATAAAAAATCTCAAAAATAAAGAAGTAAAAATTGAAGCTTGAATTCACGAACATTTATCGAAGATATTTAAACACACTTTTTTTATTTTATAACACCGAAGAGCACCACACAACAGAGAATTTGCTGCTGTTTATTTGAATGTAATCGTATTTGTTTACACTAAAATCGAGTATGATCAAACTTTTGAAGAACAGAAGGCAACTTTCACGGAAGAGGAGATGATTGTTGCTAGTCCCCGCGCGAACCTGAGCAACTTGGATGGAAAAATCGCCCGCTTTCTTTGCCCCGCGTCAAAGTCTCCAAAAAAATTTCAATTTCCATTGGTTCCGCGCACAGCACTTAACCAACCAACGCTGGCATCATAGCACTTAATCATCAAAAACAGTTTTTTTATACAGTCTCAGTTGTAACAACATCTTTCCCTAATGCGGTAGGAGAAATCTCTAAATCGAATGCCTTTGTGTCATCATGACCATACTCACGCACTTAAAAACAAAATCTATGTGACGGAAGCTTTAGGAGTCTTTTGATTACTAACCGGTTCGACCGCACTTAACCATCAAAAACAATTGTTATGCAGTTTTAGTCACAGTAGGACAGCATCTTTTCTCAATTCAGAATAGAGAATCTCTTTATCGAATACATACTGAAGTGTCATCATAATCACCCGCGCTTTTAGGGACTAAATCCGCGAGATGGAAGTATAGAAGCACTCTAATTACTAACCGGTTTGATCGCACTTAACCACCAAAAACGGGTGTTTTTTTTTTTTTTATACAGTTCCAGTTATAACAACACCGATTTTTAATTCAGGATGTATGATATCTTAATCGAATTCTTAAGAGTCATCATAACCACCCGCATCTTGGGAACTAATACCGCGCGGTATTTCTGATTTTGATTCTTAACCGGTTCGATCTATCGAAGTCATGTCGTTATCATTTCTTCGAAACGTTGTCGATTTCAGACCGGCAAACAAAATCAAAATAAAATTCTGATTTGCGTCTTGTTTTTTTCCCCCAAAAGCAGTAAACACAAGGCTATATATAGAGAAGCATCGACATTTATTAAAGATATGTGTTATTTTGGCTTTTCTTTAAAGCAACACACTAGTGAAAATACGGTTGTGATTGAGGGGGGGGGGTATTTGTGGATGAAGTCGACTGAAAATCTGACGTGGAAGAAAACGGAAAACACACGTGACTCTCGCGTACTATGCAACAACGTCAGGAAACAGATTACGGATAAGAACTAACCAGTCCACCCGCACTCGCTGCCGGAGACGACGGGCTCCCGCCAAGAGGAGAGACTAACGTTTCTTCCACTCCGGCAGACCGTGCGAGGCCTCTCATTGGTCGATTCTCCGCGAGGAACTCTTCCGTAATTGGTCGACTCAGATTTCTTTTCTCTCTTTTTTTAAAATAAAAAAAAAAAAAAAATTGCTGCCCAGCATTTACGAATAAGCTCCGCTCGTTGTGAGTATGTAATTGTGCGTACTTACCGTGAGAGACGAACTCTCTATCTCACTCACTCTCTCTCTCTCTCTCTCTCTCTCTCTCTCTCTCTCTCTCTCTCTTCCTCTCTCTCTCGTACTTCTTCAATCCTCCACGCTAAAACTATAAATGCTCGCAACAAATGAGAGCGCTTGCACCGTAATAGTTGCGCTATTTTTTTTCTCTCTCTCTCTCTTCCTTTTTTTCTACTTTTCTTTTAAACTGGGTCTATCGATCCGTACTGAAATACGATTTCAAACGACAGACGGTTATTTAATGACGTTTCCCCGTAAGTGGGTAATAATTCTCTGAATATTCATCTTTTTCGCCAAGACTTCTTAGATACGTACCCATAGGATATGGCACAAGCTATCTCGTCCGTGTTAAATGAATAACGGTTGTTACAACGCTGGCCGTGATACAACCCGGCTTACATTAGGGGTCATCGAAAATTGTAGAAAACTCGCGTGCAAAGATTACGCTTCATGCATTTTTTTTTCTCTCTCTAAGGAAAAAAAGCTTACGTGAATATTACAGATTTCATAGTTTTGATAATGTTTTTGGTTGCCACTTGTTAAATGAAAGGAGATTCTTCCATTTACAGTAAGATATCAAAAAAAAAACCTCAAGCTTTATCAAGTACTTTATTCCTACCTACTGCGTTTGCATGTGCAATATATCACTTTTAAGTTGACTTCACCGCAGTTTTTTGTAGAAATTGTCCCTCAAATGGTAAACATCCTTCAACTTCTCGAGCGTCAACCGTCCTAACTTCCAAGTCACCCTGTACATGCTGGATCTGTTTGTATAATGTAATCTTTGCTTTTTCTTTCCCACCGCTCCTTAGCTTAATCGGTCTCAAAAGCAAGCAAAGATGCACGTCTTTTTGAAATTTTACGCTTCGAAGATGTTTGAACGGTCTCCTGGTCAAGATACATTTATTAGTTTAAAATTCAAGTCTTCGATCAGGCTATATAGAAATGCATTTTAACAGTTGAGTTTTTGGTACTATGACTTTCAAAACTAAGTACCCTGATTTTAATTCTTATCGTTAAATGGGGCTCTTGCAAACTTTTGCTACAGGGGATTGAAGAGTTGATTCTTGCATAAAAACCTGTAAAAATGACGATGAGTACACTAAAAAATCACGAAATTCACTCTCAGAATCGGGCTTAACAGCGGCAGGTATCATGGGAGATTCCTATCTAAATTGAGGCATATCTCTGAGTTTCCTTAGAGAAAGTGAATAATTAGACAGGAATTTCCCATGGTATCTGCTTTGAACCGCCATCACGAACTTGACGTTTTGGCAGTTATGTGAGTTTATTACTGAATTTTAGACTTTCTTTGTGCGATTTTCGTGATTTTCGCTGGTTTTTACTTTGGATTAGACTATTCATTTGCCCACAGCAAAAGTTTGCAAGAGCCCCATTGTTCTGTTATTTTCAATAGAATTTTTGATTTTTCATGACGTATGTACTTTATAAATTTATTCTATTTATTTCTTAAACACTTTAAAGCCGCAAAATTGTTGAAAAGTTGTTGAGATTTAAAATGGTAAACATTTCGACCGCGGTATTTCCTTTTGAAAGTCATCGTACAAACTTAAAAATTATTAAAAGATCGGGAACCATGTAATGTACGTGTCGCGGACAACTTGCCAGCTGAGGCATTTTACCAGCGGCTTAATTGTAAAATGCCGAGGCTTATCACATCAGTATGCCGCGCTCATTTTATGGTTGAAAGAAATTAGAATTTCCGCATTTTTAGTTCACAAAATATTTGAATCGAGGTTTACTTTAACTCATTCAGAAGCTATAGTATAAGCTATAGTATAATCTGAATGGTTTCATGCTCTCTCATAAGTTTCGACGCGTGAATTTTGTACACATGTTTCGGGGCAAACGGCCTGGGACATAAATTCTTTGTAAATTTCTTTTGGATAAATATATATATATATATATATATATATATATATATATATATATATATATATATATATATATATATATATATATATATTTTATATATATATATATATAAAATATATATATATATATATATATATATATATATATATTAATATATATATATATATATAATATAATTAATATATATATATATATATATATATATATATATATATATATATATATATATATATATATATATATATATATATATATATATATAACGCATTGATCAGTGGCGTAGCGTGCAATTTGGCAACGTTGCAGTTTGTCTATCTAAACCCGTGAAAAAAATCGAACTATTGGGTGTTCGGTGACACCTGCGAATTCGACCTTTTACATTTGGTTCAAATTGACACAGTGCAACGTTGCCAAATTACACGCTACGCCACTGGCATTGATCACCAGCCATTCAAAGACCGTATTTTATTCACGGTTTTATAAACGTCGACCTACAGTAACGTATAGCTAGCTGAGCAAGCGCCCCCCTGCCGATTCGAATGCTGTGCCCCTCTTTTTTAAGGAAGACATTTTCATCCCCTCGCTTTCCCCCCTCTTCACTCCTCCCCACCCTGCTGCCTGAGCCAAGAAAATACGACGAGTTTCTGTCTTCATTTGGGCTCCACTTGTTCTCACTCCACCTTTCCTCCGCGGATGACGTCGCATCGCACGATGGATCAAGACATGAAACTTTCTGAGGGCCGATCATTTACTTCATCGTTAAACCGATCGATAAGACTGTCTACGAGTGATTCTATTGGTCGAATATTGTAAAACTTGGCTGTTGCTATGGTAACCATCGTTAAGAGTCTCGTTTTATAAAGGCTATTCATGAGTAACCTTTAAAAAACGGACACTATAACGATGGTTACCATAGCAACAGCCAAGTTTTACAATATTCGACCAATAGAATCACTCATAGACAGTCTTATCGATCGGTTTAACGATGCGAAGTAAATGATCGGCCCTCTGGACATAATTTTACGAATGTAAAAATCAAGAATATGAGCAATGTATGATTTGAAAACTTAAAAACGTGTGTTAATATTCATTGTATATCTTTAACCCCTTATGAACCAAGCCCGAATATACTCGGTTTTCTCCTCTAGTCTATTTCACATTGCTCCAGTATCAGGATTCCGAAAAAACACGATTCTCGATGTAGTATAAAAAGATGAGATTCCGTATGGCGCCTTCAATCCGTCGTATATGCAATTTCAACTCCCCCGAGTACGAACAGTTGACTTCCTTCCCTATCCAAACGGAAAAGTGACGTTCATATGTGAACTAACCTGGTCTTTAAAGGGTTAAAAGGAGTGAAATAACTTGGCGTTTGCAATAAAAGAATCAGTCAAGAAAACCTAATTTGGAAAACCATTCAGCTTATACTTTAGCTTCTGAATGAGTTTAAGTAACCCTCGATTCTAATATTTTGTAAAGTAAAATTGAGGAAATTCTAGTTTCTTTTAACCATGGAATGAGCGCGGCATACTGATGTAATAAGCCTCGGTTTTTTTACAACTAAGCCGCTGGTAAAATGCCTCAGCTGGCATGTTGCTCGCGACACGTACATTTCATGGCTCCCGATCTTTTAATATTTAGGTTTGTACGATGACTTTCAAAAGAAAGTATCTCGGTTCAAATGTTCACTTACCATTTTAAATCTCGACCAGTGGCGTCGCGTGCAATTTGGCAACAATGTATTCCATCCATTTAAACTCATGTAAAATATCGAATTTAGGGGGTGCACAGTGCACGAGGAAAATTCGATTTATTTAATGAGTTTAAATGGAGCAGTTGCATTGTTGCCAGATGGCACGCGACACCACTGATCTCAACAACTTTTAAACAATTTTGCGGCTTTCAAGTTTTTAAAAATTAAACAGAACAACTCTTTAATGTACGTCATGAAAAATCGAAAATTCTATTGAAAACAACAGAACAATTTAACGATAAGAATTAAAATCAGGGTGCTTTATTTTGAAAGTCATAGTACCTCTACTTTACCAAAAAAAAATCAACTGTCATAATGCATCACTATAGCTTGATCAAAGAATTGAATTTTAAACTAATAAATGTTTCTGTTGAGAATGAGACCGTTCAAACATCATCGAAGCGTAAAATTTCGAAAAGTCGTGCTCCTTTGAAAGTAGAGCAATAAATAAAAGTGATAGGATCTAAGGGTACATGAATGGCAAGCAATTTTCATGAGTCAAGAGGTCAGTCTGCTGATACATTTTGGTTGCGTTGGTCAGTTATGTGTTCAGTAGGGTTTTTTCTTCTTTTTCCTTTTTCTTTTTTTTAACAACAGTGGGAGCAGTTTTTTTTTTTTTTTTTAATTTTATTTAATGATATTTACACATGGTTTTAGAAAGAGAAAACATTAATCCTTCTATGCTACTATGCCGTCAAATAATCGGTGAAGCCTAAGTAGAAAAAGTAGACTTCATTCGCAGCAACATGTGCGGGATAGAGCGACGCCGGTATAGTTATTCAGTTATTTAACTTGTACATTCACACATAATTTATTATAACCGCAGTATGTATGGTATCTCAGCAAAAAACGCATCGCCCAGTTTGGTCCTAAAAACATCCTGGACGTTTTTAGGACCAAACTGGACGATTCATTTTTTGCCGGGATACCATAAAGCTTTTAAATTAAGTAATTGGTTTTTTAGCTAATAGCTGATTAAAATGCATCATTTATAATCCTTTCGCACACAAATTACGTAAAAAGTGTCACTGTAATCTGAAACCTACACCATAAAATTGAACGCAATTTCTCATGGGATTTCATGTGCGAGTCAATTTTTCGAATTTCCATAAGGCTCCGTGTAAAATGCCGTCCCCCTTAAATGGGACAATGTGAGCGAAAGGTTTAAAACAAAACAATTGGGTAGTATGATACAACGGAACCCACCGTATAATGGGAACCTGCGAAAACGGACTAAGTTTCGCTGCACCGAGCGATTTTGTTTATTCACTGTATCAACTTGGAGCGCCTTCTTTATTTGAGGATGCATTATTACTTGCGTCAAATAATCGGTGATGCCTAAGTAGAAAAAGTAGACTTCATTCGCAGCAACATGTGCGGGATAGAGCGACGCCGGTATAGTTATTCAGTTATTTAACTTGTATATACACACATAATTTATTATAACCGCAGTATGTATGGTTTCCCGGCAAAAAATGAATCGCCCAGTTTGGTCCTAAAAACGTCCTGGACGTTTTCAGGACCAGACTGGACGATTCATTTTTTGCCGGGACTCCATAAAGCTTTTAAATTAAGCCATTGTTATTCCTCAATTGATTTTTCAATTGAAGTATCAACTTGAAGCGCCTTCATTATTTGAAGATGCATCATTACTTGCAGTATTTACAACACGACTGGGACCAAATAATGTTAGGTCCCGAGCATTGAATTGCGTGCATCTTGCGTGCGGTCTCGACCTATCAGAGAGCTTACGCACGGTCATGTGACCGTGCGTAAGTTACGCTCGGGACCGAACACTATTTGGTCCCTGTTGCACATTTCTGCTTTAAGCGATTTAAGGGTCGATTCAGGGGTAAAAACCTCGAAAGTAACGATTGTAGCACTAAAATCTCACGAACTTGCTACCCCTAAAAACTCATAAAATGCTTTTAAATGCACGAGCTTAGTGACGGCGTTGGGCACTTATAATGAGAGATTCCCATCTTAATTTTGCCACTCTCTAAGCTAACACGGAAGATTCACAGAATAATTAGGCACCAGAGTAGTGATCCTTATCCAATTAATGGTACCGTGCCACCTGATGACGTCGGTGTCGAAGGAAAGCCGGCTCTTAACTTTTGCTTCTTGATGGAGTTACAGTTGTTTTATATGATAGGAATTTTCAATTATATTTATGCCAAACGCCGCGCCGCCAGTTCGCGCACGCATTTGAAATATTTTATGAGCTTAGGAGTGAATTTCCTGTGTTTTCTGTAATATCATCGTTATTTTTGCAGGTTTTTACATCTGAATCAACCCCTCGAAAAATTCCTGGCTGCGCCACTGCCTTCCACTCTCATTTCGCGCCAAGCAACTTTCGGACGAGTGTGGTACAACATATATTTAACTTGAAGCGCCTTCAATATTCAATCATGCAACTTCAATCACACCTTGCACTCCTGGCAAGGATTTCAACAGTCGATTCCTCGCAAGTCAAAAGTAATAATTGACTTTGGGGGATCGAATAATTCACTTTTACAATAATGTTTGGACGACTGTTATCCAAGTTGGAATAGAGCTGTTGCAAGCTTTTGCTTCAAACGATTGGAAAGTAGGATCTTGTTTAAAATTCTTGAGAATTTTCTGTGATTTTTGGTTTGAAAAGTACAATGCCTTCCAATATTTTTTTCTACATCAATTATTTCATCCATAGCGTGCCCATAACGATTCAATTAGAATCATCTAAATAGTGTTTTACGGAGATTTAAGCTTCTTAACTAAAATATGCTTCAATCGTGCTTGATGGCAGAGTTGGGCAACCGAATAATCAGAAATAATGAAATGACTCCGGCAACACTGAAAACTGGGATTGCTACCTGAGTTGAGGAAAGGGAAACACACAGAAGGTATAGGTCAATTGTAGAATTATTCGTCGAATAATTCGATTGACTCGGCGTTGCCGGACACACCGAATAATTTCCGAATAATTTTTTGCCCAACTCTGCTTGATGGTCAGTCTTTTCAAGTTTCTGCATGGTGAAAAGGTGCATGCGGATCGTATTATTTTTCGGGTAGGGTAATCAGTGAAGGTTTCAGAAAACCGAAAGTAGGTAAATTCGTGTTTGTGATGCTTCAATACGCATCATTACTGGTGCAGGGCAAAAATCAACTTTTGGTTTATCATGAATAAGTGTTCAATTAACTAAAATAAAATGATTCGCATTACTTTCATGCTATTCCTATAAGTAAATCGATGTTTTGACTGCCAGCTTATTCAGCTGTCGCGTAAGATGAATGACTGGTAGTGTTAAAGCTTGTAAATATTGTAAATAATTTCAGTCGATTATTCATGATTATTCAAAAGCTAATTTTTTCGTGATACTAATCTCCGCTAAATAACCTATCGGTATCGTATAAAGTGCCTTCAAACTCGAAGTTATGCAATCCACACGTAGTGTGGCAACATGAATTTCGCCATTGCGCGAGTCGGTGCGGAAATGCAGACATGCATGCGTTTGTGATCGCACTAATAAGTTTTTGTCTCACATTTTGTACTATCATGTTGACTTTTTGAGAGAAACTCCGACCCAATCTTGATTCGTTTACATTCGATGCATAATTTTTGACGGACCGTGCCTATACAAGGTGTATCAGAAACATAGGTCATCCTTGTAACCACGTAGAGTCTAGAGGTCAAAATGAGACTTTTTTTCCCCCTGTAAACAAGTGTCCGAAAGTGCCCCCCTTTTGAGCCACATCCCCCAAAGTTTTAAAAAAATTGATGGTTTTTTTGGAATAGCGACCACCTTTATGAACCCAATGTCCTGAACATAGGTGTCTCATGGTAATTTAACGAGTAAAATCCATTTATGACCTTGAGAAATGTAGAAATTGAGTCTGACTGTACTGTTGAGGGAATCTTGTACCTTTAACGGCACAAATTTCATACCTATCACGGATTAAAAATTTGAAGAATAACCGAAACCAGATGCGAAAAACCCGTGGAAAGATTTTTAGTCCTCTTTATTTTTGTCGATATGACGCGTTTTAAGCGAGATAATTGCAGCACAAGGTGGAAAAGTCAGCTAGCGTTTTTATCATGAAAAGCGGCAGTGAGTATGTAGCCCGCCTCTCCGCTGCTTCTTCAGGCCCGCTGCTGTGGTAAAAACGCTGACTTTTCCACATTTCCTCTGAGACTTGGAACGAGTTCAATATACACATGTTTCAAGGCAGCTATGATAAACTGCTACGCTTGGAACAGCAGTTCAATGAAGTCAAATAGGACATCATAAAAGTCAACCTCTCCCTCTCCCAAAAAGACCGTATCTCTGTAGGAAAGGTCCAATAAGCTTCCTCTGACGGCATGGTTGATGCGATTCAGATAAATTATTTTAAATATAAGAATCTATGCCCTGCCCTCCCCCCCCCATACTTCGCCCTCTATTGACCCAATCCCTGTGCCTCCCGTCCCAATTCCGATCAATTCTCTGGTTAAATTACCTCAATTAGAATTGCCAAAATTCACTGGTCATCTCCCTGAATGAACCAGTCTCTACAACAGATTTAAGTAAGGTCTCCATCCATGAATCTTGAATCTTCCCTTAAGCTCGTTGAAAAGTTTGTCTACTTGCTATCTGTCTTTAGAATGTCGCACTTTAGAATAAACTGGGGCTAATTAACCTGTCGCCTGGGAACTGGTATGCTCTCGTTACCAGTGTGAAAAGCGCCATGTTTTCTTCCATTTCGGCTGTTTTTTAAATCTACCTGATGTCAAAAACAACTATTCCCTTCCCCTATTCCTTAATTGCTAAAATCCAGGAGCACGTATACGCTCTTGCCGCTCTTGATTACAAGGAAGAGGATTATGGCCCTTTTGTGGTCACAGTTTTGTGCCAAAAATTATCCGCACACCTTATGCGCCTCAAATCCTGCTCATTAAAATTTGTTACCGCCCTACGATGACTGTTGACTCTTTGAAACTATCACGCCAACCTATATTTCCATTTTGTGAGTTTCCAACCGGGATCACCAGCCATAAGAACTGGGGGGTGATCACGGAGGATCGGATCGGATCGGATCGGATCGTTTCGTTATCGTTATCGTTATCGTTATCGTTTGCATTAAATCAAATGGGCTTGCTTCTGCGCAACTCGATCGCGCAGGTGATCCCCTCCTCACCTCTTCCTACTTCAAACGATCGAGATTACGACAGCCTGCGACTCATCGCTTCCTTTCGTCCGTTTCAATCGTTACGAGGAGCTCAAAACGATTAGATCAGTTGAGCCACCCATGAGGTTACATGTAAACAATAACGATTACGAAACGATCCGATCCTCCGTGATCACCTCCCTGGTCTGGTATTTTTTTGAAAATTTGGCAGGGCTTAGAACTTTCAGTCACTGTTACTTTTTTTTCAGGTAGGAAGTTTAAACGAATAAAACTTGACGCTAATAATAATAATAATTAAAAAATACTTAAAATCTTTTATTTACAAAAAAATACAGTTTACTGTTTGTTAAAAATCAATGCCGAGAGATTCGGTACAAATTATGATAATTACACATCTTTTTTAATTTACAGGTTAGTTCTTGAGGTTTGAGATTTTTCTTAAGTCATATTAAAGTAAAACAAAAGAAAAACCATAGACTGGGATTTCTAGATTTTCAAACTCGCAGGGAAAGAAGTAGCTTCCCAAGACAAAGGTGCAGAGACAATTCTTAACCGATTGTGCTCTGGTAAAATCAACTAATTTACTTTCAAGATGGATGGAAATAATCAGCAAGTACAAAAATGAAACAAAGAGAAGGATATTTGGTAATAATACACAAACTTATTTCAGTCTTTATTATGCAAAATGACTTCATTTCACACGAAATAAATAAACAGAGGCATGACTTGGAGCCAAATAGATCAGATAGATCCTTACTGAGAAATTAATATTTCCTCAATTTCAGATCATAAAGTATTGAAAATGGGAAACATTATAATCCATCCAGAATGCTAACTTCCCAAGGCTAACTGCCAGTGATTCTAATCTGCCAGACAGTGCACCCAGTCTTTACGTCATTCTAAAACTAGTAGTTTTTGGGTATTTTCTACAAAATGATCACTAATGGAGAAAAAATCAGATGGTTAGGACGTCAATGTTTTTACAATTTTATCTGAAATCAATCAATAAAGCTGGTTGCAAAATCAAGACATGAATATTTCCTGTTCAATGAGTGCGATTAAGTTTTTACTACATCTCACTTGCATCCATTCCATTAACAGTCAAAACTTGCAAGAAAATTTACGTCTTTATTTCCAAACTGATTTTGATAGTCGTGGCTTGAAAAGTTAATAAAAAAAAAAAAAAAAAAGGAGGTCCTAACTATCTGATTTTTTGTTCATCAGTTGTTTTTTTGAAGAAAATGCTCAAAAACTCAAAGTTTCAGAAAAAAGGACTAGTGGTGCCATCTGGTGGATCACCATAATTAACTCTTAACATTCTTGGGCGAAGTCAAGCTGAAAGCAAAGAGGTCATTGAGAGGTTCTTTTAAAATTTGTTTCCTGTTTAATTATAAACTTGAGTCACTGGAGAGGGTCCATGATAACAGAGATCTTATCCTTTGCACAGCTAAATAAAGTGTTTGAAAGCAAAGTTTATAAAATGATGAAACAAAGACAAGAGGCTTATCCGGACAGTTCATCGCGGAAAATCATCGCCGGGACATTTCGCCGCAAGGACAATTTGATGCTAGGACAATCCGCCGCGATGAATTGCCCGGCAGCAAAATGTCCTGGCGATGAATTTTCCGGCAGGAAATCCGCCGCGATGAATTGTCCTAAATTATATACATAAAACATTATATACATAGCTGCCGCATTCTTACTGATGCTTCTTCGTTATGCTAAAGTTTAACTCAAATCTGGTGGTTGCCATGTTATAAAACAGAGCTGCAGCCTTGCACATTTCGTTGCATCTATTTTTCACAGTAAACAGAACCTCCTATTATAGCTTCATCTGGTAGCCTTGCAATGACCCCCTACTTTTTGATTCTCTCAAACATAATAAAATAGCCTTGGACCCAAGATTCTTTTTTTTTTGTGGACAGTCAGTAAAATTAACGGAGGAAATTAATTTACAGTTTAATACTTAACAACTAATTGTCGAAAATAAAAATTCATTAATTTACAAAACAACTGATAAAAACCTATTTAAAAACTAAGTATTTTATACAAAATCACACAGCCCAAAGAGGAAGACAAGGAGCTTTACGAAAGGACGGATTAGTGGTTAAAACTGAAGTATAATAACCAAACAGTAGAGAAATAAACAAAGAAATAGGGATGGAAATTATTCGCCGATGATGGCTCGGAATTTTCACCCGCTTGAGACCCAGTTTTTCCTGTGCAAACTTTACTGCAGTCTTCCTTCTCACAAATATCACAGCTGGTTGATGCTCTGGCTTCGTAGAAAACTCGCGCTCGTCGAGCTGAAATAAACAAAAATCAGAATTAGAAAATTTCCATATGGTGGGTCTGTTGCAATTATTTGCTCAAGAATTGGACAATCAAATGGCTCTTAAGAATATGATATAAAAAGGCCATACCAGCCAGACAGCTTATTAGCTTTAAAAACCAGGAGTTTCTTGATTTTCAGTAACCGTAAGCTAACCTTTGATTGAACTGTGCCGTCCTTTCTTGAGCCGAGGCATGGTTAACAGGCTTGTTCCAGCAAAGAAGGCTTGGTGGGGGGGGGGGGGGGCCGCATTATTGGAGTAGCTTCAGAAATTTTTTGATGACTTTTTATACTTCTGATCCATACATTGGTGATAAAAAAAAATTAAAGGTCATCACTTTTGGGCCCCCCTAACTTTGACCCCCAAAAGCTGCCCGTGTGTTCATGCAACCGCCCAAAGGCTTCAATCAGAGCCATTTTGGCAATTCTAGTCTCTATTGACAAAAATCTATTTTTGAAATTAATCTACTGAACTAATCAAAAATAGTATTAGTATTGATCGGAAGAAAAACATTACTTACATTGATCGTAATAATCATAAACGGTGACAGGAACAGGACGCTGTCTGGCAACTCTGTGAGTCCTAAAAGCTGACACGGTTGGGCAATATTCTTTTCTCACCATCTGCAAATAAAATCGAAAAAATTTTAAAGACAAGCAATTCCCACATAATTATGTGTTTCATACCGTCCTTTTCTTGAAAGAACATTGTAAGCATCACAATGCTAATTTTTCAGGACACAAAAAAGTTTCTCTTCAGCGCAAGGATGAGCAACTTCGTACGACCGCCTCTCATTTGCATATTTTTTTTGGTATTCATGAGTTTTGCACCAAAAACAAAATATTCCTATGCAAGTTAAACTAACCGAAAGAATATGGTAAGCAACTCATTGAAACTCATTTTCTCATCATATGTTGCGAATGATGTTTACTTCCAGAAAAGGGATGCTATAAAGCAAATATCAGATACTACCCTAGATTCTAGTGCTGGGCGAGGGCTCATAAAAAAAGCTCGAAACTCGAGTTTTGAGATACTTGAGAGACTCTACTCTAAGTAAAAAAACCCTGAAGAGCCCAATAAATTTGATTCACTGCCCGATATTGGAGAAATGAAGAGAAAAAAGTGAACAAATTTAGAAGAAGTTAAATTTTATTGTCGGTAGTTTTTGTTTTTCATGGAAAAATGCTATGAAAATGAAGAATTGGGATTACTCGAGCTCGGCTCAAACTCGAAGCTTTTGCTAAAAACTCTTGGCTCTACTCGAGGGCAAAATTCAATACTCACCCAGCACTACTAGATTTCCTTCAATAGTCTGAAGTGTATATCAGCCAGATGTATTTTTTCCAACCCTAACAAGTTTCACAGCAATTTTTCACAAAGATTGATTTGGTTAGAGACAAAAATTTTAAAATTTCCCTATTAAATTTAAAAATCTCTTACAAACAAGATTCAATGATCCTACTCATGTCTTTGTGGTGATCAAAGTGCTAATATTCTCTACTAAATTACTTTCTTTTCTTCTTATTATTCAAAGTTGGTAATTGAAAAATAAACAATTTTTAGAGACAGTAACGCATAACCCATTGACATGTATAGACAAATCAGACTCATCATGAAACTGCAGAAATACATACTACTGATCTCGCAATCCCATAGCAACAGAACGACGAGTTCAAGAGTTTGCACCGTTTTCCGATAGATAGCACCACTCGCTTCACTCTCCTTCATTGCTAGATTGGCTATAAGCACGGAATGAAGACATAACTTTTGTGAAATTAAATCACATGTCAATGGGTTCATAGTCACTTCCCCAAAACAAAAATTTCACAATGGGAAAAGTATCAATATTTCTACGGTAAAAGTTCATTGTGTGGAGCCTTGGTCCTGCCCCAAAAATAATTCCACTTAGCGAAAGTTCCACTTAGGAAATTGCCGTCGGAGCATGGGAGGTTTCACGGTGCTGAAAAAAAATTCCACTAAGAAAAATATTCCACTTAGAGGACGTTCCACACAACGTAATTAGACATTTTCAATCCTACAGTATTATGCTGATGAATCCTGTGTTGGACCAATAAAAACTTCTAGATATTGACGAAAAATCTGGAAATCTGATTCAATATTAAAGCTCATAATTACCTTGTCAAAATACAGGACAACAACAGTGTCTCCGTCTTTAGTTTCAACACGTTTGACGTTTTGAGAGAGTTGCAAACTAGGTAGGGAATCTTGATCTACGGTGAAACCAGACGGCAGACTAACTTCCATCACAACCATGTTACTTTCATTGCCAGCAGCAAAACTATAGGAGCAAAATAATGAGACAATTGTTTAAATAATCTGATGATCGAATACTCTGGTAAATTCTGATGATGAGAACTTTTTTTATAATCATAATTTTTGCTAGATTTTACTGAAGAATTAACTGTCTATTCAATTGCTTCTAGGAAAATTTGGCAAAATCCCCGGGCATTAAACCTTTTTAAATCTCTCATCAAAGTTCCTTCCCTCAATGGATGACCTACCAGCTGATCTTCAGAACATTTTTTGTAAAAGATTCTCTAGGTTGCACGAAAAATTTGGGAGAAAATAAAAAAAACTTGCACTTATGCTTTTGAAGCACATACATCTTTGTAAAAACACTGAT
Source organism: Trialeurodes vaporariorum (assembly GCA_011764245.1). Taxonomy (NCBI): domain Eukaryota; kingdom Metazoa; phylum Arthropoda; class Insecta; order Hemiptera; family Aleyrodidae; genus Trialeurodes; species Trialeurodes vaporariorum. Next base: position 61,197,752 of record VMOF01000002.1, read on the forward strand.
GAATTGAGAAAAATGAAGAAATTCAAAGGTGAATTTCATTAAAGATGATGATTGATGGATGAAAAAATACGACATGATGAGGATGGAACTCACCCTGAGCAAACTGATAACTGCAAATGATTGACATCAGAATTCTTGTCAACTTGAGGATCTAGAGTGAAGGATGGCCAGGGCGCTGTTACATTGATGTTATATCGATAAGATACCTGAATTATTCCGAAACCTTGTCCTTTAGCTGTTATATTCATTTCTCGAACTTTGGTTGGTAACTAGAAAACAAAAAGCAAATTAGCAAACTCAGGATTCAGGAAATTAAAGTAAGAAACTGAGTTCCAGGAGAAAAATTTGAGAACACAATTCATGTAAGAAAACGTTGCACTTTTTTCATGAAAGGTTACATTTAGGTAAATGATATCATCTAAGAAACCAAAAAACTGACCATGGACGCCAAAAAAACAAAAAATAAATAAAAAATAAAAATCCCCCTATTGAGTCAGCTGCAACAACTGTATTTTGTTCTGTTACAAATTAAGTTCCCATTAGAGCAGACAATATGATGCATTGCCATCAAAAAAATTAAATTTAAAAAAAATTATTGACAAAAAAAGTTATCCGGTAAAATTGATATGAAACAAAATTAAGTAGAGGATGATAAATTCTAGGCTTAAATAAAATGGACCAAATATCCTGTGGACTACTGAATTTACACTGGACTAAATTGAATTGGGCAAAATGTCTTGCCTAAAAACAAGTCAACCATATATCTCAAGAGAAGATAATGAAATTGGATAACTTTGTAGGGGATATTTTTTAGGTGGAGTGGATTTTCTTGGCAATGGGGCAGTTGCAAGGGTCTAAAATGTTATGTTCTTTTTAAAGAAAATGAAAGTACTTGATAAGCTGAGAACAAGGATGCCTTCGGTTTCTAATTAAGTCCCATTGTTCCGGAGATGAGATTTTGGCACAAAATACATTATTTTAAATGGGAATTCCGTGCAGTGACGTCACTACGCACACGATTTTTTACAACTTTACGCGTGCGTATCTCCAAAACCGAGGCACTTAGGAAAAATCCAAAGGCACCATTGTTCTCAGCTCTTCGAGCACTATCATTTTCTTTATAAAAAACATACAATTTCAGACCCTTGCAACTGCCCCATTGACAGTTTCAAACAAGAGGAAATCACAAGATTGCCCATCAGCAGCTTTGTAACAAAGTTACATGATAGAGTTGTTAATCTTACCTCATACTTCTGTAGAATCATGGAATTGCCTCTGTTCACATTGATGTCAGTTGTTTGTCCTTTCAAGTAAGCAAAGTTGACGGATAATTCTGGAGCACCACTGGAAATCTGTTCAGCCAATTTAGACAAAGCATACATAGCTATGACTGTATCCTGAAAAACAATGGCAAAACATTAGAATTTGGAAATTCCAAATACAAAGAGCTAAAAGACACTTATTGGTAAAACTAGCTTCTAAAATAGGTACCCACAGCCATGGGTATTGAGCGCAGTGAGTATGAGGCTTGGAGGACTGAAGCTCCCCCCCACTTTTTTTCAAACCCCAAAAGTCCCTCCACTTTTTAGTGTGAAAAACGCAACAGTGGCTTGAATCAAAAGAACCCAGTATCCATGGAGCATTTGAAAATGGTCTCTATATTTGCATGCGTGCGCCTGAGTCCTTCAAATTTTAAAAATGAACGAGCCAAAAAAAAAAAAACAAACAAACAAAAATGCAGTCACGCTCCAAAACCCATAAAAGATTACATTAACTTCAGATTATTATTATTATTATATTAGATTAATTTTATTTGAGATAAATTTAGATTAAAATAATAAATAAAGGGATCATAAACTTCAAAGAGCTTTAGTATAATTTTAAGTGTAGAAAGCCACGATATTAATTGAGTAACTCGGGGGGGGGGGGGGGGGGGGGGGGGACAATACATTGAAGGGTCATGCCACTACTTTGAGGGCTCAGTTCTAAAAATGTATGCCAGGCCAGCTGCTAAATCTAACTATTGAAATATATACTTCAAACCACTAACATAACTTCGTAAAAAAAAACAAAAAAACAAAGAAACAAAGAAAAACAGTTACCTGGGTCGAAGCAAAACCGCCTTGCTCGTTCTGTTGAGATACTAGCCATGAGAGGATTGGCAAGGAGTCTTCCAGCAAGCCTCGCTGCAAGTAAGTTAACAGAGCGTATGATGTCATTTCCACATCCACACTGTTCGGTTCAAGAGCCCACGGATTTTTGGGATCAGATTTACGTTCAGCTCGTTTCCAGCATTTATGACCATCTAACCAAAATAATAATTCAACTCATGCTTTAGAAATATATTTCAAGAAGAAAAATAATTTGAAAATTTGAGCATCTATGCAATGAAAAGATACTTCCATCCTTTTCCACGAATGTATTACTGAAGGTATAACTTTTTTATTTTGCCAAAAATATTGCATTATGTGTGTTTGCTGCAATAGAGCCTAAGCAGCGAGTTTTCAATGCAATTTTCAGCAAGTGTGTTATTTCCAGTGACAAATAAATATCCACAAAACTGCTTCTTTTCTGAAACAGATGGGTCAGTAAGGGCCAAAATCTGCCTTGCCTCAGATATGACTCAAATTTGGGTACTTTGCAGTTGAAGACACGTAGCAGGGAGGTGATCACAGAGGATCAGATCGTTTTGGTATCGTTATTGTTATCGTTTGCATTAAATCAAATGGGCTTGCTTCTGCGCAACTCAATCGCGCAGGTGATCCCCTCCTCACCTCTTCCTACTTCAAACGATTGGGATTACGACAGCCTCCGACTTATCGCTTCCTTTCGTCCGTTTCAATCGTTACGAGGGGCTCAAAACGATTCGATCAGTTGAGCCACCCATAAGGTTACATGTAAACGATAACGATAACGATATCAAAACGATCCGATCGTCCGTGATCACCCCCCAGAGTTGGGCAAATAGGAGTGTAATCGATTACTCACAATTACTGGGTAATCGGTAATCGTCAAACATTTAGATTGTAATTAAAGAATGTACTCTTTACAGATTTAAAATAAACTTTAGGGTCATTTCCATTAGATCTAATTCTTCTGCAATGAATCTGATAAGTGATTTGTAAAAAATTAGTCCTAATTACCGTAAAATCACAATCTGAAAAAATAAAGATTACGATTACTCGGTAATTGTGCGATCCATAACCACCCCTTTTTGCCCAGCTCTGGCAGGAATAAAAGCCATTTTTATTCAATTGACTTTGACCAATAAAAAACTTGATGCTTCAACATAGGTACGAAGGCCAAAAACAGCAAATATACCAAGCTTTTGTTTGGATTTTTCACCCTCAAAGCATCTAAATAACTAAAAACCAAGAAAATCTTACCTTTTGTTTGAGCTTTTGCTTCTAGTAGATTGAACGCAGTTTCTTTAGCTGGATGTTGCGCTAAATGCAGAGCATAAGCACTGATGGCGATGGCATACGCATCATCGAGGCCATCAAGGTTCCGCACAATGTAATCCACAGCTTTATTGATGGTGTTCCGATAAAGAGGTGTTGACCTTGAATTCTCCAAGAAAGCGATCAAAGTGTAAGCTGTCAACGCTACGCCATTTGCTGAGCCACCTTGCATATCCGTATGACTTACTTTGCCGACCTCCGGGAAACTTCCATTGTTTGCTTGATTGTTGGATAGCCAGTTCAATGCGTCCATGATGATCCTCTCTTCAATACTGATATGAGGCATTGCTTGTCTGAATGATTTTGCCACGAAAGCTGTCAACCTGTTTGACAAAATCATAGAAATCAGGAAAATGAGAGGACATTTCATTTCCTTATAAATCCTAGAATGAGACTCTTGCTAACTTTTACTGTTTGCCATTGAAAGATAATTCTTGAGTAAAATCCAGATTAAATTACAATGAGCACGTAAAGAAATTACGAAATTCACTCACAAACTCAAAAAATGACTTTAACCCTCTCAGGGCCAGGTTGTTTCAAAAGGACGCCACCCTTTTGTTCATAAAGGGAAGGTAGTTACCTGTTCATACTCAAGGGAGTTGAAATTGCCTATACGATACATTGAAGGCGCCCGTAGACATCTTATCTTGTACATGTTTTCATCAATAGTCGCATTTATCCGGAATGAAGACTGAAAGAATGTGAAATAGACTAGAGAAAAAAAACGAGTATACTCGGGCTTGGCCCTTAAAGGGTTAAAGTTTAAGGTATAACGGCAGAGCTACGCAGGTACCATGAGAGATTCCTATCTAATTTAAGGCTTTCTTCTATGCGTTTCAATAGAAAGTGAAAGAGTGACAAATTAGACAGGAATCCCCCATGACATTTGCATCTCCATGGATATAAGACTTTTTGTCCTGTTTTTTTCGTCCGCTCAATTTTTTGTCCTTTGTTTTCGTTGTATGAAATTTGGTCCTTGAAACTTCGTCCAATCAAATTTCATCCTGTAGAACAATTGGTCCTTTCATTATTTTCATAATTGACTGCAATGTCCATAAGTTTTTAGTCCACTCATTTTTTAGGTCCAGAGTTTGTCTTTTGTCTTGTAATTTTAGTCAATTTTTTTTTGTCCTTACAAAAAAGTTGGTTTCGTCCAAAGCTCATTTTCGTTGGTTTACAGGTAAACTAAAATAAAGAAGTAGAATTTAGCCGAAAACAAATTAGAATTTTATTACTACTAGGTGACCTCAAGAAATTTAGATTTTAAGTCTGACTGTATTTTTAAGGTACATAACCTAGTACTAATCTAGTAAAATGTCGAGATTGTTTCTTTCCAAAAGAGTTGCTGAGAAAGACTTTAATTCCTGAATTGAATAGAATGGTAAAATCCTATTGAATACATCCTCTGGTATTATTTAATACTCATAAATTTTACATGTAAATCAACGAAGACAAACAAAAAGGTTCATTGGACGAACCAAACTTTTTTTGGAGGACAAAAAAATTGGACTAAAGAGCTTTTGACTCTCAAAAGTTAAGGAATTTAAAATCTAAAATGAACAATGGAATGTTTAACAATCAATAAAATTACCATGTGCTTCCACTGGGGTCTGTTGATCCAAAAGCACTGAAAGATCCGTCGGAACGTTGGTAGGTTAACTCTTGTTGATAACCTGTCTCCAAGTATCGCAATGATTTTGTTTCAACAGCTGGCGTCAACTGGCGAGTATTCTGTAAAAATAATCACAATATTGATGAGATGAAAAAACAACAAATGCATTGCTTTCAAAAAAAAAAAAAAAAAAACTTGGTTTGAAACCTAATACAGATGAATTTGTCCAGAATTTACCAGTTAAACATTTTTTTCAATGACACGATGTCTCCATGAGTTGAATTTCAAAACTTGCTGATTTTTCTCTGCTTTTTTCTGACCCTTTTTCCAGGCTTTCCTGATTTTTCGCACCAGTTTCGATCGCAATGTTTCTACAATTCTCCTCACATTTCAATCAGGCTTCCAACTGAACGCATTGGAAATGCAATTACTTTTGATAGTTTGAGGAAGCACACCAAAAAAAGTTGGACACATTATTTTAATATTTTTCTTAGCAGTTGCATCACCGAGTCAAAATAAAAGTAGAAATGAAATTCCTGACTCAAAAGAGAGAGTTTCCTGACTTTTTCCAATAGAGCAGAAATTCCTGACTTTTTCTGGTTTCTACAGTTTTCCAGGTCGGTAGAAACACTGAGCAATGAGGCTATTGAGAGCAACTTTTCTGTAATTCTAGCAAATTTAACGATGATGACACTGAGACCTTACAAAATTTACTTTTTAACTTATTCAAAGTTTTTAAACAAACGACAACAACATCATATCGCAGGTACTACAGGGATTTATACCTTAATTTGTTCCTCTCTCTTTGCTGGAAAAGGAGATTAACAAGAGTATCAAGCTTTTAAAGAAGTGATTCTAGTGTCATTACGGTAATTTACAATAGATCAACAGCGTTGCAACACAAGTGAGTATCATGATTTAGTCCTGTCTAATTTGTAACTTTCTCCATAAATACCCTTTTGCCACAATAAAGAAAGAGACGGATCGGGTCCTTCAAGGCACCTGCATTAAGATGAAATTGAAGCCGTCTCCGGATAAAGGGCTCATAAAACAATGGGTGTGCTCATTCCGAGCATTGTGCATTGCGAGCAAATGAAGGTTTTAAGTTGAAGAGCACACCTCTTGTTTTATGGGCCCTTCTTCCGAAGATGGCTTCAATTATAGTTGCACTTATTAAAGCTTTCATTAATTAACAAGTGGGTTTTGGAGGCTTCCAGTGTCACCATCGTTATTGTTACTGGTTTTCACACAAAATCTGACTATTACATTCTTTAATAGCAAAAGCTTACAACAGTCCAATTTTTAAAGGCACTTTCAAGAGTATCCACCGACTACAGCATCAGAAATCAGTGGCGGCTCGTGCAATTTAGCAACCATGTTGATTTACCTAACCTAACCTAACCTGTGCAAAAGTATCAATATCTTGGGGATGCAATTGCACCTCCTGAAGATCGATTGTTTTACATAGGTTCAAATGGAGAGAATACGCTGTTGTCACAATGCACGAGCCGCCACTGTCAGAAATTGATTTTTAGTTTAGATCAGACAAAATAAAAAGGTTGTTTTTATTACTTAGAACTAAACTTAGATAACGAGATATGAGACATAGGTACCTTTAAATAATCTAAAATAACAATATTAGGAACGAAATTCAACATGTTTTGTTCACCGCAACCAAACGGCATTTTAATTAGACTAGCAAGATTAGGAAGGCTGGGACCAAGAAGATCACCTGAAAAAAGAATTAAAAGACACAAGAAAATAAGAACTCTAGCAGCATTAGTATCAGGGATGTATGTATGTTTTTACTTTTGATTCAAGTTTACTATCGATTCCAGTAGGTATTCCAGAATTACATACGTTCAAATTCTCATATAAGTAATTTGGTGAATTTTGTGATCATTAGCTGAGTAATTATACTTCAATAGGTAGGTATATTTTTACCTGATTTCCTTGATTGGGTGTTCTTTTTTTGAGAGACAATGGCCTTTTCGGATATGAATTTATCCATCTTCAGGTCTAAGTAAATGTAGGAAAAACTGTACCGGAAAACAAAAACTGTGGGCATTTGGGCACCAAACTTGTCACATGATAAATTAAAAGTTAAAAAAGTTAAAAAGGTTAAAAAATAATAAATAATGATACATAAGTCACCAAGTGTAATATGCGTGAAAACTCCAATACCATCCGATGATCGTCGGAGCCGGTCATTTAACTTTTAATTTATCATATGACAAGTTTGGTTCCCAGCACACAGTTTTTGTTTTCCGGTACAGTTTTTCACATCAAGTTTACTTAGACCTAAAGATGGATATCATATCCGAAAAGGCCATTGTCTCTTAAAAAAAGAACACCCAATCGAGGAAATCAGGTAAAAATATACCCACCTATTGAAGTATAATCTCATATGAGTACTAGTCATAACCCCCTGGTTTCAAATGTGCACAGTAAAATAACACAAAAATTGCCGTGAATTCAGAGATTCAACATGGTAGCAAGTGAAAATTGAAAACTGCTTCTTCTCATTCGAAGACATGTTTGTATTCTCTTTAACACACGTGTCTTTAAACGTGCAAATTTCAATGAGCCAAAGTGAATTCCTTTGAAACGTGCCTTCTCTTCCAAGTTCTATCAATAACTAGTGATTCCATTGAGAGAGTTCTAGAATTCTCCGGTATATTGCACTGGTGCAATATAAATAGTAACACTATAACACAGGATACTATAATCTGTTCTGCACCGGTGCAATACTCCGGAGAATTCTAGAACGCTCCCATTCCAATTTATTCCCTCAAAAATACCATATCAGAAAAGGATTACTCACCAACAGCAGAGACTTCAACGAAATCTGAGCCAGGAATAAAGTTCGGAGGAATATCCAAAGTAACATTTGTGCTGAATGAGGAGCTTTTCCTTAAATCTACGAATATGGCCTTGTTCTTGTACTGGGTCACACCTTCAGCCTGAAAGTGTGAAACGTTCATCAGAAAAATATTGTACGTGAGGTTTATTGGTCGATAGAAAGAGAACAACTTTGAAAAGCAACAAAACTATTTACATTTCAAAAGCAAAATGGTTGCAAAGATATGATGCACCGAGCAAAAAAGGATCCTGGCTTCAACTGAATGAAGCAAAACCATTGCAACATTTTAATGATCATGTAGATTTTACATTTTTACTTGCCGATTCTAATGTACCTAATTTTATGAATTTTTTTCACTAAACATTTGATAAATCAGTTTCTTTTATTGAGAGAAATTTGTACCGAATATAAAAATTTGTCAATTTTTTCCATCATTTGCCAGTAACGTCTTAGCGCAAGGATGTAGCCCGACCAACTTAGCGTTTGTCTGGCTTCACCCCCACATCAGCATAAGTTGGCGTCCAGGTGCAGGTTTTGCGTGATCGCGGATGTTCTGAGACGCCCAAATTTTCCCGGAGAATATCCGATTTTTCTGGGAAACTGACTCGGACATCCCGGGTGCTCCCTGATTGGTTTGCCCAAGTCACGTGGTCTCACAGAGGTCAGGTAATAATAATTTCTTTGAATTACTCAAGCTTCGTCCCTGGATTTATTTTTCATCACCAACTAGGTCATTTTACCTGAAACTAAACAATACGTTTTCGCCTTTTTTTTCTTAAGAAATCGCTCTACCATCCCTTAGCGCGGAGACAGACTCCATCTTCTCCGCTGGTGCAAGCCCCCAATCTTCCATGGCTTAAATAACGTGGTCACGTGAAGTCCTGTCGGGGAGCTTTCTTTTTTTCATTTTCAACATCCAATATAAAAAGGCTCATTGAGGAAAAAAGAACACTACATATTTATGTAAAATTGCAAGCAGTATGCTTCTAACTGAACAAATGAAACATCGCACGGTTGAGGACTATGCCGCAGGAAGGGCACATAAAACATCAGGCATTTTCTTTCCTTAAAATCAGCATTTGAATGGAATGGCGATTCTGAATACAGAACAAACCTGATGGTTTATAAGCCAATATTGGGGTTACTGGGATCAAATAAGATCACATAAAATGTTAGGTGTGTTCTTAATTAAAAATTTCTGATCCATTAATATGCTGATTTTAAGGAAATAACACACCTGATATTTTAAGTGCCTTTCTTCCGGCAAAATCCTTAATTGTGAAAACGTTACATGGATATTGCTGGATTTGAAACTTCAGACTTCAAATATCATAAATCAAAACATTACTAATGTCTTGATTGATTGGAACCGAATTGAACATCAAAAATATGCTAAGGAAATCATCATTGCTACTTTAATCTGTTCTTACCTTGACTAGAAGCTTCCTTTCGACAGCGTCTCCTGCTAAGGCACTATTTGCAGTGACCTTAATTGAGATGTGGCCTAAATCTTTAGCTTTGATTAGGAAAACGGTGTTACTGCCTGAGTTACCTTTCACTGAGATCTTCTTTCGTCGATACAGCTCAAGTTCTGAAAGCGATAAATGTACAAATAAGACAAAATAAAAAAAAAGGAAAAAATTAATTTCCAAACAAGACAGGATTTGAGGCATCAATAATGTTTACAATTTAGAAAAAAGAAAACCGAACAAATACAGTTTGTCTCTCTTGCTCTCACGCAACCCCCATGTGCTGCCATCTCTCTCTAATTTCAAAAATCGTGTATAGAAACATCTTCCGTGAAATTTTTTTGCTGAAATGAATTCTTCGAGGCATTTTAATGCGATTTAGATAATAATATGTACAAATTTCGAAACTAGAAAGAGATGGGTATACATGGGGGTCACAGGAGAGTGAGTGAGATAGTTTGAAACGCTACGCGAGTTTTGTCGCGACCGATTGTGACCGATGAGTGCATTGTTGTAATTGTTGGCGTTGACTTTGCATCGAAACCGTCTAATTTGCAAAAATGGTCATTGCAATCAACTTAGTTCATCTAAAACAGACAATTTGTCTCCGTGCGCAGTGGAATCAGCTAAAATTTCTGAAAATTTAGTCCACTGAGTAGTTCCAATAAATAAATAAATGAAAGAAAACAATTGCTCCATCTGGATAGAATGAATCTTACTTGGAGGCTCATCAACTTCATTGGAATGATCAGCAAATTCAAACTGTCCGATATTTTCTAACGTGACGTCAACTGAGAGATCCTTATTCAAGTAGTTGAAAACAACCACGGGAATTGCCAGAACTTCTCCACGAATCACAGAGTAAGGTAAGTCTAACGAAACGAAAAACTGTTTGAAAACTGTCACCTGAAAAGAGGAATTCATTAAATTAGAATAAATTGAAGCATTTCAAGAAAATCCATTGGCGGAAATATTTCAAGAACTAAGAGAAGACTTTTTTTTACTGAGGTGTTTATTTTACAATTTTATGTTTTTCTGCTGATAATTTTTGATAGCGTTACTACAAATATATCTGTGAAAGAAAGAATTGGTAAGCAGTAAAAACAGAAGATATGGAAGCATCTAGGTGGGGATTTCAACGCTTGGTTGTCTATCTACGATCAAAGTGGGTTATGGGATGGGTGAGGTTAGTGATTGTTGACTCACAAAGATCTACAGCCTGCAGAACTTTGAAAATTATCGATGACTAATCAGTAATTCCTTTTGAATAGATCCGACATCATCGATTACTCTCAACAGTCATCGATCTCACTTTTTGATACTGGACAAGAGTAGGACCATTTTGAGTATCAGGTTCTGACAAGTAGCGGTACCTGCTTTCCAAGCACATCAAGTACTCAACAAAAAAATGACATTCAATGTCCAAAGCATAAATGCGGAAATAACATTTCCACACTTATTGATATTTCATGATGGGATAAATTTCCTTACCTTCTTGGGGACGGTGAGAAGTCCAAAACCATTTATCGGATCAACTGAAAAAGCTGTGATTATCCAGGAGGTAATCGTGTCTGGGATATCTTTCTTGAATGATACTTTTCCATCAAAGCTAAAAAGATAAGCAGGCTCAAGATATTATTAATGAACATAAAATCAATTATTAATTAAAAAATATCAGTATCTATTTTTCCTGAATACATAAAAAAGAGATTTACAACGATTCAAAGGGGTAGCTGGGTCCATCCAGCTCCCGAAAGGATCGTTCCCCAAACAAAAATGCCTGAAACTTTTTGAGGTGATAAAGCTATGTGTGAGACATCATATACGGCAAGTTTTTTTTAATTTCAACGAGAAGGGGGTGTCAAAGTCAAAACATTTAATGCTCAATAACTTTTGATGGAAACAATGTATTGATTAAAACTTTGTGTCAAAAGATGCGTCTTTAAAAGAACTTTTAATTGCTACGTACAAAAGCTCTTTCTGGTAAAATTCAAACCAAGCAATAGCAACTTTCTTGATTTTTAAGAGAAAATGGTTGTTGGATTTCAACAAAACAAGCAATGTATGGAGGTAAACAAAAACCTATTACAATAATAGTTAAGATTAGGTTGTATAAAATGGCACAAACTGCTTTTGAGGGAAAATTTTCGTTTGCAGAGTTATAAACGCCTAAATATTCAAATTGAGCCAAGAATAGGGTTTGGCCGACTTTCGCTTCTACAAAAAAGTAAGTTGCTCTGTTAGTAATGACGAGTAAGCGGTAATTCATTCAAATGTGGGGTGAGGCATTTCTTGGGTCCCTACATCCATTTCTGAAACTACTTTACAAAATTTTCAAATCCAAGAAGGCTATCAATAGGTATGACAATGGCAGTCATCTTGGATTTGAAAATTTTGAGAAACTATTACCAGAAATGGCCCCAAAAAGTCCTCCCGCTCAAAATTTGAAAGAATTACAATCAAGTATTACTAACGGAGCAACGAATGAAAGCAATTAAATGTGCTTGAAACAATAAAAAATCAAAAAAAGAACAGTTTGATAAGATAACTTTAGTCGTTCCTTGGAAAGTGTCATTCATTAAAGTACAGTCAACAAATTAAAAATGTCAATTGACTCCTTAGCTTTTGGTGTAGGTAGACAACCTGCATTACTTAGCAAAATGAATTGAAGCATTACGGGTGGCCTACCTTGCTTAAATTTAAGGAGTCTACTGACATTATTTAATTTTTTGACTGTACATTTGACACATGAGAGATAGAGACTTCCAACTCCCCTCAGTAACAAAGAATAAAAAAGGTTTCTTTCTAGGCACAGATGAAAGCAGGATAGGGGCACATAGATAATTCAGATTGAATAAGAACAACTTATGACTACAATGATCAGAGTGATTATATCGCGGTGGCAAAAAGCAGTATCAGAATGTATTTTGCAGAGGCAGCGAAATGAAAAGAAAATTATTTCAGATGAGATAGTTCGCAGCGAAGATATTTTTAAAAAAATTTCATGGGACTTTTCAGACGCACAGATGGAAAAAAATGTCAAAAGAGAGAGATGTTTTTTAAAGCTACAAATTAAGCAATGTAAAAGCATGCTACACCTCTAGTTTGAAGCGAAAAATCAGAACTAGAGAAAACAATTAAAACTACAACTGGTTCTCATGACTCGTGGATAATAGTGACTCAAATTTGAGACAGTACCTTTGAAGCAAGTTTTTATTCAGGATTGGCACAAAATTATTTATATTTTTCATTTAGTTCAAAAATGGAGCAGTACCACCAGTTATGCCGCCACTATTCTATTTTTATAGATAACAAATAGGAAACTGACGAGACACAGAGACAAAAATCAGGTTGACCTATAAAGCATGATAAATAAAAATAATACTGAGCCATCACCTAATAGAAGCTGCTTCAACTTCACACGATGAAACTAAAATATGTGTTCTGGACACGAACTAGATACACCAGCACCGGAACTTGTTATGAGCGCAATCTGTTTACAGAGTTGACAAGACGAGCTTGTGTCAGAAATAAACCAGTTTGTGCTCTGAATTTGTTTGGTACTGGTTTTTACAAAGTACCCATCATGTTCGTGTCCAAAACACGTTTCTTTTTTTCAGTGCAGTTTTCATAAAAACACCTAGATATCTAGCTCCATAGTGCCTGACAGGGGTGCAAAATGTTCCAAAACTTCGGAAGTTTCACGCGATCCATGACTTATTTCCTCACAGGATTTTAAAAAATTTCCTCACTAAAATTTGAAAGTGATGATTTTTTTTTGCTTGTTTCAACATTAAAACATTCTTAACACCATTTGTTTGCAAAATGACCGATATTTTCCCAATTTTTACACTATTTTCCTGGAAAATCCTTATTGCCAAAAAAAAAAAAAAAAAAAAAAAAAAAAAAAAAAATATGAACAAATTTCCTCACTTTCCCAGAAATTTCCTCACTTTCACGCGATCCGCGGATCGCTAGATCGGGCACATTTTGCACCCCTGGTGCCTGAGACTGAAAAAGAGAAAATATTTCTTAAGATAAGAAAGTCTTTAAAGATGACTAAAGCAGAAAACCACCACTGCAAGAGCCACCACTAGTTTAAAGAATCATTTTACGGCATTTTTGATCCGTATTTAAAGAGGCTGAAGATAATAATGGATAATAGTACTACGATCAAAACAGATAGCCACACAGAAAAAAAAGACTGGTAGAATTTACTATCTGCACAGCTGATTTCTGAGTCTACTATCAAATATGGTAAATTTTACCATCATATGGTAAATTTTACCATCATATGGTAAATTTTACCATCATGTGGTAAATGCAACGTACCGTAAGGTGAAATGTTCCATCAGGCTATCTTAATTTACCACAAGGTATGTTGCATTTACCATATAATGGTGAAATTTACCATACTTGATAGCAGACTCCAAAACCAGCTATGCAGATGGTAAATTCTGCCAGTCTTTTTTTTTCGTGTACGATCAAGATTCAACTTTTTTCTTTAAAGCAAAAGGAGATAGAGGATTACAACTACAATCTATAAAACAAGTAAACATACAGATGAAATAACTGAAACTAAGGTAAAAGAAGAGTGATCGTACCCAGCAGTGAAATTAGCGAAGAGCCAAGTATTGGCAATATCATGCGGTAAAAATACGCGGGGTTTATTCCAAACAGGGAAGGGAATTCGTGAAAACGCATACGGTCCAGCTAAAGGAGGTCTTGTAGCTGGACGATACACAACAGGGGGACCGATGTCAGGCTTTATCACAGGTTCACCAGGTGATGGTATAGGCCTGTTCGTGACACGGTTTTCCGCCTTCAGATTACGACCTGATGCAGGCCGCGCTGAAGAACAAAAACAGAAAGAAAAATTATGCTTTTAAATAACTTTTACAGAGTTAATGCCTCAAGAGGTTTGAAGTTTCGTCCATTATGGATGTTGACTATTACTAATCAAAAATGTAAGTATCATCCTAGATACCTTGGCGTATACCCGATGAAACCATTCCCTAAAGTAATGTAACCCAGCGTTTTCCCCCTAAAATGAACAGGTACAAGAATCGAATACAAAGTGAGGATCAAGCGCAGGAAAAATATCACCGATTATTGAAATTTTATCCTTTCATTCAGAAGTGCGAAAGACTTTGGCAAAGGCAGTTTGTAGTGAGAGTTACTGATAAAACAACTTCATGATGAACTGAGAATTAATACATTGATGAAGACCTGAAAAGCATGTAAGTACAAAGCAACGGCTTCCACCACCAAGAGTCTAAGAATCAATTCAAAACAGAAGGCGCCCAGCCACCAAATTATAGAACTAATGCAGCATGCATGATGATTGAGTAAGAAAGGAAACAGACAATTTTTTCCTCACATCTGTACTAAACAGTTGGGCATTTAAATAATGCTGAATCACCTTAAACACATGAGTTAGAAAAGGGCAAATAAACAAGCTAAAGAATTGTGATGGCCCATATCTCTGTCCTAGTCTAAATCATGTGTTCAATTGAAAGGAGAGGGAGAAACACAAATTCCATGATCTGCTTCGGACTGCATTTTAAGGATTCAATTGTAAACTTTCCAAAGGTATGAGAATGATTTTGTAAATCAGCTGACAAGAGGCAAAGCAAAGATATAAAATGGAAAAAAAATCAAATTCCATGAAACTTGATTAGAGAAAAGAGCTTTACCCAGATTCGAGCATTTGCCAGAGCCAGGTCTCCGGGAAGTTGCGCCTTACTCTTGGAGTGTCGACGGTAGCCACCGCTTCGACTGACGCACTGGATGAGAGGGGCGCAAGATCGAGAGCATCGTCCTCGGGCATGTTTGCTCTAAAGTACACTACCATTGCAATCAATTCAATAACATGCGTTAATGTTACTCATTCAAAATAATGGATCAATATACAAAAGCCGTATTTTTTTATGCCCACAACAACTTGGCGAACAAGAATTATACTTACGCGGGATTCACCTTCAAACTCATGTGGTTATAGGCGACCCGTAGACAACGTTTAGAATTTAACTCGCCAATCATTAAGAAGAAGTGCGACCAACCAGAAAAACAGAAGACCCACAGGGTTCCCACAAGAGAAGCAGTGGCGAAGCGAGCTATCTGACATAGTGGCATTTTGTCCATTTAATCTCATACAAAAGGTTGAATTCAATGGTCACCGCAAAACCCGGGAAAATTCAATATTTTCTGTGGGTTAAAATAGACCTAATACAATATTGCCAGATTGCACTCTTCGCCACTGACGAGAAACTCTGCCCATATACTGTTATCCACCAAATAATAACACGGAGACCACGTACCACAGCAGTCCGCGGAAAGCGATTGTGGACATAAATAAAGACGGCTAAAAATTGAAGGAGAATGCTTTGTAAGTCAGAAAATTTTCTAAGAAGTAGATCACTTAACTGTTCAAAGCTGGCTTAGATTCCAGCAAAACACACATTTTGGGAATTTTTATCAGTTTCTTAAAGAATCATTGATTGCTGAATGCTTGGAGTAAAACCGAAATTCAAGCAAGGAAATATAGCTTTTTAGGTGCCACGCAGTCATGTGACTACCACCACACAATTCAAAATCACAAATATTTTAATCAGTTTCTAACTGTGTTCTGGTTGTTACAGGATTTTGAATTTCTGCAAATTCATCTTACTCTCAAGTTTCCATAAAATATTTTTTTTTTTTTTAAAAAAAAAAAAAAAAAAAAAAAAAGCATCTGCAGACCCCCACATAGAATTTCGATCAAAGAAATCAAATCACCGGTCGAATTGTTACTCGATAAGTCAGACTGAAGGTGATAGAAAGGGAATCAGTTAGCGAGTTACAACACATCTACAGTATCGAAACTACAAAATGGTAGTAACAGCTCTTTCCATTGATAAGATGGAGTTTGAATAAGATTAATTCACTCTTTAGGAAGCCATAAGGGGTCAACAAAAATTTAGTTTCAAAGATTTAAGTGAGAAAATTTTAGCGGTTACGTGAACAAAAACTGCAACTGTTTATGAAGTCAAAAAAGCAAAATTAATAGATTTTACTGAAGACATTTTAAAGTCAATTAGTGGATTATTATGTTGCAAAATCAAAAATTAAAGTAAATGTTAAACATTTGGCAACTAGCAACAAACTTGGTGAGGGTACTGTGACAAATTAGAATAGATAGAAAAAGAGAGAGGTTATGCAAAAGTGAAACTGTAACAGTTTGTGATGTCAAGAGAGCAAAAATAATAGATTTTACTGAGAATATTTCCTCCTCGATGTCAGTTAGTAGATTAAAACGTTGAAGAATCAATGATGAAATTCAACGTCAAACATTGGTCAGCTAGAGCTGAAGCATTTTGAGAATCAAGTTATTACAAGTAGTGATGCCTGCTTCCAAAATGCATTGGTGAGCGAAAGGTTAACGCAGAGTGTTGGCTCTTTGCTAACAATCACTTACCGATGCGCTTTGATGCAGAGGCGGCCCGTGTGCTTTGGCAACCATGCATATTTTCCATTTAAACTTAGGGAAAGAATCAATTCGATCGGAGGCTGGTAGTCTCCTCAAGTTTTGATTGTTTTGCATGTATTTAAATGGGATTAAAACACTGTTGCCAAATGACGTGAGCTGCCATTGCTTTGATGCCTTTCGGAAGCAGGCACTGCTACTCGTCAGAGCCCAATACTTAAAATGCTTCTGCTCTATCTGCAAACCAGGAAAGGGCATCTTGACGAATTAAAATTAATATTAAAATTGCAAGACACATTAAATTAGTTAATTAGGGATGCTAAACCTTTGCACACATTCTGCAAGAAAGAATCAGGACTGATTTAATGCAAAACTATCGTTCCCATTGAGGGCAGTAAGAAATAAACATCACGTTTTCATTTGAGTGGTCCTTAGTTACTTTTTTTCAGGCAAAACAAACCACAGTTATCACAATTTAAGGGGATTCCAGGCCAAACATTTTCCAGATTTCAATCCGATGGATCGATGGATGGCGCCGCTACTCACTAGTTGCTTATCAAAAAAGCCGTGTTTCTGGCATTTTAAATTGAAACCAAAGAAACAACAAAAAATCCAATAACATCAGCACCTGCAAAATTTTTTTAAGGATTTTTCGAACCCAAAAGGAGCAAAATTTGTTCAGAATTAAAGCCGTAAATTATGAAATTCATTTCATTGAAGCTTAGTAGTGAGAGAGAGTGAGTGCGAGTGATAACATGTCTATCTGTCTCACTCGCACTCTCATTGAGGCTTATGGGAATTTTCCGGCTTCATTTTTGAGTGTTTCAGCTTAAAAGGGTATCTTCCTGAAGTATGCTTGCAGGTGCTGACGATCCTCTTTGTGCTTCTGGCGTAAATTTATCAATTTCAGCCAAAAACTGTTGACTTTTAGAGCAGCGCGACGTGGTGTCCACGGTTCGAACTAATCAACCCTGGAATCATCTTAAGACTAACTTGTCCGGTTGGTACAGTTATACTACAACCGAAAAGAGCCAGGTTCACTAAAACAGCCTGAACTAGATGTAATAAAATTAAGTGTTTTGACCACAAGGAACCTTCGGAAAGATCATTTACTAATTTCTAGGCCCATTGAGCAAACTTTTTGGCTGGCTCAAAAAAAAAAAAAAAGCAAAACAAAATTTCAATAAGAGGTACCTATATCATTTCCGACTGCACCCTTGAACCTTCTGGCCCAGTCTGAAAAAAGGTAAAGATTTCAATTTGAGCAATTGAGGCCGTTTCCTGAAAAAAGGCCCATAAAACAGGAGGTATGCTCTCAGACCAAAGTCTCCATTCAAATACAATGCTGATTCTGGACACCCTTTGTTTAATGAGCTCTTTTTCCAGAAATGGCCTCAATTGCGGACTTTGCCAAAAAAAAAACGACACAAGGGTAAAAACAGCATTTTAAGAAAAACGCATTTGAAAGTTTGACTGTCTCTTTTGGTTCTTGCACGTAGATATAAAGAAAATATCATTTCTTTTTAGTTATATCCTGGTGATAAAAAACCCGTCAATAATTCATGATAAGGAAAAAGGACCACACTTTAGCATGGGTTTCTACGTTCTTTTTTCCTAGACATTTTTATAAATCTCTTTCACTTTGACACATGATACTCCCTGAAAAAAGTAGATGTTATATTGAAATAGTTGAGGATATATACTTTCAAGTCCAACAAATTGATTGAGATGTTTGAAAAAAAAACAGCTAATAAGCATACAGGCCTGTTTTCCGGCAAGCTCCACAATTCAGAGGCTGCGCAGGATAAGGGAGTATAAAATGATCATTATGCTCATTTCAGGCTTTAACTAGATTTTAAATAAATTAAGGGGTATTTCTTTTCTACTCAGGCAGTAAGTTATAATTTTCATGACACTGATATTACAGTCTAAACTTCAAATATGCTCCCAAAAAAAAAAAAAAAAAACCATTTGATAAATAAACATTAAATTGACATTAAATATTTAAAATAATGGCCAGTTCTTGCATGAGAACAGATAAAAATAAGGTAGGATACAAGAAAAAGTGCAATAGAGAAAAATGAAGGTTGCAAAAAAATGATGGGCAAAAAATAACTCATTGTATGAAGAAAGGAAAAAACTTACCCCATGGAGACCGCTCATGGACATATCCATTAGTGAGAATAATAGCACCGGACTTGTCGAAAACTTCTTGTGCAGTAAATGAACCAGGCCAGTAAGACAAAGAGCGTTTCCTACGCGCAATAGGTGAAATGTGGAAACGATCATTCGTGTGATCATATGATCGCAATTCATTTAAGACATCGTCTTTTTCTATATCGTTACCAGATTTGAGTAGATGTACACTCTGATCAATTCCGGTGATACTGATGTAGGAGTTTGGTTTGGCTTCTAGATTTATTTGCACGGTAGAGCCAGGTTCAGTACTTTCCGGGGTAATGGAGGCTTCAACAAAGTTCTGGAACACTCCGTCTAACTCGATATCCAAAACATCGGCTACAACTTCACCATCCTCCCTTACATAATGAACGATGACATGGGCAGTGGGTGCCATGGCATATGTCGCTAAAAATCTAATGGTGGCTATATTTCGCTCCGGAACAGTTACCGTGTCAGCAGTGATGATGTCTCCTCGACCGAGAACTTGATAATTCAAATATTTCAAAGGTTCCGTCGCGTTAACGAGGATTTCAATATCCTGGTTAACGGCTGCATTTTCCGTAACTAAAACGGCTTGGATAAAAGTGTTACTCGGTGAAATCGAAGCACTAACTGTTGAGAACCACTCTTTCAGGTCGAGATATTCGGCTTCAATTCCAAGAGATGAAACATTTTCTGCAGGTGGATAGAAGGTTAGTTCGACAACACCGTTGCGGTCCAATTTATGCTTTGTTTCCGTGTAATCGTCGGTGTTGTACGAGAATCCTTGACGAACTCTTACCATATTATTGTCGTCATTGACTGGTGATCCGTCGTGATGAGCGACTTTGATGAAAGCATTGTATTTAAGACCAGGTTTGAAATATTCTGAGGTCTTGACCAGTTCCATCTTGTATTTGTGTTTGTGAAGTAAAGTTTGGGCCGTGTTGTTCTGACGTCGCCCTGTCAAAGCTTCTTCAACGGCAACATCAAACTGCACAGATCGCTCGTACTCATCTGTCAATCTAAGGGAGGGACAGAACAAGAATAAATTAAAACATTGCAAAAGAACGATGTAGGTACTGAAATAAAATAAAATTGCTATTTTAGAGAGCATTTAACGAAGAATGGCTGATGTTTTTACGCATATAAATGCTGAAAATCATACAATAGTTTGATCAGTGCTGTAATCTTTCAGCTACTTAATTATTGGTTAAGACTGAAGATAAGGCCATTATTGGGGCGGAATTTGACGATTTTGCTTTAGTGTCGTTTTTCCAATAAGATCCACAATAATTATTTTGCAAGAGCTCCATAACGTTATTTTCATGTACTCGAGACAATTATTATAGTTGGATAAGTAGTTTACTTCTGATCCAAGAGCTGCTTTTTGCCTCAACAAAGGGGCAGAAAGCCACAGTTTTAGTTTTTTTTTCTAATTTTCACAGTCTTTGAAATAAACTCAAAATTCCTGTTGAAATGAGAGGTTTTTAAAAACATTCGAACGATAATTGGGGCAGATAAATTTGTTACAGTTGCCGTGAATTGGCGGTAAATGAAAAGTGCAGCTATTTAGGTTAAAGGCGATCAAAATTGGAGAGATGGAAATACATACCTCAATTCTTTGACAATGTCAAATTCCACAACAGCCTTGCCATCGATGGGCACAACTTTCCTCACTGGAGTTTGGAAAATGGGTTGAATGATCCCTGAATAAATCGTAGGATAAGCAGTGATTGTGGCTTCACCTTTCACGGGTTTTCCATAAGTGTACCTGAAAAATTAAGGATGACAAAAATCAGTTGATTGCAAGTCAGCTCACCATCTACCTTTAAGTATATATCCACATAATCCTAATGCATCGACTAATCTACCTAGCACAGCTTCTTGGAACAAACAAAGGTAGGTAACACAGTACAGAAAAACTTAACGAGATATTTGGAAGAAGGTAACAGATTTCCTCACAGCAAAAATCAAAATATAAATTCTTTTTCTCAGAGAATGTCATCCTTCCACTGCTCTTAATTTTCACTTTTTTACACTTGTTACTTTCTGAGCTCTTTGAAAAGGTATGAAGAACATTACAGCAAAATGGTCAGAAAAGTTAAAGGTGAATAATTGATTAAGAGCTGGACGATTTTACCCGCAGACGTGAGTTACAAAATAATGAAGATATCGAGGGTACTAATGTAGAAGAATTAATAAAAACTAATGTCTCTTCTTCCATGGTAAAATCAGGTAAAATAATCAAGGGTGGAGGAAAAACCCAAGAAGAAAACACTGTGTATGATTTGAATAGGGTTAGGTTCGTTTGTTTTCTTTGTTTCTTATCAGCTGTGATATCGGTCTGACATGACGTCCCGATCACGAGAGGATCCAAACAAATATCTTATCTCGCTTATAGAGCTTCGAGAGCTTCGGATTTCGAAAAACGCTTAACATATTTCAGGGGGACTTGTATGTCCCCCAGGAAGATTGCACATTTCAAATAGAGACAGCGACTATTATTCTTTTTATTTATCCCCCCCCCCCCCCATAATTCGAAAAGAATACAAAATTCCAAAACTTTCAGTGCATTATGTCCCCCAGGAGGATTGCACATTGCAGACTTACGATCAGACCTGTCAAAGGGGCTTTCAATCGCTGACAAAGCACAGAGCTCCCCTATTACCCCCTCTTTCTCGGGGAAAAAATCTTCCAGACACCCCACCCGGACCCTGCCGCTAGGGGGCCTCAAATTCAAGGTTGCGTAGGGCCTCAAGAGATATAAATCTGCCCCTGGGATGCACCTGAAATGGTTTGATATGAGTGTATACTATTTGGATGAAAAAAAAGGGGGGATTTTACCTTTTTCCTTGGGGGGGGAGGGGGGTCCCTAGACCTTCCATTGAGGTTCAGCAATTTTGCCCCCCCCCCTTCCCGGACATTTTCCTGCGGGTGCCCATGACCTAGGTAGCGGATTCCTTAGACCCTCGTGTTTCCTTCGGATCATCACTGCTTCTTTAAATAAACAAATGGTGTAAAAGCTAACCATGTACAGAATCGGAATACATAAGAAAAGATAGAGAGTGAGAGGGTGGGACGGAGGGAGGGAGAGAGATAGAAGAAGGGCACTGGCGGATCCAGCCCTCGCAAACGGGGGGGGGGCAACTTGCGATTTTTGCCCCCCCCCCCGAAGACCTCATTTTCCTTTTTTTCTCTCATCCTTTCCTCTCTCCTTCCCCTCTTTTCCCTCTTCCTTGGCAGAACCGGGGGGGGGGGATCGCCCCTTTCGGGCGAATGAATGGAACAATGCACGGAGACTTACTTAGCATGAACTTTAGCGACGATGCGAGGATCTTTGAAGGTGCTGTGCGTCGGTACATCGATGGTGACTTCGAACTTCGGCAGGACATATTCGGCGACTTGGAATCCCTTGTGGAAGACTTGATCCAAAACGTTGACGGTTATGTTCCAATCGCCAAGGACCGGCGAGTTTGAGAGCGGCAACTCGCTGGTGAAAACTCCGCGCGTCGTCAGCGCCCGATTCCACTGCTTCACTCGGTTCCCTTTCCCATCCTGAAACACGATAACAAATAAACATACTGTATAGTGTATAGTGTAAAAAATTATGAAGTCACTACCGCACTTTAACCATCTCGATACATTTTCGAGTGTTTTCGTTCTCGTGGCTCTAAAGGCCTATCACAATGGGGCTCTTGATGCAAACCTTTGCTGTGAGCAATCTAATCTGAAGTCTAATCTGAAGTAAAAACCAGCGAAAATCAAGAAAAATCACGCTTAAAAGTCTAAAATTCAACATTAAACTAACAAAACTGCTACAACGGCATGATCGTAATGGCGGGTAAATAACGCAGGTATCATGGGAGACTCCTGGATAATTTGTCACTTTCTCTACGGAAACACAGAGATAGGTCTCAATTAAGATAGAGATCTCTCATGATACCTGCGTCTCTCCTCCATTATCCCCGATTCTGAGAGTGAATTTCGTGATTTTTCATTGTACCCACTGTCATTTTTGCAGGTACTTGTGCAAGAATCAACTCTTCAATCCCCTGTAACAAAAGTTTGCAAGAGCCGCCTCATTTAAATTCTTAACTCAAAGTGAAAACGGTCTCAAATCGTTGACTTTTAGTGAAATAGCGTTTGCGCCAAGCGCCTTCAATCAGAGGTATAGGCAAAACGAATACCGCGGAGTAGGAATATTTATCTACCCACTATTTAGCAGTAACCATGGCACAACAAATGTTTGGGGCGGACGTGGATGGTCCCTCTCGTTCTCCACCCAGCAAATTCTCGCTTCTGATTGGTCGAGACTCCACCTATAGTCTGTTCACTATTTGACTGCAGTTGGCCGAAACTATTAAAATTCGTAAATGGCAACGTTGGGATCGGCCCTGAGTTCACCCCTTTGTTTGACACTTTGTGGGCTCGAAGCCATTTTCATCTCCTCATTTAGACCATCCTCTCGAAAACTAAATTTTTGCGGCATTCGCGAATTTTTAATAACTGACTTTAAATTTAAATTCTGCTCGACGGGCAAAGGAGAATGTTCTAGAAATTAACTAGAATTATTCGCATTATTCTAGTCAGTGGCGGCTCGTGCGATTTGGCAACAGTGTTTTTATCCCATTTAAATACATGGAAAACAATCGAAACTCGAGGAGGCTGCCAGCCTCCGCTTGAATCGATTTTTTACCTCAGTTTAAGTAGGAAAAATGCATGGTTGCCAAATCTCACGGGCCGCTACTGATTCTAGTTCATTATTCATGGTTGGGTAATCAAAAAATGATTTTTGCCCATCACTGCATTTAGTCCATACATACCTAGTCACGCAAAATATCAAAATATGAGGGGGGCTTAGTGCACTCCCTCGAATCGATAGTTTACGTGGGTTTAAATGGACAATATGCTATGTTGCCAGATTGCACGCGTCGCCACTGGTTGGGTCACAATCGAGATATCGAAGCGATACACCTGGATTCCGTGAAATCTACGGCCTTTTCAATTCTCACATTTTTATCATAAGTCGATCCGGTGGGTATGGTGGTTGGAACAATAAACGTTGAAACTTCTTGAAAGGTAGGGCATGAAAGGGTATAATACAAGGGCATAGCGTGCACTTTAGCAACGTCGTAGTTCGTTCATTTAAACCCATGAAAAAGATCGAAGAGCTGGGGTATTCGGTGAACACTTCTCATTCGACCTTATGCATTGATTTAAAGGGGCCAACGTTGCTAAATGGAGCTGTTGCAAACTTTTGCTACAGGCTTATTAATAGTTGATAATTAGGTAATACCCAATAAAAATGACGATTAGCGCACTAAAAAATCACGAAATCCACTCCTAAACTCACAAAATGCTTTCAAACGCGAGACCGTAATGGCGGCCGGGGTCGCAGTTTTCATTGGGGTTCCATATCTTCAATCAGCGCCATCTACACGAGGTGTTCTCGCAGCACCACACAAGAAGAAGAAGAAGCATACAATGGGGCAGTTGCAAGGGTCTGAAATGTTGCGGTTTTTACATAGAAAATGAAAGTCCTTGGTGAGCTGAGAACAAAAATGCCTTTGGTTTCTAGTCAAGTCCCATTGTTCCAAAGATGAGATTTTGGCCCAAAATACATTATTTTAAATGGGAATTCCGCGTAGTGACGTCACTACGCCCACAATTTTCTACAACTTTGAACGTGATTATCTCCAAAGCCGGGGCACTTACGAAAAAACCAAAGGCACCATTGTTCTCAGCTCAACAAGTACTATCATTTTCTTAATAAAAAACACAACATTTCAGACCCTTGCAACTGCCCCATTGCCATAAGAAAACCGTGGCCTCGACCGCCATTACGGTCTCGCATTTAAAAGCATTTTGTGAGTTTAGGAGTGGATTTCGTGATTTTTAAGTGCGCTAATTGTTATTTTTACAGAGTATTACCCCATAATCAACTATTAATAAGCCTGTAGCCAAAGTTTGCAACAGCTCCATTGTACGCTACGCCACTAGTATAATACAAATACATTGTGATAAATAGAGCTATGGTTTTGTTGCACTCGGCGTGAAAAACTTACCGTGACAAAAATGTCGAGTGCACCGGTTACGGTGGGCTTGAGATGAGAGTTGAGAACGACAACTCGGAACTGGACTTTGTGGCCGGGCTTGTAGATGGCTTTATCCGTCTGTATGAAGACCGAGTAGCTCTTGTGAACGTACTCCAGTTCGGTCGTGTTCTCGAAAACCAGGCCACCCGAACCTTGAACCGTTAGGTTGTAAAGTCCCGGACCGACATCGCCAATCTGCACAACAACAAAACATAAACGGCACAAATTAGACACCCATAATATTATATACTCGTACTGTCTATGATGGGTAGGTACGTACGTCGTACGTGTCATGTCGTGTCATCCGCAAACCCAAGTCGACCGAAATTGATTTTCAGATAGGTATGAGCACTGAGTGCGCAGTCATGGGCGGCTCCAGCAATTTGGCAACCATGCATTCTTTTCATTTGAACGTATGAGAAACGATCGATTCTATAGGGGGCCATTGCCATTTTACTAATCGATTGTTTTTCATACATTCAAACGGGAAGAATCTACAGTTGGCAGATTTCTGGATCCGCCTTTGTCAACAGTTTCATAAGTCCTTGCATCATAGTGGCGTATGGTGCGATTTGGCAACGTTGGATTATGTCCATTTAAACCCGCGTGTAAAAGGTCGAATGTGAAGGAGTTCACCGACCACCATATCGTTCGATCTTTTCCGTGGGATTAAATGGAGGAACTGCAACGTTGCCGAATGGCACAATACGCCACTGCCTTACATTCGCAGGGTTGCGTCGAATCGTCGATGCAACTCGCGTTGCACGTGAAAATAACACACTCTCTTTTCTTTTTTCCTTTCTTTTTTTTAAAAAAAATCAAGGACCAAATATTAAATAATGTTAAGTCCTCATGGTCCCATTGGTCTCACTCGCAGATGATCAGTGAGCACTTTGAGGGGAGTTAAAACCCCACGGAACAACACTCAAGCACGCACCATCCAACCCCAACGTCATTCGGGGGTCCGTCACGCCAGTCCGTCAAGCTGTAACATTATTTTAGTCCCAAGAATTAAGAAATAAAGGTTTGGGTTATGCGTGATGTGAGTATGCATTGAATCATAAACGCACAATGCAGGACTTAAGCAAACTGGTTGTGACTAGCAGTGGCGTAACGTGTAGTTTGGCAACGTTGTATTGTGTCCTTTTAAACCCATTTAAAAGGTCGAATGCAAAGGCGTCACCGAACGCCCAATAGTTCGACCTTTTCCATGGATTTAAATGGACGAACTGCAACGTTGCCAAATTGCACGCGGCGCCACTGGTGACTAGGTTTTGTGTATCCACATTCCACAATGGGGCTGAATTGTTACTATTGTCGCACGTTTTTGCTAAAGGCGATTTTAGGGTCAATTCAGAGGTAAACCCTCCAAAAAATAACGATAGAATAGCACTAATTACTTAGAGAATCCACGTCTAGCTAACTCATACACTTATATTTTAAACGCACGACCGTAATGACGAAGTTGGGCACACATAATGGGAAATTCCCATTTAATAATTCTGTGTTTTTATCAATAAGTGACCGATGAGAGACGATTCGACTTTCCTTTAGCACCGGTGTCACCATAGGTGTCACGGCACCATTAATCGGATGCTATATCACTCCTCTGATGACTATATAGTTTCTCTGTGAATCTTCGTTCTTCCCACCCAGCATAGAAAGAGTGACAAAATTTAGGTGGGAATCTCCCATTATTAGTGTTCAACACCATCGTAATGGTCGCGCATTTAAAAGCAGTTTATGAGTTTAGGAGTAGATTTGCTAAGTTTTTATTCCTACAATATCGTTAATTTCGAGGTTTTTAACACTGAATCGACCTTTACATCGCCTGTTGCAAAAGTGGGATGCAACAGCCCCTAGCAGGTTTGATGCACCCAACTCCTAACAATGCACATTTAGCTTTTTGAAATATAATTTTAGACACGGATTAATATCATTTCTCTTCTACCCCCCCCCCCCCTAAAAATTCTTAAAACGGGCGTTTCTTAAACTCAAAAAAAAAAAAAAAAAAAAAAAAAATTAAAGCGAATGAACTCCTCGAACATTGTAGTTTTAAATGATAAGCACCCAGAGACAATATATAATAAAGACCACGCACTAGCCGTGCGTGCGGTGGCTGACTTATTTTTCGGGGCTCAACAGGAATTAACACAGGTAGCATGAGAGTGCACCATCCAACACGGTCCATACGTTGACTGATGCAATTTCGGTGCTTCTGGTTTCACTGGACAAAAATCTCAACGATGTGTCTCATCAGTCAACGTGTGGACCTTGTGTTAGCGGTGTTCTGTTGAGACCCCGAAAAAAAAAAGTTGCCACCGCGCGCAAACATGGGCAAGATGCGTGGTCTCTATTATATATTGTCTCTGTAGGCACCAATATGCGTGGGAAGGGGTGGGGGGTGGTGGAAGGAGAAGGAGAGGGGGGAAGGAGAAGGAGAAGGAGAAGGAGAAGGAGAAGGAGAGGGGGGAAGGAGAAGGAGAAGGAGAGGGGGGAAGGAGAAGGAGAGGGGGGAAGGAGAAGGAGAAGGAGAGGGGGGAAGGAGAAGGAGAGGGGGAAGGAGGAGAGGGGGGATGGAGATGGGTGGGGGAGGGCGAGGGTGAGGGCGAGGGGGAAAACAAGATATATGAAAGGTTTGGCAATATTCGAAAAGCAACCCCTTAACTTAGGTGTTTTAACTAGGAGATAGCTTACCTCCAATTTGACGATTTGGGTGGCAAAAGGTTGGAGAGTGACCACCTGGGAAGTTCTGAAGGTGCCTCCACTGTCTTGCTTGCCCCCGACTTGGATGACGACGGAGGTGGGCTGCGAAACATTTTCCACGGAAACTGCGGCATGGTACTCTGTATTCGGCCTCAACACTTTCGGAGCGATGATCGAGTAAAACCTAAGAACAGAAAAATCGAACATTTTTATTCCTTCATCAAGTAAAAGACCCTTTTAGGGGCATTTAGGCATACATTATTATCCGGTTCGGGAGAGGACTTTCACCCGAACAACAGCTATGCATTTTTACTTTCTCACACTCAAATAAAGTTAGGGTGGTTGCCGCTCGAAAAATTGAAGGAGCTTCTTCCATCTACAGGACTATTTCAATTTTTAACACAAGCCTCAAGAACGAAGTTTTTTATTTTTAATACTACCTCATTTCCAAGCATTTTTACTTTCGAGTCGATTTTATCGAAAGGTTGTGTAGAATTTGTCTCTCAACTGGTAAAAATCCCCTTCATTTTTATCGAGCGGCAACCATCCCAACTTCTGAGTGAGGACTTCTTTTACTATCACCCTATGTGTAACGTGCAACGGCGCCATTGCATTTTGCCCCTTTAAACCCATAACAAAATCAGATCTGCCGTTTTGCGTACAATTAATGGCATTTTCCAATTCACCGATTATTCCACCGGTTGAGAAAAGATTACACAGTTTCAGTTCAGTGTATGATTGCACTGTACGAACATATTCTGATCTATAATCTTTTATCCATCGGTGCAATCGCCGTTAAATTATTAAAAATATCCGCAAGTTTTTTGAAGTCATCTACGGCTCCACCGGTTGTGAAAAGATTACAAATGCGAGTATTTTCGAGAATTACAGTTATTCATTGAACCGAACTCAGTAATCTTTACTCAACCGGTGAAATCATCGATGAATTGAAAAATGTCATTAAATATTCTAAAAACGGCAGCTCTGCAAAAAATATCGAATTACTTAAATCACAGCATAATACAATCAGAACGGAAACTCCCATAATAGCCAATGGAAGCAAGTTTGGAATTTAACGGCACCAATAGGCAACGCTGTGGTCCTATATCCCATCATGGCGGACGAGTGTGATTTGTGTTGAAACTAATTTATTTCTGTAAATTCTGGAAAGAAATCTTAATTTTCCGGCCTCACTTTTATTCTAATGGCATCTCAGAATGAAAATTTCGGGAATCATGTCCTATTTTTTTTTTCGCGCGCGAATCCAGATGTAAACATCCTATATCCCAACATGGCGGACGCGAAATGAATTTGCTTCAAAATCCGATAGAGTTTCCGTTCTGATTGTATTATTCTGTGCTTAAATGATACTCAGTGAACACTATGAACGCGTTAAAAGTAGACCCTTTGAATGAATTTAAATTTATAAAATAAGTGCAACGTTGCCAGGTTGCATGCTAAGGCACTGCGGCCGTGGCATTCGCATCCGAAACAAGTTAAGCGACGATGACTAAAGCAAAAAACCCAACCACGCATACGTTCCTCCTTACTAAAACAGACACGTCTCAGCCTCATCAGCCATTGGGCCGATCCTATCGAAGCAAACGCCACACCGCGCCCGCGGTTGTGCGGTGCTAATAGTCCCGCGCGCAGTGCCAAGATGCGTCATAGAAGCAAAGGCGGGCAATGAGAAAAATAAACAAATGGACTCGCGTTTAGTGGTGACGTTACACGATTGAAATATATCTATTCTGGTTCGTAACAATGATAAGGTAGGTGACCCAAAGGTGGCCATACCTATGCTTGGGGCCACTTTGCACGTATAAGGCATGAGAGATAAAAAAAACTAAATATGTCAATTTACTCTTCAGACAGTTGGCTATCATATGTTAATATCATTTTTTTCAAATTTGCTTGTTTTTGAAGTTTTTTTTGAGTTTGAAAAAAAGTAGGGTTTTGGCATCGCGCAAAACGTGCACCTAAGGTGGCCACCCCTCATATTTTTGATGCACCTAAGGTGGCCACCCCCTTTTAAATTTCATTAATACGTATTCAAATGATATTGAATCGTTCAATAACGGAATCTAAACCCTAGTGACACCAGAAATTATAGTTATTATGATGAATTGAATGTCAATAAGTGGTTAACCCCCCCTCCCCCCCTTTGACCCCTCTAATTGATTCCATTTTTATTATTTCTCATTTTCTCACTTCGTTGTTGGAAAAATTCAAAAAAATGTTGTTGGTAGTAAATTATTTGCCTACCTCCCGCACCATCACCCCTAACCCCACCCAACCCCCCACCCCACCACTCCACCCCCACCCCCTTACTCCACCCCCCCCCCCCCCCCCCCCCCACTCCACCCCCACATCCCCCCTTTTTACTCCTCTTATTTATTCTATTTTTACTACTTCTAATTTTCTCACTTGGTTGTTGGAAATATTCCAAAATATGTGGTTGGAAGTAATTATTTTTATACCTCCCCACCCACCCAACCCCCACTCACCCCACCCCCACATCCCCCCCCCCCCCTTTTGATCCCTCTAATTTATTCCATTTTTATTATTTCTAATTTTCTCCCTTGGTTGTTGGAAATATTCCAAAAAATGTGGTTGGAAGTAATTATTTTTATACCTCCCCACCCACCCAACCCCCACTCACCCCACCCCCACATCCACCCCCCCCCCTTTTGATCCCTCTAATTTATTCCATTTTTATTATTTCTAATTTCCTCCCTTGGTTGTTGGAAATATTCCAAAAAATGTGGTTGGAAGTAATTATTTTTCTACCTCCCCACCCCACCCCAACCCCCACCCACCCCACCCACCCCACCCACCCCCACATCCACCCCCCCCCCCCTTTTTGATTCCTCTAATTTATTCCATTTTTATTATTTCTAAAGTTCTCCCTTAGTTGTTGGAAATATTCCAAAAAATGTGGTTGGAAGTAATTATTTTTCTACCTCCCCACCCACCACAACCCCCACCCACCCCTACCCCCACCCACACCACCCCCACATCCCCCCCCCCTTTTGATCCCTCTAATTTATTCCATTTTTATTATTTCTAATTTTCTCCCTTGATTGTTAGAAATATTCCAGAAAACGTGGTTGGAAGTAATTATTTTTCTACCTCCCCACCCCACCACAACCCCCACCCACCCACCCCACCCCCACATCCACCACCCCCCCCCCCTTTTGATTCCTCTAATTTATTCCATTTTTATTATTTCTAATTTTCTCCCTTGGTTGTTGGAAATATTCCAAAAAATGTGGTTGGTAGTAATTATTTGTCTACCTCTCCACCCCACCACAACCCCCACCCACCCACCTCACCCCCACATCCACCCCCCCCCCTTTTGATTCCTCTAATTTATTCCAGTTTTATTATTTCTAATTTTCTCCCTTGGTTGTTGGAAATATTCCAAAAAATGTGGTTGGTAGTAATTATTTGTCTACCTCCCCATCCCACCACAACCCCCACCCACCCACCCCACCCCCACATCCACCCCCCCCCTTTGATTCCTCTAATTTATTCCATTTTTATTATTTCTAATTTTCTCCCTTGGTTGTTGGAAATATTCCAAAAAATGTGGTTGGTAGTAATTATTTTTCTACCTCTCCCACCATCACCCCCAACCCCACCCCACTCCACCCACACACCCGCTCGCTTGAATTTAAGAATGAAAAAAATGTTTTGATTTCAAATACTAAATTTTTTTTCGTTTTATTTTTTGTAACGAATCATTCGAATTCTTAATTTTTATGCTACAAGTACAAAGGTACAAAAATAAAAAATATAAACAATCAACTGCCGTAAAATCATCCACGTGCCTAATTTTCATATTTTACATAAATCATTTATCTACTCATTCATACATTCATTTTAATAAGCTATGCGTCAAAATTAGTTTCAGGAAGTAAGACAGCTTTAATTTCATACCATAAAAACTCTCTATTGGTCAAAATGTATTAAAAGATGACGCTGGAACATGTTGATAGTCAGTGTCATTAATGCACCTAAGGTGGCCCACTAGGGCGGGCTACCTTTGGTGCACCTGTCAGACCACGTGTTTTCACAAATATCTGCTCATATCGTCAAAACACGTAAAGTTTGCAAAAAGACAATTACAGGTCATGAAAGTAGAGTAAATTAGCTTTCAGAATATGTATCACATGTCAAGAATAAATTAATTTAAGGGCTTAGCTTTTACGATTGTTTACTTTCGTGAAAATTAGTTGGCGACCAGCGAAAATAGATGTTGCATAGTTCCGCGCCGACTGAATCGCCCGATGCTCTTGATTTTTGGAGTGGGGGAAGCGATAGCATCCTGCTACACAGCCCTAACGCCATCTATCGTCAATTCGCGTAATTAACTGAAATAAGCTAGGGTGGGCCACCTTAATAGCCGGGCCACCTTTGGGTCACCTACCTTACCAATACCACTGTAACTTTATGGTGACCCGTATGCAAGTACCTAAGTAGCGCCCTGCGCCATCTCTTTATAATTTCTGCATTCGTTTACATACAGGGTGTTTCACGTAATCTAGGTTAGGTTAGGTTAGCTTGTGATACCTCATTTAAAAGGACATAAAATTCTAAGCATTTTGGCTTAAACCGGAAGTCCATATCTGTTTTCGTGTTCAAGATATCGAAGGTCGAAGTTCAATTTAGGACCAATTTTCGAAAATTCATAATTCCTAAAAAAAAGTCGTAAAACAAAAAACTGCACAAGTAAAATTCTCTACTTGACAAGTACTTTCCGGGGAAAAAAATCGAATTCAGAATCAAAGAAACCGGAAGTCGACTGTTAGGCACCTAAACTTTTTTGGCGGGAAAACCCTCATTTCTCAAAATTATCAAATGGCAACCCATATTTTGTAATAGCTCATTCGAAAAGGCGTAAAAAGTTGTACATTTTGGCGCAATCGAAAGTTCGATATAGTTTTTCTTATTGGATATATCGGAAATCGACATTCGATTTCGACCATTTTTCGACCCTGTAAAAATTATTGGATCCTACCGTAAAATACATCATTCGAAAGCACTTGAAAAACTAAGCATTTTAGCGCAAACCGGAAGTCAATACCCTTTTTTGCGGTCGAGATATCAAAATTTAAGGTTGGCCGTAACCGAAGACTGAACTTCCCTAAACAGTTTATTTTGCATTGCTTTTTGTTTTTTTGTGACAAACGTCTCACTAAACACGGGTCTTTCGAAGGGAACAATGACATCGTCACCAAACTGATTAACCCCACATCACAGCTAACGACGTAAAACGGACGGTGACGAATGTTGCAATTGACCGATGCTCGGTGCTCACGATGCACGGTGCACGGTGCAGGTGCACACGCAATGCAGGATGGAGGATGCGGAGACGAAATTTCCCTACATCGTAATCAATATACAAATGAGCCTACTCCCAAAAGAAAACAATGCGGCTAAAGAACGTCGCACAATAGATCACACCATAGATTTTTCCGGATAAGAAAAGTCGGTGCTTTTCATTGCTTTTTAAAAACATTTCGGCGTGGATATTTTCTCACAAAAAACCACGATAGTTGACTCATTTTAAGCTCAACCCTCCTCGTTCGAGGGCAATAAGGAATGCGAATACCCATGCGCAGCCTTCGAATGTTAAGTATTTACACATTTTTTATCGAAACTTTGCCAAATACCAAAATTTCTGGCCATTTTACTGCGATTTTTGGATATTTTTTTAAAATAACGCAAGTTGAAAACAGCGTTTTACGGGGATGCGGAGGGGCTGAACAAAAAATTTTATGGGATACATTACATTTTGAAAATTATAATGTTTCCTCTAGCGCCTTCAATAACTTGTGTATGCAAAATCAGCACAATGGTGTAGGAATAATTGACTATCCGCTCAATTTGAGCAAGCAAACATCGCTTTGTCTTCGTAACCTGGCAATGGGGCTCTTGCAAACTTTTGCTACTGGAGATTAAAGAATTGAGTCTTGCCTAAAAACCTTTTTTCTCCATGACGAAGAGTACTAGTACTACTAGTACAGTAAAAATCACATAATATCCACTCTTTCTCAGAATCGGTCTTAATGGCGGAGAGACGCAGGTATCATGGGAGATTCCTATCTAAAATGAGACATATCTCTGTGTTTCTGGAGAGAAAGTGACAGATTAGACAGGAATCTCCCATGATACCTGCGATAAACCGCCATTACGATCTTGCCGTCATAGCATCAGTTATGTGAATTTATCACTGAATTTTAAACTTTTCACTTAAAGTGATTTTCGCGATTTTCGCTGGTTTTCACACCAGATTGAATCTTTCATTTGCTCTCAAGAAAATTTTTCCAAGAGTCCCTTTAAGATGATTTTTCAGCGTATAGTGCCGATTTCTGCCACCAGAGCGCTACCGTTCGATTAATGTCAAATTCCAGGCCGAAAGTAATTTATTTTTGAGAAAACGGAGTGTCAATTACTGTATAATCATCTGAAGAACGTCTTGGCAATGTATCTAGCCTTGAGGCTGAAAATAGGTACCACAAAATGGAATAATGCAAATATAGATTCTTTAATGCGATATTTCTTTCTTGGGCACTTTCAGCCTTATTTTTGAAGTTATTGACGAGATATTTTGCAGAGACGTTCTTCAGATGATGATCTAGTAACTGACTCCGTTTTCTTAAATATAAATTACTTTCGGCCTGTAATTTGACCAGGGCTGCCGTTTTGCGTATAATCAATGCTATTTTTCAATTCACCGATGATTCCACCGGTTGAGAAAAGATTACACAGTTCAGTTCTGTGCATGACTGTAATAAACTAAAATACTCGCATCCGTAATCTTTTCTCAATCGGTGGAGTCGTCGATGACTTTAAAAAACTTGCGGATATTTTAATTAATCAACGGAGTCTCCACCGATTAAGGAAAGGTTATAGATCAGAGTATTTTCGTGTATTACAGTCATGCACTGAACTGAACTATGTAATCTTTTCTCAACCGGTGGAATCATCGGTGAATAGAAAAATAGCATTGATTATACGCAAAACGGCAGCCCTGAATTTGACATTAATCGAACGGTAGCGGTAGTAACGATAGCAGAAATCGGCATTAACCCTCTGAGGACCAGATTAGTTCATAAGAACGCCACTCTTCCGTTTATATAGGGGAGGTAGTTAACTGTTCGTACTCGAGGGAGTTGAAATTGACTAAACGACAAATTGAAGGCGCCCGACGACACCTTATCTTGTAATTGTTTTCATCGATAGTCGCGTTTATCTTGAATGAAGACTGAAACCATGTATAATCTAGTCTAGCAGAGAAAAACGAGTATACTCGCGTTTGGCCCTTGACTTGACTCTCTACCAGGGCTGCCGTTTTGCGTAGAATCAATGCTATTTTTCTAGTCACCGATGATTCCACCGGTTGAGAAAAGATTACACAGTTCAGTTCAGTGTATAACTGTGATGCACGAAAATACTCTGATCTGTAATCTTTCCTTAATCGGTGGAAACTTCGTTGATTAATTAAAATATCCGCAAGTTTTTTAAAGTCATCGACGACTCCACCGGTTGAGAAAAGATTACAGATGCGAGTATTTCAGTTTATTACAGTCTTATGCACTGAACTGAACTGTGTAATCTTTTCTCAACCGGTGGAATCACCGGTGAATTAAAAAATAGCATTGATTCTACGCAAAACGGCAACCCTGGTTAAACGCTGAAGAATCGCCTTAAGTTATTCCGCATTTTAGTGTTCATTTGATTTTGGTTTTCATTGGTAAAATTATGTTCGGAGACTATTAGATGTACTGTGCGTCGTTGCTCTTATGTTGTTGCGCACGTTACGTTACGACAAAAAAATAAAATAAAACAAAAAGACTGGCCATTTTCGATTGCGTCGTTTGTCTTGACGTTCTCGCGTATTTTGCATTCAAACTGTGGTCCTTGTGTCCCTGGATGGATGAGGATGCCCGATATTGCGACTGCGGTCCAGCCCCGATAGCCCCGGCGGCGTCCGTCCGTCCGTCTGTTAGGCAATCGTTGTTTTAAAACAATGGTTTTCATTTGATTTTTTTCTTTCTCGGCGGACACAAAATTTTCCTCGGTTCCGCTGCGCCGGTTCCGAGACGCCTCTGGACCTAGCTTGGTTTACGGTCAAGCGGCGATTGATGCAAGAGTCTTGATAGAGACTATCTAGTGGCAGAGGTTGTTGAAATGTTTAACTCATCAGGATTCGTCAGTTAGGGGTACTGCGAGCCCCGATCAGTGAAAATGAACTTAAGCTTGTAAAAACTGGCTTGAAATCAGGCAAGGACGAGGAAGAAAGTGGAAAAGAAAAAGAAAGCTTACAGTCCAATTCATAAAGAAAAGAAGAAAAAAAACGAAAAGTTGAAAAAAGTATTTGCATCGTGAAAATTGGATACAGTAAAACCTGTCAAAATCGAAATTGCTTCGGTGCCGTTTTGGTAGGTTTCCTTGTTGTTAGAGGTCGAAAAAGGCACTCAAAAACGTTTTGGTTTTACATAAAAAAAAACAAAAAACAAAATCCAAAAAAATCTGTATGGGAGCGTTCTAGAATTCTCCGATCCGGTAAACCGGGAAAGTGCATCAGAATTTCCGTGGAGTGTTTACGGTAAAGCCGATAATGTTTTGATGAAGCTCATCGTTCCTCCGATGAATTTAAGAACGATCACGGGCGCAGCGTGTTATTGCTAAAAATGTCTGTTTACATTTCAATAACCTCCAAAACGCGCATAAGAATACATGGAAATAGGTTGTTTACTTCCTCCATGTTTGTTTTCATCGGCTTTACCGGAGTTAGAACTCCGGTAAAGCCGGTGTACCCCGGGGTAGAGTTCTGATGAACTTCATCGGAGTTCAAGAACGCTCCGATGAGCTTCCCCGGGTTATCAGAAACGAAATCGGAGAATAAAAGAACGACTTGGTAATTTAGCGGTTTTAGCTCCTCGGAGAATTCTAAAACACTCCCTATATCATTAAATGTCGTCTGATGTCATTTATGGGCACCACAATCTGGTACTTGGTGGCTGGAGCCTAAAAAAGACACCAAGCTATACTGTTAATGACAGCAAAAAAACAAACAAAAAAACAAAAACAAAACCGGAAATCTGCAATAAAATCTGGAAAAGCCACAGTAACACCTCACCTCTCAGAATCGTCGAAAAAGCGCAATTTTCCGCGAAAAATTACCATTTCAATCGATAGTTCGATATTCAAGCAAAACGGCAAAAGCATCAGCATCACTGATACCATAACAAAATCTCGGCTATTTATAGTCAGTTTTTCCCCAGAACTCTTTATTATTAAAGAGGAAAATAGAAAGAGAGAGAATACAGAAAAAGAAGAAGAGATATCATTATTAAAGAAGCTCACAATCAGTGAAGGGAACGAATCAATTAATTGGATACTTCGATACTTGGAAAATATCTAATTACGAACACGTGACATCGAGAGAAGAAGATTATAGCTTCAGCAATCAGAGATCAGAGGGAAAATAGGAAAACCAGGAAAACCAGTGACGTGGATCGGGTTATCCCGAATAGGCGATATAAGGAGCGAGGCACTCAAATTTAATGAAGTGCTCGACTCATAGCTTTTGTTGACTGAGAATAATTGATAGTCAAATGGAGGGATAACACCCATAGAGGCCGACCCACCCGCGCCCATGAATAACCAGCGATCCAGCGTCTTTAATAATAATATAGTCTCGAGCGGGCGGTGCATGAGTGATCAGTGAAGCACCAGCGAAACGAGAAATTCTATATCTATCGCTCTTTTCTCGATTGAAACACGTGTGTTAGACGAGGATAAACAAGCAGATAAAACCCCCCTCTTTCTATCCTTTTCCTACTTATCCATTTAAAGGTAAAATGAGAGAGATGAAAGATATATTCTGCCTGTGCCACTGATGTAAAGTGAAGATAAAGAACGTGACTTGCAGAAGTTGAACAAGCGAGCGCGTACTTTACAAAGTTGCAAATGATGCTGGAACGCAAGAGATATAAATCCCGTGAAAATTTCAATTATAACCTCCAAACCCCCCCCCCCCCGGCCACACATCAGTTTCTCTCTAAGCTTATTCCTGTCTCGGTGTCTCGGAACGCAAAATACCAACCGGGAAAATGGAAATTTTTCCACGAAATCTGCTTACGATCACAAACATTTTCTCAAATTACTTATATAAAGGTGGTTTTTACGTAGGGTAGGTACATTGTTTTAAGGTGGTTCTTCTGCGTTTCAGTTCCAATTTTTACCACGGTTAGATTTACATCCAAAATTGGATAAATGATGCTGATATTCTTTTTAAAAAAAAAATTGATTTCATGGAGCCTCGAGGGGTGTTTTGGGAGGCTCTGTGTGATTTTATTTGCAAAACAAGCGTTCAAGAGGTCACACCGATGGAATTTCGTAAATCGCAAATCGATAGGCTCAATGGAGCGGTATTTTCCAAAATTCGGTACTTTCGACTTTATTTTAAGTCTATTTTAAGAAATATTTTTGCACAGCGCTTCCCGAAAAACCTCGAGACTCCGCAAACCAAATATTTTGAAAATTCTCAGGTGCATTTCCAATTTTGGTCATGAATCGAACCGATAGGCAGTATACCTGGGAACATAAAAACGTAGAGGAATTTCCTTGAAGATCACAGGTGACAGACGTAAAGCAAAATCGAAGAGTTCAAAGAGGAAAAAGAATGCAGCATTTTTATGGTCCATCATTCTATTAAAAAGGTCAAGAAATAGAGGGTGCACGCCAGTGGCGTAGCGTGCAGTCCGCCAAAGCAGCATATCGTCCATTTGATCCTATGTAAAATATCGATTCGAGGGAGTGCACAGTGCACCTCCATTGTTTCGACCCTTTCCGTGTGTTTTAATGGCCAAAATACAACGATGCCACATTGCACACGACGCCACTGACGCACGCACAATGCGCACTCCCTCGAAACGATATTTTACATTGGTTAGGATGGACTAAACGTAGCATTGCCACATTGCGAGCGGCACCACTCACACCACTTATTCTGCAAAATTATAGATAAATATGAACTGCCTATAGGTTAAGTGCTTATGTATCGACAGTTTGGAACGAAAACATTCAGGATAATTGAGAATATACATGTATCATAAAGATCTTTCAGTCAGTGGCGGCTCGTGAAATTTGGCAACAATGTTTTACCTCCATTTGATTCATTTTGGTAAAAAAAATTGCTTCGAAAGTGAAGCGCTGCCCTACCATCATAATCGATTGTTAACATAGATTCTAGTGGCAACATTGTTGCCAATTTCCACGAGCTTTTAGTACCCGCATACATCCGGCAAAATTTTTTTCTCTACCAGCAATCGACTGTTGAACATAGATTCTAGCGGAGGGTAAACATTGTTACCAAATTGCACGAGCTTTTAGTACCCGCATATACCACTAACGGATCCAAGAAATTGTCCTTCTCTCTTTTTTCCCATAAGAACGCATTTTTGTTAGAAAAGGACGGAAGAGAGGGCGAAAATGACGTGACTGCCCCTGATCTATCCTTTTCTATAACACACGCATTCTAATGGAGAAAGAGAGAGGATGATAGGTTTCTGGATCCGCCAGTAGCGCATACATCTGGCAACAATCAAAATAAACGTATCTCTTTTCGTCGCGTCAGCTTGCAGAGCTCATACATCATGAGCACGAAGAGGAAGTATATGGTATTTGAAAGTGTTGCTTTGCTCGTGCAGCATGCGTCCGACGTATTCATCCGAAACACGTGAGAAAAGAAAACAGATATTTTGAGTTTGTGAAGCTTCGCTGAATCGGCCGCGGCCGGCGTGCGCGTGCGGCCGCGGCGTGTTTGGGGCCTCCTGCTGCATCTCGAAGTAAAAACGGAGATTTTTAATAAAACCGCGGGAAACTGACGAAGTCACGCGCTGACCTTTTACTCGTTACTTTTACTTACCGACAAATGTCAGAAACACGGTGGAGGGGGGGGGGAGGGGACTTCCCTGTAAATTAACCCGAGAGGTGACCGGTATCGGGGCCCAGCTTCCTGTAAGTCACAAAAAATCCCCTTAAAATCGACGGACACAATTGCTGTTAATTCAAATGAGAACGGTGATTCTATAACCTTCAAATGCATCGTTTTAATCGACAATATCTCGATATCTTTTGGTACCGTTTCAATATATTCTACTGTAGCAGGTATTTACTCAAAAGTAGTTTTCAATGTGTGTTAATCTATGTATAAAGAGGAACTGTAGATAACGTTTCAAATCTTTGATTGGAAACTATATGGTTTGGTAGAACAAAAACTCCCATCTCTATTTCTTGTGTATTTGAGTTAAGGAAGTACTATTCTTGTCTCAAAACTGTCTTCAATCTAGCTGATTAAGGCAGTTTTAGTCGTGGAACCAGGCAAAATCAAATATTTTTGAGGACGACGAATTCATACATACTCATCAAAAAGGTCGGAATAATTTCTTGGGTTAATAAGCACAATTTCAGTTCAAAAATACGTCTTAGCGGAGATTACATTAAACCGGAGTTTGCTTGGAACCAGAGCACTTTGGTCCGAGATCGTCAAAAAGTTGCCCAGTGGCATGGCGTCGCGTGCAATTTGGCAACAATGTATTCTATCCATTTAAACTCATGTAAAATATCGAATTCAGGGGGTGCACAGTGCACAAGGAAAATTCGATATATTTAATGAGTTCAAATGGAGCAGTTGCATTGTTGCCAGATGGCGCCACTGAAGTAGTCACAACTCAGAAAAGAACCAATCCATCAATATATCAATTATATATCAACATCTATATCACCAATCTATTATTTATTTACTATCAAGACCAATTTTAATCGCAGAATAAAATATTTTAAACGAGTAATTTAAACCTAAAAATGTGATTGGGATACGTTTTGAATAAGGTTAAAGTTCGAAACCGATGATTTTTGCTTGCTTTTTTTCACTGATTTTTAACCACTTTCTCATCCGATCAGACCATAGTAAAGACCTCCCTGAACGGCGATCGATATGATAGCATTGCTGTAATAGAGCGGTATAATTGTTTACCCTAATATATTTCACACACAATTTTCATTTCATTACGTTGAAACTTAAAGACAGCTGGATTTTGGCATCTGAAAGAGAATACAGAGCGCCTTCAATTCATGATGTATGCAAAAACAAGTACCGCAGAGTAGGAATAGTTATCTATCACCATGATTTGAATGGGAGCACTATGGTCTGAGATCGAAAAAAAGGCAAAAATCAGCGGGGAAAAATCATAAAAAATCATCAATTTTTACCTTTATTTCAGCTTAGATTAAACCGTTTCAGTGACATATTTCTAGGCTTAAACTACTTGCACTAAGTGCTCTCTGCTCTAATTGGTCTTAAAAGTTTATAAAATGATAAGTTGATGAGAACTCCACTTTCTGATTTTTGGCCAATTTTCATGGGCGTAACTACTACTATGGCCTGGCCTTCCCCAGAAAATCCGATGTTGAGAAAAAAATACTGCAATATTAAAAAAAAACAAAAACAAAACCAAAAATCTAAAACGAATAACGAAATAAAAAAAAAACTTTGCAGGCATTATCCATATACGATGTATTTTTATTCGATGAATATACGAGTAGCAAAAATTAATATTGTAAGGTTGATTTTTCCAATTTGATCGGGTTTTTTTTGTTTTTTGTTTTTTTTTGTTTTGTTTTTTGTTTTGTTTTGTTTTTTGTTTTGTTTTTTGTTTTTTTTGTTTGTTTTTTGCTTTTTTTGTTTTTTGTTTTTTTTTCGTTTTTTGTTTTGTTTTTTTTTTTATGGCAAAGGAACATAAAATCAGCTTTGAGAGGTGTAGATAAATCCGAGAGCGGCTAAATTTGTAAAAAAAAAAAAAAAAAAAAAAAAAAAAATCCCTCCCCCAAACTTGGGGGGTGTCCTCCCCAGATCACCCAGTAGGGTTTCCAAACTTGGCCCCCTCCAGAAAAATTGTCTAGCTACGCCCATGCCAACTTTTGACAATCCCCGACCATGGTGGGGTGCGCAGAGTTTAGACTATAGTTAACTTGGTTCTGAAAAGGTTAATTGAAACAGCCCCCCGACGTCTATAGAACGTTTTGACCCTATTTTCTTTACTAGGGTTGCGATGACGCCAATGGTTGAATGAATGTCCGGTGTTGCCGCGCCCGCCGCTCGTATCTGTATAAATACGAATACGCACATACTTGGTTTTAAAAACGGGACCGGGATTATGAGTTATTTGACCTCTTGGCATGGCCCAGCATGGCCATTCAAAGTCCGCAGCTTTCGCTCGGCAGTCGGCACTTGACAACCAACGAATACTGAACTTGCGGGAAGTCGCGCGGACGGGTGGAAGACTGGAGGGTGGATGGGATGGCTGGAATCGATTGTGCTTGTGAGTATATGAATGGCATGCAAGAGTGAGTCGGAGCAGCGTTGTCGAGTATGGCAGGTAGTTTCAGAAGTGTAGGCGGACCTAGACCGATAATCTTTGGAATTTGTCAGCATTATTTCTGATATTACTCGACACAAATGAATGAAAATGAAATTGAGCGACACTTTGAGGAACACTTGTAGAGCCAAATAATAAAGTCAGAGGCAAGTTCGGTTATGATTTGAAGGAATTCAAGTTGAAAATTCGCAAAAGATTATGGTTTAGGTCCGCCTACACTTCTGAAACCAGAGTTGGGCAACCGAATAATCAGAAATAATGAAATGACTCCGGCAACACTGAAAACTGGGTTTGCTACCTGAGTTGAGGAAAGGGAAACACACGGAATGTATAGGTCAATTGTGGAATTATTCGTCGAATAATTCGATTGACCAGGCGTTGCCGGACACACCGAATAATTTCCGAATAATTTTTTGCCCAACTCTGCCTGAAACTACCTCTATGGTGTGGTCTTATGGTCATAGTGGTCGGAGGAACGGAAAAATCTCCAGAAGACTTGCGACTCCATCACTGAAAAAAATAATTCCTGAATTCTGGTAATCTAACCAGAAGCAAAACGATATGTGAACCACAAAAAGGCTAGTACTTGGACCAGACAATTCTGGAGTTAATCCCAGAATATGGTTATAAAACTGTACTTTCCTTAAAATTCTCGAGAGCCATAACGTACAAACACTAGAACTCTGATGATTGTACTTACATTGGTCCATATATTATCATGCTTTTCGTAATTTTTTTTTTTTTTCAGTGATACATTTCAATATGATTCCATCAATGACCTGCACCATGTATGGGAAATAAATTGGTTATGGAATTGTATGGACCATTTTTGCCAGTAAGATCAGTGGGTGTCGCGTGCCATTAATTTGGCAACAATGCGAATTGCGACTCCTCCATTTTAATTCATTACATATATCGAATCCTTCTTGTGCATCTGTGCACCCCCTAAATGTGACTTTCTACAAGAGACGCTGCTGCGGCAGACAAACCCTCCATCCGTACTGCCTCATTTTAGGATAGGTACACGGAAAAAAAAGAATGGTGTAATTTACCATTCGCATAGCTGATTTTGGCCCCTACCAGAGTTAAGATAAACTTGACCAGAGTTATGGAACATTGGACCAGGTATCAAGTGAAATTGACCTCATTCCTGGTCAAATGTTCCATAACTCTGGTCAAGTTAATCTTAACTCTGGTAGGGGGGCCAAAATCAGCAATGCGAATGGTAAAGTACACCATTCTTTTTTTCCGTGCATAAGGACTAGCAACGTGGTGCCGCGCTCTTTTGTATAGCTACAGCTAAATCTAGTTATTACTTGCCGAATTTGGGCAAAGTAAATCTAACAATGAAAATTTTCTTTGTGGCAACATTGCTTCAAATCGTTTGAACAATAAATCAATATATTCACGACCCACAAGAAATATCCGTCAATATAAGATTATGAGCGCAGGTTAAAATCAAGAACCAGAGTTGTTCTCGCACTCCAAGCGCGGAGGCGGATTAAGGAATTTGTCTTTCTCTCTCTTTCCGGTCATTTAAACAAATGTGTTAGAGAAGGATGAAGAGGGAGGGACCATCACGTGACTTTTGTCGCTATCTCTGTCCTTTTCTAACGCGTGTCCCTCAAATGGACATTAGAGAGAGAAGGGCAAATTCCTGGGCCCACTTTTGCAGCAATGATCTCATACTGATATATCTTAGGCTTCGTAAAAAAAAAATATTGTGGGCAGGCGGGCGGCAGCTATTGCATTATACCGACTGTCACAACCACACAAATTCAGATTGCGAGTGAAGAAAAAAAATGATATGTTGGCTGGCTCACATTTCATCGTGATAGCCCACACTTTGTTCTTCTATCTCCTTTGACACGTAAGTGCGAAAATTAGTATTTGCGCAAACTCAATAAATATTGCTGTGTTAATTTTTTGGTAGCGTGAAGTCCTCGCCGCTTAGCGTTAGCGAATAATCCTCGTTCTGAACGTGATTTTTCAGCGTTTGCAGCCATAAAATTCCTCGTCTGTGTTGATAACAAAATCTCTGTGGATGCTCCACCCCCAGACAAACTGAACCAATCTACCAATCTTTAATCGTGCAACATAATATCAAATCGCGGAAAAGGATTGTGCAGCGTGCAGTCGTCTCTAGAAAGGGTGGCAAGAATGCAATCTTGCCGCCCCCCAAAATTAAAAAGATAACCTTTTTTTTTCTCTCCCCCGCTTGTTTTTGCCGCCGTCGGTAATTCGTTTTGAAATTCAAAAACCTTTTTACCCCCCGTTTTTTTTTTTTGGTTCTTCACCCTGATTTTGCCACCCCCGAAAGGAATGAAACTTTGGGAATACGTGCTCATAAATTAGATATTACTTTTTCACCCGAAGAAACCCATTTTTGACGCCCTTCGGGCCCCAGCATAGGTCT
Source organism: Trialeurodes vaporariorum (assembly GCA_011764245.1). Lineage (NCBI taxonomy): Eukaryota > Metazoa > Arthropoda > Insecta > Hemiptera > Aleyrodidae > Trialeurodes > Trialeurodes vaporariorum. The sequence goes on from VMOF01000002.1 coordinate 61,242,458, forward strand.
TCAACCCCCTCAACCCAAACTTTGCTATCGACAAACCCCATCTTGAGATCTACCTTACCGACAAAAAGGTCTTTTTTGAAAAAAAAAAAATCCATTAGAGAGGTCGGTCAAATTAAAATCAATAAAAGCAAAACAAACAAAAAAGTCGTCCATTTGGAAAATTTGCCATCAGGGGGCGGAAAAATCACAATCTTTCCCCTCCTTACCAAAAACCTAAATCCGTCCGCCCCTGGGGATGAAACGAGGGATGGGGGGGGGGGGGCAAATTCCGATTGGCACAACGGCAGTATAGATACGCTCACGACGGCCGGCCGTGCCTCGATATATATCCACGTTCTTTTCTACTGCATGCGTTCAAATGGTACAAGTGAGAGAGAGAGAGAGAGGGAGAGAGAGAGAGAGAGAGAGAGAGAGAGAGAGAGAGAGAGAGAGAGAGAGAGGAGGGATAGAGATGGAGAGTGAGAGGGAGAAGGAGGGAGGCATATATTCCTGGTGGAGCCGCCTCTGGCTGCCGGCAAGAAGCCGGGCTGGCCGGTCCGTCGCGTCGCGAGGTTTCCGTTCAATGAACTTGGCAACTTGACGTTGAGCTGTGACGTCATCGGAGGTTAACAAATCAGTTGAGCTGTGTTGAGCTGTGTTGAGCTATTGATAGAAGTAATAATCGGCGATTGTCGAGATCGGATCAACGCTGCCGGATCTACACAAAAAAATATCAAAGGATTTTTTACATTGTTTCACGCAGGATGTTAGAAGATTTTTCTCTGACCTATGGCAACAGTGGATCGAATTACAATGAGGACGTCCCCGCTGACAACACTCGAACAACGCAATTTAAGTTAATCCACTTATCCAATTTGCACTCCTTTTCATCAAATCAAATAATGAATAAAGGAGCACTCTCTGTTCCTCTGTTTACTTTTGGCACACCAACAAGGAACAAAGAAGTATATGTATACTATGACCGACCGTGACCGTAAAAGGGCTTGGTGACTTGGTGAGTGCAAGCGGTGAGCTTGGTCACACAATCCATCAGCGACAGCGTGCGGCGAGACGCGAATCGTACAGACTGGCAACCATGTTCTCTGCCATTTAAACCCGAGTAAAAAAATCGTTTCTTAAAGAGTTAGAATTCACCAACTATCGATTATTTTACATAGGTTTAAAAGGAGAAAATGTGACCAATATCGAGGCGTGAAATTTGGCTTTCCTCCATTTAAACTTACTGAAAAAATCGAATGCTTCGGTCATCGGCGATGACTAAACGTCTCGATCTTTCTAATGTGTTTAAAGGGGGAAAATGAAACGTTGCCAAATTGCACGCCTCGCCACTGAATGAGACGTTGCACAAACTGTTTGCCACTGAAAGCAATCTGGACTGCTGACGGTCTTATGGTGTTGCAATAACCCGACAAATATTTTTCTAAGTTCAGATATCTGCACCCGCTCATTTGAAATGGACGTTTCAAATGTTTACGCCCCATTTCAATCGGAAGTCACAGTTCACGTGGCATGAGGAGCATTGTCAAGGGCGCGTCCAAAGAATAAATAAGAAAAAATCATCTCGGGGAGGGGGGGGGTGCACCTCTGGAAATTAAAGTTTGCAGCCTCTCAGAAAGCTTTATTAACACTTTCTGTTGAAAAAAAAATCGATTTTTAAGGCCTCTGGGTGGCATGTACATTGTGCTGTGGTGCCCTCTGGATCTGCCAGGCGCCACTACTCATGACTAACTTTCTAGAGGGCCTTAAGGGATTCTTCTTACATCTTCCTCGAAATTATTTCATCGTCATTACGGCCCCGAAGAAGAATCCCAAACCGTTTCTTGCGGTACAAAGCAAGACCTCAAAGAGCGACAAAGTAAGCAATATTCTTCATCCTGCAAGAATACGGACCCTTGAGTTCCCTGCTTTACGGTCTTCGAGAGTAACCAGAAATAGCGACTTGGCAGTAAAATGCTTCAAATCAGCTGTCAACCGGGGCCCATGGAGAAGGCCGTCGAGGTGCCCTTATGGGGCAATTGGAGAGGGCTGAGAGGCCCTCGAATCGAATGTGTTTCGAGGCCTCTAGGGGGGCTCGCAATTAAATCTTTTAGGGTTTTAAAGAGAGTCCCTAAGCAAAGACTGGTTTTATGTAGGCCGTGATTATAACTCTTGCGTCGATTTGATGGAGATACGTATTTTAAAACTGATTTTCTAGCGCAGCTTCTAACAGGGCCCTTTTAAGAGGTACATGGATTAGGGGGCCTCGAACAGGAGGGCCGCGTAACGACGGAGGTGCAGACTGCATAGAGTACAATAAACGAGCGGGCCTCCGACACCTCCATCTCCGGAGTAAGACGAGGTAATCCTTTCGCGCCTTCAATTCACGGTATATGCAAAAACAGTGCCTTCGTGTATGAATAGTTATCTGACAACAACTCCGTTTAATCGCGGCGCTTTATTAGGGAGCGAGCAAGATCTAGATCTAGGGTGGGCTATGAATGGTACTTCTAATCTTACACTACGGAGATCCGCCCGTAGCCAGGGGCTGATTTTCGAAATCGTTATATAGTAAGGCTGGTAGACTAGATAAATGAAGGGCTGCTATTGGTCCTTCTGAGGTTTTTGTAGAAAATTAGAGCTCTGTGACGTAACCAAGTATCCCTCCACTGCATTCGATAAGCTAAATGCTACTTAGAACAAGGGGATAACTTATCGAATGTAACGGAGGGATAATTGGTTTCAGAGCTCTACTTTTCGATAAACACGATCGAGGGACCAATCGCAGGCTTTCATTCGTCCAGTCTACCAGTCTTATCCAGTGATTTCAAAAATCTGCCTGAAGGAATACGCATACCCTCTTTGCTCATTGAAACGCGTGTGTTAGACAAGGATGAAAAAGGGAGCCATCAAGTGCTTTCAGCTCCTATATAGATTATTTTCTGACACGATAAAATAAAGGGGTAGAGAGAGAGAGAAAAAAATGCTGGCTATGGTTATGGCACTAGAGCTCGTTTCAGAAGTGTAGGCGCAGCTAAACTATAATCTTCGTCGAATTTTCAACTTCAGTTCCGTCAAATCAAAACCGAACTTCCCTCTGACTTTCTTCTTTTGCTTTTAAATTGTTCCTTGTTGAAAAGTGAACACTCGATTTCATTTTTATTCATTTCCATCGAGTATAATATCAGAAATAATGTTTACAAATTCCAAAGATTATCGGTCTAGGTGCGCCTATACTTCTGACACTACCTCTACAAGTGTCCTTGTCATTGCACTATAACGTCCTAGAAAAAAAAAAAGATACTTTGAATCAGGAGACCGACACGGAACGGGGAGGGAGAGGGGGTATTTCGTTGGGGAAAGAAGAACCTGTACCTATGCATTATGCAATCTACATCCCCTTCCAGAAGTAAGGCGTGTGCAATTACACTACTGCATCATGTGATATTTGAATAAAATAGATCAAACACACACACACACGGAAAATTTACAGTCGCACTCGCACACTCACATTCTTTTACATTCCACGTCAATAAATTAGAAAGTATAGTTTGTTCGCTAGTGCCCATGCGCATTTAATTTGTGTTCTCTTCCGATCCGCTCGTTTCCTTATCTACAACGTGCGAAAGACTTTCGATCTCATTGAATTAAACAGATAATTGTATGTGGGTGGACAATGGACATGGTATCCTAGACGTGCGACGACTGGTACCATGGGTGGATACAGTTATTTGTCTGTCTCTCTCTCTCTCTCTCTCCTCCCATTTGAACGCGTGCGTTAAAAAAGGGCGGAGATATAGGGGCTAAAGTCACGTGATGGCCCCTTCTGCTATCCTTTACTGACACATGCGTACAAACGGCCGGAGAGAGAGAGAAAATACAAGTGCATGTATCCGTACATGAATTTGGTAGTACAAGTCTTACCTACGGTTAGTTGTATATCTTGTGTCCTTGCTAAACCAAAGTCAAAAAACACGTGTTCATGCCTTCATGGGCGTCAAAACCTCGGAACTAGATTCCCGGGTGGGGCAAACGCTAGATTTTCTTAAAAAAAAAAAAACAAAAAAAAACAAAAAAAAAAAAAAAAATACTCATTTCAAGCTCATTTTATAGAAAAGCGTGAAAATTAGTATTTTCCAACCTCAGTTGGGGGATGGGGGGAACTGCCCCATTTCACAGACACCCCCCTCCCCTGCAGGCGCGGCGGTGTCGGTGTCCATGCAGATTACTTCATGTGGATACGCAAGAGGTCAGCGCTGGCTGATTATGAAAGATCGAGTTGATGATCGAGTACGTGTTATCTTATGAGTGGCGTCATTCCGAGAGAAACCCTTCCATCTCTGCGGTAATTCACCGATGACTTCTGAGCTACCGTGCACTTATCGTAGAGATGGAAGGATTCCTATCGGAATGACACCAGCCATAAGAATTAAAGGCACTCGATAGTGATTCGATACGATTACAGTACGGATCAGTTCGGATCGGTGCGGATAACAGATAATCTTTGCTTCAACCTGTTGAATCACCGACGAATTGTTCCGCGATTGTTAGACCCGCGACCCGCGTAACAGCAGCTGCCAGTGTTGCAAAATTTGGCTAAAAAAATCGAAAATCTTACATTGAGTTATTTAAGAAAAATTGGAGGAAACTCCGCAAAACGGTAACACTGGGAGGCTCTGGGGTTTCTTCCAACTCGAAATATGGCAACTATGATTAAAAAACTTGCGGTCACCAGCCGCGCCACCGCTGCGCTGGGCGCGGGCGGCGGAGCGGACATACCGGGCGCGGCGGCGGCAGGGTCACGAATTTCGAGCAACGAGCGCGTAGTTCGGATTTCCGAACCCGAACTCAATCGCGGGCGGGGACTTGGATCGGGGGACTCTCAGTCTCGCGGGATATCATACTTGCTATTTCCTCTCCATCTGCTATTATATCTCTATACAAGCTCTTGACCTAGTTCAACAGCCAACCGCGCGCGCGGCAGCTCCAAATCAACGCATAGCGCGCGCGCGCACACACGCACGACCTTATCCACACCGAACGCACCTCACGGCTCCGACGATCCTATTGTGTGATGACCCCCCCTCCCCCACACGCACACACACACACACACACACACTTTAACTAAAGGGAGCGAGCGGAGCGCTCGAAATCTGAATTTAGAAAAAGATATCACAGCATTATAAAAGCTGGTGGTAAGGCAAGTAGAATCCCTAGGGGTAGAGAGTTAACCCTTTTCCTTTTACTAATGCTTGTCCCAGAGATTGGATTTGACACTTCTACGGTTATCATGAAAACATCAGCTTCCATCCTCGGATAGGGCAACCTGATTGGTTAAGGATTATCGCTAAGAAGCCAATGTTTCCATTCAAACCTACTGCTGCCAAGTCCAATCATTCTTGGGACAGACTATTTACCGGGTTACGAAGACAAATCGCAATGTTCGCTTTCTCAAATTAAATGGCTGTCCCAAGAACGATTGGACTTGACAATACTGTAGGTTTGAATGAAAACATCAGTTTCTTCACTGCTCCTAACCAATCAGGTTGCCCCGATCTGGGGTTTGAAACTGGTGTCTTCATGACTTCATGAAAGCCGTGGAACTGTCAAATCCAATCTTTCGTGGGACAGGCTATTATAGTTATCTATTCCTACATAGCTGTGCTGATTTTGTATAGACAGTGGATTGAAGGCGCTACCAGGAAACATTATTTTCCAAGAGTTTACAATATGGAGTCGTAATTATCTTGGATAAAACGCCGAAATAGGGCAGTTGCAAGGGTCTGAAATGTTGCGTTTTTTATAAAGAAAAGTCTTGCGGAGCATCATGATTAAAATTTACAGCTTCATCATCGACAATTATAACTCTTTCATCCGTAAAACATCGCACCGTGGGACCTCTTCGTTTTTCAACAAATGTTTACTGCGTGATTTAATTAACAGGCTTTGCGAACATGTAAACCTGCCATGGGGTCTGTGACTCTGTGTGGCCAGTTGTGCGACTTTGGACCGTGTATTTCCAATGAGCATTAGTAAAAAATGTTCGGTGTTTAACCTCAAATCTGGCAACACAGCTTGAAACAGTGTTGCTACATGTACGGCTGAAGACCATATCTTTCCCAAAAGAACCATTGTAAAATAAAATGATTCTAACCTCAAATCTGGCAACACTGTATGAGATCGGAGGGAAGTGAATTCTGCAAAAGAAATATCTCTTGCGTGTGGTGTGGTGCATGGAGAGGAATACAGATTTTAATTCAATCTTTGCTGACTTACCCCCATCTCATAATAACTGAGACCATGAGTCCCAAGTTGCAAGAGTATAAGCGCATCTCCAGTCTATTTCGAAGAAATAAGCTAATTTCGCATTTCGTTACCGCCCTCAAAGACGTTGGATCCAAAAGTAAGTCCTTCTCTCTCCTTCCCTATTAGAAAAGGATAGAAATCGAAAAGATTCCTTTACGTGTAATTTACGGCTAAGCCTACTTGTTGTGGGGAGAAATCCCTGTCAACAGTGATATTTTCGTATAGATTCCGGCCTTTTTTGAGAGAATTTATTAATAACACTCTTCAAAATTTGTGTGTCTCCCCTTTGGGTCTTAGACCCCTCTCTTTGAAAGATGTCTAGAATCGTGAGCCGCCAATGGACCAGGGACGGAGACCAGGGGGGTGATCACGGAGGATCGGATCGGATCGTTTCGTTATCGTTAGCGTTGTCGTTTGCATTAAATCAAATGGGCTTGCTTCTGCGTAACTCGATCGCGCAGGTGACCCCCTCCTCACCTCTCCCTACTTCAAACGATCGAGATTACGACAGCCTCCGACTCATCGCTTCCTTTCGTCCGTTTCAATCGTTACGAGGAGCTCAAAACGATTCGATCAGTTGAGCCACTCATAAGGTTACATGCAAATGATAACGATAACGATACCGAAACGATCCGATCCTCCGTGATCATCCCCAGTGCCGTAGCGTGCGATTTGGCAAGGTTGGCGTTTGTCCATTTAAACCTATTGAAAAGATCGAACTATTGGGTGTTCGGTGAACACCTTCGCATTCGATTTTTTACATGTGTTGATTGCTTTTGAGGCAGCATGAACGCAGTCATGATGGAAATCTCATCTGGACATTTTCACATAGGCTCGGTTTGTTTGCCTTATGTTTTTTTTTTTACCTTTAAAAAAAACAAAAAAACAAAAAAACAAAAAGTTGGGACAGATCTATTATTTGAAATTGGTTTTAAACGAAAGTGTAGATACGTGTTTTAGAGTGGCTATTTGGACGCAGAAATAGATAGAACTTTTTCTTTTGGAAGGATTTGCAAGATAAAGAAACTGACGTATGCATGGCAGGAACAAGCAAAATTTTCTCACCTCGCTGGTTGTTTTGGAATCCTGTGACCAGAGCTCCACTCTATAACCAAGGGCGGATCCAGCATTATGACAACCATGTATTCTTCTCATTTGAACGTATGATGAAGAATCGATTCTCGAAGGGGCCATGGCCCCTTGACTAATTGATTGTTTCTCACGCATTTTAATGGGAAGAATATACAGTTGCCAGATCGCTGGATCCGCCCGTGTCTATAACACTTGCACTTTCATTTAAAACGAATTTCCACTGAATTAATTACACTATCAGATTTAAGGTTAAAAAAAACGACGCAAACAAACCAGAATCTGACTGCACATGCTGTCGCACTTTAAGATAGAGGACTTATGCAGTGCTAAAGCGGCTGGTGAAATGCGATGTATCGATGTCCCTTCCATTTAAAACTATAGAAAAGTATCGATTTATCGGGGGTTCAATTTCACCCCCAGACGATCGATACTTTTCTATAGTTTTAAATGGAAGGGACATCGATACATCGCATTTCACCAGCCGCCACTGGACTTATGACATGTATCGGCCCCTCTAACTGTGCAGCTCCTTGATTCCGCTCATACACTGAATTGAACGATGTTTTCTTTTGATGGTCAACCGGTGAAACTATCGGTGAATTGAAACATGCTATTAATTATACCTACAAGCGCATCTACATCCCTGGTAAAAATCCTCATCAAAACTCATTTATTGATTTCATGTTGATCTCATGCTGGGCTCAAGATGATTTCTACTCATCATGAGAACATCATGAGATCACCATGAAATCTACTTGTAATCGAATTCCAAATCTCATGCTGAGATTTTTTTCTGATGATTTTTAATAAGGGTTATTACCAGGGGCAAGCTCTGCGAGCTTTCGATGATCGAAGATTCTTGTCTTCAGTCAAGTGCCGAGAAAATTGAGAATGGTCACAATTCCATCGCGATTGGCGATCCTCCATTAAGCATTAACCGAGATTAATAGCCGCGTTTGAAAAAAAAGGACATTATGTTGTAAACGTTCATCAAGCGGCCGATATAGTCTCCATCTGCACCACGCATTCGCGGTATCAGTGATGCTATACGTGCACAAGCAAGAATTCACGTAGACTCCCAGAATGCGTGGTACAGAAAGACCGTGGGGGGGGGGGGGGGGGTTTACTCCACTTGACCAACAATTGCGTCACAAAGTGGTTTTTTTTTTTTTTTTAAACGGCTATAACACATTTAATACACTGAACGGGTCGCGATTCGATGGAAGAAATCTCTTTTGCGAACTTCTGTCCCAGTGCAACATGTAGCATATGAATTCCCACGGATAAAAACAAAGTCAAATAAATCGATGAAAACACCAGTGGCGGCTCGTGTTATTTGGCAACCATATTTTTCGCCATTTGAACCTACACAAAATTATCGATTTCTTCTCAGGGATTCATTGATTCCCCTGAAGATCGATTATTTTACGTAGGTTTAAATGGAGAAAATCCGTTGTTGCCACATTGCACGGACCGCCAACTGGAAAACATTTTTACATATCTGTGAGAACCTAAACCTGAGAGTCAATCTGAAATGGATTCCGACAATGCCCAACTTTCATAGAATAAATGAACTCTACATACTGCTCCATATTACTAAAGTAATAGTTTGCAAAATGTCGATTTGTGACCGATTATAATTTTCACAGCATTTTCGGGTGCTTCCATGATCATCAAGCATGCGACATACACCTATCAACAGTGCAACTGCTTCATAAGCATCTCTGTAGGTCTGCGTAGACATATATACGTTTCTGTAGGTCAACCTATATCCAACTAAAAAGAAAACCCACACGATACAGATGTAAGGGGTTTAAAACCCTATGATCTTTACAGAAAACAAATTATTTACTTCGGATAGCGGATAAAAATTGATAACTGTACACATTTCATGGGAGGGGTATAGCATACGAATCCAGCAATTTAACAACCATGAGTTCATCCCATTTGAACGCATGAGGAACAATCGAATCATCTGGGGGCCATGGCTCTTTTACTGGTCGATTGTTTCTCATGTATTCCAATGGGAGTAATACACAGTTACACATCTGCCTTTGTTATTTAATGAGAAAATACGGTGACACTTACCCATTGTTATACTGCGTATTTCCGAGGGAGGCCAGCAGCAGTAATAAACTGGCTTTAAGCAGGAAACCCTGGGGAAAAAAATCAAACGGTAAAATTTGGTCAACTTTGAAAATCACGAAGATTATATCAAGCATTAAACAAAATTGTGAAATTTTTATTTCTTTAATTATCTCCTCGGGTTTCGACAGAAGAATATTTCGAAATATTTTGGACGATGTATAAAACATTTACTGTGCCAACCCTGAAAGTATGTTTCGAAATCGATCGATTCAATGGTCCGACGCCGATTTTGCCTACGCATAGCTTTGCAATGGTACATATCGAATAGGCCGTATATATATATAAAACCACCAGACACGAAGTGGAGGTCTTGTTTGAACCTAAAGTGGTTTTTTGTTTTTTGTTTTTGTTTTTTTTTTTTTTGTTTTTTTGTTTTTCAGATAAAAAGTGTGAATGTATACAGAGTTTGAAGTTTTAATCAGTGGCGTAGCGTGTAATTGGCAACGTTATATACTGTCCATTTCATCTCACGTAAAATTTCGAATGCGAAGGTGCTCACGAACACCCAATAATTCGATCTCTTACATGGGTTTAAATGGAAAAACTGCAACGTTGCAAAATTGTGCGCTACGCCCCTGGTTTCAATTATGCAAATTCTATGATAAATTTGGACCAAAGAAGGGGGGGGGAACTCCCGTTATACCTTAAAGAGCTTATTTCAGAATGATATAAGGTGAACCGGGGTAACTGTATACAAAGGTCAGCATGGGCGGATCCAGCAATTTGGCAACCATGACCTTTTCCCATTTGAACGTATAAGAAACAATCGATTTTTGAGGGGGCCATGGCCCTATTACTAATCGATTGTTTCGCATGCATTCAAATGGGAAGCATTCACAGTTGCCAGATTGCTGGATCCGCCCGCATGCAAATGTGTCAGTCTGGTAAAGAAGAGTTGCCAACTGTAAAGTATGAAACAGTATTGCATAGGTCCGCAAAGGCTGACACCCTCGACACCTTCTTCCTTCGTACAGTTACTCAGGTTCACCTTATGATTAGAGTCTCTGTCACTGATTTCAAGAGAGAAAAAAAAAAAATCGGTACAATTTTGATGCCGGCGTCCGGCGATTCCACTATAATTATGAGAAGATATTAAGGTACTAGTTTGGTGGCAATACTGGTGTATAGTGTGGTTAATTTTCTGAGGCCTCAAGTGTGAAACGTTCGAAAAAAATACGTAAAACACCAAAATTGCCACTAAACTAATATTTTTCCCATTGAGAAAAATGGGTGTCGGGTATTGGTGCAAATGTCAGAGGGGTGTCGGCTACTAAGGTTTTTACCTTATAGATGCTAGTATTTTCGTATCTTATAGAGTCATACACTGAGCTGAACTGTGTAGTATTTTCATTTTTCGTCGATCGGTTGAATCATCGATGAGAGAAAAAATGACATTAAATATAAAAAAAAATAAAAATAAAAAGTTGCAGATCTGCCGCGAGTAATCACCCTTATGGATCCTAATTCCGGAAATCGGGCCCGCGGTCCGACTCGTGCAATCGGGCAACTATGCTATGTCCTATTTGCCATTTAAATCCATGTAAAAAAATCGATTGTAAGTGACGTAGATTGCCTCACCAGAAATCTATTACTTGACATAGATTTAAATGGTGAAAAGGCGATGTTGCCAAATTGAACTAGTCGCCACCAGAGCTGAGCGGATGAAACTCAGCTCAGCGACAACGCTTGACTTGCGGAGTTGGAAATTGAATCCACTCACACTGGATCGTAAAACGGATTTTTCTGGACATAAGACGCTGTCGTCTTCTCTCTCTTGCCCCATTAGAACACATGTGTTAGAAAAGGACAAGAACAGGGGCTAAAACGTGACTTCAGCCCCTATTTCTTTCCTTTTCCAGCACATACATTCAAACAGGAGAAGAGAAAGAGAGACAAATTCCTGCGTACGCTACTGCGTCACTCATTTCTAAGTATCTTTAAGCATACACATTTTATGTTTCTCCACATATCTTGCTGCGTTCGCAATGCGTATATTGTTCACAGTGGCGTCGCGTGCCATCTGGCAACAATGTGCCTCCTCCATTTAAAAGCATTCAATATATCGAATTTACCGTGTGCACTGTGCACCCCCTGAATTCGACCTTTTACACGAGTTTAAATGGGTAGAATACATTGTTGCCAAATTGCACGCGACGCCACTGATTGTTCATGATCTTGATTTCTGTCCGTAAAATGATGTCCTGAAAATTCTATTCTTCCGGTTCCACTGTGTGGCGAATCAAATTCAAACGAATAAAAAAGCTGATTACAAAACGGGACATTTAATGTAATTGGCTGAGGCTTTGAGGTTGAAAAAGTAATCGCACGCGCACTATGCACTACGAAGTCCACCGCACCGCTCGCTCGCTCATTGGGTTGAAAAACAAACTTTTTCCAGGACATCGAAATAAAGCAACAAAAATCATTACTAAAAACGCCGAACATCAAGACAGGCTGGCATTCTTGATTTTAGAGTGGGTCTGTTGTAACATTTGCTGCTTCGTCGTGGAGGGCCGATTATTAAGCGAAACCGTGTAAAAATCACACAAATATATCATCCAAAAGCCTTAACATCTATACTCTTGAACCCTTAAAAGACGTTTTAAGGAAAGTCTAAGATGGTGGTCCCAAAGGCGGATTCAGGAATCTGGTAGCAAGTCTCTTTTCCCACAGTCGGTGATAATTTAGTGGTGTCGTAGTCAGAGATACTTTTTCGAAAACGTGATTTTATCTTTTGAAAAAATCAAAAGGGGTCAAACATCCGTCAATACTAACTAAAATGAGAAGGTTTTATAGCAAACCCTTCAATGTTATTGTTATTTAGAAAATTTATATAACTACCAATGACCTCTTTAAGTCTCTATGTCCATTCAGATGGACATCTAATCCCTTGCTTCGTATTAGTCCGATTTCAATTTAAAAAAAAATGAGCTGAACAAGAATTTTTAATTAGATAGATAATTTTTATATCTTCGCTAGCATACTTCGTGACTAAACGGGTTAAAACAACGTCCTCTGCTTGGGAACAGTGGCGGCTCGTGCTATTTTGCAACCATCACGTAATTTTTCCATTTAAACTTAGCTAAAAGAATCGATTATTGAGGAGGCCAATAGCCTTCTGGCCGGAGAATCGATTTTTTTTTTACATTGTTTTAAATGGGAGGAGGACACTGTTCCCAAATATTACGAGCCGCCACTGTTTCGGACTCTGCGCAGTTAAAACAATGTGTCTAGTTGACGCGAAGCAACACAGCGCGTGCGCAAGCATCTGAGTCGAGGAAACGCTTTGCTATTTATTTTCCGCATTTTTCGCACTGCTCGCGAATTCTCGAGCTTGCCTCGATTCACGTTCGTCAAAACAGTAGTAAGTCAATTGCATCTGCATTACTTGCAATTTTTGTTTCCAGTTTTGTCTCCTCCCCCTCCCGCCCCCCTCCCCTCCCACTCCCTCCCAACCGTTGTTCCTTTTCTCAGTTGATTGCTCCCGCTCTGGCGCGACGTGCGACGTCCGTCCGGTGACAATCTGAAGAGGATTCGCGCGCGGAACTGCGAATTTTCGCGAGCACCATCAATCACTTTCAACATGTGCAAATTTCGTAGTCATCGATGGGACACGATCACCGGGTTACAGTTGCACAGTTGCCAAGTCAGACTGAATAAAAATCACCCGGTTTCGTTTTCATAGACTCGAATGAAACGTCTGCGTTGATTTCATGACCTAATCTGGCAACTATGCGCCGTAGATATACGCGGCTGTAATATATGTAGGTAAGAGAAGCGCCGATGACAATGAGCAAAGAGTCAAAGACAATGGGGCTGCTGCAAACTTCCGCTACAGATAAATTGAGTTACGGCGCAATTAGACAAAAATCAGCGAAAAAAATAAATGATGCGACACTAAAAACGTCAGAAATAATGTCGTCATTTTAATAAAGGCTCTTTAATAATAAGAGGTATGCATAGACGATGGGGCTGGGCTGCAGACTTCCGCTACAGATAAATTGAGTTAAAAAGACAAAAAACTGCGCTGGAAAAAATTATGGCGACACTAAAAACATTAAATGTAATTACTAATTTGTCATTTTTTTTTTTTTTTTTTTTTTTTTTTTTTAAGCTCTTTAATAATAAATAGACAATGGAGCTGTGCAACAGACTTCCGCTATACAGACAAATACGCAGCAATCAGACAAAAAACTGCAGGAAAAAAATCTTGGCGACTCTAAAAACTTCAGAAACCAGTGGCAGATCGGCCAGTGGCGTACACAGGACTTTTCTTGGGAGGGGCTCGCACTGATGAGCGTTTGACTGAAAATTTTTCCCCCCCCCTTCCCCTCCACCCACAAAAATCGGAGGTCTGGGGGGGCTTCAGCCCCCTTAGCCCCCCCTGCGTACGCCACTGGCAGATCCAGAAAATTTTCCTGAGAAAGGGAGGCACGCCTGTGAAATTTTGAAATTTGAAGCATCGATGCTAACAATTTCAGGCTATTTGCTGCTGAAAAAAGGCGTAATTTAAAGCTTATGGGGGGGGGGGAGATCGCGTGCCCCCCCCCCCCGGTGGATCCGCCACTGTCAGAAACAATGTCGTCATGAGTCGTCGTCTGAGACCATCAAATTCTGTCACCCTGGCTAGGACTTGAACCCGGGACCTCTGGGCTCTGGGTCAGTAGTCAGTTGCTGCTACACCAAGTAAGAGCGCCTGACACAATATGGAGTAAATTTGGCAGTTCTTGCAAACTGTGAATGAATTTAGCATCCAACAATTCCGTTCCATTCCATTCCAAACCTCCGGAGTCCAGATATCAAATGTTGCAAAGAAAGTACATCTACAGGATACACCTCAGTCTGCAGCCGCAGCCAAGCCGCGAACCTCGGGCAAGGCTTGTCACGGAGGCCCTGGAGGAAGAAAGTGCGAGTGATGTGGAGCGTACTTCCGGTCGCGGCCTCTCATTGGCTGGCCAACTGTTTTCGTGTAACGCTCCTCTAGTTTTCGCTAGAACCGTGCATCGCGCAACAAGGGACACGAGAAGGCTTTTCAATGGGCCTGCGGTAAACTTTTGATACATCAATGACCTTAGGTTTGGCACGGGCTTAATCGTTTCTCAACCGGTGGAATCATCGATGAATTGAAAAATGCCATTAATTATACGCACGACGGCAGCCCAGAAATGAACCCATTTGACTTGCCTCACTTTCATAAAACGGGAATCATAGCATGTTCTGGGTGTTATATCTCTGGGTTATTTAGCTCTTTCGGAGCGGTCCTTGGGAGGCAAAGAAGATTAGTCCATAGGGCCAAATAGCTTTTCAAAAGAGTAGGTCTCAAAACTCCAAAGCACCAGAAATCGTAATTCGTGTGCCTCCAGATAAAATTTACTTTCAATTGCCTTATCAATTACGACTTTGAAATAAGTTGTTTCCGCTAGTAATTCCATCGCCCGCCATTTGCATTTTGCCTCCTGAGGGGTTTTCGTGAGAGACCAAATCTGAGATTTAATCAGGCTTTTTTGATTAACTCTCTGATTCCGAAATGGTGCAACTCTCGCAGTATGTAGGGACTGGGGATGTACGCTTGAGCAGTCGTCCGTGACTTCACGCAGTGGTCGGTGTTCTCACCGCAATCGGTAGGTACCTGGATAAAATATTTTTTTCAGACATCAGTTGAACCCCAAAATAGATCATACCTGCATGTGCTAGGTGCAAAGTAGATGAAAGAAGGTACTATGCGGACACATGGCAGCACAGATCCTCCGCGTCGGCTCTGAAGGATTGTTCAAAAAGGAGATTCCGACGTCATTCAAAATGTTCCTCTATAAAAATGGCTCGAATTCTGATGCAGAGTATCAGGAAAGAAATTCTGGCAGTTTTCAAAAGAACTCAGGTTTTTATAGCCATATACAATAATCTGGCGAAAAATGCCAAACTTTCTGACCAAAACGGTCAAAATTCTACTAACTTAAAATATTGTTAATTACTCCCATGCTGTGTTAAAGCAACTATTTTAAATGATAAAACTGACACTTGTGACTATAAGTATGTTGATAGTTAACACTAGCACTTTTTTTCATTGTACCAGAATTCTCCGGAAGACTGTCGGAAATTCTTTTCGAAAATTTTTTATTCGAATTCTAGCCATTTTTAGCAGAACCTTTTCCAGCATATACGCACTTAAATATGGCCAAGCGCGGCTTGACGGGACGCGTGTGAATTGAACGATTAAAGAGTATATTAATATTAATAACAAACTATGGGCAAAACTGAAGGACTATTTGTGAAAGTAGTGATACAAGCGTGCAGCTATGCGCAAGTTGAAGACAAACTGGCAACACGTTTACGACAGCAAAAATGCGACTGAACATTCGTAAAATGCAGCGAGTCATTGGGAGAGGTCAGTCAAGGGCGAGTATAACGCAACGACAGGTGAGCTGGTGGGGGTGGGGCCGCCCATCGGGGATCCGTAGAACCATGAAAAAGTAGGAAAGGTATATATAGTAAAGCAAAAGTAACTTAAGCACTTACAAGAACGAGACAAAGTATAGATGTGAGCATGAGCTTCCCGTGGGGACGGGAAGAGGTATAATTCAGGGGCACGTCAGGTCAGGCTAAACGCTTGTTGCTCGCCCCGGCCCCATAGTAAAAGGGAAAAATAGGTCTTTCGCGAACTTTTACTACACTCATTTGAAGCATGAATCAGTGGCGTAGCGTGAAATTTGGCAACGTTGTATTTTGCCCATTTAAACCCCCATTTAAACCCATGGAAAAGATCGAACTATTAGGCGTTCGGTGAACACCATCTCATTCGACCTTTTAGATTGGTTTAAATAGACACTGTACAGCGTTGCCAAATTGCAGGCTACGCCACTAGCGCATGTATCGCTATGGATTTTCATTCAAAAATCCGGTGAGCACGTACAGAACCTTCGAAATTCATTCATAAAATCGTAAATGCCGTTTAAAAATCCATTACTTCACACAGCGCGCTAAAATATACTATCAAACAAGCAACTACTGTAAGAACGCCCTTTTATATTTGGAAGCACATTCTCATCTTGCAGTTCCGCACTCTCCGAATCTTCGACAAAACTCAGCGGCTTCAAAAAGAATCGTAGGCACCCGATATCGTCAAGGTTGGGGTGAGATGGAGAGGGAGTATAAGCCAAATGTAACATTGCAGATAGTGGAACCATGTCATAGAACTTGTTACAAAAAAGTTACAAAAGTTCGGAAGCGTTATATATCTTAAAGAGGGAAGCGGCTATACTTACTTCAATTTCGTTCTTGGTTTCTTTAAATGAAAATCAATATTTCCGACACCCCCTCCCCCCTCCCCATGAAGTTCGAGTGTCCTCTTTCGCCAACCAAAGCCCAACAGTCGAAAGGAAAAGAGAAGAAAAAGGAAAGATGAAAGAGAGAAGAGTTACATCCATATGTCCTTCCGAGGTGACTAGATCTGAGATCGTCAAATCATGTCACTCCGGCCGGGATTCGAACTCGCGACCTCTGGGTTGTGGCGCCAGTTGCACAGACCAACAACAGACCACGGTGGCCGACAAACATATTTTCGATTGTTATGTCTGGTGGAATCAACGGTGAATCAAAAAGTTCTATAACTCAACACAGCACTGACTTAAGATGCGCCTCGAGGAGGCAAATCGGTCCCCCCCCCCCCGACTAACATTTGTTCAGGGGTCGAATCGGCAACACTCAAAGCTCGCGGTCTTCGGTGAATCGTCGGTCGCGGCCGCGTCTTTTCCTTCGGTGACTGGTGAGGTGAGTCCGCACGTCACGATACGATTGATGCGTTGGTGTTGGTGTCGTGTCGGTGGCGTGGGATGGTCAGGGCCATTGATAAATCCGACCTGTTCCTTGGCGATTCCTTAAAAGGCGTACAAAACAGTCCCGGGTCCCCGATCAATGTTAAGAGAATTAGCGTAGTTAGCACTCGTGGCCTTACATAACTTTACTCGATCAAATTCCACCGTCGCGCAGCCGCGCCGATCTAGGAACTTGTCTCCTACCCCTCCCCCCCCCCCCCCTCTCTCTCTCTCTCTCTCTCTCTCTCTCTCTCTCTCTCTCTCTCTCTCTCTCTCTCTCTCTCTCTCTCTCTCTCTCTCTCTCTCTCTCTCTCTCTCTCTCTCTCTCTCTTCCTCCTCTCTTTGTCCATTTAAATGCATACGTTAGAAGAGGATGGAGAAGAGGTCTCAAATCACGTGATACCATACTCTCCTAGCATCCTTTTCTAGCGCATTCGATCTTACGGACAAACAGAGAAAAACACAAGTTCCTGTTAGCAAGCGCCGCACTATGGTCAGTCATCGTTAAAAAGTGGCAAAAATTCCGAATGTGCATTTCTCATCAATTTATTATTAATAAACTTTCAGGATCAGTATGGTAAATGGATCTGTTGCATACTTTTACTATAGCGTTATGGAGAGTTGATTCGGGTGTAAAATCGCTTGAAAATCACATTGAATAAGCATCAAAGAATCTCGAAATCGACTCATAAACCATCAAAAGGCGTTTTAAGGAAAGCCTAGGATGGCGCTTGAAAGGGCGAATCAACCCTGCATGCATCATGTACCACAAGCAGCAAAGATGGCTAGCGATGGCATTCGACAAACTATAGGTACTTGCCCGGCGTTAAATTTTCAGAATAATTCCAGCAAATCGACACGGAACGTAGTTTATTCACCACAGTAATCACAAACATTAATAAGAAAGTATATTTTTCAGAAAAAAACACACAGAACGACACAAAATGTAAGAACTATGAGGAAGTAATATGTTTGCTTACATTTTTTTCTAACTTTATAAATTCCCGTCATCGGCCATCTTTCGGTGCTCGTGGTGCACTGGTGCATATGCATAAAGGGTCGATAAACTGAGGTTTATTAAGCAAAATTTCACACTATTCTGAATTTTACTCTAAATCCCTGACGAAAATTATCAAGTTATCTCCTTGTTTCCACGGCAAGTATCTACGATTAATGTTTTTTTATTTATTTAGAGTTAGGTCACGATTTTTGATTATAGCTATAAAATCCTATAATCCGAGATTGTAAAAAAAAAAAAAAAAAAAAAAAAAAAAAAAAAAAAAAAAAAAAAAAAAAACCGTAGTGTTAACTTTCGAGCGTCTCTAATATTTATTTATTTAGTCAGTTGCAATCCATATCTTTTCCTTCCCCTTCCTCCCTTAATTTTCTCCTCCTTTGTCTCCTTCTGCAATTTCATTCTTTTTCTATCCCTCCCTTTCTTTTTCTTTAGTTTTCTTTCTCTTCTCTTCTTTTCTTTCCTTCTACTTTCCTTTACTTTTTCACGTTTTTTCTCTTTACCGTTGGTGGGGGGGGGGGGGGGAGGCAACAGTCACGTTCGGGGGGGGGGGGGGGGTTATCAGCCATTTGACCCATTTTAATTACAGAAAACAATTTCAACGAGTAACTCAAACCTCGAAATGTCTATAGAGAGTTTTATTCAGCTTAAAAGATGGAAACCGATGATTTCTTACGATTTTTTCATTTTCTGATTTTTGGCCACTTTTTGTTCGATCTCAGATCATAGTGCGCCACTGCCGCTGGTCCATCGTCCCCCGTCCACCGTAACTGAAGCAATCACTGCCGTGCAAATGATCGCGGTCAAGCTGTGCACTCTTACCGAATCCAACGCCAAAACAAAACAAAAAAACATCGAGGTGAGGACGGAAATGGAAACCATTACCATGAAAACAGATGTAACAACCATCTCGGTTTTGTTT
Organism: Trialeurodes vaporariorum; assembly: GCA_011764245.1. Classification (NCBI taxonomy): domain Eukaryota; kingdom Metazoa; phylum Arthropoda; class Insecta; order Hemiptera; family Aleyrodidae; genus Trialeurodes; species Trialeurodes vaporariorum. Next base: position 61,261,728 of record VMOF01000002.1, read on the forward strand.
ACTTTTGTTTTCTTGTTTGATTCGGAGCGATTCCTCGCCGATTACCCGACACGCATCGCGTAACAATCGATTTTCGGACGAATTAATTGAAAACTCACGATTATTCTCGCGGAAATGAGCTTATATCAGTGGCCGGCTCGTGAATTGCGATAAATCTATGGATCGATATCTCCTTCTTCATGCATTGTGCCACATGTATATAGGTATAAAATTAAAAAATAATCGATCCGTGAAGGATTCAGTTGAAGTTTCGATAGTTCAATTCGATAGTTTTGTACATGGTTTCAATGGCGGTTAAAAAGATGATCGACTTTTCACGAGTCCAATGGTTTACAAGTCAATGGAATTTGTCAGATTGAACGCAAAATTAGATTAAGAAAGTCTCTACAAGCCTCTTTTTAATCTCTATCGCGTCCATGGACGAAGAACTCCGCCAAAGCCAAAGGGCATGCGCTCTCTCTTAAACATTTTACTACTAGGTTCAGATTACTAGAAGAAATCAAAGCTACATCTCGCTCAAAAGTAGGTAGTTAAATATTCCTGATCCGTGGTGTTCCTTTTGCATATCGCAATAATTAAAGGCGCTCGGTTCAACATTGATCTGCAAATGTTACCCATTTGGTGTATGCAGCTTTTACTGCCAATGAGAGATCGAGTACAAAGCTCCAAACTGGGTTTTTGGTGATTTGGACTTTTCAGGCGATTTTACATTAGATTAAACACTCTTAATTGTTGTAGCAAAAGTTTGCAACAGACCCATTATGTACCCCAGCCAACAAGACACGAGTAAACGAGAATCGATTATTCGTATTGGTTTAAATGACGTTGCATGACCATGTAAACACGACGTAGTCTATATCGTTCTGGAACGCCGGTAGACACTATGCGTCTTGTTCTTACATATGGTCACGTGACGCCGTTTAAAACCAGTAGGATTAATCCATTACCCGCTATCTTGTGTTATGTTGCCTGAAAGTACACATAATCAGCTTGCTGTATAGTGTACGCGGTTAGTAAACATTAACCTGACAACGTCGCGTCGAGTCGCAAACTGATGAGCTCTGGCGAGGCCTGGAACCAGTGACGCCAAATTTAATGGTAAAATCCGTATATTTTACATTGAGTCTTACAAATGAAGGATTAAAATGGGGGCCAGACCTACAACGAATTAAAACTTCCAAGAAGTTTCGGTGCACTCACAGTACCATTATCAATTGGAAAAATAATAAAAATAAAAAATACTCAAAACAAGGAGCACACTCCACTCAAGTTGGAAGAGGGTTTCGTTGTTGGTCTATATAGTTCCCATTATTTTAATTATTTATTTGTACTGTGATGTTTTTGGCCATTTAGTTTGTAATGGAGCTCTCACAAGGTTTTGCTGTAGACAAATGACCTATCAATTCTGATGTAAAATGCTGCGAAAATAACGATGCACGAGACGATTAAAAAAGTCTAAAACTCACTCCTCTCAAAGAAAACTTAACTTGAAATTTCGGGTGACCACCCTTGCATGTATGCACCAACCTTGGATTCGGACCCCAAACAAAAGAAGAACAGGACATGAAATTAAGTGTCGTCTTCCTCGTTTACTACGCAACGTAGAACTTTTCTGTGGTTATCACTGTGCTGACGTCGACGTGCTCCTAGTGACAAAATGTATGTATAAATGTGCCTTTAATTCCTTCAAATATACTTTTTGAAAGCAAATTCATGAATCTCATTGTTCAAATTTGTAAGTTATGTTCTTTTCTTTGGGGTCCGATCCGATGTTGGTGCATAAATGCAAGGGTGGTCACCCGAAATTTTAAGTTAAGTTTTCTCTGCGAGGAGCGAGTTTTAGACTTTTTTAATGGTCTCGTCTTTATTTTCGCAGCTTTTTACATCAGAATTGATAGGCCATTTGCCTACAGCAAAAACGTGCAAGAGCTCCATTGTTTTAATACTGAGTCTTACGGGAAATATTAGGTATAATGTTGGACATCCAGCAACACTGCCTAGAGCCGTAGGGAATTGCACATGCGCACTGCACGTCAACACTCAATTTGGAAGCGGAAACTTTCGAGTTTTTCGAGTTGGATCATTAAGATGCTCACAATCAGACTTGCAGGTTTACCGACGCACGCTGGGTTGGAAAATTTATTTGTTCGAATATGAAAAGATGTTCTTTTCAATGCTTGAAAAACATTTCAGTCGTGATGTTTTCTTGCAAAAACATATTATTTGACTCATATTAAGCTCTAAATTGAATGATTTTAAATATTTTTAAATTAACTTTGCTGTATATTGTTCATCATAATCTTAATCTTGATTGTTATTCGAAAAAATTTTGTCCGTGAAATAGCATGTTTCGGATCCATTGAGCGACGTGAGGCTAGACGCTCCATCCCCGTCTCTTAGGAACACTACGCGACATAAATTACCGTTACAGATGAGACCTTAGAATGGTAAAGACCACATAGAGGGGGGGAGAGGGGGAGGGAGGGAGGGAGAGAGAGATGGGAGAGAGAGAGAGGGGGGGGAGAGAGAGAGAGAGAGAGAGAGAGAGAGAGAGAGAGAGAGAGAGAGAGAGAGAGAGAGAGAGAGAGAGAGAGAGAGAGAGAGAGGACAGAACAGCACACACTTACGCACGTAGGCACGCCCGCACGCGCACGAACATGGTATGCACAGCGGATAAAATTTTTCACACCGCATTGCATCATCGATCCAGAAAAAATCCGTTGCTAGACTCATCACTAATGCATCATGAACCAATAACAAAATCATTAAGATAGCTCTTATTGATCGAATTATTCGGCGAAGGTGAGTTTTTTTTGCAAACTTTGATACAGCTACATGTGTAGCTGCGGTTTTAGTGATGATTAATCCGGTGAAAAAGTTCGTTGAGCTTTCCAAACTCTCAAGTGACCTTTATGTACTTACAAGTTATCTCACTCTCGTCCATAAAATCGCGTACACAGATATTTTTGGTCATATTGGCAGAAATTAATGATTAAACATAAAACACTTAAAACTAAACTGTGCGGCCCAGAAGATTATCGCAGCCACTAAATCAAATGATCTACGATAGTCTTCTGACCGACATTTTTCATTTAAACTGGACTTACAATTACGTGGTGAAACATTACTAACACACCATGGGTAATAAATCGACAACCAATCAAAATTCACTTTGAGCGTGAGACTCTTACCTGAAACAGAGGAAAATTGAAAATATAAACATGAAACATACCATTATTGTGATTATAGTTCTCTGACTAAACCTAAAGTGGGACAGAGGAACAGAATAAGCTCCAATGACGCAACGCATCTTTTTGACATTGCGAGGAGTCACATCACATTAAATAATTAAATGACACTTTTAAAGTAAACTGTACTGTCATCTGCCAAGATTCGGTATAGGACTTAGACAACAGACTTAGATAAACGGCATTTTTTTAATCGGAACCCAATGGAACACAACGGAACACTGCATTTTTTTATAACCAGCGCGGTTCGAGTGTTCCATCGAAACGGAACGGAACACTCTATATAAACATTCCGATGACTCAGACAAAGTCAGTACAGCGATCGAGGCTCATTGCGTTCCATCATTGAGATATAACCTAAAAATCGTCACATTCGCTCGAATCAATTAATTGAGTTTTTCGACCTGTTGACTTTTTTGCGAAATAAATTAAAATAGCTTCTTCCACAGAAAATGTCACAGAATATATATAAATAAATTGTGCAGTTCAAGAAGGTAAAAACAAAACTGGAAAGGGAGGTTTTGGTGAAAGCCCTCCCCATATTTTTTAAATCAGAATACGCTAGACAAACTACACTCAAAAAAGAGTAACCCGTTCCATCTTGTTCGATTGTGTTCCATGCATCAAAAAATTAGTCTAATGCTACTTGTCAAATTCTGGAATTCAGCTTACGTTTGCGCCTCAGGTACTTTTTCGAGTTTTCGAAAATATATATATATATATATATATATATATATGTCTTCATGATTTCAGGCTTCCAGCAATGATTGATTATTCGATAGACTTTAGCATGACAGGCAATCATTATGGATTAACCGTAGGCCGTAGGTATATTTCCTTCACAACCGGGTCAGCCATTTCGAGTATCATTAGATGCATTTTCCCGCATTTAACTCAAATTAAAAAATTTAAATTTCTCCCCAAATTTGGCAGCGCTGCTAATGGGGCAATAAGGCGTTGTTAAAATGTTAGGACTGCCACCGCCCGCCGGCAGAGTATAACAATCAAGTGATTGTTCCAAGGTTGCCGTTTTGCGTGATTTTAATTTGGAATGAATTCTCCAATTTAATAGTAATCCCACCGGTAGATCAAACAATAGAACAGGGCCAGTGAAACAGTATGACTATATTACACGAAATTACACTAATCTGTGCTTTTTTTCATCCACCAATGGAATTACCGTTGAGTTAGGAAATTTTATTAAATTCACAAATGAATTTCCAAAAATCAACTGTGATTCCACCAGTGGCGGCTCGTGCAATGTGGCAACAATGTAATCCCTCCATTTAAACCTTTGTAAAACAATCGATCTTCAGGAGGTGCAATTGCACCCCAAGATATCGATACTTTTGCACAGGTTTGAAAGGCAAAAAAGCATAGTTGCCAGATTGCACGAGCCACCTCTGGATTCCACCTGCACCCGTTGACAGAAATATTATTTTTATCTTCTACCAATAAGCAATGTACGTACATAACATGAAAAGATACTCTAATCTGTGATCTTTTCATTCGCCTATGGAATCACCATTGAATTTGGAACTTTCGTTAAATTCAAGAACGGAATTCCAAAAATCAACGGGGGTTCCACCACTGCCCACCGCACCGGTAGACAAAAAGATTATTTTTCTACTAAACATACACATGAAAATACACTCTAATCTGTAATGTTTTCATCCACCGATGGAATCACCATTGAGTTTGGAAATACCTGCGTAGCGATCGTCCATTACGATTTTGCCGTTACAGCTGTTTGCTAATGAGTTTAAAACTGAATTTCAGACTTCCTTTGTGTGATTTTCGTAATTTTTGATAGATTTTACATCAGTTTGAACTATTCATTTGCTTTCAGCAAAAGTTTGTCAGAGCCCCATCGGTCGCATACAGGTCCATAACCAGTTCCTTATACAGTAGGTATGGATCCATAGGGATATTAATGGATACTATGTATGGATATCGTATGGATCTGTACAGATATACGCGCTGATATCCATACGATATTCATACATATCTATAAAAAAAACAATGAAACAGAGTAGCCCGAAATTAGAGACAACAATAAAAAAATTCTAATTTTTCTAATTTTCTAATTCAAAGTTTTATTGTTGTGCATATCTGTACGTGGATCCATACAAGTCCATAAGGATTCATACACATCCATACTCTGTAGGGGGAATTGGTTATGGACCTGTATGGACCATTTTTACTAGGGTACTCTGATCTGTAATCTTTTTGTCCATCGATAAGCGATGAATTCGCCGTTGAATTTGGGAATATTTTCTGAGATTCACGCAAAATGGCAACCTTGTATTGATGTGTGAATGCGACGTGACGCTGATACTTGTGTAGATATATAAACAACACTCACAATGCATAACTTGAGGCACGATGGTCTGATTTCTGAATTTGTGTGGGCATGATGGTATCAAGGTCAGAGAAACTAGCGACTGCTTGAGAAAATTTGAACACTCATGTTGCAATTCGCCTCTTCCCCGTCAACCACCGTTTATACATATATGTATATATACTTGATATACACTATAACACGCAGATATGGACTTATATAGTATCATCGCTGTCTTGCAGAAGGAAATGCGTCATTTTTTTCTCAAAATAGATTTTTCAAGTTATTTTTATTTCTTTGTTTTTTTGTTTATTTTACAAAGTCGATTCGCTGAAAATGTTAATATAGTCTCTACTGATTGTGAGTAGTTTCCCCTCGTATTTCGTCATCATAATTATATGAGGTGTAAAAATCCAAAATGTCGCAATTAAGTGCCATCAGACGTTGCAATAATTATGCAGCTTTTTGTTATTTTTAAGAGTTGCCGATGAAAGTCAGTGGCGGCACGTGCAATATGGCAACGTTTGATTCATGTAGAGTCATGAAAAAGTTTGAAATATTGAGAGTGCACAGAGCGCTTCCTCAAATCGACATTTTGATTGGGTTTAAATTGATGATGGGCAAAGTTCCCAGATTGAACGCGCGTCGCCATTGACTTTTTCAAAGAATTCAAAGTAAAGGGAAATCGCAAATTATCCTGATTTTGGTAACTGATGGGATTTGAAAAGTTTTAAATGAAAATATATATCTGCACTCACATCACACTACTGCAGTCACTGAAAAAAAAAAAAAAAAAAAAAAAAAAAAAATACCATATGGCAACCCTATTTCATCTTGGTGGGCAGATGCGTGGCTCGGATCATCGGATTAAGCTATAAGAAATTTCATGGTTCGTCAGATCTGCCACCAGACGTCGCATTGGTGGTAAATGTTCGGAAGCGCGATTAGGATCAGGATTAGGATCATTCAAAAAGTGATTGATGCGGGGTATTTTTTACGCGCCTGGTTGAGGCGCGGCTTTGGGGACGCGTCTGAGTATGCGTGGAGGAATGAGGGGAAATATGTCAACCAAAATGGACTCCATGAGTTATCGATGAACCTTATATATTTTGGATCCTCGAAACCTGCTGATGGTATAGGTATACAGGGTAGAGACTCTGTATACTAAGAGAGGTTCGAGAAGTCGGACTTTTTGCCAACTTGATCGGGTCTAAGGGACGAAGCGGGTCGAAGTCACGAAGCAGGGCCGTAACTACCATAGGGCAGCAGAGGCAATGTCCCGAGGCCCCCAACAATATTTTGTTTATACTTTCTCACAATATCGAAGTTAGAAAAATTGAGAAAGTATTGCGATGGCGCAGATATTGTCAAGGTATTTTGTTTCGATACTTAGCCCACTGCGACTATAAGTCAATCATGATAATTATAAAATAATTTGGCTCTCATTATGCTTAATACAATCCTAAAGAATGTTCATCCATGAAGTTTTAATATTATTCAACCATATGTGGCTTGGAGGTGTAAATGTACAAACTTTCTGCGGCGTCTGTCTTTCCATCTGTCCGTCTGTCCGTCTATCTGTCTGTCTGTAGCCATAAAACGTGAAACCCAGCATAACTTTTTAACTATTGATCCATATGCATCCAAATTTTGCAGAGATGCTGCTTTTAACATTCCCCAGAGGGACATTTTTAATTTTTTTGAAATTTTAATTTTTACGTTATTTATGAATGCAAAATGATTTCCATTAACATTAATGGGAAAAGGGGTCAAAAAAAAGGAAAAATTTGAATATTTCAAAAATGGATCTTTAGATCTCGATAAAAATAACAAAGGGGGGTGTGGGGGTCTCCCCTCGATTAAATCTGATGTGAGAAAGTGTTCTTAGGTTATTCCCTACAGTTTATTTTTTCATTTTTGTAGGGATTTCTCCTCCCTGCTCATAGTCACCAAACCCAAGGGGGCCCCCAGTCTCCATAATTTATCATGCCCCGGGGCCCCAATACTCAATAGGTGTAGTTACGGACCTGGGGCTAAAAACACTTTTTCAAACAAGTATGTGGCTCTGTATGGAGATTACATGACCTCTTCGCCTCTGACCACTTCAGAGCGGGCAACCCCTTATACTTCCTCCTACTCTTGCGGCTTGTTCAAAAGAAGCAGAAGAGCATGACAGGGCGAAACTCGTACAGTATGTATACATATGTATACGTGTAGTATACATCTTGTATAATACGAATGCAAACAGGGACTCAGATACAGGGTGTACCGGACCATCTATTAATTTCAAGAACTTTTTTCAAAGCCTGTTTACCGTAGATACATCTCTCTAAAATTTCACACGGAGAGATCAAGGTAGGAAAAATATTATAAAATTATTTTTTTACGTTCAAGAAGTCTAGAACGCCAAGTATCCTTCAAATCTCTGTGATAATAGGCACTTTCGAGAGCGAGAGCGAGAGAGAGAGAGGGAGAGAGGGAGGGAGAGAGAGAGCGAGCGAGAGAGAGCGAGAGAGAGCGAGAGCGAGAGAGAGAGAGAGAGAGAGAGAGAGAGAGAGAGAGGAAGAGGAAGAGAGAGGATAAAATAAACTGTAGTGAATACCCCACGAACACTTTCTCACATCTAACTTAATCTGGGGGGGGCCCCCAGACTCCCATATATTTTCTGGGGGATTAGGGAAACCCCCAGACCAAACCCTCCTTTATTACTCTGGAGAGATCCCCAGACGCCCTTTAATATTCTGGGGGAGACCCCCAGACCCTCCTTAAGGGGTTAATTTGACAGAGGGCTGGCTGCAGGATTTTGTTGTTGCAAATTTTCAACAAAATTCAAACAGCTACATTTGAAATTATTCAATTTTTCGCTCTATGTTGACCCATTTTACTCATTTTCCCATTGATTTCAATGAAAACCTTTTCATCTCCATGACTTGCTTGTAATTTAAAATTCTGAAAAACCAAAACAAGCACCTCTAGAGAATGTTGAAAGCAACTTCTCTGCAAAATTTGGATGCATATGGAGCAATGGCGTAGCGTGCAATTTGGCAACGTTGCACAGTGTTCATTTAAACCAATGTAAAAGGTCGAATGCGAAAGTGTTCACCGAACACCCAATAGTTCGATCTTTTCCATGGATTTAAATGGACACAATACAGCGTTGCCAAATTGCACGCTACGCCACTGATATGGGGCGTTGGTTCAAAAGTTACGCTGAAATACAGATAGACAGCAACGCTATCACAATACTTTCTCAATTTCTAACTTCGTTAATTAATGTGAGAAAGTAAAAAAGCGTATGAGCTCCAATAGGACTCGTACAATGATACACCCTGTAGAATTTGGATTCCATAAAAGCCTGTTGTGGGACTAAGCAGCGTAGATTTGGCCTCTCTCCTTCCCTTCTGGCTCATCACTTTCAAAAATCACGATGACCACTAGTAACCATTAATTATTTCCCATGACACGGAGGGAGAAGGTAGGTAAAGTCAAAGCAGTTTTGGATACATCGCTTCAGCACGTAAAATATCCAATATCGTCTCACTAATGGCGGGCCTCGCCCATCCTTTTTCAAAACAAGAAGCCATGATAAAGCGATGAAAAAAATCTGGGTGTATATCGCGTTTTTGTCAAGCTGTCGTTCATTGACTTTGGCTCGAAGGCCTAAGGGAAGAACGCATGATAGTTTAGTGAAACGGAAAAATTCATGTCTCGTGGGATTATGACTTGGCAAATTCTCAAGTGATCGATGTATCAAACTTCGGAAAATTGAAATTTTTGATTTGGCCCTTGACTTTTAGCTCATTGAGGCACGAGTTGAAATCTTTCTCTTTCTTTCTTTTTTTTCTTCCTTCCTTCCTTCCTTCCTTCCTTCCTTTCTTTTTTCTTTCTTTTTTCCGGACCTTTGACATGGGTGTCCCCTAGCCACACAGAATGATTGTTCCGTAAGACCACAACTCGGCAAATTTTTAAATGCTCAATGCATCGAACTCCAAAAACGCACATTTTAAATTGGTCCACGGCTTTACCCCCTTAATTGAGGCACGAGTTAAAATTAGGTTGGTTTTTTTTTGTTTTTTTTTTTTTTCAATTTTTCTTTCTTTCTTTCTTTCATAATCCTTGAAATAGATGTTTCTTCTGGCAGCCGTGGCCACAAAATTATTGTCCTGTTGAACTGTAAATCGGAAAATTCTTAAATGATTGATGAATAAAAATCTCAACAATTCGCATTTTTGATTAGGCCATGGCTTACTGAAAACCCGTCGCTGCACAAGTTAGGATAATTTTTTTTATGTTCAAAATCCTTAAAATGGATGCCACCCCTAGCCACAAGGAGCATTTTAACTAATGGAAATTCCTCGAGTTTCCCAGTTTTAAAAAATAAGCAACATCCTTCCTGGTAAATATGTATGGATATCGTATGGATCTGCCTAGATATGCGTGTTGATATCCTTACATATGTATAGATCCATTGATCCATACGCGATAACCATACACATCCATATGGATCCATATACATGTCCATAGATGGATCCGTTCATATTCATATGCACCCATACATATCCATAAGCATCCGTCCATAAGTAGATCGGTACGCTGGAATTGTATACCTCCGGTAAAGTGTGTGGATCATTTTTACCAGGGTTGCACTAGTTTAAGGGCTAAAATCACGTGATAGCGGGATAGCCCGCTCCCCTCCTGTCCTTTTCCAACACACTCATTCTTATGAACAAAGAGAGAGAAAGGTGGTCGGGAGCAGCGTACAGTATGAAAGCTCTGCTGCCGCATACTATAAATACAAGGTGATCCAAAAGTCTGGCGACTCCTGAATAACTTTTAAACGGCTGCAGTTCAAAAAATGAAACTAAAGGAATATTTTTAAGTTAAAAGAAACTATCTTTTGAGGGTGTCAAAATTTTAGGGGCCCCTTTCAAGGAGGGTGGGGGGGAGGCTCCAACTCAAAAGTTTCAAACAGCAACCCCTTTCTTGCGACACATCATTAAACAGAACATCGAAACTGAGCATTTTGGCGTGAACCAAAGGTAGATATCGTTTTTTATTTTTGATAAATCGAATGTAAAAGTTTGATTCGGACCCATTTTCAAAAAATCTTAACCTGCTCCTATTTTGAAAAGTCGGGATTTAAGAAATAGGGGTCCAAAATACTCTAAAAGCAAAAACTTTTCAGAAAAAAATAAGGCTTTGACATAAATCCAGTCAAACCTTGGTTTTAGGGCCTCCGAGTATTTTTAAAGTTTTTATCCCTCAGGGGGGCCTTTCTCAAAAATTCTGGGAGACGATCCCTGTCGAGTGCTACATCGATCAAAAGAGCATACAAAATTGAGTACTTTGCCGCAAATCAGAGGTTAGGTGTGTCGGTTGCCATTTGAGGTATCGGATTTCAAAGTTTGATACTTCTAATACGAAAAACGATTATGACCTTTGGTTCAAGCCGAAATGCTCAGTTTCTGATGTTCTTTTTGATAACATGTCACAAAATGGGGGTTGCTTTTTGAAAATTTCGAGTTGAGGGAGCCTAACCCTCCCTGGAAGAGAAGCCCGTAAATGTTGGCACGCTCAAAAGATAATTTCTTTTAACTTACAAAAATTCTCCAAGTTTCGTTTGTTTCTCTGTAGCCGCTCAAAAGTTATTTTTTAGGGGTCGCCGGACTTTTGGATCACCCTGTATACATATATATACAATGGCCTGCGGGGACGGACAGGAGCAGTGGGCACACCATAGAGTCTTGAGTCTACACATAGGTTAGCTTCAGGCAAACGGCGGTACACGGGAGAGGGGGGTACCGCGGGCAGGCAAGGGGGCAGTCAAAACACGAGAGAGGGGGAGTCAATGACCTGTGCCACAACAACACGGTCTTGCACGGACGGACAGACGGACGGAGGATCTTGGCGTGCCTCTGCCGTGGCCTGGACTGCGCATGCGCGTCGCGCGGTATACCCGTCCCGTGTAACCCGGTACTCGGTTACGGCTGCTAGCCATGCCTGCCATTCCGTTCACTGGATCGAAACATGGCTTTTTTATGGACATGAAAAGTTCTAGTTTATTCAGTGGCGGCTCGTGAATTGATTCTGATTACATATCAGTCTATCTTCCATTTAAATTCATAAGAAAGAATAGATCCATTGGCGATTCAATAGCTAGAGCCTCCAAATAATCGATCGATATTGTGCATGGATTCAAACAGGGGGTAAACTAATGGAGGCTCTTGAATTGACTATAACATATCGGTAAATCTACCATTTAAATCTATGAGACAGAATCGATCTGTTGGCGATTCATTAGAGCCTCTAAATAATCGATCGATATTGTGCATAGGTTCAAACAGGGGTAAACTGATGGAGGTTCGTGAATTGACTACAACAAATCGGTAAATCTCCCATTTAAACCTATGAGACAGAATCGACCCGCTGGCGATTCATTAATAAAGCCTCCAAATAATCGATACTTCTGCATAGGTTTAAACGGGGAAAACTGATGGAGGCTCGTGAATTCCGCTGTATCAGTATACATATCCTTCATATAAACCTATATAAGAGGATCAATCCTTCGAATAATCGATACTTTTGCATAGGTTCAAACGTCAATAATATCGGCACGTGAATACGAGTCTGTTATACTTGTTAGGCAATATGAAGGGTCCATACCTACGAAAAATCGCGTGAAAATCACTGTAAGAGCATCGAAAATTATCGACATCGGCCCATAGACTCACAAAGGGAGTCTTAGAATAAATCCAAGATGGCGGTCAAATGAGCGGGACACAATGGGGATTTAGGGAAGTCTCATATTAAGAGTTGCGATAAGATGGGACTCTCCTTTTGTGATCCGCCATTTGATCTCTATCTTGTGATTTTGTTTAAACATTTGTTGATTTTGTGAGTCAATTTTTCGAATTCCATCTGTTGACGAAAAGATTACACAGGCCGCAGTTCAGCAGTGTGACAATGACCACGAAAATAAGCACTCTAGTCTGTAATCTTTCGGCCAATGGGCAGGGCACATTTATACAGCCACCAGGCTGACTATGCTATGCAGCAGAGGTAGCAATATTTTTAGGGACGCAAGATTTCAAAGGACCGGTATTATTGAGGCGAAAAAAACCTCACTAGTTCATGGAAAAGGGCTAAAAATACCATAGGAGCAGGGGATCACATTTTTTATAGCCCCCCCCACTTTTGACTTTTGGACCGACGTACCACCCATAAAGACGCAAATTATAAAATTTAGCTTAGGGCGCTAGGTAGGGTTATAGTCCGGATCTGCCGAAGGGAACACCATCCCACCGTTTTTCGTTTCTCGTGCATATAAAGTGGCAATTTTCAATCGTCCAAGATAGGGGTTTTTTTTTTTCTCACAGGTTTTGTTTTTTCACATCAGTTTATAAGGTTTCCTGCATGTATGGATAAAGTACTTATACCAAATAACAAGTTGGGCGTAAAGTCGTAAGGAGTGCGAAGTATTTACAATTCGAATCTTGAGAAAACATCAAGAATAAATAGAAATTAAAAAAAAAAAAAAGTTAACTAACGATAAGTGTCATGAGGGAATTTGATAAATCAACTCGCTTCAAAAGCAACAAGTAACCATTCAAGAGTGAAAAAATGAGTTTAAATAGACTTGTAGTTTTTGTTTCTTTGCCGCGCGTTTAAGTCTCTGGCGCCTCGAGTACTAAGTACAGGAAGTCCACTTCCTCTTAAGGAATATACACGTATCGTTTCGCTCATTTCTTTAAATACTTAGCAACACTGTCAGATGAATCGTTTTCTGCTAAAGCTAAAAAGGGACCAAGTATGTTTTACAACAACCCCGTAATACAATAGGCCTTATATAAGAATAGCAGAAACAAGTTTTTTCCCCCATCCCGTTTTTGTTTCCTTCTTTTTGAATAACCTGTTTTTACTGTTAGGGAGAAAAGCCTTTTTGATCCCAATTTGACCTCCACGGTACTATTAGGTATTAATATTCTATTTTATTTAAATTTTCATCTGAATGGAACTGTTGCAAACTTTTGCTACAGGCTTATTAATAGTTGATTATGGAGTAATACCCAGTAAAAATAACTATTAGCGCACTAAAAAATCACGAAATCCACTCCTAAACTCACAAAATGCTTTTAAACGCGAGACCGTAATGGCGGCCGGGGCCGCGGTTTTCATCGGGGCTCCCTATCTTCAATCAGCGCCATCTACACGAGGTGTTCTCGCAACACCACACAAGAAGAAGAAGAAGCATACAATTGCCATAAGAAAACCGCGGCCTCGGCCGCCATTACGGTCTCGCATTTAAAAGCATTTTGTGAGTTTAGGAGTGGATTTCGTGATTTTTTAGTGTGCTAATCATTAATTTTACAGGGTATTATCCCATATTCTACTATTAATAAGCCTGTAGCAAAAGTTTGCAACAGCTCCATTTTGAGCTTCGTTTTCTCTGCGAGGAGTGAATTTTAGACTTGTTTCATGATCTCATTGTTATGTTTGAAGCATTCCACATAATAATTGTTAGCCATTTGCCTACAGCAAACCTTTACACAGTGATGGGCAAAACTCATTTTTGAATAACCATGAATAATTAACTATAAAATTATGTGCATTATTCTCACTTTATTCCTATTACTTAGTAAATCAAAGTTTTTATACACTACCAGTCATTCGTCTTAAGACAGAGATGAATATGCTGGAAGTGTCAAAACGTCGATTTACTAATAAGAATAACAAGAGAATAATTCGAATAATTTTAGTTAATTATTCGTGGTTAGTCAACAAATTATTTTTGCCCATCACTGCCTTCGCAAGAGCTCCATTGGACGTTTTACTCTGATGAAATAAAATTTCTGACAATTTAGGGTTTGTTACTCTGATGCTAGACTCCGCACAAAAAAAAAAAAAAAAAAAAAAAAAAAAAAAAAAAAAAAAAAAACAAAAACAAACAAAAACTATTAAATAATAAAAAAAAATAAAAAAAAGAAAGATTAATAAGAAATAAAAGTTCTATCAACCAGTACCTACCCCCCTCTCTCTCAATTCATGTATTTCTCCCTCTGTAAGTTATAGTACGCGTTGATGGAGTTGTTCCTCATTTCTCTCTCTACCTTACTCGAATGGCGCCACGGCCACATTGGTGACCCAGTTCAAAGCCGTGAAGTTCATCGACTTTGAGTGAAGAAGATTTGACGAGGGCGAGAGTTGGGACCCAAAGCAAGCTCTTGTCCAATGATGATATATACACAATTCGTCTTCTCTGCCTCTGACACGACGCGCGACGTCTGTTTAATGTTGGACGCCCGTACAACCAGGGTTGCCGCGTTTGGCCAGAATTTAACAACGGAATTCCATAATCCAGCTTTGATTCCACTGGTGAACGAAAAGATCGCAGACAATTCGGTGAAGCAGTATGACTTTATCACATGGAAATGAAGTGATAAGGCCCCGACAAATATTCGGGAAAAACGGTCCTGCTCGCAGACGATTGGGTAGTGCTTCCGGTAGTAGCGAGGCGTGAAATTTGGCAACTATGTGCCATTTAAACTTACCGGAAGAATCGAATGCGATCACCGGCGATGACTAGATGTTTCGATTTTTCTAATGTGTTCAAAGGGGCTAAAGGAAACGTTGCCAAATTGCACGCTTCGCCACTGGCTTCCGGCCATTTAAAACCACGCACGTAAGTGCTCACCATCCAACGTATTTCGGGTAAAAAGAAAGTTTTCCTTGCGATTTTTAGCGAATGACTTCGGATTTCAAAAAACGCAATTTACCGTTCAATTTTAAAAGAACATTTAACTATATGGGCCCAAAACTCTTCAATTTATTATCAGAAGAGATACTAAATACAATGTCTTTCCCTGCCAGGAAAAAATTAGTAAGAAAAAAATTGTTGGAAATCAGGAACGCAGAGCTCTTCTTCGGTGCATTAGGGCAAACGCCCAAATTATTAACGTCCAACGTATTTCGGGTAAAAAGAAAGTTTTCCTTGCGATTTTTAGCGAATGACTTCGGATTTCGAAAAACGCAATTTAACGTTCAATTATAAAAGAACATTTAACTATGTGGGCCCAAAACTCTTACATTTATTATCAGAAGAGATACTAAATACAATGTCTTTCCCTGCCAGGAAAAAATTAGTAAGAAAAAAATTATTGGAAATCAGGAACGCAGAGCTCTTCTTCGGTGCATTAGGGCAAACGCCAAAATTATAATTATTATAATTATATTTAGAATTAGAATAAAATTGAACTTAAAAGAGAGAGAATAAGAAAAGAAAAGAAAAAAAAAAAGTTTATACATGGAATGGATATACTATCGACCAAACATTTGGCAACCTATTGAAAAAAAAAAAAAAATGAAGTTCAGTAATTTGTACGAAAAACCCACTCCCTTTCTCCCTCACTCTTAAACTCTCTCGCGTAATTTCTAATTAATTTTTTTTATTGAAGGTGACCTCCAAAACAGACTCGCCTATGGAGGTACCGAATTTTCAGTCTTTCATCTTTATGTTAATTTTACGTTAGTTTATTTAATTTGTCTAGTATAGATTACGTGTAATTTGAGTAATTTAACATTTTTTGTTTCTTTATTTGTTATTGGCTTTTGTCTAAAGACTGAAAATAAATCATTTATCATTTCTCATATTTGTCAAATTCGGAGAAATATTTTGAAACAAACGAGAAAAAAAATTTCCACGCTGAGCAGACAACAGCCAGGTGAGAGGAACATCAGTTTCGAAGCGGAAAAAAAACTGTCCTGAAACAACTGGTTTCCTACATCCCCATTCTTCATTTTAGGATGAGGTCTTACAAGGAAACAGGCAGGCATTACACCTTACCTTAAACGGCAACACCTGGAGCGTATGTAAACCTCGACCGAAGAGCAAATGATTTTACGAACCAGGTGCCAATGTCAAGTCGATAGAAACGTATTCAAAGCGCTGTAGTCAAATTAGAAGAAGCAACTGCGAGTCCTTATCCGATGCGCTCAAGAGTTGAGCAAATGGGAATCGATTACTCATTACTCAAAACGATTACTGCAATCGTAATCGTACATTATACATTAGCACGCAACTAAATCAAGGTTTCCGCGGCTCCCATCCCTGTCATACTAATTATAACTGTCATTACCTAGATTTTACACGAATATATTGATGATGCAAAAATATACCTATATACGATATACGATGCAAACTATAAAAAAATAAAAATAAACTGCAAATACCTCAAACGCATGCTAATTAGGTAGATGATGACATTGAATTTCATGAAACACAAATTAGAGTTATATTTCATGAATCTAAAATAAATTAAAATATACCAGTGGCGTCACTAGACTTTTGCATTTGGGGGGGGGGGGGGTAATGTAAGATCTCCCGTGGGGAATCTGCCCTCCCCAGTTAGCGGGGGTCCGGTTGTCCACCCCCATGCAGAAAATTTTAAAAAATTGAGGTTTATCAAGCACTATTTTCATACACTGATAAAAACAATTCCTGGATTCTTTACTAATATTACCAGAAGCACAACGATGTGTGAACCACATGAAAGTGTAGTAGGTACCTTGACCAGAAAATTCTGGTGTTAATACCAGAATATGGTTACAGCACTAGAATTTCCACACATTTTTCAAGAACTATGGTACAAGGACTAGAATTCTGGTAACTGTACTATATCCTTTACATTGGTTCACATATCGCCGTGCTTCTGCGATAATATTTATTTTTCAGTGTAGGAATCGACCCTTCACGCACAACTTGCAGCAAAAGTTTGCACAAAATCCATTGCCTATGACAAAGTCTTACGGGAGCTCCATTCCAGAATCGGTGATTGAATGTGACGTTTTTTTGCAGGCTGCAGTTTGGCATCAATTTACTGAGTAGGTATGATGACGCGGGCCTCAGTGAGGTGAGGCGCGCCTTCCAGAGCTATCACTTGAAGCTTTGGAGTGAACCAGCGCAGTGCCAGAATAGCGCAGCGCCCATCGAGCGTTCGTCCAGCGCGGCGCGGCGCGCGTACGCCCGTTTTTATTCCCTTGACGACGCAAGAGATATTCATTCCGGTCCGGACTTGGACGGATCCGATGCACTTTGCTCCGCACATGCGCACTCAACATCAATTCATCCACGCACTCGTCATAATCGGCATTGGCAGAGCTGAGGATCGCACACATGCATGACTCACATCCAGGGCTGCCGTTTTGCGTGTAATCAACGCTATTTTTCTATTCACCGATGATTCCACCGGTTGAGAAAAGATTACACAGTTCAGTTCAGTGTATGACTGTAATGCACGAAAATACTCTGATATGTAATCTTTCCTTAATCGGTGGAAACTCCGTTGATTAATTAAAATATCCTTAAGTTTTTTAAAGTCATCGACGACTCCACCGGTTGAGAAAAGATTACAGATGCGAGTATTTTAGTTTATTACAGTCATGCACTGAACTGAACTGCGTAATCTTTTCTCAACCGGTGGAATCATCGGTGAATTGAAAAATAGCATTGATTATACGCAAAACGGCAGCCCTGCTCACATCATACACGCGGTATATCCCATAAGTCCTTTACCACACTGAAAAAAAGATTACCAGAAGCATGACGATATGTGAACCAATGTATAAATGATAGTAAAATTGCCAGAATTCTTGTGTTTGTGCCATTTCTTAACAGTTTTGAGGAAATTCTAGTTCCATACCTACATTCTGGTACAAACACCTGCATTTTATGTTCAAAGTACTAGACTTTCTGTGGTTCACATACTGTTGTGCTTCTGGTAATATTACTAGAATTCAGAAATTGTATTTTTTTTTTTTTCAGTGCATTCAGCGGACCGACCATTTACTTAATCGTTAATTCGATCGTTAAGAGTTTAAGACTGCCTATATATATATATGAGTGATGCTATTGGTCGAATGACGGTTTCGCGTTTGAAAGGGAGCATCTAAACCAATCAGATTTCTGAATTCTAAATTTCCCGCTCCTTATTGAAACAGTCTATTCAAGCTACCCCAAAAAAACAACATTTTGGAAAGTATGGCTATAAGGGCGCCATCTAGCTGCAGATTAAAAGCCAATGGCGGTTGTTTATCTGTCCTTTTCTCTCTTCTCCCATTAAAACGTGTGTGTTAGAAAAGGAAAGCTTGGGGGGCACTGGGCAGTCACATGAGTTTCGCCCCTCTTCTATCCTTTGCTAACACATGCGCACCGGTAGCGGCTCGTGCAATTTGGCAACAACGGATCCTCTCCATTTAAACCTATGTAAAATAATCGACGTTTAGGAGGTGCATTGCACCCCCAAGAAATCGATACTTTTGCAAAGGTTTAAATGACAAAACACATGGTTGCCAAATTGCACGAGCCGCCACTGATGGAAAGAGAGAGAAAGGACTATTTTCAGGCTCCGCTAGATTTAAAGCTCCCCAACTCTCGCCTGCTGGAATCACCTTGAGTGTTAGACATATTATACGTTAAAAATGAAAGACATTGCAGCTTAGAGGGAAAGCTTTGATGCGAAACGAGAAAGTCAAGTGAATCTGAGTCCCTTGCATGTCGTCGGGACCTTTTTTGCTTTCAAAAGAGGAATTTAAGATGAGTGCTCCTCGAACTATATACATATATACGATACCTACTTGGCCGACTCATCTCTCGTATAGTGCTCCATACATTACAGCGGTATAAGTAAGATTAGGCTGCACTTGTGGTTGTGCCGCAGAGGGGAAAAAAGAAAGAAAAAAAAAAGTCCTATCCATAAAACTGGGACGTGACGCGACTTTGTACGAAACTGGGTGAGACAGTCATCCGTATCAGCTACCTGTCTGCAATTCCAACATGCGGATTATTTTCACCTGAAACTTTAACCGTAGATCTGTTTAGACACAGACAGTACAGAGACCACGTTGCCGCAATGAAAAAACGACTGATTTTAATTCTCGGAGAAAAACAGTTTTTGGTTAAACAATATCGAAACCAATTCTTCGTTTCTTTTTGATCCAGAATTTTTTTGTTTGGATAGACTCAAGTGTGTGTTTAATGAACCGAGATGGAATGGTAAATTAACCAAAGTGTAGTGTTAGAAAAGCCACGATGAACGGTGAAATGAACCGCAAAATGTCCGATTAAAGTTACACAGCAAATAACCTGCGTTTTTTTTTTATTATTATTATTTTTTTTTTTTTTTTTTTTTTTTTTTTTTTTTTGGGTGGTTAATTCAAAGATTTCACATTCGTCGGTGTGATCGTTTACTTTGGTTTTTCAAGGAAAAGAAAAATCAGGCTGAATACAGAATAAAGTTTTGGTATGTTTAACAATATAGTATATACTGTTCCACAGCTAAAATAGCACACCCAAGTAGCACAGACTGCGGCGGTTCTCTGAAGTTGGAAGAGCAGAAAAATGTTAGTTTAACTGAACAAGAGTTTTGAGAGCTTTCTGAACGCCATATGCAGCACTAGTTTAGCCTCAGCGGAGAATTTTCAAGCCCAAAACTTGGGTCAAAGGGCAGTTTTAATCACTGTTTCAAAATTGTCGATTTTGCAAAATTGTTGGAGCCGCAAAAATTAGTTTGGGTAAGTTTAAGTGAACGAGTGATTTTTTTCCTCCTAAAAAATTTTGTTCCGTGAAAAAACTTCCGCTTTTTAGTTTTTGGAATGCTTTGGTTTAAAATGAGTTTTCACAAATGTGACAAAATTGATCTTGAGCCATTCAGAACAATGGACAGGAAAACCGATGCCTATCTCCAGTTTACACCAAAATTCCAAAATTG
This sequence comes from Trialeurodes vaporariorum, assembly GCA_011764245.1. Classification (NCBI taxonomy): domain Eukaryota; kingdom Metazoa; phylum Arthropoda; class Insecta; order Hemiptera; family Aleyrodidae; genus Trialeurodes; species Trialeurodes vaporariorum. The sequence continues at coordinate 61,282,079 of VMOF01000002.1, forward strand.
TATGCTCTTTCTAGAAAAAATACGGTCAATCAAACATTTGAAAAATTTGATTTAAGGGGGTGGTTAACGCTCTACGGAGTTGTCCGTCTCAAAATATTTGAACTCATATTTAGGCGTTTTTCGAAATCCGAAGTCATTCGCTAAAGATCGCAAGGAAATTTCTTTTTACCTGAAATAAATCTCTGGAACTGTGGGGATAAGTTTGATTAATAATTTCTAGCATTTCGCGTTTACTGTTAGTTACCGAACATTCCCCTCTGCAGTAAAAATGTAATAAAATGAGTTTGATTTAAATACTAGCTGCAACACTGTTCTTTACGAGCGACACACGCGTCCACATATGTCCAAGCAGCATGCGCACTCACTTCTTCGACCGCTTTGCTGACCCGGCGATTCCGTGACTCTCCCCCCCCCCCCCCCCCCATTCCTCGATTGCACGCAGTTGCAAAGGATCAAGAGAAGACACTTTCAAGCCTTGCACGAGTTGCATCGGTGGAAACTGATGCCACTTGCGGTGAGTGGTGAGCGTTGGGTGATGTGTGTAATATCCGAATTCAGAATTCAGTCTCCCTTTCGATGATTCCGGCTAGCCCACCCGGCGCACATTGGCAGATATAATATTAATGAGGCTCTTGCAAGCTTTTGCTGTGGGCAAATGAATAGTCTGGACAATTTGATGTAAAAAAAAACCCCAGCGAAAATCGCACTAAGAAAGTCTAAAATTTAGTAATAAACTCACATAACTGCTAAAACGTCAAGTTCGTAATGGCGGTTCAACGCAGGTACCATGGGAGATTCCTGTCAAATTTGTCACTTTCTCTAAGGAAACACAGAGATATGTCTCAATTTAGATAGGAATCTCCCGCATGCTACCTGCGTCTTTTCGCCATTAAGTCCGATTCTGAGAGTGAATTTCGTGATTTTTTAGTGTACTAATCGTCATTTTTACAGGTTTTTAAGCAAGAATCAATTACTCTTCAATCCCCTGTAGCAAAAGTTTGCAAGAGCCTTAATGGCGGCTGATTTTTATATGCGCAGAAGTCGCGAGCTCGTTCTTTGCGCATATAAGCATTACATTAAGAATCGTCATCGCAATAACCAACTCATCTGAAGTGAAACGACCTCGATACTCTTAGGGATAGATTATCTGATTCACTGCCAAAGTCATGAGAAACAACAAAATCGACGCAACCATTTTTGGCAATGACCGCCGAGAGGGAGAGGCAGGACAAGGCTATCGGAACGCATCACACATCGCACATCACACGCGCCAATAAATCACACCGGGCATCGATCTTTTTCATGCGTATTTTGATTCGCCATCACGATGACAATGGGTCTGTTGCATACTTTTGCTACAACAATATAGAACCTCGAATCTGATGTAAAATTCGGCAAAAATAACGATGCGCACATTAAAAACTTTCAAAATCCACCCATTAACTCAGAAAATACCTTCCATTTCAAACAACCCGCGCTACACTAGACACTATATTACCGACTTATAACTACATACACGGAAAAAAAAGTACGGTGAAAATAACCATACGGATACCTGATTTTGGCACCTGCTAGATGTTATGGTAATGTTAACCAGAAGTATACTACATTTTGACAAGGTACTAGGTGATGTTACCTGACTGCATGTTCAATTTACTCAAAGTATCGGTAAATTTACCATACTTCTGGTCAAGTTTACCATAACATCTAGCAGGTTCCAAAATCAGGTATCCGTATGGTTATTTTCACTAATCTTTTTTTTCCGTGTAGATGGAACCATCTCGTTTATGTAAACATCAACAGAACTTACAAACATTGGGATGTTTCGTTTAGATGCGTACATTTCTTATATTATTTTGTAATCTTCGATAAACCAAAAAGACCAGACAGCAAATGCAGCCAATAGTTCATGTATTTAGAAGGGAGTTCCATCATTTTGTAGTTACGATGTTGTTTACTTATGCACGGTGGTTCCGTCTATGTAGTAGTATGCCGGTGCAAATAGTGTCTAGTGTAGCGCGGGCTGTTTGAAATTGAAGTGATTTCCTGAGTTAATGAGTGGATTTTGAACGTTTTTAATGTGCGCAACGTTATTTTCGTCGAATTTTACAAAAGAATCAAGGTTCTATATTGTTGTAGCAAAAGTATGCAACAGACCCATTTTAAATATTTTTTTTAGTGCATTTGTTGTGTGCATTTGATTTTACGCATCAAATTGTCTTAGATTCTGTTTTGAAGTATCGAACCTGATAGTCAATTAATGGCAATTTCGATTTCCTTTCAATTGGAGTTAAGGGTTACTTGCGTCCGATCAACGAAGCCGCCGTTTCGTACCGATTTCTGCCACCAAAGGGATTAATGTCAAATTACATAGGTCAAACATAATGTATATATGTATATCTTATATAGTATATATGTATATCTTATGAGAAAACGGCGTGTCAAATATTAGATAATCATCTTTGGAATGCTTCTGCGAAATAACTCGTCAAAAACGTTTCACAATACGGCTGGAACGTATCAAAAAACAAAATATTTCATTTCGATACAAGAGTCGAAGTTTGAGAGGCTTTAAAATTCCGGTGAACGTTAACCAAACTACTATGACTGCTTAAGCTCCGATACCCTAGCCGGTAAAGTTTCGAGAAATACCTCGGCCAAAAACTTCCGAAGTAAGACAAGGTGGACTGATTTGATAACCTTTAAACAAGAGTTTTTCTTTTTTTTTTCTTTTTTTTTTCTACCCGCTAGTTGAAGTCTCCGTGTATGCACTTGTGCAGGTCTCCCCAGTGTCCAAGGAGCTCGATCTTTTTTTCAATGCTCAACCATTTACTAACTCAATTTTAATCGTGCATCGAGAACACGTGGCGAAATTTGAAACATAACGCTGAGGAAACCACCTTAATAGTTGTAGAGAAGCTTGAATTTACCAACTTATTTTCTAAATTTTCTTGAGGGGCACCCTCCTCGCCCTCTGCCCCCCTTGGTAGCTAGGGCTCCTTGGGCAATAGGCGTAGCCGTAGCCCGAAATTTCTCTTTTTCCCTCTCTCTGCCCCTTTAAATGCATGTATTAGAAAATGATGGATCCTTGGGCAATGGGCATAGCCGTAGCCAGCAATTTCTCTTTCTCTCTCTTTGCCCCTTTGAATGCATGTATTAGCGTTAGAAAAGGATGGATATAGATAAAAGGATGGATATAGATAGGGGTATCACGTGACTGCAGCCCCTGTTTCTGTCCTTTTCTACCACATGCATGTCAAATGGGCAAAGAAAGAGAGAGAGGGAGAGGGAGGGTGAGGGAGAGGGAGAGGGGGTGAGAGGGAGAGGGAGAGGAATTCCTGGCTACAACTATGTCCCTGAATCTCCCCCACTTTCGTTACCCAAGCGCCCCCCCCCCCCCCCGACGTGTCATTCGATCCGCCGCTGATCGGGATTAGACTGTACTTAATCCGTTAGCTACCAGATTTTTGAAATAAATCAAGGTACAGCTCGCTTAAATTTAGTGGATACACGGGAAAACAAAGAATCGGGTCGCCTGATTAATTATTAGAGAAATTTACGTAATCTAATTTATTGATTATACTTACCAGGGGCGTAGAGGGGTCGAAAAGTGGGGGGGGGGGAGTTAAAATGAACGACCTTTTTTCATTTTTACTTGTCACATTTCAAGGTACCAAATTAATGTCGTTGCAAGTAACGTCTCTTCGCAGACTTGGATGCCAACTTTCTTTCTTTTCGGTCTCGTCAAAAAAAAAAAAAAAAAAAAAAAAAAAAAAAAAAAAAAAAAAGTCTCGCCGTTCAAAAAAGTGGGGGGAGTTGAAAGCATGCATTGGTTGGAGTACCTAATTTATCGGGTAAGTACAACCAATTTTGATTGCGCAAACACTGATCAGGCAGTCAGGCAAACCAATTCTTTATTTTTCCGGGTAGTTAAATATTCCTACTGCGCAGTGATCGTTTTGCCTATCCTTCTGATTGAAGGCGCTCGACGAGGCATTATTATGAATCTATAATGTGAGTAATAAATTGAAATTGTGTGAGGCAGATCGAGTTACGGAAACGAATAACCTCGGGCATGGGATTGAAAGGGTTAATAATGTAGGATGGAAAATGAATGACTGAATAAAAGCCATGAGGAAGAGCGTCAAACGTGCGACGGCTGACGACCGTGAATATGTCTATCTTTCTCTCTCTTCCCATTTGAACAAGTGAGTTAGAAAAGGATAGCAGAGTGGGCCATCGTGTGACTTTAGCCCCTATCTTCGTCCTTTTCTAACACACACGTTCAAATGGAAGGAGAGAGAGACAGACAAACTCCTGTATGCGACCACGCCGTGAAACGGGAAGAGGTGAATGAAAAAAAATAAAAAGCTCTCTCTCCGTTTTTTCTCTCGCGGCACAGCGATTGTTTCGTCGTCGGGTACTTCTTCCACGGTTCCACGTTCTGAGATGACAACAAACAATGAAAGGCAGTATAAATAGAGAGACTCTCAGAAAGTGCTGTTAAAATAAAAGAGTAAAAAATAAAAAATAAAAATAAAAACAGAAGAAAAAAAAATCACTTTTCCTGTAATTATGCTGTCCGGACTCCGGATCACGGGCTAAATACCATCAAGACGCGACGCGACCGGGTTTGTTGGGGGGGGGGGGGGGGGTTGTGGAGGTGGGAACTTCTGCCCCCTCACCCTCGCTCTCGGCCCCAGTTTGCGACCTCCTAACTGCTTGCCCGCTGCGAGGTTGCCAAACGTGGACAAATAATGATGAAAACATCAAGTGGAGACCAAACATTGCTTCTGCAAACAGATACGGCACAAGAAGCTTATTTTCGCGAACAATCGGATCAGAGACAATGTTTACTAGAGACCATGCACTAGAGGCCGTTTCAGAAGTGTAGGGGCACCTAAACTGATAATCTTTGTAATAATTCTTGACATTATTTTTCATGTTACAAAATGAAAATGAATTTAGGCGTTGGATTTTCATTGAGAAACGCTTAAAAATCAAAAGTTTAGAGTCGAAGGCAAGTTTTGTTTTGATTTGAAGGAATAAAAATTGAAAAATCGCCAAAAATGATGGTCTAGGTGCGCCTACCCTCTAGGGAGAGGATCTCTTGCTATCATGCCAGTGTTAAAATGGTGTGACAGTTATTTTTCCCCCGGAAATGCAACAAAACAACTGTCATTTTCCGGATGATCATCTAATTCTTCCCAATCGACTTAACGTAAAATTTTGAAATTGTTATATTAAATCCAGCAACATTGCAAGACAAAATCCTACTGGATTCTGTATGTTGGCAGATACGCCTCTTCAGATGATCAAATTGGATCCACCAAAGTTCCAAGTGAATATCTGGTGATTGATGCGCGCCATCTACCATTGTAGCTTGAGGCTTTGCGAAACTTTGACGATCATTGATGTAGTTGGCGATCATATCATTAATCATATCGCAGATTCATTACCCGTATATACATGACATTTTGAAAGTTTAGACGTCAAATGCCCGTTAATCTACGAATATTTGAAAATGATGTACTAGGTTAGGTTAGGTAGAAATTCTCATTGTTAAATTTTTCCGTTGTTTTTAATAGAATTTACGAGTTTTCAAGACATACTCTAAAATGGGCATTCTGCTTGGTCCTTAAACATGCATTTGAAAGTCACAAAATTGCTCAAAGCTAACCGATATTTGAAGGAGTAAAAATTTTGACCCGGGTGCTTTCTTTTGAAAGTCATAGTACCTACTTACATATACGTTGCGCATCGATCACCAAATGCCCACTTGAAATCTTTGAGGATCAAATTTGAACGCCTAAAGAGCCCTACAATGATCAAAGATGTTGAGCCGGGTCCCAATTCAGGTTTAAGCTACATTGCAAAAACAGCGTAGGTAAACAGCGCTTATTCCTTTACGGTTTAGTTTATCTAGCACGGCAGTAGGTGTTCCTAGATGTATAGTTCTTTTAATAAAAGAGAATCGATCAGGAAGAAGGAAAGGTTAATGAAAAGGAGACACGCGTGTTTTGATAAGACCCAACCGCGATGTGAACGAAATCTAGTGTCTGCGAGTGATTCTTTTCACATGGTGTTGTTGTTGGGTGTTTTTTTTTCTTTTTTTCTTTCTTGTTGATAGGAGTTGTGTGTAAATGTCGCTGCACGGGGGTACACGCGGCGAGGACAAAGAGCCCGTGAAAGTGGTTCTCATAATAAATCGTTGAAAGCTGCGAAGAGAGAGAGAGGGACAGCTATCAACGATCGCCGAACCGAACGATTCGAAAAAAGCTCGCTTGTCTCTTTATCGTGTAAGTAAGCACCAATGTACAATGGACGGAATTGAAGAGAGCATGCGCGTTCGATGATTAATGCACGGAACTGAATGAAATGTTACATAAAAAACTGTTTACGGTCTAGAAAAACTATACTCGTATCGTATCACCTCCAAGAAACTCATTGTGCTCTGCGATAACAGATGGAATGGCGCGGGCGTCGCAGACTGCGATTCAGTGGCGGCTTGTAAAAAAAAAAAAAAAAAAAAAAAAAAAAAAAAAAAAAAAAAAAAAAAGGATTAGTTTCTCTACTATTTGATGTATGCAGAAGTATCGATTTTTTGGGGTTTCGAAAAACTAGGGAGCCTTTCTCTAGGCTGGCCCCCGTCTTTGGTCCAGTACTGGCGCTCATAATTTGACACTTATTTGAATTGGGGGGGGGGGGGCACAGTAGACGATGATGGAGTGCTTAAAGAGGGGTGGGGAGCGCCGGGAGCGGACTGTCAACCGCGGGTGACACTCGCAGTAAATGAAAGAGAAAAAGGAGGAGAAAGGACGAGGAAAAAAGAAGCAGAAGAGAGAAAGGTGATAAGAGAAAAAATAGAGGAAACTGCGATGAAAGAAAAGAAGGGCAAATGGGGGGGGGAAGGAATCAGAGGCGAAAAGCATGATAAAAAGGAAGATAAAAAGACATACGGAGGAGAAAGAAAGAGAACGAAAGAGCTAGGATGTGCGCAAACATAGTTATGCGAGGGCGGGTGTGGGTGAAAGGATCGCAATTTAGCTATGAAAAGGATGTCTCCCTGGAGCAGACAGGTGCCTACCTAAACAAGGAGTGTCACCCTGCAGCAGGAAGGTTACACCCGTTACCTTAAAGCACTCCGGCGGGTTTACTAATAAGATCATTTGTGTGCCTAATGTTTCAGTCGTAACACCGGCGCTTCTTCGAGTATTGAAGGAATGGTGAAAGGCATGATTAAACAAAAAGGTGTGCCTGTCATAGCGCAGTAACATAAATAAAATGTTCTTAATGTTAGTACAAATGAAAGCTACGTGGAAATATCAAGATATAGGTCACTTGTTATTTCTTTATCCTATTTTTATGGGAAAATTATTGAAGGAAGTCGGAAGTTTCCAGTTTTCCTGGGGGGAGAAAAAAAAAATTGATTATGCCAGGAATTTTTAAAATGAGAAAGCAAGGATAATATTTTCCAATCATTTCTTTCAAACAGTAGAAAAGCGGCAAACTTTTTGCAACATTGGCAAGAGACTTATCATGTTCTTTTCTTACAGTCTGCAAATGTGTGGCTTTTTCTTGCGGGCATGGGGAAAACATTCAAGACGTGATAAAACAAAATGTATAAACAGTGCATACAGCGCACACATAAATGACGAAGCTCCTTGCATGAGCACACCACCTTGCAAAATTTTCCGGGAGTTGGGCCCAAAAACCCTCCTCCTTAAGCTGGGGTAGGGAGGGGGAATGTCAGTTGCTCACTCACAGGGCATGTCAATAGGTACACAGGCCACAGCTATAGCTTTGCCCCAACTGCACCGCTGCACACAGAATAACAGTCCTCAGGGAAACCCCCTTTTTGATGGACCAAGAGAATAATGTTGTACCATGAACTGACGGATAGAAAAACAGACAATTTCTAAATATTACATTAGCTTGAGTTCAAAGGGTCATGAGTCATGACCTGCCAAGGAAGGAGAAAACTCAATTTTCAAATTTTTCCCAAAGACATTACTTTTTTTTCTTATACCAAGTGTCTACAAGAATTGAATTTAGAAAATTCCCGATTTTTTCTTTATTTTTACGGACTTATTCTCCGAATTTTCAGACGAGTGTCAAAAGTGGTGTTTCTGCGAAGTTCTGCTTATTTTTTCAATCAGGCTTCCACCTGAACCTGAACACATTAAAAACGCAGTTCCTCATAATAGCTTCCCGACAAAAAAATATTGTGATTTGGACGTCAAGTCCATGAATTATCTTTTTTCTCGCCGATCACTTTTTTCTCGCCGATCACCACTTCAAAAGTCAACAGAAGGCATTTCGGATCAATCCAAGACTTTTTCAAAAAATCCTTCCAATGTTCGTAGAACGTCCTGAGGAGGTCGAACGTCCACTTTTAATTTTTCCGCCTTCTTTTTTTACCGGTTTAAAACATAACATCAAATAAGCTGGATCATGTTTCCCCGTAGGATAAAAATAAGAAAAATTCTTTACCATGACCAGAGAGTGGATTCTGGTAGACTTTCCTAATAATCTTTGGTATGAAGCCCACAATTCTGATAATACCCAGTTTTTACGGTCTGTAACCACACAGAAATGTCCTTCGAAAAAGGGCTCAGGACAAGCGAGAGAGAAAATAAAACTGGATCCACAAACAAACGAACAAACAAACAAAAATTCATCTTCTACATCGCACACTAGAAAAATTATCTACCGGTACCCAATAACCATGCATGTATGTAAAAAGACAATTGTGAAATTACCATTTTGGGAAATATCCTGCGTATCCTGCGCGAGTCACAAACAGAATTAAATCATCTCCAGAACACACAACAACACTAAACAACCGATAGAAACAAACACAAAAACAAGCGAAAGCCAAACGAAAACTATTCGTATAAAATTGAACGATCAAAACTGATTCACTGACGGACAAATGAAACTGATAAATAAGCACTTGCGTAGTAAACACAGCACCTTACGAACTGCGGACTCCGGCACCGGCGGCTTGGAAACGACTGAAGAGAGAAAGAGAACTGTGAGAGAGAAGAGAAGAGCTTTGAAAAGCAGACTGCAGCGACCGGACTTGAATCTATTTTAGAGGGAAGAGAAGCAATAGGAGAGGGCAGAGAAGGCAGAGGCAGGTATCTACGCGGTACACGGCGCGGCTAGTGGCGGACAATCAGTGAACAAGGAAACTTTCCGAGTGACGAGTGACTACAAGAGTGAAACCAGTTCTATCAACGAATACGCATCGTCCGGTGCGCGTTCGGGATAATCGCTCTCTGAACCGATGCAATGTAGTTTACCGCGCAATTCAAAAACCAATTTTTCTTTTGCCACGATGTTCGGAGTCCTTGATGCGTCAAGAGGGCCCAGCGTTGCCAGATTGGGGTGAAGAAGCCGTACACGTTTTACATTAATTTAAATGGGGGCGATACGGCTTTTTACCCTCGATCTGGCAACACTGAGTGGGCCGGGGGAAAGGGGGTGCTCGTGCCCCCATCGCACTGTGGTCTGAGATCGTCAAAACGTGGTCAGAAACCAGTGAAAAAAAAGTCATCCAAAAATCATGTTTTCAACATTTTGAGCTTGATATAAAACTTTGAAGTGACAATACTATAAGTTCAAATAATCGTTACAGAGTGTTTACCCTGATTAAAATTGGAATTTGAAGTTTATAAATGATAAATTAATGAGAAATTCGGTCTCTGATTTTTGGCCACTTTTTGACGATCTTAGGCCATAGTGCAGCGGCAGTTTCCCAGGGGCGGTAAAATCAGGGTGAACGATCAAATAAAAAGCAAACAGACAAAAAGCATCACCACCAAGTTTATACATTTTTCCTCGAAGGGCGGGAAAATTTTAATGCCCCCCCCAAATGTCGTTACGGCCCTGTAGGTCCCGCTTCCGATGGCTCCGACAATACATCGTCATAGTTAAGAATTGATTCATTAAAATAACAGAGTTCATTAGTAGAGGAAGTCATAGATTTCCTGAAAATAGCGGCTCTCCATGACCGTAGACGACGATCGCCACCACCACCAAACATTCAAAAACTGTCCGTCAAGGTGCACTGGGGGCTACCAGCAAGGAGGAAGGGGCACAGAAAATCGGGGATCCTTCTAAAAAGGTGTCTACTGTCCCATTCAAAATAATTGAGAACTTGCTACAGCGGCTCTTGTAATTCGAAACCGATGCCGAGATATCTTGAGTGGAGTCTGTTTTCAGTAACACCCTGTATAAAATGCTGGCTTTTCGCGCCGCGCACATTCAGCTTTTGGCGCGTGGATTTGAATTTGCCGCCTTTGCCGAACTTGAGACACCGCACCATCCGCCGCGACGCGACGCGGTGCCATGCTGTGCCGTGCGGTGACAGGACGAAGTGACACGCGGTCATCACCAATCTTTTGCACATCCTAGACTGACAATCAGGGCTGCAGAATGTTCAAAGCTTCCACATTTTCACGCAACACCGTAGCACAGTATTCGGAGCGACCCAGATCTCTGGCAGAAACCTCAAATTTGAAATCGACTCAGAAGTAGGTTTAATGGCCTTACCTCCCTTCTAAAGAGTTTAACCCTAGAAGAGGCGCGTGGGCTACAGGTGTAGCCCAGTCCTATTTTTTAGTTTGTAACTTTTTGCACGGCTCAGAAATTCTTTTGAGGCTCATGGTATCTTCAAGTTATGCTATAAGACACATATTTTGCCTATTTTTAGGCTGACTCCTTGACTTTGACGGTACCTGTGCGGCCTCAAAGTCACGCGGGCTACGCCTGTAGCCCACGCGCCTCTTGGCGTTACCATATTGTATTTTGTCACTTTGGCCTATTATTTTTCAACAGATTTCGCCGGCAAGAGTTTCCTCAGCTTCAGGAGACATTTTCTGAAAGAACTTTCTTCGGCTACTTGTGCACTTTTTTTTTTTTGGAAGACTCGTTAAACGGACTTTTTTGTTCTATCAGCTGAGTTCAAGAATATTTGCGTGTGTATTTAAAAGAGAGAAAAATTAGAAAATAGTGAATTGACTTAATGGAGTTTTTCACAAAATACATTATGATCGGATGGAAAACATGGTGTTTAACCTCAGAAAAATTAATTATGAGACTACTGCAATTGCATTTGTGAAGAAAACAAGCAATTTGAGCCATTCAAGCGAAAGTTACAACAATTTTAGTGACTGGGCTACACCTGTAGCCCGCGCGCCTCTTCGTGTTACCAAACAGAGCGCGCCTCTTCTAGGGTTAAAACATTCATATCAGCCATATTTGATTCATTCTGAAGTCTCAATTTTGCCCAAACAAACATATGTGAAAGTACAAGTTTTGGCGCAAATTTTGAGCCGACTTGGGTGACATGATTGTGAAGAAAGAAAAAAAACCAATACTCTTTTATTCATATTCCATTTAAGACTTGTGCTTCATTTAGGACAAATGAACTTACTTTAAGGCCGTTTAAACATTAATTTCGTGTTTACTACGAGTGGGGGGGGGGGGGGTTGTTGGACCACTAAAAAATCTACTTTTCATCTACACTTGCCCCCTTTTTGAAGATGGTTTAAAAAAATGCCTTGCATTGCCCCGCAAATCTAAGGTAGAGAACGTCCAGACATTTTTTTTTTTTTTTTTCTGAACATTCCAGCAACTTGTTAGCAAAATAATTTTTGGATGGTCAAAAATTTTCGATTTTTCGAAACTTTTGGAACAGCTAATTTTTTCGACAAACGGTCAAAATTGAAAAAAGCTGGATTAGAAGACGTCTCTGCCGTCCCTCAGGCTTTGCCACTTATGTGCTCGTACACGCTTGTGGATTGTCGCTTCGTCACGCTTCGCCAGGCTTTGTCACACTTAATGTGACTAAGCGTGACGAAGCGCGACTAAGAGTGGAAAGGCATTGTCAGGCTTCGTCACGCTTCGCCAGGCTTTGTCACACTTAATGTGACTAAGCGTGACGAAGCGCGACTAAGAGTGGAAAAGCGTGACTGAGCTGAGGAACGGTGAAGACGTAAAAATGACGAAGTTCCACACAAGCCGCATATCCACTTTTAAAGTTTAAACACAAAAATATGAAAAGAAGGCAAATTCGGGCAGCAAGTTGTTACTGCTAGAATGTTCAGAAAAACTGTTTTTCTGAACGTTCTTTGCCTTAGATTTGTGGGACAATGCGAGGCATTTTTTTAAACCTCCTCCAAAAAGGAGGCAAGTGCAGAGTTTAAACGGCGGGCCTAATAGTAAGTTCATTCGTCCTAAATGAAGGATACAAATCTAAAATGGAATCTTAACGTAGTATAAAAACCTAAGGGACCTCGGGACAACATTTTTCTAGGGACATTCTTTCCTAAATCTTCAAATCTTCAGATATCTTCATTTTCAGGCATTTCTTTGTGTGCCCGGAAGTGCCGTGACTAATTGCCGACGTGGCAACGCGACGGGGGGTAAATGAGCCGAGAGGTGCGGGATGTTATACTCTATTATTGGTACAGGAGAGCCTCCTCACTCCTTCGCCCGCCAGCCCGATCGGCGCGGCGCGGCGCAGTGAACCCTTGAATCTACTCCCTATCCCGCTGTCTTTAACCCATTACAGACCAGGTTAGTTCAGAAGAACGCCACTCTTCCGTGTATGTAGGGAAGGTAGTTAACTGTTCGTACTCGTGGAAGTTGGAATTGCCTATACGAAGAATTGAAGGCGCCCGAACGGAGCCTTATCTTCTAAGTATTTTCATCGATAATCGAGTCCGGAATGAGGACTTAAAAAAAATGTGAAATAGATCAGGGAAGAAAATCGAGTATACTCGGGCTTAGTCCATAAAGGGTTAAACTAGTCACTGACACCATTCCCAAGTGTGGCCAGATAGTGAGTGATAATAAAATAAATTCCGCGTTCAACTCCTTTTCATTTAGACTTGGGTACTAATTATTATCCGAATTAACAATTCTGACTTTTTCATTTTACGCCACGCAGTGCCGTATTGTAAGCGCGTAGCGCCTACCTGGGAGTGCCGCGGAGCTGTCAGGGGGCGAAGCCCCCTATATGAGTTGAAGAGTATTGTTTTTTTTTTTTCCACAAACATGTGTTATGCCATCCAAAGTCGGCTCAAAATTTGTGCCAAAACTCGTATTATCACATGTCTATTGGGGCAAAATTGAGACTTCAAAATTAATCAAATATGGCTGATGAGAATGTTCTAAACCCTTTGAAGAGTGGTAAGGCTACCCACTTCTGAGCCGATTTCAAATTTGAGGTTTCTGCTAGAGATCCGGGTCGCTCCGAACACTGTGCGTCGGAGCTCCCACACTTTTTCATACAATGTATGACCTTTTTTTTTACTTTCTCAATTTCTAACTTCGGCAGATGCCCGTCTGTCTGTATCCCGGCATAACTTTTGAACCAATAATCTACATACACCAAAATTTCGCAGAGAAGTTGCTTTTAATATTCCTCAGAGGGTTTTTTTTTTTTTTTTTTTTTTTTTTTTTTTTTTTTTTTTTTTTTGTTTTGTTTTTGCGAAATTTTAAATTTTGAGCAAGAAATGAAGGATAAAAGGTTTCCATTGAAATCAATGGGAACATGGGTAAACACGGGGAAAACTTGGGATACTTCAAATATAGCTGTATTTTTAAATAATATTTGCAAAAACATTCTACGACCAGCCTTCTGTAAAATTAACCCCTTAGGGAGGGGGGGGGGTCTCCCCCAGAATATTATAGGGGGGTATGGGTATGCACCCCAGAATATTAAAGGGGGGTTCTGGAGGTTTCACTCGGAAAATGGGTATGTGGGGTTCTTGGGAGCCCCAGATTAAGTTTGATGTGAGAAGGTTTTCGTGGTGTTATTTTCCATTTTTCGTAGGGTCAGTTTATTTTTCTTCTTCTTTTGCTTATTTAAGTTGAGAGTTTTTCCTGAGATTTTTTTAGCGAGCTCAAAGATTTTTTCCTTGATTTTGAATGCAATGAACCGATTTATAGTGGAATAACCGATTTTGAGGAAGTGATGTCGGGTGATGGGCCAAGCGAAAAGTCGCTCGCAAGTGGCAAGCGCATCCGCATTTCCGCGATTTTTCGCTTCGCACCACAGGTTTTTTAAAGTTGGTCCATTTTAAGGGGAGCTACGCATTTTTGAAAATTGTTAAATGCGTCGACGCAATACTTAATGCTATGGCGGCGCTGGAAGATCTTATTCTTATACTTACCCGTTCATAAAGCGCGCGGAGATGAGAGAAACAGTTTTAAACAATTACGTCGGCAAGATGAACTGAGATCTAACAAACTAGTTAATCTTGAGGCATAGGAAAGCAACAAGATGAGTGGACGGAGCGAACTAAACGCGGTATATGGTGCGGTAAGTGATGAAAACTGTTACTCCAGACTGCAGCGGCGCCGCGCCATTCCTCTTTATTACATACTTAGGTGTACCTTACCTATTACACGTCCAACACACCGTATAAAGAATACACGTATGTCGATCTCGCCTCTCAAGCAAATCTTATCTGTAGCTTTCTGCCGATGCTGAAAACCTTTGTATCATAACTATCGGATTATCCCCTAGTCGCGTAAAGCATGATGGTCCTTGGTTCGGAGATTTTGGGCCTCAAAAGAATGGGGCAGTTGCAAGGGTCTGAAATTTTGTGTTTTTTTATAAATAAAATGATAGTACTTGATGAGCTAGGAAAAATGGTTCCTTTGGTTTTTTTTCCTAAGTGTCCCGGTTTTGGAGATACACACGTGTAAAGTTGTCAAAAACGGCTCATCAGTCATCAAGCTCTTTCATTTTCTATTAAAAAAAAAAAAAAATCTCAACATTTTAGACTCTTGCAACTGTGAACAGCCCCATGGTAAGGTGAGATTCCAGGCGAAAATTTTCCAGATTTCAATCCAATGGATATAGTAGTGGCCACCAGCCACTTTTGGAAAAAGCTATGTTTGGCAATTTAAATTTAAAACAAAAGAAAAACGCAAAATCCGCTAGCGTCAACACCTGCAAGATATTTTTCTGAATTTTTTTGAGCTCAAAACGAGCACACTTTAAGAAGATGATTCCAGAGTCGATTAGTTCCAATCGTGGACACTACCTACGTCGCGCTGCTCAAAAAGTCAACAGTTTTTGGCTAAAGTTGACGAATTTACGCAAAAGCACTAATTTGAGGAACGTCATAGCACCTACGAGCATACATCAGGAAGATACCCAGAAAGTTTTAAGCTGAAACACTCAAAAGTAAAGTCGAAAATGATGAAATTCCCTTCTTTCTTCAGCCGTCTTAAGATCTAATGCTCACTTTTACTCTGTCATTCCCCGCTTGAAGAGAAGTTGGGACTCCCTCTCCCCTGACCTCCAAGGCTTAGATAGATAATAAAGTGTTTTTCAAAAATTCACTGAGATTTTCAATTATTTCTGGTTATTAGTTTCTTTGGTTTCTTAATGTTTTTGCTTCGTTTTATCATTATTATTCCAACTTTGTTTGTAAATTTATTGAAATTAGTAATTCCAATTTATTTTTAGTATAAATTTCAGGTACTTCCGATATTTTGTGAATTATTCTTGTTCTTAGTTTTGCTTACTTTGTTGTTTGTAACTGCTTAACATTCTTTGTATTAATGTCTGTTTAGGCATTTAATGCCTGTAAATTTAATGAATGAATAAATAAATACGAAAATTTTCGTAAGCCTCAATGAGTGCGAGTGAGGCAGATAGATGTGTTATCACTCGCACTCACTCTCACGCACTAAGCTTATGGCGAAATGAATTTCATAATTTACGACTATAATTCTTCACCAATTTTGCTCGTTCTGGGCTCAAAAAATCCATAAAAAAATTTTGCAGGTGCTGATGTTTCTGAATTTTGCGTTTTATCTATGGTTTCAGTTTAAAACGCCAAAAACACGACTTTTCCGAAAATCGACTAGAGGCTCGATCCATCGGAGTGAAATTTGGAAAAGTTTCGCCTAGAATCACCTTAAAGCCGTAATTGTGGAAATTCATTTCGCCATAAGCTTAGTGAATGCGAGTGATACTTTGTCTATCTGCCTCACTCGCACTCATTGAGGCTTATGGGAATTTTCGTAAGTCCAATATCCAGGCTTTAATTTCGATTGTCCCAGCTTGGAAGTTTCAGGGAAGGAGTCTTCCTGAAATATGTTCGCAGGCGTTTCTCCAACTTGTAATTTTAACAACGTAAATTCATTAATTTTAGCCAAAAAAAGTTGACTTTCTGAGCAGCGCCGCTCGACATGGTGTCTACAGTTCGAACTAATCGACCCTGGGGGGTGATCGCGGAGGATCGGATCGTTTCGGTATCGTTATCGTTATCGTTTGCATTAAATCAAATAGGCTTGCTTCAGCGCAACTCGATCGCGCAGGTGATCCCCTCCTCACCTCTTCCTACTTCAAACGATTGAGATTACGACAGCTCCCAACTCATCGCTTCCTTTCGTCCGTTTCAATGATCGTTACGAGGGGCTCAAAACGATTCGATCAGTTGAGCCACCCATATGGTTACACGTAAACGATAACGAAAACGATACCAAAACGATCCGCTCCTTCGTGACCACCCCCCTGGAATCGCCTTAATCCTTTCAGTACCACGCAAAGACTTCTAGTACGATAGTATTAGCAGTCTTTGGTACCACGCCCCAGTATACTCGTTTCTGTGACTGAATCTGCCGCATGGTAGATTCTTACGTAGAATACCAAGGAATTTAGGATGAGCGCAATTCTATCACGATCCATTCGGAATTAAATAATCCAAGACATACTCCGCAAAAAAAAAAAAAAAAAAACCTGTTTTGATTTAAACCTAGCGAACATGAAAGTTTTGACGGTCAAAAATACACATGGAGCACAGGTTGCTTTGATTACATAAGGATTCGCGACTTATCTTGAATTCTTGACAGCCAAACCTTTTGCGATTGATGGTACCATATTTAGAACTACAAATGGACCATCGAATGTTGAATAGGTTGATGTTGCAACTGGGGCCTAACATAGGTGAGGAGTCAGGGGGAAAACGGGAGGATTACTTGATGGAATTTTTTTTTTACCTTTAAATGATTGTCAACTTCATAGATAGAAAAATGGGACCATGTCAAACTTTGAACCTTGATAACTATGTACATATAGAAAAGTTTATTTTTGCACTTTTACATTATTAGAAAAACGGTCTTCCCACTTTCAAGCAAGAAAATGGATTGGAAGGGTGTAATCTCCCCTCTCCCCCCCGGAGAATCAAGAAAATTGGAATCCTCTTAAAATGTGGCCCTCTAGACGTAATAAAGAGAGGCATCCTGCAATTTAAAAAATAAATTGTATGGAATACCCTTCGAACACTTTCTCACATCAAATTTAATCTGGGGGAAACCCCCAGACACCCATCCTTCAATATTCTGGGGGAGACCCCCAAACCCCCTTTACATTGCCTTTCCATTCCATGAACAAAGAAAACTGAGTTAAAAAGGAACGAGTCCTGATATTCAAAGTTTATTAGACAGCCTTCAATCCGAAGTGTATGCAATTTTGTAACGCAGCTGTAGGTATAGTTGCCTACTTCAAATGTTTGAAGGCCATTTGAGCGATATCAAATTTCAATTCTCAAAATGCTTTCAACACATTTTCCAGCGATTCCGGATTTCTATGTAATTTTTTTCTTTCTTCTTTCAATTACAACCATTCTATTTCTTTTAGTAGTTTAATTTTCCCCTTAATTTTTATGGCTTGGAGATTGATTCTTGATTCCTTCACTTATAAAAATATTTGGTTTCCTCTTTTAGAATGTGGATCTACAGGGTGTCCCAGACCACCCGTGTAGGTACTTTTTCTCAAAAACGGCTGGGAGTAGAGAGCTGAAACGAAAAAGTCAGATAGGGAATTGACCCCAAAGAATTCTATAAAAATATTTTCAAAGCCCCCCGAGGCCCCCCAGGGGGGTTTTGGGGGGGTTCGAAACACATTTTTCCATTTTTGGCGGATAAAAGCCTATAAAAGGTACAAAAATAAGTTCAGATTCTGAAAGAGCAACTCATTGCAGAAATTTTTACTCCAGTAACTTTTCCCAGAAAACCCCAATTTTTGGGGTTATGGGCCCTTTTGGGGGGAAATTTCATTCGGCCACTGTGACCACACTATTCAATATTTTTCAAAAAACTGAAATCCATCTGAAAGAAGAGATAAAGACCTTTTGATTGATGTGCCACATAATACCTAAAAGTGAAAAATTAAGGCCCCCACGTAGATTCAAAAATTTGGGGGTCTTTGGGCCCCCCCCCATGTAAAAAAAGTCAAATAGCAAGGTATGACTTGTGATACATCGATCGAAAGCCCTCAAAGAGTAGAATAAGATGACGCAATCCGAAATCGTCTACAATCATTATTTTTAAAATGGCGGTCATTTGAAAATTTTGGGTGTTCAAAGGAAAGTCCTGGGAAAAGTGGCAATGGATGAACGATACATAGATTGAAAGGCCTTAAAAAAAGAAAACGAATGGCGCAACCCGCAAATCAATCCGCCTCTTCAATCAAAAGTTATGACCGATTGAAACTTAAAGGGCTCAATAAGGCCTATTTAAGGCTGCTTACATTTCAATCGGTCATAACTTTTGATTGAAGAGGCGAATTGATTTGCGGTTTGCGCCATTCGTTTGTTTTTTTTAAGGCCTTTTAATCTATGTATCGTTCAGCTTTGAACTCCTTTCCCAAGACTTTCTTTTGAACACCCAAAATTTTCAAATGGCCGCCATTTTGAAAGTAATGATTGTAGACGATTTCGGATTGCGTCATCTTATTCTACTCTTTGAGGGCTTTCGATCGATGTATCACAAGCCATACCTTGCTATTTGACTTTTTTTTACATGAGGGGGCCCAAAGACCCCCAAATTTTTGAATCTACGTGGGGGCCTTAATTTTTCACTTTTAGGTATTATGTGGCACATCAATCGAAAGGTCTTTATCTCTTCTTTCAGATGGATTTCAGTTTTTTGAAAAATATTGAATAGTGTGGTCACAGTGGCCGAATGAAATTTCCCCCCAAAAGGGTCCATAACCCCAAAAATTGGGGTTTTCTGGGAAAAGTTACTGGAGTAAAAATGTCGGCAATGAGTTGCTCTTTCAGAATCTGAACTTATTTGTGTACCTTTTATAGGCTATTTCCCGCCAAAAATGGAAAAATTTGTTTCGAACCCCCCCCAAAACCCCCCTGGGGGACCTCGGAGGGCTTTGAAAATATTTTCATTGAATTCTTTGGGGTCAATTCCCTATCTGACTTTTTTGTTTCAGCTCTCTACTCCCAGCCGTTTTTGAGAAAAAGTACCTACACGGGTGGTCTGGGACACCCTGTATAAAAGAATTTTTCAGCTTAATGGATCAAGCTCCTCTTCAAAAACTTACTTTGATTGAAGATTGAGTGTACCAAGTTCTATCAACATTCATCCAGCCAATAGTGATCGACTACACTTTTTTTCAACTTTTTTACGTTTATGCTATTTTTTGGTTTGATCGCACCTATTTGATTTTTAAAAGGGTCTTAAGGATTTATTAGAGTGACGATAAGTAGTTTATCTTTTAGAAGGCTATCTGTAGATTTTATTTGCAAATATTCATCAAAATTAATTGAGTTATACTTGAATTATTATGAATATTATGTTCATTCATTTATTTACTCGATTTTCCTCATTTTTGCTTGACAGCACCTATACTGCCTCTTGAAACAGTCTCAATGTTTGTTTATGGTGACTTTATGAGGAAAATATGTTAGCTCTTTGGTAATATATTGTGTGTACAAAGTCTCATCAAAATTCATGGAACCAATGAGTGATTGACTATTTTATATTTATTATTTAATTAGACTTTTTCACTTTTTTCTACATTTTGGTTTGATTGGACCTATTTTAATTTTTTAAACGGTCTTAAGGGTTGAATAGTGGGACGATAAGAGGTTTATTTTATTGTAGGCTGTCTGTAGATTGTTTTTGCCAGTATTCATCAAAATTAATTGAGTCATACTTTAATTATGACAATTTTTCTCTTTTTTACCCATTTTACCATTGATTTTAATGGAAACCATTTTTCATCCATAACTAACCTAAAAATTAAAAAGTCAAAAAACAAAAAAAGTCCCTCAGGAGAATGTTGGAAGCAACCTTTCTGCAAAATTTGAATACATTTGGATCTAATGTGCAAAAGTTATGCTGGGATACAGACGGACACACAGATCCCAGATCACGCATCACGGACGCCACAGAAATTTTATGCATTTACGTCTCCAAACCACATATAATTAAGAAATATTAAAATGTCATGGATAGATGTTCTTTAGGATAGTATTAGGCATGGTGAGAGCTAATTATTTTATAATTATCATGATTGACTTAGTCGCAGCGGGCCAAGTATCGAAACAAAATACCTTGAAAATCTCTTCGCCATCGCAATACTTTCTCAATTTTTCTAATTTCATTAGAGTGAGAAAGAAAAACCAGCTTGACACATTTTAAATAAGTTTTTCAGGAATCTATTAAACAATCTGCCTTTTCTTAAGTGGGCATAGAAGAGCATTATAAACTTCAACAAGATTTTTTCAAGAAGACATTTTGTTCATTACATCTTGAGAGGAATTGTGAAACAAACATCATGCGAGCAATATTTCAATTTTTGATTTTCATGAAAAGACGCAGTTTTGGAAATAGATGACTCAAAAGATTTTAACGCACCTGATTTGTGAGCCGTAGTTTCCTCACTCACTGTGATATAGCTCTCTAACGCCTTCCCTGATTAGCACTGGCTCTCTTTCTTATCATCTTTACTCAAGCTATGGCTCTAATTGTTACTTCTGCAGGCTGCGATTACACAGTGGGTCTGTTGCTAACTGTTGCCGTAGACAATGGAAAATTCCATTCTTGAGTAAAATCCAACAAAAATGATGATGAGCACATTAAAAAAATTATGAAATTCGCTCACGGACTCACAAAATGACTTTAAGTTTAAGGCATGTTGTACACTTTTGCTATAAGCGATTTACTAGGCGATTCTGGTGTAAAAACCTCAAAAAAAAAAAAAAAAAAAACAAACGATGGCAGCACTAAAAACTTCCAAAATCCACTCCAAAACTCAATAAACGCTTCTCCTTGTGCAAGCGTAATGGTGGCTTAGGGCAGATAATGGGAAATTCCCATCTAACAATACTGTAACTCCATCAAGAGTGACCAATAAGGGACGACTTTCTTTCGTCACCAGTGTCACTAGGTGTCACGGTACCATTCATCAGATGTGGATCACTCTGTGAATCATCCTTGTCAGCATGGAGAGAGTGACGCAATTAAGATAGGAATCTCCCGTTATTACTGCTCTGTGCCACCATAACGCTCGCTCAAATAAAAGCGTTCGTTGAGTTTACGAGTGGGTATTGGAAGTTTTTTATGCTACCATCATAGTTTTTGGAGGTTTTTAGATCAGAGTCAACTATTAAAGCACTTATAGCAAAAGTGTGCAACAGTCCCATTGCGGAGCTACGCACCTACCATGGGAAATTCCTATCTAATTTGAGACTGTCCTTTGTGTGTTGCTTTAGAGAGAATGACAAATTAGACAGAAACCCTCCCACCCATGACAAGTGCATAGCTCCACCATTTAGCAGCAAAGATGGCGGAACTATACAGGTATCATAGGAGATTCCCATCCAATTTATCTCTCTCTCTTTCTAAACAAACACATAGAGGAAAGTCTCAAACTAGATAAGACTCTCTCATGAAGCCTGCGTAGCTCCACCATTATGTCTTAAGCATGTAAGTTATTTATTTAATGAGTCTGTGAGTGAATTTCATAATTTTTTACTGTACTCATGGTAATTTTTGCTGGCTTGTACGCTAAAATGAACTACTTATTCAATTTCATACAGCAAAAGTTAGGAAGAGCCATTGAAACCATGCACTTAAAGAATACTTTTAATTTCTAGAGCAATTTCAAATAGCTTGTGATTCAAGATGTTTAACACTGACTTTGCTGCAAAATTGTAGGGTAAGCAGCAAACCCAGCGGACTTGCAGACGCTTCTCACCCCTGTCTTCTAAGATACATGTACAGGGTTTAACCATGTACATTATTAATCAATTATGATTTTTTCATCAAATAAAGCAGCTTGTGAAAAGGAAAAACTTTTCGATTGAGTCATGATCAATCAGATCAAATGAAAAAGTTACGCAGAGGAAAGTTAGGGCAATTTATTCTTTATTTTATTTTGCTTCCCTTTCAAGATGAAAAAAAAAGGCTCCAAACTCTGATTTTGGCAGATTACAATTGTAAAAAAAAATTCTATACAACATAAACTTTGATAGAAACAAAAACATGAAAGGCTTATCAAAGATAACTCAGGGAAAATAAATAGGTAAATAAATTTTATCAAGAATGATTCAGTTTGAATTACCACTGTTGAAAAATGGATAGTTCTGAGCCATTAAAAAATAACTGAACAAGTGACATGAAAACAAACAATTAACGGAGAAAGTGAATTGTTGACTTGAGAGTAGAACATCGCTGATGTTATACGGTCACTTGATAAAACAAACCGGCTTTGATTTCCTTTCTGACATCACACTGTGATCAGAGCAGAAGGCAGAATTGGAAAATGAGACACCATTACTGATTACACACAAGACTGATCAGCAATTATGCCCTGGTAACAATCAGGGTTAAAGAGTGATTCGTCAGGTGCTGAGTCTACTGAATTCATTCACCTTTACAACCTCAGCCAGTTCCAATAGGTTTGTATGTAAGGTGAATAAATCTGAGTTGTGGAATAGTAATTGTCAGGACAATAAATAAAATCATTCTTAACATGAGTCTGGCAGGCTATGGCGGTCTACCATATGACAATAGTTAAAACTGACACACAAACTCAGTTCATTTGCTGAGAGTTGAAGTCAATAAAGATGTTTGATTGACTATTTTCGTAACGATAAGTCCTTGCGTTTCTCAAACTGCAACAATTTTTTTTTAAACGATGGATGCTGGTAGAGCTCTCTTTACGGTTGAAGAGGAAAACAGTTTACAATAAAAGTAAATTCCAAAATCATCTACACAACTCCGCGAAACCAGTACAAGGCCCGGATACGTTGACGTGGGCGGGAAAGCGATCGAGCGAATCCTGTAAAAGATATGCTGTAGAATCCTGGAAACACAAGGCTTTGAAGGAAGAGACAATGGGAGATGGGAAACATGCAAAGCCGGATAAGATCTCAATAAGAAGTTTTAGTGGGGGAAGAAAAATTGAAAGAGTAGCAGCTATAAATTTAAAAAAAGAAGAAAAAAAGCAAGGATGAAAACCTTCTTCTTTTTAATTTCTTGTGGAAATACCTACAGACGAGGAAATTCTTCACTATTTTGGAAAAAAGTTTTGGTCATTATCATTACATTTCTAATAATAATAAAAAAAAAAAAACGGTACCTAATTATGAAGGAATATTTAAGGGAATACTTAATCTCAACTCAGTGGACAAAATCTTATGATGAAAAACGCAGGAAAACAAATTCTCCGCCTACTCGTTAACGACTCAGAATCAAAGGTTATTGCGAGGATGGGCTGCTGAAATATTCGACAAGACTAACGTTGGACTAAAATGAGAATACATGCGAAAGGAATGAGGGGGGGGGGGGTGTGGGAGGAAATATATGTGTACATCATATACCCCTAAAAGGACATAAAATTTCAAAAACGCTCTCCAAGGTGTACCTCATTAAAACCACAGTGTTTACCAGAGTAGAAATACAACACAACAGAACAACCATATGCCAAGAAGTGGAGGTTAATCTACAAAAGAGAAATAAAATAAACTTGAAGGGCTGAAACAGGACAGTAAAACAATAGGGAGGGATGATACAGGGTTATTTCAGAGGTCATAACACAACCACATTTTGTTTTTTTTACCCGGCAACGGAGTTAAAATTGAACAACTTTAACCGCCTGCAACTTTTTTGCAATTGAAGATTCAAAGATTAACTTTATGCGAGAAGATAGATCTTGATGAGAACTTTTGCTTCGCGCAAATCAAAGTTTGATTTTTTGAATTATGACAAATTTAAGAAAGTTTCTTAAAGTTGATTGCGATTGGTAATTTTTTTTTTTTTTTTTTTTTTTTTTTTTTTTTTTTTTTTTAAATCATTAAAGGGGCAGATTGGGCACTGTCATAAATTATAACCACATTAAAGCATAAAAAAACTTGCTAAAAGCCGTGCAAACCGAATGCTGGAGAAATGGTTTGCAGGTATATTTATTGTTAGTGCATGATTGCTTGGATATGGAAATAATTTCTAATAGCGTGTCCAACCCGCACTAATGATGCTCAGAAAAAACGTAGTTGTGATACCTGGTAAAGGCCAGCGGCACAACTATATGTTTGTTACGCTGGTATTTTAAAATAAAAACAAAACTACAAATCATCAAAATCTCAGAAAAACCTCAGAAGTCAAGTGAACAAAGCAAAAAATTGAACTTCCTTACACATGAATCAAAAATTCGAGGTAAGATTAATTTTTTCGCATAACATTAATTTCAAAATGTTTAACTGCAAAAAAGTTCATGCGCAGTTTAAATATCAATTTTGAGCCCCTTCCCACCCCCTTCACCTAACTTTAAATGGACTGAAAACGAGGGTTTCCTTGACCGAGAAGGAGGAATGAAGGAAACCAACTCCCTCCATAAAGTAAAATTTGTAAAAATAAGACCTGATGCCTGAAAACAGGAGAAACTAATTGAATCACTAATTAATTGGTTGAAAAGGAACGCTTGGAAAAACAAGATTGTATATAATGTACACATACATAGAAGCACATTCAAGAGGAAAGAAAAGCCATCACACCAAATAAAAAAGAATAAAAAATAAATAAAAAAATTGATGAGACATGAATTAATTGAAGGATGAATGACTTGAAATAAAAAAATTGAAAATAGAACTGGAAAAAAAAAAAAAAAAAAAATGAAAAAGAATTGAATGAAGATTAGAATTAGGACCGTCAAGAATGATATTTGCTTTACCCTTTGATCCCCAGCAAAACATTTTTGGTGACACTTCATCATCTACGCAGAGGATAAGTTTAGTCCGAAGAATTCTAGCTACAGGGCTGAGCAAACTCCTTTAGCAGCAATTCCACAAAAGAATGAGAGCGGAGAATTTAATTTCTTTCACAGCGTGCTTGACGGGCCGTCACTTAGCTGCGTATTCCACTTTTAAGATGCTCCTTCGAGAACTATTGCGTGCTTTTCACAATGAACTTCACTTCCGATGAGAGCTGTGATCTCTGTCTCGCGACCGATCCTTCCGCCGATCTTTGTCCTTGTCTTTCTCTCGATCCTTGTCTCTGTCTCTATCTCTCTCCTTGAACATTTCTTTTGCTCTTTCTCGGGAATTATTGGCCATTCTTTTCTCTAATTCTTCAATATGCTGCCGTCTTTGTTCTTCTTTCAATGCTATCTATTTGGACAAAATAAAATGAAAAAAAAAAAGAGAAAAAAAATGGTATTAGCTAAAGTTTAGAAAATTTCAAGGCTAAGAAATTGGGGGTTTTCTGATTTTGAGCAAAATGGGCATTTACCAGCAATAATAAGAGGAAATTCTCTAAAAATTGACGATCCAGCAAGATTTGGATCGATGACACATAAAAATCACATTTTCTCCAAGGTGAAACATAC
The DNA here is from genome assembly GCA_011764245.1 of Trialeurodes vaporariorum. Taxonomy (NCBI): domain Eukaryota; kingdom Metazoa; phylum Arthropoda; class Insecta; order Hemiptera; family Aleyrodidae; genus Trialeurodes; species Trialeurodes vaporariorum. Next base: position 61,307,739 of record VMOF01000002.1, read on the forward strand.
CCCTTCTATTGTTGTTGTTTTTAAGTAGATTCCATGAATCTACTTATTGCGGAGGGTGCGATGTTGGATTTTTCGGGAAATTTTATCAAATGAGCACGTTTCATGGTCCCCTGAGTGAGAAAATACCACTCGTTGAAAATTGTATATATATATATATATATATATATATATATATATATATCTTTATATGTATGTTTCAGCCAGTTTTACCGTTTTTATGTCCCACGATCCTGTTCGTAATTTTTGGTTTTTGTTCTTGAAATTTTTCTCAACTATTTGTTGGGTTTATTTCTTGGATGAGTTCGAAGATGGTGTAAATCCGATTGTTAGTTTTCGCGCTATGGGCCGTGTTTGAGTCGTAAAATGTGTTTTTGAGGTTTGTTTTTAGGAGTGTTTGTATTGAGCGTTTTTTTTGGGAAAATTTATGTTGGCCGTTTTGTTACGCAACTTTTTTACCCGAGTCATTTTTTTGTGTTTTGCGTTGTAAGCGAGTTAAAGTGATGTGTTTTTCGGGTTTTTTGGCAGTGTTTTTATATGAAGAAATGGTTGTTTTGATTTGTAAATTTTAGTATATGTGGTGGTGGATGGTTTTAGTTCATATGCTCTTTTCCTTGAATTTTCCTTGTGTTTTACGTGTTTTACGAGCTATTTAGTTTCTTATGAGATTTTACAAGTGAAAGACAAGGATGGTTTATTGGTATAATTGCTCTTTCTTTGTTTTACACGTACACTGTTGCTTAGGTACGTTATTTATTTATTTTCTTGTTTTATCAGCTGCTCTTATTCAGATTTATTCCTCATTACCGTTACAAAGATTACACATTTTTCAATCTTTGTACTATAATCTTTTTCTCATGGTCATTTTTATTTAAATGTTGAACAGCTGATAAAAAAAAGAAAATTGAATAATTCAAAGAAAATCATAACATAACCTATTTATTGAAATTTGTAAAAAACTTATATAACCTAGCTTTTATTTCTCACTTGCATTGTAAAGATTACACATTTCTCTATTGGTAATATAATCTTTTTCACAATAATATTTGGATTTTGAGCAGCTGATTAAATAAAAAAGAAAAATTCAGAGAAAAATTCAACAAAAATGATAACCTATATTTAAATTTGTGAAAAAATGATTTAACCAAGCATGGAATCTACTTCGTCTTACCGGCCTGCCGGGAGGCATTTTTTTTTTTTTTTTTTTTTTTTTTTTTTGTACTTTTGCTTATTGCAGAGACAACAGAGACCACCACTAGCTATCTCGCCCATAGCAGCAGCTTTTTTCTTTCAGAGCAGCAAAAAAGCAACGTCTAACAGCTCCTATGTGGACTGTTGAGCAAAGATGTTGATGTCAGTAGCCAATCGAAGCATCAAGGTTTTATTCGTTGGTCAAAAATCCACACATGAGCCGTTGGATGTTGTTCCCCACGTTATTCGGTTGAGTCCTCAAAAATAAAATCGTCCACCGTACGAGCGGCTAGTGGGTGGTCTCTGTTTTTTTGTTTGGTTTTTTTTGTACTTTGTTTTTTGTTTTGTTTTGTTTTTTTTTTTTTGTACTTTTGTTTTAAGTTTTGTTTCCTTGCTTTTTTTAGGGGAGGTTGACCTGTCTTCATGAAAACAAACAGATAAATATTTAGGATTGAAAAGAACAATCCTCTGAAACATGCCTTAAAATAAAAAAATCAAAAAATTGCCGCGAAAAAATAATAAGTAAATGTTTTCCTTGAAAAACACAAAAAAGCATGTCAAAAAATAACATTGAAATCAGCCTAAAATAACCTCAAAATCAATGAAAAACTTGAAAATTTGCAAAAAATAACTAAGAAGTTTTCTAAGCTCTGAAAATACCAGGGGTGAAGAAAATCTTTGATCACACAATATAGCTGTTGCAAACTTTTGCTACAGGCTTAGTAATAGTTATTTGAAGAGTAAAACCCTAGAAAATAACAATAATGCACTAAACAGTTACAAAATCCACTCCCAAACTCATGAAATGCTTTTCAACGCGAGACCATAATGACAGTGATTACCGCCTGAATCTTATGGCAATTGCATGCTTTTTCTTCTTTTTGTGTCGCGTCGCAGGAACACCTCATGAGAAAGGAACTTATTGAGATAGGTAAGCCCCCTGTAAAAGGCGGTAATCACCGCCGTTGCAGTCTCACGTTGCGTCTCATTTTATGAGTTCAGGAGTAAATTTCATGATTTTTTGTGCGCTTATCTTCATTTTTATAGGGTTTTACCCCATTCACAACTTTTAATAAACCTGTAGCAAAAGTTAGCAACAGCTCCACTGTATAATCCTGCAAAGATTGTGGACATTTTCTGGAAGAACATTAGGGTGTTTCATTTTTTGACAAATCAAATAATCCTAGTAATAGGAGGAAAAGAGACCTACACAGACACTAAGAGACAGTTCTCCGACTTGCGTGCAGTTAGAGATGAGATATTTCTACTTGTGTGAACAAATCACTGATCAGAGACGCAAATCACCGAGGATGAGAGACAGCATCTCCAAAAACGCGTCTGAGGTTAACAATATTGTAAGTGCACTTTGAGTTTATTTGACTAAATTACTTATGTAAAAATTATGAGCAGCACTCATCTTTCGTTTTAATCACTAAAAAAGTCTAGCAGAACCAGGTCACTAGCCAATAAATTGCTGGTAATACTCGACTTCCAACAAGGCAGACCTGAAGGATACTCAAAGTAAAAATTGTTTCAAAATTAATTAAAGTTTCCGTTGTGATCACAGTATTCCCGCCCAGAATAATAATCAAAACATACTTACTTGTTCACTTGAAAGAGGAAGCCAGTAAATACACGGTGAAGCTTTCGTTTTACAGAACAAATCATCTAATAATTTGGCGGGAGCTTCATCATCTTTTCTTCGTTGACGGCGAGCTGAAGAAACAAAAAAAAACAACAAAAAATTGAGACCCTGCATTTTCAGAGAAGGTCCAGTTGAATTAGAGAGAATACAACATTTGCAATAATATACATTTCAGAAGCCGAGACAATGCTAATTATAAATAAATATTTTTCCTTGCAAGATGATTACATTCCTACTACTACCTCTACTATTTTTGAGGAAGTTGTGCACTCTTTCAGATTTACAGTAAAACCTACGATTAACGAACCACTGGTTAACGAAAACCTCTAATTAACGAATGTTTCGGCCAGTCCCGTCAAAAGTCCTATCTTACCTGTGTAAAAGAAGACTCTGATTGACAAATTTTCTAATTAACGAAGAAAATTTGCGGTCCACAGACCATTTCTACAATATTTTAATGAATTTAAATCGCAAAGTTCCAAGCCGTATTCAGTAACAAGAGTCAAGAAGAATCGTGATCGGAAGGACAGTTCAACTCGTTGTCGTTTCAGATGCGGATCGGAGTTGCGCTGCGCAGAAGTTGAGTTTCCGTTCAATAATGCGTGACTCGTTACGCGCTTGATGGAGACAGTGTGCACTGTGCAGTCCGGCTGAAGCCAAGTGCACGAGGGGAGGGGGATGGGAGTAGCTGGCCGGCTCCTAGCGGTGAGGATGTGAAATACCGTACACCCACTGCTCAGCGTAGAATTTCGTCAGCGCGGTGGCGGGCAAGCACGAGGCACGGACTTACGACGAATACAGATGTTAAATAAAAAAGTTTATAGTATATATGGTAAAATGAAGGGGCTCCAACACGCAAATGGGAAAATGTTGAGTTTTCTTGTTTCTACACGCTGAAAAACGGGTTTTTCCGCAAAATTCTCATTGACAAAAACTCTAATTAACAAATGGTTTTTTCGGTCCCCTTAGATTCGTTAACTAGAGGTTCTACTGAATTTGGAAAAACTTTTCTGGCCAGATTATTGTTGAAGAAAATTCACCAAAAAGCGAATTTTTGCAACGAATAAATCCAACGAAATTACTTTAAATTATTGCCAACCTACGCATTACAACAGTGGATGACACAGAGCTGGATCGTGTTTTTCTTACTTTTTCGGTGTTTTCGACGGCATCAATTCAATTTTGGATTCAAATCCAGAGGTGAATTCAAAATCAAATTGATGTCATTGATGCCCCAAAAACACCTAAAAACACAATTGAATTTCCTCGAATAAGTGGAGTTAAGTTGATATTGTTAATCATATTCAAGCGCAAAAATTCGCTTAGTGACGAAACACAGGTGAAATAATATTCAGAGAAATAAAAAAGGCGATACAACTCACCAAAATAGCTGAGATTTTTCACTCTGGAAAGTAACAATTTCAGCTGTTTGATAAATAATTTCTTTTTTGTTTTCGAAAGTGTCAGAATATCATTTCAGCTGCGTTCACAAAAACGCCATTTTTTAGCCGAATTCACATTTAATACACTAACCTTGGCTGCAGATCACTCAGAACTGACTAAATTTGTTGCACCAACTAGACGGTAAGTTGCAATTTTTGAGTAGTTAAGGCTATTTTTAATTTCTCGCTAGATGCATTTGAAATTACACTTTACTCTTGATCAGTGAGTAACTACTGTGCCTTGGAAAGAAGGTCTAGAATGGTCGGAGGGGACCCAACTTTGTCAAAGGTCATCATTGGTCGCTTTTACATCTTTTCTTTCATAAAGAACCGTTTCCCTCTAGGAATTTCAATTTTTCTGATCCAGCCCAACCCTTAGGAAATTCAACTTTTCAACAAACTCACTTTCAAAAAGAGAAAATTTATTTTAAAAGCTTTTATCTAAATTTAATCTTTGTGTTCCTGGTCTTATCTTACGATCTAGTGATCTCTTTTTCATGATTCCCATCCTTAGCTCCGAATCTTTGCTCAGATCTCTTGCCTCTGCATCTTTCTAATTCTTTTAACTTTATAACACCCTTTTTCGATCTTAACTGTATTACACCTACCGCACCTCCTTAAAGCAACTATTTCTTAAATATTCATAATTTAGCTCTTCAATTTAAATTTCATTTATCTTATTCTCTCATTTTTTCTCATTTTATTTAATCACTATACAAATATTTAGTATGAGTTATACCGGGTGTACTGCCTATTGTTACCCATGTTTTGTTATCTTGTTCAAGGGCTTGTCCCGTTTAATAGAAATAAATAAATAAAATTGATGAAGTTTCAAAATCAGATGCCCTAAAAAGGCATCCGATGATATCAGTGAAATTGTGAATTCTGCATTTGATTGGACCTAAAGAGCTTTGAAACTTGTAAAAATCATTAGATAAGTCTGATTTCAAATGTACAATAAGAATAACAATCAATCTTGTTATTATTTTACAGAGAGAGCATAAACGACAGCATCCCAAATGTATAAATGGAATAATATAGAAAATAAAATGGAAAATCATAAGTGGCGATAGCCACCAGGCCAAGTCCAAAACCCCCGAGCAAGAAGGTGGCGTCCGCGGACACTTATTATACACCGATCAGTTCGTTTTTGTCGATTTAAGCGTTATATGATCTGTTGCCTAGGATTCCAAGAAAACCGCCCATTAAAACCCCATAACACCTGGTACTGTTCGATTCGTCTTGAGGTGTACATGTGCCGCTCACTAATTAGATTTTCAATCGGATAAGTAACAACGGAGATATTTCCAAAAAACATCGATTTATTCGCGTTTTTTTGCCTCTTGCCGATTCACTTTTGCGTTTCGCACCCTCGTTTTTGCGCACAGATAGCGGAATAACGGTAAATGAAACCCCCATATAACCTGGTATAGAAAGATTCGTTAGGCTCTTCTGAAGGTTTCAGGTCAGGTCTCGTTGAATTTTGAGCAATATCAAGGAAGATAGCTTTAATTGAAATTAGCGTAAATTCAGAATTTTTGCATTTCGGCCGCTCGTTTTTTGCGCTCAGATTGCGGAATAACGGCAGATGAAACCCTCATATAACCTGGTATAGATAGATTCGTTAGGCTCTTCTGAAGGTTTTAGGCCAGGTCTCATTGAATTTTGAGCAATATCAAGGAAGATAGCTTTAATTGAAATTAGCGTAAATTCAGAATTTTTGCGTTTCGGCCGCTCGTTTTTTGCGCTCAGATTGCGGAATAACGGCAGATGAAACCCCCATATAACCTGGTATAGATAGATTCGTTAGGCTCTTCTGAAGGTTTTAGGCCAGATCTCATTGAATTTTGAGCAATATCAAGGAAGATAGCTTTAATTGAAATTAGCGTAAATTCAGAATTTTTGCGTTTCGGCCGCTCGTTTTTTGCGCTCAGATTGCGGAATAACGGCAGATGAAACCCCCATATAACCTTATATAGAAAGATTCGTTAGGCTCTTCTGAAGGTTTTAGGCCAGGTCTCGTTGAATTTCGAACTGTATTAAGGGAGATATCTGTGATTGAAATTAGCGTAAAATCGCCATTTTCCATTCAAACAGTCAACCGTTTCGCCAGATAGATTCGAGGAGCTTGCTCCGTGCCGTGCCAGGATGGATAGAGAATGAGAGAATTGATAGATGCGAGTGCCGCTATCTGCCGGCAACTATCCGCGACCGCATTGCCGGCACTGCCTCTGTAGCCGTAAGAGTAGATTTTTGTTTGTTTTCTTTTATTCATACCTCGTCTTTAATTTCAATGTTATGATATGGAGGTTTCAACGATTTGACAATAAACAGTTCTCTACTTTCCCTCTAAATACTCTTCGTTTAAGTAGTTTTTTCCTTAAGTTCTGACTTTGCTCCGCCATTCTTGCCGAGACAGGGCTGTTGTAAGATGTTTAGTGTTAACGTTTGAGGTTAATTGAGCAGTGTTCCCAAACTTTTGTTCTTTTTTTAATCATTACTCATGTCCTTTATTCTTTATTAGTGACGCATTAAGAGATTATTTCAATCAACTATAACCCACCCACTTGCTTCCTACTAACTTCCAGATGTTTGTTCGTGGAATGTTGTGGCCACGGCCGATCAACTTATTTCTCAGTGCTCAACCCATCTTTCAGTTCTGTACTTAACTCAATCTAGTTTTTATTATTTGCTTTACAAACGCTCATCCACTTCTTTAAGCCAAGAATTCTTGTGTTCGGGTGTGTAGTGAATTCAGTCACAGTGTCACGAATCAGTTTGTTGCCATATTGTCCCTTCTGATCAAAGAGAATGAAGTTTAATGTTTTTAATTGCAAGTTTTTGAACCAGACATCAGAGCCACTTTCAAAGTTGTGGTTCTTATAACCGATGGCAACTAGTTAATATTGATTGGTGTCAATGGGTTGGGATGATTAAAATCCTTGGTGGTTTTCAAAGGTGTGTTCTTCAAGGAGTGATTTCATGTTGCATCTCACTTTAACTGTCTCGTGCCGTTACAGAAGTAGTAACGCTGTCAGTATCTTTATTTAACTGCTACTAGCAATGAATTCTAAAATTGGACTTTTCAAACGAGAGTCTCCTTTTAGAAAATTTTATTAGTAGTCAGCTGTATTCTGCGTCAAATCAAAAAAATCAGAGTGTAGGAAATGCTAGTTGGGGTATTATTAAAACTCAAGTCTTTCAAGTAAGTTACATTAATTTTAACTTCAAACTCTACCATTAACTCTGTCTTTCAATGGATTTGTGTATATTTATCTTCAACAATTTTGGTGATAAAATAGCTAGGTCATTTCAGGAAAGATTGCAGATGGCAGCTCTTTATTTACATGCGCGGAGGGACGCATTTTTGTCTTATGCACAGAATTTTGTGGATAGTGTTTACAGCTGGGAGGTCCTTTGTCTGCGTTGTTGCATACACTTGGAGTGCGCTTTGCAAAACTGTCATTGGCAATATTTTCTTGAATAAACACTATCGAGATGATCAGAAATGTAAGCAAATCTATTCTGACATAACTCGGCTGATAAATTTTGTATGCAGCAGCTAGTACTTAAAGTTCTTACCAGTGGTGAAGCGTGTAGTGAGGCATTGTTGCATTTTGTTCATTTAAAACCTTTCAAAAGATCGAACTCCTGAGAGTTCTACACACCCAGCAGCTTAATATTTTTCATGGGTTTAAATGTGCACAGTACAATGTTGCCACATTGCAGTATTTTGTGAATCCCATGAACTCGGTAGCGCAAAGATATCCGTGTACTCAGCTCGCTGAGTACTCACATTATTTTCATTTTTAAAATCATGCAATACTGATCCTTGTTCTATTCAGGGTACTGGAAACATTTTAAACTCTTTAACTCCATGCCTGCTGAATTTCAAATACTGTCCCTTTAATAATAAAAACTATTAGTAGTCAAGTATCAGAAAAAGTTTAGTATTTTGAAATTCATAAAGGGAATTTTTTCCTCGTGTAGAATTGACTTAGCTTTTCACCAGTGACATTCAAATAAAAGTGAATGACAGTTGATGTGAAAGAACATAGGTAAGTCTCCAAATGTCTATGTAAGTACCTATTGTACCTACTCAACAGAGTGACTAATTGCTTCTAAAATTTCAGAAGCTCTTGCCCTAATGTTGTCTCTAGAAATTAGGTAAAGCTTAAAGAAGAAGATCTTAGCAACTTAGCTTTTTTTTCTACTATTGCTTGTAGGTAATCAGAAAAATAAAATGCATAGTGGGGTGAGAGCAATGGCGTAGCTATAGGCCCCGCTGACCCCGCCTAGCGGGGGGGGCGCAACGCATCGGGGAGCGCAAAAATTTTGAAAAGCGAAGGAGGAAGAGCGAAAAGGAGAGGAAAAGGGAAACAAAAGGAAAAAGAAGAAAAGGAGAGGAAAAGGAGAAAAGAAAAGGAAAAGGAGAGGAAAAGGAGAAAAGGAAAGAAAAGAGAACAGATTGAGAAAAATAGAAGCTAAGAAAAGTAGGGAGAAAGCAATGTAAAGGCTCTAAGTGCTTCTGCCAAATTTCACGATCACAAAGCTCAGAGCTTTTTCAAGCTCATGATAGAGATATATTTATTTAGTTTTATCATTGTGAATAAATAAACTTAATTTTTCTACATTATTTTCAATAATTCTTAGAGAGAGGAGTTTTCCCGAAAAAGGCTCCGACTTGCACGGGTGCGGGGGGGGGGGGGGGGGGGGGGGGCTCCACCGAAGCGTCCAATTTTTTCCTTAAAAAAGAGGGGCGCAGCATTCGAATCGGCAGGGGGGCGCTTGCTCAGCTAGCTACGCTACTGGGTGAGAGATTGCGCTTGCTATTTCATTCTGCTCTATTGATAAGCCTTATGATGGACTCGACTTTATTATAATCATTGCTTTGGAAACACGTCTTTGTCAAAATATCTCTTTATAACTGGCCCACCTCAACTTCAACCCCTAAAAATAGGAGTAAATCTCAAAACGAGCATGATATCTTTCACCAAAACTATCAGTAAACCTCAAGTAAACTCGTGGCGGCCAAGATCCAAAAACTTCTCCAAACCTCTCCCTTTTACTACCCTCCTCTTTCCTTCTTTGATCTCCTCTCTTTAAAAACTTTTCTTTCAAAATCCGTTATTTTAACCTTATCTGTGAGATGCATGATTGTGCATGAGGTCTCTCAGATTCTACTTACAAACTAGCTGATATCAAAGCAACCAAGTCCCCTCCCCTCCCCTCTTCCCACCCTTTTTAAAAGAAATGGAGAATCCCACACAAAGCCTTTTACAGAGCCAGGTTATGAAAACTTTCCCCGCCAAACAAAGAAAAAAAAAAAAAAAAGATAGTGAAAATTATTATTCATGAACCAAGGAAAAAACCAATCGCTCTCATAAACAGTATTTCATACAAATATTTTAGCAAAAAAAAAAAGCTGTAGCTTTTTCTGAGTTGTGCTGTAACGATGCATAGTTAGTACATCAACGTATCTCTCTCCCACCTGATACTGACGACAATCTGCCCATCTCCCCAAACACACCTGATATCTTTCACCAAAACTTTCAGCCAAACCTCAAGTGATTGCGGCCAAGATCCAAAACCTTTCCCCCAAACCAGCTCCATTTTACTTCACCTGCCCCAAACACTTCCTCCTGAAAACTTGCACGTAAAACCTTTTCTTTCAAATATCTTCCTATATTTATTTCCCTACACCCGGTGGATGTGTCGTTCTGATTCAACTTGCAAGTCATGTGATATCAGAGCGACCAAGTCTTAAGTTTCCTCGATTAGGTGGCTTCAGAGCTCCTTCAAATAATTTGATACTTCTCCTGATCACATTTTCTATTTTTCGTAAAAAGCTCCTTCAATAATTTGATACTTCTCCTGGTAACAGATCTTCCGAATGAAGCTCCTTCAAAATATTTGATACTTCTCCTGTAAACACTTTCGTCTGAATAGCCGCATACAACCAAAAGACATGGTAGCTCTGATTCAACCTGCAAATCATCTGATATCAGAGCGACCAAGTCTAAGTTTCCTCATTGATGCTCCTCCATATTCATACAATCAATTACAACCACAGGGGCCGACGCCGTGCTGCGGCGCGGCGAGTGGGGTATTTTTCTAAAAGAAGGAAGAAATGGAGGAAGGAAGAAAGGAAGAAAGAAAGGAAAAAAAGAAATCGATAGAAACCAAATAAGAAAATGGAACGATGAAGAGATTAAAAAAAAAAAATAAAAATAAAAAAAATAAAAAGAAATAAAAAAAAAAAATAAATAAAAAAAAAAAATGATAAAAAAAATAGAAAAAAACTTGGCGTTACCTGCCAACATAGAATGTACTAACACTGCATATCAGCTGTTGCAGGTGAACGCCAAGTTTTTTTCTACTTTTTTTTATCATTTTTTTTTTATTTTTTTTTTTTTTTATTTTTTTTTTTTTTATTTTATTTTATTTTTTTTTAATCTCTTCATCGTTCCATTTTCTTATTTGGTTTCTATCGATTTCTTTTTTTCCTTTCTTTCTTCCTTTCTTCCTTCCTCCATTTCTTCCTTCTTTTAGAAAAATACCCCACTCGCCGCGCCGCAGCACGGCGTCGGCCCCTGTGGTTGTAATTGATTGTATGAATATGGAGGAGCATCAATGAGGAAACTTAGACTTGGTCGCTCTGATATCAGATGATTTGCAGGTTGAATCAGAGCTACCATGTCTTTTGGTTGTATGCGGCTATTCAGACGAAAGTGTTTACAGGAGAAGTATCAAATATTTTGAAGGAGCTTCATTCGGAAGATCTGTTACCAGGAGAAGTATCAAATTATTGAAGGAGCTTTTTACGAAAAATAGAAAATGTGATCAGGAGAAGTATCAAATTATTTGAAGGAGCTCTGAAGCCACCTAATCGAGGAAACTTAAGACTTGGTCGCTCTGATATCACATGACTTGCAAGTTGAATCAGAACGACACATCCACCGGGTGTAGGGAAATAAATATAGGAAGATATTTGAAAGAAAAGGTTTTACGTGCAAGTTTTCAGGAGGAAGTGTTTGGGGCAGGTGAAGTAAAATGGAGCTGGTTTGGGGGAAAGGTTTTGGATCTTGGCCGCAATCACTTGAGGTTTGGCTGAAAGTTTTGGTGAATAATAAAGTACTTAGAGAATTATAAAAATACAGATATAACAGTAAAAGAGAAGACTTACAAGGAGGTTCATGCGGTAGAGGTGAGCGACTTCTTCCATATCTTTCTTTACGGCTTTTCCTATCCTTGTCTCTGTCTCTCTCGTGATCTCTTTCTCTGTTGCGTTCTTTCTCTCTGTCTCTATCTTTTGTCCTATCCTTGCGATCCCTCTCTCTTTCTCTCACATGCTCCATTTTTACATCTTCGAATCCTCTGGGACCTTTGATCCGATCGTCAATGATGACTTCATCAGGGAATGACGGTTTTCCTACGTCCCACTCTCTGACGGGTGCATTTGCTCTCATCTGAAAAAAAAAAAATAATAGAAGGACTAGGGTTAAAAAAACAAAAGGTTTAATCTGCTTTGTCTTATCAATTTTTTTTAGCAACGCAGGGTTGCTGCAAACTTTTGCTACAGACAAATTATCATCCATCCAGAGACAAACATAGACGGAGCACTACGCTAAAATACATAAGGAAGATTTAAGGCAGGCCAAATTCTCGCGGATTCATCAAAATTGTCGCATGATGTTGAATGGTGAGCACCCTCCGCTTCACTTCCCAGTCACAGCCAGCCTATCCCCCCTATGTTTACAAATGTCACCATTTAACACCATGCGATGATTTTGATGAATCTGCAAGAAACAGACTAAAACAGACTAGAACAGACGCTAGATCAGCTAGCGTAAATAAATTTTCAACAAGAAATATGATTTTGTCTCTAAAATAGGTCTGAGCAATGTGCAATGTTCGATGCGTAGATCAAAGTTTTGATGCTTTCCTGCCATCGAATGAGTTTGTTGCTGTTGATGTCAATCGATGCATCAAAACTCAATATATATCGATATTTCAACTAAAAATAGACCTGTGAGTCATATTTTCCTCTAAACCCATCACAGAAGCATAAAAAAGTATCAAGATTTCCAGTGATTTCTCATTTTGACTTGTTAAAATTTGCTTTGATGCATCGATAAAATCTTGATGTTTTAAGGACATTGAACTTCGATGCACAGAACTGGACGTCGCACAGGCCTACACTAAAATAAAGGAAAGTTCAAAGTAAAAATAGTTAGGTCCGACAGTTATCCTCGATTCAAAAATTCCCGGACAATAAATTCCTGGGAATTATAGCGTTTGGTCAAACGCAAAACGGAAAGTCCCAACAGAGCGAAAAAGAGACCACACACTATTATTACAAGAATCATTTCGTTTGGACCGTTTTGTTCTAATATGACTCTCTACCGAATTAACGGCTGAACGAAACCCTATATCGCCGTATACCAATCGTCTCCATTTGAGTTCGTTTTGATACTTTCTACTTTTCGACTTTAATTTTATCTCGTAAGCGAGAAATCTCGTTTGCAAATTCTGGGAATTTCAAATGATTTGCCTCAAAACAAGTTGTGGCAACCTAAGAAAAACAAAAGATGTAACGGACCGTGCGGCTCGCAAATCAATCAATGCTACCAACCGCATCAACCACCGAATACATCACATCGGCAGCCAACCTCTGCTGGAATCAGGAGGACAATTAATACTATTCTGTGCTCGTAGTGTTATTATCTTTCGATAAAAAGGATGAGAAATCTGATCTTTCATTACCTTAATCCTCAGAATTCTCCTTTAATTACCAAAACTTACTGGGCATCGAAGAGGCTCTCTGATACAACCCAGATTTCGTTGTTTACATAGCGGTCCCAGCCCTAACCTCTCCTAGTCTCCTCCTGGCATATGTATTTCCTTTTTCCTATTCTATCAACTTTCAGCTACCTATTCATTGCTTATGCTCAACGTAATTAAATTACTCTGCTTGCGTCTGTAGTAGCACTGACTTGTGAATTGGTAAGAGTTCAAAGGTTCAACAATGGGAACTTCTGAATAGACCTGTTCTTAGTGATGTGCTGACTTGCGATATACTTCCATCATGTTGTGTTTGTATGTGGAATTCCTTTCTCCTAGAAATTGAGTCTCATCTCTCTACCTTTACATGTTTGGTTTTGAAGGTCCTATAGGGAGTCAGCCCTCTTTCAATTTCAAAGGAATGTGCTTCGCGGTCAAATTTTTGACATTCTATTTAGTCCGCCAACTCTTGTCAAATGACCTTGCGCTATAAGCCATCATGCAATCAATGTAGTTACATCGCTCCATATCTATTTACAAGTAAATTTCAAATACTCCGGGTAACTTCCTGATTGAGTGTCAATTAGTGGATATTCTGATTGATTCTGTGTAACCTGGACCTATCTAAGGCATAATAATCTAATTGGTCGGTACCGTCATTTTGCATGCTCAACACAAGAAGTTCTACAGCAGAGTCATTTTGAGTATCAGGTTCCGACAAGTCGCGGTGCCTGAACTGCATCCAAAACCAACCGTTCAGCGATGCGTGTTGATATAGTTCGGAAGGAGGCACAGCTACTTGTCAGAGCCCGACACTCAAAATGGTCTCGCTCTACTTGGGTTTAAGTTAAACTTACAACTATCCATGATATACTCCTGACCTGTTGTTGATTAGGTGCAAATATGCTCTAACAAGTAGCAGAGCAAGCTTCCAAAATTCATTAAAACGCATCAGTGAAGGTTGGTTGGCAATGAGCGGAAACTCTTAGCTAACCAATCGCTCACCGATGCGCTTAGTGGCAATGAGCGGAAACTCTTAGCTAACCAATCGCTCACCGATGCGCTTAGATGTATCACGGATAGCTAATCCATCAATCCGTACGTAAACTAAAGGCTAATTTTTAAACAGGAACGCTATGGAATGCTGCACTCTTTTCATGTGGTTAGCGGGCATGGTTCACACGATCCATCAGAACGGAACTAGCCAACTAATTTCTTCCAACTGCGGTAATTTTTTATCAGCCAAGAGTAACCCGTTCAATCTTGTTCCATAAATGAAAATATTAGCTTCCAGTTAGTGATCAAAAGTAGGTACCTACCGCAACCTTGAGAGGCTTCTCGAAACAATAATGCCAGCACCTTGACAGCTTACAACTTAACGAGCTTGAGCCGATCCACTTATCCTTGATCAAGTCAGTCAGATTCTTTCATGAGGTTAGAGCTCGTTTCACAAGTGCAGGCAGAGCTCGACCGATAATCTTTAGCTATGTTTCAATGTATTCATTTCTCCAAAACCAAATCTTCCGTAGACTTATACAATGTGCTTTTAAGGCGCTCCTTCATGAATGGCTAAATCTCTCTTAAGTATTCAATATAATTTCATTCCATCATGCCATATGAAAACTAATGCTGGAACGATGGCATACGGGCGTGGGCCACACAACAGCACCTAAAAATGCCAAAGATTATCGGTCGAGCTCCTTCTCCACTTCAGAACCCAGCTGTTGCACTGACCAAACAAGATTATGATGAGTTGAAGCAGGACCGTTTTGAGTATGAGGTTCTGACAAGGAGCGGTGCCAGCTTCCGAGCCGCATCATCATGCTTCGTTGAGCAGTTGATTAGCGCAGAGTTTCAACTGGATGTTTATCAACCGCTCACCGCTGTGCCTTGATGCAGTTTGGAAGCAGGCACTCCTACTTGTCAGAACCCGATACTCAAAATGGTTCTGCTATAGCAACCACCCTGCTAATTGATGCTCTAAAAGCTCTCTAGGATCTAAACTGTCGAGTAAGAAACTGTCACTCGATTTGTCTGTTCAACTATTAGAAAAATCCAGCATACCTTAAACTCAGTGGCATGATTAAAATACCTGATTCATGCTTGACTGTCTAGATTTGGGTCCTTCAAGAAACCCTCTGTGCTCCAAACTTAAAAAAATGTTATACAGTAGTGACAAGCTCAACTGCCCTTAAATATACTTAGCATGAAGTTTTGCTCAGCAAGCAGTCAGGGAGAACGATTTCCGCTGCCTTGCAGCTCAAGAATTTTTTAGCGGAAATATTAGGGATTCCTTCATCTCAAGGCGCAACAGAGAATGGCAACATTAACTTGAAAATTCATGAGCACAACCAATAACTAATCGAAGAAAGTGAGAGGAACTCGTGTATCACTAGCAGAGTTGGTTAGAATATGGTGGTAATCGATTACACGATTTCATGGTAATCAGGGATGACTTTTTACAAGCCATCTATCATATTAGTTGGAGAAGATTTGGATCTAACCTAAAAGACACTGAAGTTTACTATTTATCTAGTAAGAATAGGTACATTTAATTACCATCCAAAGGTTTGACGATTACCGATTAGCCAGAAATCGTGTAATCAATTACGCTCCTATTTGCCCGACTCTAATCACTAGGTAATTTGGAAATGCACTGATTCCATAGAAGCTTGATGGAAGTCTTCAAACTAAGTGAAACTCAAGAGGAAACTTCAGAACTTAAAGAACCGGCAACCGGTTTTCTGACAAACGTAAAATAGATTCAGCTTGCGTTTACACAAAATATGGGTAATGGGCAACAACATTTAACATTGTAGGTACAGGTTGTGAATTCAAGTGTGCGAGCTTGAGTTGATATTCCTGGTAGAACATGCACGAAAAATAAACAAAGAGCACACCAAGTTAACAAAGTCATGAAGACTGAAGAGGTAATTTTGGACTGTTTCGGACCAAAATTGAAAACATACATATATAAGAGGTTATGCTCTGCTTTCACAAATGTAAACAACACGGAGAAATTATTTTCTCGCTCATTATATCTCAGCAAAAAGGACATTTGAGAACAAACTAAAGAATGGTCAGAAAACTAGTCGTATTTAGCTTTCAAAGGAGACCAAGTTTCTTTAAATCAGACGCGGATTTATTACTTCAAAATTAGTTTGAAAGTCGCAAGCTCCCAGTCCTTTTGTTAACGGGCCGGATACGGCCATGGACCAAGGTAGATGTAAAAAGGTATGAAGCAAATTTTATTTCGTGACCAATGGTCACCGGTTACTTCTTTCGTAACCAGAGTTTCGAAACCACGGTCACTTGCGCGAGCTAGAGTCCCTGTATATCAAAGAGTCTCGCCATACGGGGTATAGATTCTGATTGGCTGCTAGATTTTAGGCTGTCACGGAGCTCGAGGAGGCGTTCTGTGTCATTCTCCATAAGAAGACCGTTGGAACGCACCTACCGAGGAAGCGTACACGCCCCTCAGCGAACCCAACCAATCAGAGTGGACGCCTCCTTCGAAATTCTTCTTCTTCATGCTTCACGTGGCGAGACTCTTTGATATACAGGGACTCTAGCGCGAGCCAATCACAGACAAGGCGATTCAAAATTCAAATATTCCCTCCGGTCACCTACTCGTCCGGTCACGTTTCACGTAACCCACCTCGGGAGGTAGGTCTCGAAATTCGAAACCAAGCGGTTCCCGGTCACCTTTTGATACGGTACCGTACATAACCGTACGTTGCTTGGCTCCGCCCACTTTTAGGTAACCGGAATAATAAAATTTCGGTCACCTACCGATTTTCGAAACCTGGTCACGTAAAACGTAACCTGGTCACGAAATAAAATTTGCTTCTTTGCAAAACTCTCCAGCCAATCAGAGAGCTCCGACCGAGCTACGTCATTTTCGAGCGGGTCTTTTGAATTTGTCCTCTTTACAGTTGTTTACTATTCTTTTCGCAATTACCTCAGCTGCACTTCAGTTCATGTTCATGGTTAAAATAAGTGTAATAGTAATCATAATCAAGTTCTCTATATTGTTGTACTCAAATTGAAAATGGAGTGCTGGGATAGCAAGTTATAGTTCTTATATATTGAAGTGATATTAACAGTTTCTCATTATTTGGTAATCTATCCGTGGTTTTAACCTCAAAACTGTGACAGTCTTTTTATTTCTTATTTATCTACTTATCATAATGTATCTATTAATGAATGAACTTTTTTGGTTAGTGTAGTGTGTTCGTTATCTCCTGGAAATTGAGAGCTCGATTTTTCATAGTCAAAAGTAAGTAATGGCTGATGCCTCTACATATTGAGGGAATGCTACGTTGCGCCGAGTCAAATAGTCAAAGACTCCTTTCACCTGTATGAAGAGACACAGCCCTTATCTTGCTTGATCATTCATCCCTCTTCTTCCTGAAACCTACCAGTGTTCGTTATGAAGGACTTTCGAAAAATATTCAAATATTTTTCTCCTGCCTGTTACTTCAGTAAGTTGCACCAGTCTGTGCAGGTTACTTAATGTATCTTCTTTGAATCACTGTTTGGTGACAAGAATTGGACGTATGTAACACCATTGATTTCCCTCATCAATGCTTGGTTAGTATCTTAGAATGAATGTCATCCTATCTCCTTGTTAATGTAAGTAGGAACAAAGGCTGTCCCTAAAGTACTGCACGTTTTACTTTTGCGGGCGAACGGTGTCAGATATAAAAATGCGGTTTGCGTAGGGCTAATTTCCTAGTAAATACCTACAAAACAAGTGCTTTTTCATAGTATCTTTCTTCACTTGGAACGCAGCGCCTCAGCCGTTCTTTCCTCTTTTGCAGTAATGTTTTTTCGAAATCTTTTTTTCAGGGTGTTTGAGAAGGTTTTAAACGCTCTTTTGAATTTGTCAATGGTACTGAACATTTTGTCTCTTAAGCTGTACTATACGTTGGGAAGCAGCTAGAAGTCACAAAGCCTGGGTCGTAACGGGAGTTCAGTTCGACTGACAAAATCAAAAATGCTGTTGAAATCTTCTTAAACAGCCTGAGAAAAGATTTTGAGAAAGAAAAAGAAATTTGCCTAAAAGGGAGGAGAGGTTGTGGCCCTGCGCACAAAGTGATGGTAGATCCTTTGAAAATAAAACAAATATGTTCAGTCATTTTCAGTGAAATCACATCTTATTTCCTTGGGAAAAATGCTGAAAATCCTGGAGGGTCGGATGGACAAGTCACCTTAAAAACTCTGTAACTCAGTAATGTTTAACTTAAGTACAGAGCTTGAATTGGTCTTGTTTTGTTGGTTTTTAATAGAACATTAGCCCTCCTCAAACCGCATATTGATATCTGACACACCGTTCACCCACAAAAATAAAACGTGCAGTACTTTCGGGACAGCCTTGTCAGCCGTATAAGTCAATGAAATATTGACTTCCTATATTCTGAAGTAGGCAAGTGTACCAGCTTCAGCGTTCTAGTCCCGGATAGGAATATCTCTCGTCTTTTTCAAAATTCACCAACTCCTCCAACTGTTGTGAATTACTCAATTGCATATCGAAAGGGATTGTCATAACCATATATTCTTTTTTAAAATAGAATTAGTGCTTCTAGTCATAGAGTACGGTACTTGCTGTTTGTATTTGAACTGTGAAGTAAAGCCTCCATAATTCTCAGTGTCAATTTTGGGACCGGTATCTATTCAAGGGCCAAAGAACTGAGCTGAATTTGCTCCACTTTTGACCATCTTATCCAGCTTCTCGCTGTTGTCATGCTCTCATGATATACCCAGCAGGATCGTCCCAGAATGTTTGAGTTTCATAAGGAGTCTGTTCACTGGGCCCGTCAAATTCCCTGTCCAGTCATGCTCCTTCATCTAATATCACCCTAGACTGTTCCTCCCCCCGGCCCTAGTTTAGAAAATAAAATACTACTTAAAGGGAGAAAAAATTGAGACTTAGTCGCATGCAATAACTTACCTACGACAAAATGAAGTGTTCTATTTTTTTTTCTCAAATTGAAAGTACCTAGCAAGATTAATTTTACTGACAATAAGAGTTGAAAGCTGATGAGAAAACCTGACTTATAGCTTTCCTTAAATGTGAAAGAGAGGTCTCTTGTATTCTTTACGATTTTTGTTAATCTTCTAAGGAGGACTGCGATTAATTCATTTTATCAGGGAAGCTTACACTGCAAAGGTAAACTGCTGATCTGATCAATCTCTTATTCTATACCTTTCTGTGATTTTTTATTAAAAAAAAGGAACCTTATGTTTCAAAGAACACTATTGCGTGTTTCATTGGTTCTTGGTCAATTTTGATGATTATATTTAGCAGTGGCGTAGCTACGCTTTTGCTCCAAGGGAGATCAGATCTCACGACGTTAAAAAATAATCGATGATCTCCATTTTTTTACCTTAGAATGCCCCCCCCCCCCCCTGCTTCTGGTCTTTAAAAACAATAACCAATGTCTTTTTTTTTTTTTTTTTTTTTTTTCAATGGGACTTGTCCCCGTAAGATATAACGTGCTGTATCGTTTTAACTATAAGTAACGTAAAAATTTTACGGTGTATTCACTGTTCTCATTTAAAATCAGAAAATGCCGCAGAGTTGCCAATATTTATCGAAAATTATTTATTATCTTGTTGTTCTGAAAAAATAAATTTCACGTCCCTTTTAAAATTTACTCTCATTTCTATTTCTTGACTCTTTTTCAAAATATGATATTTCCATGTACTATTGGGCTCTGGGGGGGATTGATCCTTGGCCCCCCCTAAAATACGCCACTGATATCGAGTTAAAATGGATTTAATTGAGCTATTCCTATCAGTGCGTTCGGGTCAATTCAAACCGCGCGCTATAATTTCTCGACCGGGCTACGTCACAACATGGCCGCCGTTTTGTGGAGACCGTATCTCCACGACGCCTCTAGCGGCTAATGCACATACCTTTTTACATCTACCTTGGCCATGGACTAACTTCTGCTTCACAGTGACTGGATGATTCGCTTTACAGTGGCTATCTGTAATTCGCTTAGATGCTCAGCGCTGAGAGACCGCAGCGGCTGCCCTGCGAATTACAGTAGTTCCGCAAACCGCTGTTCAGAGCGCTACGGTCTGGCTGGACCAACCAATGACTCGGCATGGTCCGATTTCTTCTTACCACTGAATACTGATCACTTTTTCATCCCCTTATTTTGCGGGACATACTATATCGTTGACTGTCTTTTTACTAAAGGGGTTTCCTCGCTATTCTCTTCCTCCTGACAGCTTTCTTTCCTCGCATTTACACCTCGAGAATTCGCGCATCCATCGTGGGATCTTCGCAGTAGGAACAGCTGTGCATTACGATGTGGGATCAGTCTAAATAACGAACTTAATGGACGGTACCACGTCAGTAAAAAACAGTCGTGATATCTCAGCAAAAAACGCCTGTCGGCGTGCTACGGTGAACGGAAAGTCCGGGCATACATCTCGTTCGTTCGAATGGCCAACTCTTTCTTCACCCCAAAACGATCCCGGAATATTTTCGTTTCTGATCTGATGATACTGCATCTCAAAAACTCAACTTCGTTTCCCATTCATGCTCTACAGGCACAGTGATATCAGGAACGAAAAGTCCTTTCTTTGATTCTCTTCTCCCTCTCTCTCTGACAAATACTATGTATGATAAAATCGCCTTCAATTCGACGGTTATGCTTTTCCACGTACACCCACTTTTTTGAGCTAGGTAATAAACTAATAACAGATCAGTTTTTATCGAAATTAATTCGAAAGGAGAGGAGGGGGGGGGAAAGGGGGAAAGGGAGGGAGACTTGCCGTGACTTTTTGGGGTGTGAGTATTGATGTGTGTACAGAACCTTCGTCCTATGTAAATTGAGTGATCCGCACAGAGCAAGCAAGGGCCATCCAGAACACACTTGTGGTCGAGGAAATAAGCGAGGAGGGGCATTTCCTAGAATTAGTAGTTTTTTAATTGCACTAGGTCTTTGGACCGAAATAATTTATTTTATCGGATTCGCTGAGGAGGAGAGTTCCCTCACTACGGTGTCTCCCCGAAATTCACCACTAACAGCAAGGTGAAAAGATAAGGTGTTACATTGCATAGCCATTCGTCTATTAGTCACGGCAAGTCTCCCTCCCTTTCCCCCTTTCCCCCCTCTCCTCTCCTTTCGAATTAATTTCGATGAAAACTGATCTGTTATTAGTTTATTACCTAGCTCAAAAAAGTGGGTGTACGTGGAAAAGCATAACCGTCGAATTGAAGGCGATTTTATCATACATAGTATTTGTCAGAGAGAGAGGGAGAAGAGAATCAAAGAAAGGACTTTTCGTTCCTGATATCACTGTGCCTGTAGAGCATGAATCGGAACGAAGTTGAGTTTTTGAGATGCAGTATCATCAGATCAGAAACGAAAATATTCCGGGATCGTTTTTGGGGTGAAGAAAGAGTTGGCCATTCGAACGAACGAGATGTATGCCCGGACTTTCCGTTCACCGTAGCACGCCGACAGGCGTTTTTTGCTGAGATTTAAAATAACTGCACAGCATATCTGAGCGCTATTAGCAATTTTGATCGGAAACCGGTTTAAATCAAGAAACCACTTAGGCTGTGGTTTACCGCTACTCCCCACGCGTTCTGCACTTAACAGTGTTCACTGTTAGGTAATTTCAGCTTATAAAAGCAGAGAAAAGAAAAAAGGCTGCAAAAGATGTTGTTAAAGTAGATAAATATTGAAAGAAAAACGTACTTTTTTCACCGAGTAAGGATCAGCCATAATATTTTCAACTTTGCGATTACCACCTTCCGCAGTTGATGATTGAGCTTTAGCGAGATCCTCTTTTTTGGCAAAATCAACATGCAATAGCTTAGGGTTACTAACGGGCCAGCGGACATCATGAAGAGCATGGCGCGTTTCTACAGCTTGATCCTCATTCTCGAACTGAAATTACAAATCAGAAAAGGCAGTTAATTTAAAGTTAAAATTAAAATGCTCATGCCAACAAAGCTTACATCTCTTGTTTCTTGTAGTAAATCCATGTAGAGAAGTGTCAATACAATAATAAGGCAGTTGCAAGGGTCTGAAATTTTGTTTTTTTATAAAGGGAATGATAGTACTTGTTGAGCCGAGAACAATAGAGCCTCTGGTTTTTTCTAAAGTGTCCCAGTTTTGGAGATACACACGTGTAAAGTTGCACAAAATTGAGTGCATAGTGAGGTTACTACGCAGAATTCCCATTTAAAACGATGTATTTTGGGCCAAAATCTCATCTTTGGAACAATGGGACTTAATTAGAAGCCAAAGGCATCTTTGTTCTCAGCTCATCAAGTACTTTCATTTTCTTCATAAAAGACATAACATTTCAGACCCTTGCAACTGCCCTATTAGAATCAGAGTTGGGCAAAAAATTATTCGGAGATTATTCGGTGTGTCCGGCAACGCCGAGTCAATCGAATTATTCGACGAATAATTCTACAATTGACCTATACCTTCCGTGTGTTTCCCTTTCCTCAACTCAGGTAACAAACCCAGTTTTCAGTGTTGCCGGAGTCATTTCATTATTTCTGATTATTCGGTTGCCCAACTCTGATTAGAATGAATGACGTGGCTAAAATTGATTCAGAAACAAAATTTTACAAGTAAATGTACTTTTGGATTTTTTTTTTTTTAAGATGGTAGAAACATTTATCTACAGTAAAACCTCCAGTTAACGAATCTCAGGGGACAGAATAAACTATTCGTTAATTGGAGTATTCGTTAACGAGAATTTTGCAGAAAGACCCGGTTTTCAGCTTGTAGAAACAAAAAAACTCGAAATTTTCCGTTTCGGGTGTTGGAGCCCCTTCATTTCACGATACATGCAATAACAGTGGGTGTACGGTAGATTCACATCCTCACCGCTAGGAGCCGGCCAGCTACTCCCGTCCCCCTCCCCTCTTGCAGCTGGCGCCAGCCGCCAGACTGCACAGCGCATACGCAGCACACTGTCTCTGTCAAGCGCGTTCCGTGTTCCGACGCGTTTGAGCAGAAACTCAGCTTCTGCGCAGCGCGTATCAGCGCAGCGGTAGAAATTATAAATACGGCTTGGAACTACGCGATTTTTCTGAGGAAATTCGTTAAAATATAGTAAAAATGGTCGGCGGACCGCAAATTTTCTTCGTTAATTAGAAAATTCGTTATTCAAAATTCGTTAATCAGCGTCTTTTTTTACACAGGTAAGATAGGACTTTTGACAGGACCGGCCGAAACATTCGTTAATTAGAGGTTTTTGTTAACCAGAGTTTCGTTAATCGGAGGTTTTACTGTATCTCTATCATTTTAGCTACAGTAAATTTTATTCTCTTTCATTTTAGATACAGTACATTTATCTATTTCATCTCAGCTACAGTACATTTATCTCTTTCATCTCAGCTACAGTACATTTATCTATTTCATCTTAGCTGTAGTGCATTTATCTCTTTCATCTTAGTTACAGTGCATTTATCTATTTCATCTCAGCTACAGTACATTTATCTCTTTCATCTCAGCTACAGTACATTTAACTCTTTCATCTCAGCTACAGTGCATTTATCTCTTTCATCTCAGCTACAGTACGTTTATCTCTCTCCTTTCGTTGCTTCACACAATGGAATTTTTTTATGTTTTGTTTTGGTTTTTCGGAGATTGTAGAACAATTTATCTATCTCTCATTTAAGTAACAACACATTTCTCACTAATTCTTTCAACTTTTCTTTCGTATTTGATGGAAACTGAGAAGCAATGGGGCTGTTGCACACTTTTGCTATCAGCGATTTGTTAGACAATTCAGTAGTAAAAAACCTCAAAAAATAACGATGGCAGCACTAAAAACTTCCTAAATCAACTTTTAAACTCAAAAAACGCTTTTACTTGCCCGAGCGTAATGGTGGCTTTGGGCAATAATACTGGGAGATTCCCATCTAACAATACTGTAACTCCATCAAGAGTGATCAATAAGAAACGACTTTCATTTGACACCGGTGTCACTAGGGGTTGCGGTACCATTCATCAGATGTGGATCATCACTCTGATGACTAATTACTCTGTGAATCATCCTTGTCAGCACAGAAAGAGTGACGAAATTAAGATAGAAATCTCCCATTGTTACTGCCCTCGACCACCATTAGGCCCTTGCAAATAAAAGCGTTTATTGAGATAAAGAGTGGATTTTGGAAGTTTATAGTGCTGCCATTGATATTTTTCGAGGTTTTTACACCAGAATTGACTGTTAAATCGCTTACAGCAAAAGTGTACAACAGCCCCATTGGACGAAGTTCTGCACAGGGGGACCAACTGCTATGGGTTTCCTATGTGATTGGTTCCCTTTGCTCCAATTTGTCTATCTCTCTCATCTTACAGAAAACAATACAACATCCATCTCTCTCATCTCACTGCTGATCTCAATGATATTTTATTTTTCAATTTTCAGGAAATAACTTGAAAATGTTACAGAAAACATCAATATTTTGATGTTGGCTTTCAGGTTTTGATTGGGTTAATTTTTCTTGGATTTCTTACTCATTCAAGTTGAAATATTCAAGAGCGGACCTTACCTCGACGAAACATTTTGATTTTATAGAATCAATCCAGAAGCCACCTTCTTTAATTTTACCAGTGCGTTGCAGTAATTCTCTGAGTTGTAAGATTGTGAAAGGCCGCACTAAATTTGTGATTAGAAGAACAGGTGAAGGAACATTCTTGGGTGGAGTTGGTGGCCTTGCTAATTTCTTAGCTTCTTCAGATAAAATTGATATTTTTCTGATAACTTGCTTCCCTAGAAACAAAGGAGAGAATGACATGAAATAACTTCAAGGAAATCACAAAAAAGGTGTGCTAAAGAAACAAACGTTCATCAAAGTCCAGTCATCAGAAGTAATATGTTCATCCAAAAAATTTTCAGCGAATTTTCTTTTACCGTGTCGGGTGAAGATTCGAGGTTCGGAACATTTCGGGTGATACTAAATAAACGCCAAAGTCAACAAAACCACTTCTAGCCGATCTGGAGCGCTGTTTCTTGTTGTCTCTTACCATTGAGTTACTCTTTTCGCCCCACCTCGCAGAACAGGTACGAATTCGGAGGTTCAGGTACAGATCAGTGTCATCCATCGTTGCCGAACAAACAGTTCGGGTGAGATAATAAAATGAGGAACCGTTGGTTCGGGTGAAAATCTTCACCCGACACTGTAAACAAAATTCACTTAAGCTTTGATATCACTTTAAAAGCAAAGTGGCAGTAGCCACCCACGCCAGGTCAGAAAACGCAAAATGGATAAAATTTCCTAAAATAAAGTTGCTCTCAAAGTATCGTTAATTTTTGCAAGTCCCAGCCAATTTAAAAAAATCAGTTTCAGTTTGGGAAAATCCTTGAAATAACTGATTAGCGATTCATATTGAGAGGCTATCGAGTCAGTGTTATTCTTATGGGTGGTGTTTATCTATGGAGTGGGCATTTCGATAGAAACTCTTTAATCTGACTCCACAACATTCACTTGATAGCTGAGAAGTCAACCATAAATTTTGGTGGGGATGTAAAAGTTTCTATCAGAATGACAACACCAAAGTTAAACCAACCATAAGAACAACACACACTTGATAACGACTACGTACGATTACAATATGATTGCTCAAAATTAGCCTTCTTAGAGACCTTGCTAGGAGAAGGGCGTATGAGTAAATTTAAACTTTTGAGAAAAATGCATTTGAATATTTCACGGTGCTTTAAAGCAGGGAAAATTCAGAACTAAGATTTAGTTCCATCTACTTCCTGGTATCAAAAAACCATTTTCAAACTTTCAAACACAATTTTCTCGAACGCTTACATTTTCTTATAAGCGTGTCTCCCTACAATGTCTTTAATCACTCATGAAACATTCATGAGGGAAATGCATAAAGTACCTTTGTTGTTCACTTCCGGTGAGGATGCTCGGCGCGATTCTTTAGAATCCTTTTTGGATTGTTTATCACTTGACTTTCGAGCGTCTTTAGAGTCCTTCTCCCGTTTTTCAGATTTCTTGCCTTCATCTTTTTCTTTTTCTTTCTTTTTTGAAGCTGGCTTTTCATCGGCTAAAATAACTTGCTGATCACAATACAGCTCATCATCCGAGAGGTCTCTTGGAGTTCTAATTTCACCTTCCTCCTCATCTTCGTCACCACTTGATTTACCGTCGGAAAATTTCAATTCTTCTTCTGTTAATGGTTTAACATCTGGAATCAGCTCCTGCAAAAAAGAAAAATTAGCAGGATGAAATAATGATCAGCAAAAATTTGTGGAGAGTGAATCCAATGAGCTTTAACTATATGTATAGGGGAGACACCTTGTTTGTTGTATCTAATAATCAGAGTGCGTAGCCGAATCATCAGATAATTAGAGAACGAGAACCCAATGCAACACTTCATACTCACGAAATAATCTTTTGAAATCAGGCTTCTGGGCACAAGCTCACCCACTGTTTTATCCATCCTTCTACCGAGAAACTCCTCAACTTTTAATTTGAGGTCGAAAAATAAGAGGCAAATAAACTAAGCCTGTGTAAAATGTCTATGAGAGATGACCCGCACAGCCTCCAAGTTGTCTTCTTAAAATTGCATTTACGACCGATAGTTTTTCGTAAATTCTTTTGTAATATGCGCGGTGTTACGACCTGCAAATAATTACGATGTCAGTCGGGTGTCGCAGTCGTATCGATCGACGATCTTCCGTCTCTCACCGCTGGTGACAGTGGTGACTCACCAGTGTGGCGCGCGCAGCGGCCGGCGTTTCCGGTGCACAGTGGATGGAGTCAATGGGAGGAGTCGGGCATGGAAAAAATTACGAAAAATGCAAATGTGAATGTTTCTATCGTCAGAAAACAAACTATAAAGGGTAATTCTCGTAGTAAATTTTACAGTAAAACCAATGAAATTACTTTGAAACTTCTAAGTTGCGTATTAACAAAGATGTACGCATTTAAAGTTTCCACGCTGAGTCCAGCGTCTCTCATTGACTCCCTTGACTGTGTGGCGCTGCACTGGCGAGAGTAGTGCACGCACTGCGCTGCGCAACACAACGCGAACGCAGCAACATTTTCTTTCAGAGATGCTCTGACTGTAGATTTTCTTATCTTTTCCTAAAACTTCCGTCAAAATACGCAAATCTGCGTAATCTGATGGCTTACCACTCCATTAATGCCACCAAACGCTACTTACGCGTGTGAGGGGTTGCAAAACTTGACTCCAAACTGTCGGAACCTGCTTCCCGCGGCGTTAAGCACAGTTTGTAACAATTTTTGAAATGACGTTTTTCTCAAAATAACGTTGTTTTTTGCTGGTCCCCTGAAAAACCTTATTTCGAAGTTTTACTGAACTTAAAAAAAAAAATAAAATAAGCATTACCTTTAAAGAATCAGTAGAAATTATGACAGGAGTCTCCTTTTTAGCAGTACGACAAGTACCCCAACGCCGCTTCCGTTGATCTCGAGGTAAGCAAGCTACATACAAAGAGCACACAAAATTAACAGCAGGACAGGAAGTGTTAAGTGACAAGATTAAATGTTTCACGAAAATTAAGGAGCGAACGAGAAAAAAAAAAAAAAAATTGTGATAATCGATCAATATTTACTACCACTTTTCAACTGCACAAATCGAGAGTGTCGAGCGTCGCATACATGCAGTGAGGATAGCATAAGGTGCTACATGACAGCACCTAAAAGAGCCAGTGACTGATCATGAACAATCATATTGGATGCCATCCAGTGGATGATCAAGTACCTGTTATTCTTATGGGTGATGTCATTCCAATAAGAAGCCTTTCATCTCTACAGAAACTTGTCGATAGCTCGGGAGTTATTGGTGCATTTCCGCAGAGATGGAAGAGTTTCTACCAGAATGGAACCTATTGGAATGACACCGTACTTGATCCATCGGTTTTGTGACATTATGATACGCTCGTTCATAATCAGGCTGCAGTATGAAAAAAATATAACTACGCCGGTCGATAGCAAAAATATTTACAAAGGTTTTTATTCTATCTCTCTCTTTCATTCCAAACTTCACTAACTCTTAATTAGAGATATCTTTCTGATTAATTTCCTTCTTTCTTATCTTTACTCCCTCTTTAATTTTATTGCTGTTTCTTACATTCCGCTTTCTTGTTATCCTGGTGGTAAACTTTTTGTTAAGGGCTGGTCCCGTTCGTTTTCAAAATAAACAGATAGATAAATAAATAAATGATGTAGTAGTAAAGTCCAGCTACCCAAACATGTTGGTTTGTTACGCTGATATTTTACAGCAAACACCTGGACTGCATAAAAAAAGAAGGGGTGGGAAAGAGGAGAGTAACAGCGATCTGCCAGGGACACTCAAAATTGTGAAGGAAGTTCTTCCTTCTCAATTATGAGGTTCTAACAGGTTCTGAAAAAGAGGAGGAATCAGAATAGAATAGTTTTAATATGTTTTGAATATCTTACCAAAAGTACTCGGAACAGCAATTTCTTCCTGTAACAGAGAGTGAACATTTTTTTGTTAAAGAGGGATCAGCAATACATGCTGGAAAAAACTTCAAATTAACACAGTTTGCTAAAATTCAAAGATATCTGAGCTTTGCTTGAGCCAAAGTGTTCGTAATTTATCTCTCTTTACAGTGGTACAAAGAACTCATTTTTGATTTTCGGAAGATAAGGTCCCTTTCCTTGTGACAACGCGCCACAAATTGAGAAAGATTCAGGTTACATACAATGCAGATTGCGTCGAATCATCAACGCAGGACTCCTAAGACTGCCTGTTACATAGTAGTACGTTAGAATTTCAAGATAAGCTTTCTGCATGCAGAGAAAATTTCAGGCTTCTTCAATAGATTCGTAATATTTGCTTTATTTTTGCAGAACTTTTCAAGAGCTTCATACCAAATTTTGAGCAAGAGAACCATTTAACAAAGTTTATTTTTAACCCTTACCGCTCGTTGCAAGTCCTACTCGACATAATCGTTTTACAGAAATGAGCTTGAATAGCAAGCTGTACTACGCAAATATTGTTCACTAATTCGAATCTTTCGGAACAGCAATGTAACACTGAAAAAACGCAAACAGCACTTGGGTACCTTGGCGACCCTATGTTGAACTATTGTCATGACCGCCTAAATTCACAAAGGGGCTGCAACTCACTTGTGTTGTAAGCAATTTAAGGCTTGATTCAGATGTAAAAACCTGTAAAAATAAGGATGGAGGCACTAAAAACTGACACAACAGGCAATTTGACAATGGCCAAATACGATGTAGGTCGAATTATCCGCAAAATCCCGCAAAGCTCGACACAACAAGCTTTTTCCCAAAAACCTTTATGTTTCAAGAGAAGCTTTGTGTATCTCACAGTGTAGTCGGCCACTGGCTAGTCCATCGCTGGCCGATCCGCCAATGCCCGATCCGTCACTGGCTTGTCTACCACTGACGAGTCCACGGCTGCCCGGTCCGCCACTGATGATCCGCCTCGGCTAGAGGCGGAAAATTACAAGACCAAAATGACAGGACTAAAGACATACTCTGAACCTAGTAATAATTGAACAAAAAACATCAAACGTGGCGTAATGGACGTTGCAGTCAAGTACGGAAATAATGAGTGGACCAATGGGTCTTTTGCACACTTCGGCTAGAGTGTTTTAAAATATCATTTCATACGTAAAAAGCCACACAAATGACAATGGCAGCATCAGAAAACACCGAAATTCGTTAATAAAACTCATAAATTGCGAAAAGCACTGGACACTATTCACTCCTGTATCCTCTACCACATGCACTATATTTCGCGGGGTTAGCACGGCACATTGAAAGAATCGTGGCTGATTGTCATCACAGCTGACTTCATAAACAAATAAACAGTAAACACTGACAGCGCGGCGTCTGTTCGAATTCTTACATCTCAATATTTACAATTCCTCACAATAGGTTGTAAAAAAAACGGAAACCGATATTTGAGTCGGCAAATTATTAAAATGAAACAATAACACGCAGAAGTTCCGAGGATGATGATTGAAGTTAGAATCGTACTTGGAACTCTAGTGCCTTATTGTTTCATTTTGATAATTTTTTTACACAAATGTTGATTTGAGGATATTGAGACATAAGAATTTGAACAGACGCCGTCAGTGTTTACTGTTCATTTTTTTAAGAAGTCAGCTGTGTTGACAGTCGCCCACGATTCTTTCGATATGACGCGCTAATCCCGCGAAATATAGTGCAAGTGGTAGACAATACAGGAGTGAATAGTGTCTAGTGTTTTTCACAATCTGTGAGTTAATTAATGAATTTCGGTGTTTCCTGATGCAATCATAGTCATTTTTATGGCTTTTAACACAGGACCTGCTAATTAAAAACGCTCTTACCCAAGTGTGCGAAATGACAAGGACAAAAAGTCTTTCACCCTACTGCGACATTGCAAGGGCGGCCACACAGAGATTGCGAGAAATTTCTTTTTTGTTGCAGAGGGGGAATTAAAGATGAAAACAAAGGTTCCGGACCGAAAAATAGTTTGAGATAAACGTGATTTCGATACATCAAAGTTCAACTTGGTCAAACAATTTTTACATTGCTCTTGGGGGAGAATTCACGGGACTGGAGGTTTTGTTCGACATAACGGAAAATTCTACTTATAATTGGTTCGACATGACAAACTTTTACTGCATACGAGTTTGGGAGTGGATTTTGTGCGTTATTAGTGCTACCACCGTTGTTTTTACAGCTGAATCAATCCTTAAATTGCTTGCAGCAAAAGTGTGCAACAGCCCCATTTTGTAAACAATAGTGCAAGCTGAAAGGGTTCATCAGTAGATCAAGATTTACAAATAAAACTTGTGCATGTACGCAGTGTAAGACTATTTAAAGATAGCAGAGAAGTGGTCCAGCAACTCACAATGTCTTGAGTATCGTTGTTCTCGGAAAGTCCTTTCAGCTCCTCGATGTCATTGTCATCCTGATGATGGTCCTCTGGTCCTTCCCCTTCTTCTTCTGCTTCCGCTCCTTCTTCGCTCGCCGCTTCTGCAATCCGCCTAGACAGAAACATTAAGCAGGTATCAATCACAGTGCAGAAAGTAACATTGACTGATGAGTATGGATTGACAGAAATGGTTCAGGAAAGTTATACCGGGATTTCAATGAGTTAAAGAGACACTAGAGACATAGAATACTCTGAAAAGAACGGATACTCTAATTCATTTTGAAATATTTTTTACTTTCGTTATCTTCGAGTACGCCATGTTGGAAAGTTAACATTTCCAGCAATCTTTGGCAACTAGAGTTCCTGAATGTAGAGAGTTAAGACATGAGGATAGTCAACCTCTAATTGGTTAACAAGTTTTAGGCTCTACGGGTGCCGCCAATGGATTTGTTTTCGCTCATTTGTTTACAGTTGGTAGTTGACTAACAACGGGTCCAACAGTGTTTTACAGATGAAAGAGTTAATTAATGATGATCTGTTAATTTTAACCTATACATGCCCAACATTATTTGAAATTTTAAGGTGTTTTTCTAAAAAAAAAAAAACCACCATCTTGGTGTTAAAATATTAAAAAATGTGAAATTTCTTGGTCCAGCATAATGATACACGCTGAAAAATCCCAAAATTGGTTTTTGTGTAAAATTGGCCTAACTTTACTGCAATTTGGTCCAACAAAAACACAACAAGTAGGTCATTAACGACCCAATGGGCATACATGAGTTAATCATGATGCACCTCAAGAATCTCTATAATGCCCAAAAGAATCTTTAAAAGCGTAAATGGATGCCTATTGACGAAGGCAGAGAAACTTTACACCGTTAGAAATTCTGCAGCACTGTAATCTTTCCTTGGGACCAAAACACAACAACAACCTTCAGAATGTAAAAAAAAAGAAGTGCAAAAACGCATCCAATCGTGGCACCCATGGTAACACTTGTCTAGAGACAACAGAGACCACGCACTAGCCGCACATGAACGATTTTATTTTCTGGGACTCAACAAAATAACATGGGGAACAATATCCAACGGTTCCTTTGTGGATTGTTGACCAACGACCGAAACATTGATGCTTCGCTCCGATTGGCAACTGACATTAACCCTTTCTGTCATGAATTATGAAAGAAGCGTCACTGTAATATGAAACTTATACCATTGAATTGAACCAATTTTTCTCATACGATTTCATGTGAGTCAATTTTTCCGAATTTCCATAAGCCTCCACGTAAAATGTCGTCCATTATAATGGACACTGTAACGGAAAGGGTTAACATCTTTGCTGAACATAGGAGCCGTATGATGTTGCTTTGTTGCAACCCAAAAAAAAAGTTGCCACTACGGAGTGCATGGTCTCTGTTCTATCTTGTCTTAACTCTCTACATACAAGGACTCTATAAGCAACTAGCCAAGTTATGATTGGTTGAACTTCAGCCCTCGTTATAAATATACCTAACCTCAAAAGGTGCGTCCGCCATCTTGAGAGGGGAGTGTGCACAGATGCCAGTTCGTGCAGTTTAATTCCAAATCAGTTCATCCTCCATGTAATTCAAATAGCACTTTTCAAGTCCACCAAGTTACAAAGAAAAATTAAAGAAAGTGTTAAAGATTGGCTCTTAGTGTTTTCATAAGTTTTTAAGGAGCTTAAATCCGTGGGAATTCTTGCTCCGCACTGCTGCAGAAAAATTGTGTAAGAGACAAGTTAACAACAGAGTAAGGTCTTACCTCTTCATTGATGAGTCCACCTGACTAACTGACGACAGTACACCTTTCTTTTGGTCTCCTCCTGAGTCACTTTCACTTCCTTCTGATTCACTAACGTTCTTCTGATCCCTACAATTAACAAAAACAATTTCTTAAAAACTTAGAATAGTACCGCATCCTCCCGCGTAAAAGACGCACTTGCAGATAAGGCGCACCCCAGATTTTGAGAGGGCAAAAAAAAAAAAAAAAAATCCCGCGTATAAGCCGCACATGGCGAGGGTTGAGGAGGAATAAAGGAGAGAAATAAATTGAGAAATTAGCGTGAAAGAGGAGAAAAGGAACGTTTACTCTAGACTTGTATCCATTCTTTATCACCATCAATAAGAGTCGGCAGACTTGCCACCGCTTGAAATCGGACTCATCTTCAAGATCGCTGAGCGCTTCCGGTTTGTCGGCTTCAGTTTGCGCGGGTAAGATTCGTGGCACAGCACTCTTCACGGGAGGCGGCGGCGCGGGCCAAAGTACAGGTGGTGCCACACCATATCTTCTAAGCGCGTGTCAAAACAGAGGTTATAGGTTTGCTTGAGTGATGCTTACTTTTCGATTTTCGGATCCCATGAACTCAAAATTTTATGATGAGATTCTTCAATGAATTCCGCGATGATAAGCAAAATCGGTTGTTGCTCTCTAC
Source organism: Trialeurodes vaporariorum (assembly GCA_011764245.1). NCBI lineage: Eukaryota > Metazoa > Arthropoda > Insecta > Hemiptera > Aleyrodidae > Trialeurodes > Trialeurodes vaporariorum. The sequence goes on from VMOF01000002.1 coordinate 61,341,141, forward strand.
ACATGTCAAAAAGACGTTACAGAATGATTACTGAAAAAAATTGATGATAAATTGTGCTTTTTTGGCGAGTTTCGCAGATAAGGCACACCCCGGATTTGAAAAGTAAAAAAGTGGAAAATAGGTGCGTCTTGTGCGCGGGAGGATACGGTAAGTTGAAAAAACATGCATTAGAATAATAAAACAAATCTCCATGAGTAATCTGTTCTACATGTTCCGCCGATAAGATTATTTGCTTCATTTGTTTCCAATAGAAGCACTCTACTCAAAGAATTAAGTGAGGGAGAGACATGTTTGCCGCATGGGACAAGAGCGCCAGGAGAGCAGGGGAATTTCAACCAGAGGTGTAGCGTGCAATTTGGCAACATTGTCTATGTCTATTTAAACCCATGTTGAAGGTCGAATTTGAGGATATTCACCGGAAACCCAATGGTTCAATATTTTTAATGAATTTAAAAGGAGAAACTACAACGTTGCCAAGTTGCACGCTACCCGACTGATTTCAATCCCTTTCCTCTGGGTTTGGGAACAGTGCAAAAATAATAAAAAGAAGAACAAACTTTTCTTTAACAATTGTGACATCAACAATCCTAGATACAGCCCAAAAAAAAATACTTATTAGCTATTGGAGCCCTGTTACCAAATTCTGACATTAAATATTAACAGTGGTAGTAATAGTAAAGTCCAGTCGCCCAAACCATGTGTTCGTTATGATGGTATTTCACAGCGAACAACTGGACTGAGAATACAAAAAAGGAAAAGAAGGAATGGATATGCCTACCAAAGTACCATGGGTACATTTTGTACTGGGGATTCAGAAAGTTTTCAAACCGTTATTAAAGAGTGATCCAAAACAATAAATTTTTTTTCAAACATTAAGGGTAACCTTGTTTAATCATACTTCAAAGTAACCGGAAACAATAATTGATTTATGAAAATCAGCACACTTAAATTGGAGTTTGAAAACTGTCCTCCTCCCAAGAACAAAATGTACTTGAAGAGTCAGATTGAATACTAAGAGAACTCAGCAGTTCAGCATTTGCCCAACTCTGACACCCAGCTAATCAGTGAGTCTTGGAAGCCGTCAAAACAAACGTAGACTGGCATCCCTATCTCTTCTATTATAAAACCTTTAAAACCAATTAAAAACTAAATTTTACCGAATTTCTTCCTTCTCGTGATTTTTGAGTCGATTGTCAATTTCTCCCGACTCATTGTCTCGGTCTGGACTGTAATTGAGCTCGGGTGATTCACCACGGTCCAACTGGGCAACATCATTCCGATTATGCTAGAGAAACATATATAATTGTAAAATTAGTGAGTGAATCAGCAATCTCCACCAATAGCATACATACCTTACAACATTAGTCAAAGTAAAATACAAACATTTTAAAACCCAAGTACCGAGGCTCCCAAAAGAATCTTCCACATCACGGCGAGAGGGGAAATATTTTCACCCTTTCCGATGCAAGAAAGACGGCAGAGGAGAGAAGCGAATCGGCCCTCGGCTAGTATCGAGATAAAAACATCCGTAGCACTCCAACTCAATGTCTCCGCCCTCCTCCCAATCATTCAGCAATGAGATGATACCTCTCACTGCTCGAGCAGTAAAGTGGGCGTAAGAAAATTTCCCCTCTCGCCGTGATGTGGAAGATTCTTTTGGAAGCCTTAGTACAGTTTAATTTTGAATAAGAAAACCCGCTTTCACCATGTCCACAAAAGAAAAGTATAAACCGCCGAAGTTGCTACCTTCTTCACTTAACCCGTTAAGGACCAACCACAAATTTATTCATTTCTGTCTCTTCCCCTATAATAGCCACTCCATTGATTATATTATACAGTGCGTCTGTGCGTGGGCCAGTGGGTGCTCTATCTGTACAAGAGGATATTAACAGCAATTTACATACAAGGCTGTCAGAATGCGCGGGAATAAGTGAGTTACAATCCTAACTTGGTCTTTAACGGGTTAACGTATGAACTGAGAAAATTAAACAACTAATAAGTTTCTGAGGTTCAAGTGGCTTAAATGTTGATCTTTCTTAGCTTTGAATTGGAAAAACTGCAAATTAACTTATACTATTACCTAACTTAAAAATAACTCATTAACTAATCAACTTATCTTGCAATTAACTTACTAATTTATCTTCTCTTATCTCACTTAGTCCCCTTTTCTTTGTCTAATCTAACTCTTACAATGCATAAGAAGAGGGTCAGAAACAAGCCACAACTGCCCAACAACAACCCTTTGTAGTATTTTATTTTAGTTCTTTTTTTTTCTTTTTTCAAATTTAATACATAGAAGCCTCAATTTGTGTATTAAATTCTTCTCATCCTACAACAGCCTTCCAAGGCTGACTAGATAACTTCCCTTCATTTTAGCAAACAGAACTCTTTAGGCTGCTTTGATTAAATGCTAGTTAATAAGGAGTAAAGTTACCTCGAGATCATCGGCTGGTTCAGCATTAATTTGGACAACATCATCATCGTCCGTACTTTCATTCACTTTTCTTGAATTGACGTCTTCTTGCTCTTCAGTGACAGGTACTTCGTCTTTCGAAATATCTTTGGTATTCTTCGGTTGCCTGCATAAATAAGACAAACAAAATTTTAAACAGACTGGAAAAAAAATAAGACCATACTTTGTAATTTTAAGTTACTTGATGGATGCATTATAAAGCGAATTTTACTATCGGTGTCGAGTGAAGATTTTTACCCGAACCAATGGTTGTGCAATTTATTAACTCAACAGTAAGCGGCTCACCTGTCACCTCCTTTTGTTCACGCTCTCTCTCTCTCACTCTACATTAGAGAGAGACCATGTGTGAGTCTTTGTAGTGGGAGAAAGTGGGCGTCAACTCTGGATGGAGTGAGAGCAAAAGGAGCAGCAACCATCGCCAGTATACAATAAGCCGCTTACTGGGGAGGAAGGTCACGTTTGATTGATCAGCAAATTCGTTGTAAATGCCGAGATTTCCATAAACTGTAAGCTCGATTATCTCAAAAACTTCCAATAAAGAATTTTCAGGCCCATGAGAACTTTTGATCAGGACGACGAGACTAACAAAATGATGCCTTTATCGAATTTAACCGTAGGCAATTTTCCATAAGGACTGTGCTACGTCCTTGACAATCATGAACTATCAAACCTTGTTGAAAAACATACTGTAATATGTCTTGTTGATGCCACTTTAGAGGCATATCTACTTGTTGGAGGATGTTAACCCTTTTACAGGAGGTTTATGTAACATGGGATTCAAAGGAATATAAATGGACATTTGGTAATCTTGTCGTACGCGCTCTACCGCCGATTCGCGATCTACGCATTGACAGTATGTGTTCTACTGGAAATATCATTATATATATAAAGCTGACGTCCCTCCAAAATGTTTTTTCTATTTCCCGAAAATTGGCCGAAGCGATTTCCCTCAAATTTGACACGATGATTCCTTAGGGTATTTAGAAAAAATCTGTCGAATTAGTTTTCTAAAAAGTTGTCTGTGAGCGCCGCAAATTGAATTTTAAAATAAGAGTGAAAACTCATTTTTGCACGACGCACGGACAGCGAGGTCACGAGATGCTCCGCGCCATCGCTGAGCTGGATTCTCTGATCTGCCCCTCCCCTCCACTCTACGCTCGGCAGAGTCTCACCTTATCAGTTGACGAGTCAGTGCAGCGAGAGCGGTGAAGGGGGGAGGTTCGTTCGTCGCTCATCTCTTGCGCACCGATTACTGCGTTCTTTCTCCAAAATTTTTCTGTCGCTCGCCCGTACCCGCAACCTTCTCTCTCACTCCTTACGGACGCTCATCTCTCTCGACTAACGCACTCCCATTCTTCGTATTAACCATTCGTTTGCCTTTCTTCTTCTTTCCTCTCTTTTCATTTTATTCTTTAAATTTTTATCATTTCGACTTATATCACTCGGGATCGTTGAATAACGTTCCTAATATTTTGCAGTATGGTCTTGATTTAATTTTTTTTTTTTTTTTTTTCTTTTTTTTTAAAGAAAACATTCTTAGCGTATTGTGCATTTATTTTTTCCGTGGATTGTCACCGTTATATGTAACCTTTAAGCACTCGCTTCTCTTTTATAATTCCTCTTCGATTTTCAACGCTTTTATTTTGGTATCCTCCGCGTCTTATTAGTTCTTTTTACGCATTGCGCGGCAATATCTTTTTATTATTTATTTAATACAGGAAAGTGCAAGCGCTTTGCGCACACATTTTTACACTTTCATCTCTTTAATTCTCAGCACCAATTCTCCATTTCATTTTTTCATCTTTTACCAACTACCAACTAGCCCGTAACCCTAGAATGCTGGCCGTGGAGGACACCCGTAGGGTGTCTGGAACGGCTAGTACTATCATATGACTGTCATATGACTACGTCCATCCTCACTAAACTGTCGTCATGAAAAGGCGGGAAAGTGTAATAAGATTGCTGAAAACTTTTCTTCCTGAAGGTTAGTTAAAATTGATTGTGAAGTCCAAATTTTTGTGTCCCATTTCAAAAAATCCCAATTTCGACCCTTAAAATTTTTCGTATTTATTTTTTTTTCTTTATTTGTCTTTTGTTCATTTTTTTAAATGTTGGCGATGGATTTATACGAAATCATCCGTAATGAAAACTCGACGGTGCAATTTTTGAAGGCGCATCAGTTGCTGCCAGAGTTGGAGGACACCGCACCCTGTCATAAGTGCGGGGGGGAAATGAAGCCTTACGTAAGGAAAGCTCGTGGGAAAGAGCGGACCGTGCTACGCTGCAGGCAAAAAGGCTGTCAAACGACGCGATCTGCCCGAACCGGAAACAAATTTTTTCATTACGTAGATAGGAACGGGAGGCTTAACAGTGGACTAACGTTGGCTCAAATCTTGGAAATTGTGTTTTATTGGTGCCACCAGCTATCCCAAAGAACAGTGCGTCAATTGACAGGGCGCGGTGACCATACCATATGTGATTGGTACAGCTTATGTAGAGATGTCCCCATAACCATGTTCCGGAGACGCGAGAAGATGGGAGGAGCTGGCTCTATCATTCAGATGGATGAATGCCTGCTCCGGGGAAAGCGAAAATACAACAGAGGTCGCTTCCTCGGCCGCGATGAGCCTGCTGAGGAGTTAGACGAGGATGACATCGAGGATGTAGACATATTCACACCTAGGAACTACGGGACACGCATTGAAGGGCCATGGGTTTTTGGCATTTGTGAGAAGAAATCTGATGGCGTCACGGAGGCGCGAACACTCAGCGCATTTAGTCACTATGGGCCCCTTTGAAGCAAAAAATAGTGCGACAAATACGTGGGACCTCTCCGGAGATGCTACCATCGTACCTTATCGAAGCATGGTGGAGACTGCGAAATCGGAATGATGATTTGTTCATGGCGTTCATGAGAGACGTCAAAGAATTCGCAGAAGAGCATTAATTGTGAGGTAAGGCTACCTATTATTCATTCATGCTATCAGCGTAGAGCGCATACGACAAGCGGCTAACGGCGGTAGAGCGCATACGACAAGCGGTTGGCGGCGGTAGAGCGCATACGACAAGATTACCGGACATTTTGTAAAAAATTGTGTGATTCATCAAAATTCATTGAAAATTATCCTCTTTTGAACGTTCTAAAAATATTTCAAATGAAATCAAATCCTAAAATGCGTGCATGAAAGGGTTAAAGAAAATAAATAAACTAACTTCAAAGTTGGTGACTGTGCAGATTCTGTGTCAGCTGAATGTTTCTGATTATGATGTGATTCATCAACAGCTTCAGCAGAAGAGTTAGTTCCATTGGTGGCTCCAATTTGAGAAGAATCTTTTTCTGTGGAGACCTTTAACAAGGAGGAAAGTACTGGTTAGTTGTATACAAGATTTCAAATGGTCAATTTTATGATGATATCACTGTTGTTTCATGGCTTATGGTTGGATCGTTGGTCACATCTTTTATCCCTCTAAATCTCTTGCAAAGCGCCATTGGCGCTGATTTAGTTGTCACTCATTTAAAGTTGTTACAAAAGATAGATAGATGGATAGATAGATAGATAGAATCCGTCTGTCCCCCAGCTGCAGTCTTAGCTCTTGTGCCCGGGTCTTTCACCGCGAACGACACACTTCTGTGGGGCTCCTTCATACCCATTCAAACCATTTGGTCAAGCGAGGATGTTAGTGGAACTGATCATCATTAAATAAATTGCAATTAAAATGGTCGAAAAAATAAATAAATTGTAAAATGTAGACTCATTCTGAAGGAAGGGCCTTAATCTGAATAAGACAAAATTTTCAGGAGATAAAAAAAACGACACAGGAACAAATTTTCAATTTCTCTCTAACAGCAACACAGCCAAACATTCTCTCATACTCTCAAAATTTAAACATAACGATTTAATCAAAACTTTGACAATTTTTGCACCGAAACTAAGGTCCAGTCACATAACAATAAAAAACATGAGTCAAATATTTTGAAGCAAATTACACTTCCTTCAAAGAAGATAAAAATCCGAGGCGGACGCAAGCAGCATATTTTATTTAAATAGTAACCAGATTCGGTCACTTTTTTACTGTATAATCAAATGGGTGTCCGCCATTCTTGGTTTCGAATTTTGTGACCAGGTTACGGTTTTCAAAACCTACCTGGCAAGGTTGGTTACAAATTCGTTACCAGGTCACGAAAATCTGGGACAGGAATAATTTTAATAAGTGTAATATTATGTTTATCTAATATCAATGTGATATGAAATTATAATAAATAACATTAAAATTATCTACAAAACATAACTGATACATATTATACAAATAATCAAGCAAATTATATCGGGTGTCCCAGACCACCCGTGTAGGGTATTTTTCTTGAAGACTGCTGAACCAAATGATTTGAAACGAAACAGTCGGATAGGGAATTCACCCCAAATTTTCCATTTCTGATATTTTCAAAAGCCCCTGACAGGCCCTCGGGGGGAGGAGGTTTGGGGGCACAGTTTTTTTTTTTTTTAACATTTTATTGAGTACAAGGCAACAACAAAAATGTATTAATCCCAATATTTATAGCTAGTTAAGAATAACTTCGGTTTCTTTAAAATTTTACAATGTAGAACAGGTAGACTCTACAGTACAAAGTCTTAGCAATAGGAATTGGGGCACAGTATTTTGAGCAAATGGGAAATTTATCAAAACTAAATGTCGTTAGTTGCCTCTACTCAATGAAAAAGAACTTCTTGTTACCTATATTGGTGACTTTTTCGAGAAAATTTGAAAAATGTGTTTGAACCCCCCCCCCCCCCCCCCACAAGGGCCCATCAGGGGCTTTTGAAAATATCAAAAACGGATAATTTGGGGTGAATTCCCGGACTCCTGTCTCGCTTTAACGTTACAAATCATTTGGTTCAACAGTTTTCGAAAAAAAAAATGCCCTACTTGGGTGGTCTGGGACACCCGGTACAGTCACCAAGTGACCAAACCATGACCGAACCTGGTTACTAAATAAAAATTACTTCTAGTTTCTTTGTTAGTATCCATAGCAAGCACTTGTAATCAACGGTTAACTATTGAACTTACCATAGAATTTTCCTTAGCACCCTCCTCACCATCTTCCTTTGGAACTTCAACTTTAGACACGTCCGTCTCAGTGTCATCTGCAGTAAATTGTCGACGAGTTTGCTTTGATGATCTACTGCTTGAGGCCTCACTTAGACTCTTATCGTTTTCAGACTCTTCTGTCTGTTTACGTGACCTTTTCGTCCTCTTTTCAGGGATGACCTCTTCATTGTCACTGCTGTCAACCTCTGCAGCCTCAGATTCAGCTTCTGATGATGATGACTTTTTCTTCCGCCTGGAACTTCGATTAGATCTACGAGGTTTTTCCGGAGATGCTTTGGTTTCTTTGGGTTTCCGCTCTGATTTTCTTCTCATGATTCAATCTCTACACCGAGAAAAAATTGAAAAGATTAGCTTGGAATGAAGTACTGAGAGATAATAATAATCTTTTAACTGTGAAGTTTGGAGCTGGAGTTGGTTTATTCTGAGGAATTTTTTCAGCAGGAATAATCGCAAAGTGGGAATTTACTCAATGGTTATGGAATAAATTTTTAGTAGATAGAGGTTACAAAACAGTAAAGTGCGTTCCAATTGGTGGCACAGAATTTGACCATTGGTTGAAAGATCACTTGAAAATAGTATTTAAAAAAATAACCTTGAAAATACCGCGTAAATTTCTGGATTGGGTATTTTTTCGGCAAATTTACTAGGAATATTCCCGACCCCATCACTAGTTGGAGTATCATTCAGTGTGTCATTCTATATCAAACCAACCAACGCAATGAATTTTTTTTCACAATTCCTAATTTTTATGAAACATGGTGGAGTTGTACGGTCGGAAAATTAAATAATTTCTGTCGACTCCTTTGATTTTGGCCCAGGTAGGCCACCAGCAATTACTTAAATTCACTGTTATAAGTATTAAAGGTTGCTTATCAGAACCAAAATCTAAGGAGTCGTCTGATATTATTTAATTTTTCGACTGTACTGACCTGTGGGTCAGTCCTACTGCCAACAGATTGGACTTGTGATGGTTGATTCTTACGCAAAATGCCAAGCAAATTACAAAGGACGCAACCCCACCACAGTCCATACAGTATGAACCAAGATATAGCAGTTTGAAAAAGCTGTTTGGTGATATATTTCTTCGACAACAATTTAAATCAATTTGCATGCTTGTACAACAATTACAGAGAGCAATGCTATCAACAACATAAACAACCATTTTGGAGCCCTCAAAGGTTTTTTGAAGTTTTTGAAAATTTGGAATCAGCAATTTTCTTGTAAAAGGGTCCATATCAACAATTTTGGCTTTACAACTGCTCCGCAGATTGTAAATTTGCACAAATAAATGCTCAGTGGTCTCAAAGTTCCATTAAAGCCAGGAAGAAAGTATTTCGCCAGATTCTTAAATTAACCATATTCTCTAAGCTGAATTTTATGCTATTAGAGTTATGATTTTGAGACTTTCGAGAGCTTTTAAGTTCCTAGGGGGCTATTTCCACTCTTTCGGATGAGACGAGACAATGAGAATTCTGCTCTTTTGGATGAGACGGGACAATGAGAATTGACCAATCCCATTAGTTTAAACAGTGTCACATCACAGATTTCAAGTCTCACAAAGGATGGAGGAGTCATTTTTCTGAAATGAACGACGCAAACTGCAGCAAATCTATTACGTGCGTTTAAATCAATGGGAATGATCCGATTTTCGCTATCTCGTCTTGTCCTAAAGAGTAAAATCAGCCCTCTGAGACTCAGCACAATGCTGAAATGGTTTCAAGACAATATTACAGATTTAGGTTTTTAACAAGAAAACAACTCATTCAAAGTCGTTGAAACATTTTAAAAAACTTGGGGGGGGGGGGGGGGGGGGGTAAAAAAACGGTTTTGGACAATTAGAGTGGACCTGAGTGTTTTTTCTGAAAAGAACTTGATTTGAGAAGTATCTCCGCCTTGTGGTTTTTGAAGTTTCTATTTTTTTAGGGAATTTTGAGAATTATAGAAAATGGGTTAAAATGAAACTTTTGCCCTCAGTAATTTAGAACACAAAGAGCAATCCCCCCCTAAGATTAGTTCCAAAATGCTAGGAAATAAGTGTTCTTTCCAACCAAGTAATAATTTTTTTTTTTTTTAACTTAAAACCTTTGCCGCAGTAAAAAAAAGGCAAATATTTCCTTAACACCCTGTACGAATAGAGAGCTGAGGCCAAAAGGATTTCGACTTAGCATTCTCCTGATAAACAGGGATAAGCATCAAAGCGGTCTTTCGAATGAACTCCTTGATTCAGGATCGCAAGAAAAAGGAATGGAAAAAAAATAAGTTAGATTCTCTATCTGGTAACAAACGCGCGTAACAAACGGGATAGCTGACTCCAAAAACTGGAAAAAGTTGGTGAAAATGTTAAAAAAACAAGCCAAAAACAGGCCTACATTGTGCCAAACGATGCCGACTAATACCTCAGTAAGTTTCGTTCTTTTTTTTTTTGCCTTTCCTATTAAGAAATATTTTGATTTTTAGGGTGTAACGAACGGGACACCTCGGAGGAACTCATTTTATATGGTCTTAATTCAGTGCAAGATTCGTCAGCTGTTAGCAATCCTAGAAAAAACCAAAGGCATCACGAGATAGCCTATACCTTGAAGAATCCATCCATCCCTGTCCATTCCTGTGATTGGTTTTGTGATATTTTAGAAATTCAGGGATTTGAGACAATTTTTCAGAAAAAAAGGGTGTAACGAACGGGACATTTTTCCTCGAGTGACCCCCCCTCACAATTTTCACTGATTTCTTTATGCTTTTTTGTAACAATTTACTTTAGTTTTCATATCTGTTTCTTCATTATATTTCGAATCACATGCCTCAATGTTATGTGAATTCCAGGATTTTAAACCTGATTTTTGACCTCTCATATCGGTTTTAAACTGATTGATAAAAATATGCTAATCTGAGCAGTTTCTGAGATCTCAGTAAAAAACTAGGGTACCTCGAGTTTATCTTTGCCCATAAGAGCTTCTCCCAGAGATCAATTTTACAGTCCATTCAGAAGTCTCAAATTTTTGACCATTTTTCTAAATTGAGGAAAGGTGTAACGAACGGGACATTTTCACACCTGTAATCTCCTTCAACCATGATTCCGCCGAAATCTTGCTATATTTTTGTAACAATTTAACGGTGTCATAATGTCTTTGTTTACATTATAAACCCCTTCAAATGCCTCCATATTGCACGCATTTGATGATTTTAAAACCTAATTGCGGCATTTTTTCCGAGGGGAAGGGGGTGTAACGAACGGGACAGTTTTTCGCCTATGACCAGCCGTTATCTCCGTTAGAGTTATAGATCCCTATTAGTGGTCGTACAACGGCTTTGAAATCATAAAATTTGCAAAATTCATCAGCCAGGGAAAATAAAGAGTGGCTCAGATATAATTTTCTTCGATTTTTCTTTTTATTCATTGTTTTTCGAGGTTTGAGAGATCTGTGTTTGTAATGGTCCATTTATCCCGAAATTAGAAGTTTTAGTTAGAAGTTTTATCTTCAGAGCTTTTAGATATTTTGGCTGACTGTGACCTCACCGCTCAAGGATGAGATTTTACAGGATGAGTGTCAAGCTGCGCTCGGTAAGCTTCCTTCACATGATCGTTTCTTTTAATAGGGCATTTTATGACAGCATACTTACAGCGCACTTCGGAATCTGGGAAGCAGTACCTTCAACTACTGTGATGCATGCCTTGTTTAGATTTTAGCAAATTGTAATTTAAGTGGTAAGGGTTAGGAAAAAAACGAGAAGTTAGATGAAAAACCTTTCTTACAGACTCTTATCTTTGTGGATGGTCTGACACAACTTTTCAGTAGGATGTTAGGGGTCGTTTCACAAAAGTTATCCGATGGAAGATGGGTTTGTTTACTGCGCAGAGATGAGTTTGCGTTTCTGTGCACGTGGAAGAAGAATACATGTCTTTGCGCAGCAAGCCACATGACCTGTCATCGGCCTTCTTTCATGAAAGGAGCTCTACAGTGCTTTGAAAATTCAACCACAGTGGATTTTGTACGTCCTCGATCGTTTACGTAATTCTTCTTCAAAGCCCAGGGGCAAAATATGGAAAGTAAACAGGGGATGTAATTTTTCAGTTCTGTTTGGCATTTCGAAATGACAAAACACCTACATGTAGGTTCAGTTTGCCAACATTAAGCAGCCCAAGAAAAGAAACTTCATTGGAGTATATTGGCGGGACACTAACACAAGCTAGAGAAGAGCCATTTAGAGTAACGGGTTCTGAGAAGTAGCAACGCCTGCTTCCAAACTGCATCAAAACATGTTGGTGAGCGGAGGTTAAGGCAGAGTTTCAGCTCGTAGCTAATCAACACCTCAACGATGCAGTTCGGAAGCTGCCACTGCTACTTGTCAGAAACCTGATAAACACAACAATTTAGCTCTAGCATTGGGACAGCTCTAAAGCATTTCAAAGGAACACTGAGACCATGGTAAAAGAGCAGAGCTAGGTTGCAGCTTGGAAAGAGAAACTGAGACTCACACCTCTTGAAGGCTAAGGTTAGGTCTACCAAGTACATCATAAGCCCAGCTGGCTTTGAGGCATGAACGGGATAGTTCATAGGCGATTTACTTCCTGACTTCCTTGACAACAATGAAGGAAATTAGAAAGAGGTGTGATTGCAGGACTGGAATCTACATTGCGTTTAAATGAGTTAGTTCTGTCGTAACTGCGGATCGTGAGCCGATAGAAAAACAATGAGGAAAAAAAAGTACTAGAGTTGGTAAGATAAAACAGAGAATCACCTCTACTTACATAATTAAGTCAACGGACTGAGCTGGAAGTGAAAGAGAACGAGATTAGCACAACAAAGTACAGAAATACATTTTAAGTCGGAAAGTTCGGGACAAAATGTGTGCATCCTACGTGAAAATACACGGCACCGGACGAATTCTATGCGAAGCAATAACAATATGGCGGAAGTGTGGCCATGGACGAAGATATAACCAAAGACTTCTAATACTATCTAGACCTGACATATGGCCAGCTCCTTAGGGCAGATTGGGTATGCAACCCGTTGGTCAGATTGGTGCACCGCGACCGAGATTTACATTGAAGTAAATGGGAAAATAACGATTTTTAAAAAATCATAAAAAATAGTAAAAAAAATGTAAACCTATTAAATAGGGTACCGTTCGAAAGCTTATGCTCCGTAGATTGGGCGCCTTTTTTTAGTTTTTTCAATTTTTACTCCAGAACTTTTCTACAGAGGCTTAAAGCTTACAGGAAATCCGCGTGTGTGTACGTAAGGCAGTGCGAGTGTGTGAGTAAATGAATGAGTGAGCGAGCGGACCTTTTTTCGTTTTTTGTCCTTTTGTACTGTAGCAACTCGGGTAGGTTGTGAGAGGGATGAGTTTTGCATGTGTTTCAGTAAAGACAGGTAAATGTGCGTATGTGTGGGTGTGCGTCTGGTGCGGCTCCGGTCGGCGCTTTGTTTCGCACGGTCATTGTTGACGGGATCGGCTGGGAAAACAATGGGCGAAGGGTCGAACCGTACTCACTCACACACTCGCACTACCCTATGTACACACACACGGATTTCAAGTAAACTTTAAGCCTCGGTAGAAAAGCTCTGGAGTAAAAATTCAAAAAACTAAAAAAAGGCACCCAATCTACAGAGCATAAGCTTTCAAACGGTATCCTATTTAATAGATTTAATTTTTTTTTTACTATTTTTTATGAATTTTTTAAAATCGTGATTTTTCCATTTGCTTCAATGTAAATCTCGGTCGCGGTGCACCAATCTGACTGACGGGTTGCGGCCAACCAGGGACTATTGTCCCTCTACTCAGCCCTAGGTTCCCCGCCCTAGTATGAGCCTTTTGTCAGGTCTAGATAGTATTAGAAGCAAAGAGTAAACAAGAGTCGCAATTGAATGGAAGGCCTGCGTGGTCAACGTAGATAAGGGATCCGAACGCGGGCTGGCCTGGGCTGGCCTCTGATTGGCTGCAACGGGTGGAGCAAAAATGACTCGGGGTATAGGGAAAATAACACGGGATTTTCGTTCCGGGGCGTTTATCTCGAAACCTAAGCAAAATAGTATCTAAACAATTTATACGAGTCGATTCAGCAGATTTTTCCAAACAATTTGATAGGTCATAAGTGCCACTTTATTGCAAATTCGAAAAGACTGTTTCAGTTTAAAAGTACGCACAATAGTGTGATTACATGCTTGGCGTGTGTTCGAGCAGTGTTTAAGTAACTCACTATTGTGCGTACTTTTAAACTGAAACAGTCTTTTCGAATTTGCAATAAAGTGGCACTTATGACCTATCAAATTGTTTGGAAAAATCTGCTGAATCGACTCGTATAAATTGTTTAGATACTATTTTGCTTAGGTTTCGAGATAAACGCCCCGGAACGAAAATCCCGTGTTATTTTCCCTATACCCCGAGTCATTTTTGCTCCACCCGTTGCAGCCAATCAGAGGCCAGCCCAGGCCAGCCCGCGTTCGGATCCCTTATCTACGTTGACCACGCAGGCCTTCCATTCAATTGCGACTCTTGTTTACTCTTTGATTAGAACTATTAGAAGTCTTTGGATATAACTAGGGACTACCGACTGCCTATCTCCGCCCGTGTTCAAACCTGTTAGCGGGGAATGCACCCCGACTAGCGCGCTCCAAGCAGCGGAGACGGAAGCTATCATCAATCCTTTCGCACGGAGACGGAAGCTATCATCAATCCTTTCGCAATAAGTCAGCGCCCAACCCCGGGATCGAACCAAGATCGAACCCGAGATTCCGCCGCGATTCTCAAATGAAATTATACAGCCTGAGCCACCACAACGCATGCCTGCATGAGCGGAAATTGTGCTATACAGGGTGTAAAAAAAAAAAAGAAGCAGCTCCAAATAACTCGAGTTTGGGTTCGAATTTAATAAAACGCTGAAACACGGGTTCTATTATTTAGAGGGGGATATCTTTCAGGGAGGTTGCCAAATTCCAGCCCCCCCCCGGGGGGCGGATCCGGGGGTCACCCAAGGTATATGGAGAACAGGAATGGACAACACTCGACTCAGGGGGCGTGGCCACTTGGGAAAAAGCGATTTTGCCGCCATCTTGCTCCTAGAGTACCTATATAAGGAGAGTATAGCCGTCTGTGAATCCTACGCTGATTGGCTGCGATATTTTAGGCGTTCAAGGAGCTCTTAGGGCCCCATTTCAAGATGGCCGACCGGGTCGATCGTGTAACCGTTGTAAACGTTGAACATTTTCTAGCGGCAAACGGTCATCAAACTCACCGTTCACCAACACCGTTTTCATCAACAATGTAACATAACCTCAAACAACACGATCTCCGCCATCTTGAAATTGGGCCCTAAGAGCTCTCATGATCGCAGATGGCCATACTCTCCCTATATAGGTACTCTACTTGCTCCTATTTACACCGTGTATCTTGCATTGGTGTTTGTGGTTAGGTTTGAAGGGGAAGTTTATCTGAAGCAATACTTTATTTATTTGAACAATGAAATGTAATTTTTATTTTTAAATGTTAATGTTGTCACTATAGAATGGATTAACATCATTAATTACGTTGTTCACTTTCCTTTTCAAGATGTGAAATCTAAATTTGAATCACGCGGTCAGAAAAATGGCGGCGGAGTCGCTTTTTTCACAACCAATCAGAGCCACCCTCAGAGTGTTGTCCATACCTGTTCTCCATATACCTTGGGGGTCACCACCCCCCCTAAATCACATTTCTCAAATGGCGACCCCTAATTTTTATTGCATAACTTTAAAGAACATCAAATTATAAGCATTTTGGCGCTAACCGCAGGTCGATATCGTTTATGGTGTTCGAGACATCGAAAGTTAAAGTTCGATTTTGACCCATTTTCAAAAATTCATAACTCCCACTAAAAAAGTCGGAATTTAAAATACTTTTAGCTTATAAAATGGGCAAAAGAAAAGGTACAAAAATGGGCAAAAATACCTAACATGTATATCTAATGAAAGTAAAAAAGGTTAGTATTTTTTACTTTTAATTTATTGAAATGGAAAGTCCCCGGCGGTTAGAGTTGGCCAGGGCTTCAATTAAATTTTGAGAAAGTGGGGGGTCGAAAGCTCATGAGTCTTCCTCCTTTTTAGTCGTCTTACATCTCCCACCCAGTCCAAAAGCCTAACGGCCAATGGGTTTGGATGGAGGTGCAAGCGCTCTTCATACCGGTTGTACATTCTGGATACGAACAACTCTAAGCTTTCAATCCCGAGTTTCAGCCCTGATATCGCTGTTCCTCTCATACCATCTCGCATTCGCGATTTGTCTCAACAAAAGGTTCTGTACGACTTCTATCCTATGAACGTTGCTCTTGGCAGAACACGCCCACAACTGGCATCCATAAGCCCAAATGGGCCTTATCATGGATTTGTATAAGAGTATTTTGTTACTCAGCCTTAATTTCGAGCGGCGTCCAATTAGCCATAACATTTTTCTATTTTTCAGATTAATTTGTTCCTTCTTTGTTATAATGTGATCTTTACATTTTAACTTTGAATCCATGATAAGGCCCAGGTACCTTGCTTTCATGGAATGGGGAATGATATCCCCGTTTAAAACTAGCGGAGTGTGGACGTAAGTTCTGTTGGTAAAAACAACATTCTCAGATTTGGTCGCATTCACCTTTGAACGGTCATGAGAGGTCCATTCCTAGACGTCCCGCAAGCTCTCTTGTAACAAGTGAACAGTACGTCCATACTTTTGAGCCGAAGCCACGTAAACAGTATCGTCAGCAAAAACTCCAACTCTACAGCCTTTACGTGGCCTCGGTAGGTCCGAAGTGTACAGGCTGTACAAAATGGGTGAGAGAACCGAGCCTTGAGGAACTCCGGCTCTGATTGGACGAAAATCAGAGTAGGAGTCCTCAAATCTCACTCTAAAAAATCGGTTAGAGACATACGATGATAGTATCTTAACATGGTTTCCTGGAAGCGTTTTAGACAACTTGTAGATTAATCTTTCGTGCCGTACACGATCAAAAGCCTGCGACACATCCAGGAAAACAGCGTTACAGAAGCCTCCCCCCTCCAGGGCAGCTTCCACAATGGAAGAAATTCTGTGGAGCTGCTCCAGAGTCCCATGTTTGGCTCTGAATCCGAATTGTTCATCGATGATAAGTTTTCTATCACCGATGATCCTGTTTAATCGTTTAATGTACAATTTTTCAAATAATTTGCCAATGATGGGTAAAAGCGATATAGGCCTGTATGAACTCGGTTCCGCCGGGGGCTTTCCGGGTTTCAAAAGTACAATTACCTCAGCCTTTTTCCAATGACTGGGTACATGTTCTAGAATTAAAACTGAATTAAAAATTTTAATCAATAATCTTAAAGCTAAGGCTGGAAGCTGCTTGATTACAGCTCCTGAAATCAAGTCGAAACCTGGGGCCTTCTTCACTTTAGTTTTATATTTAATTTCCTCGAAAAGTTCATCATAGGTAAATTTTGAAATTTTCACTTTTGACAATAAATTAATATTTTTATTTTCTTGATGCAAGTGAGTTAAAAGGTCATCGTCGTCACATGGATTCGGTTGAAACGTATTTTCCAGGTGATAGGCGATAACTTCTGCTTTATCTGGACTATTGTTGGCATACCCGTCATAGGACTTACGTATCGGAAAACTAAGCTGGGCAGGTCGCTTCAAGTATTTTGTAGCCTTCCATAAGCTATAGTCATCAATTTCCCTAGCCCCTAGGCTGGCTATGAATCTCTCAAATTAATTGTTCCTGAATTCACTCAATCTGTTTTTTACTACGTTATTCAATCTATTATACTCCCTTTTATCTTTTCCTAGTCTCGTTCTTACCATTATTTTCCTTGCTCTCCTTTTAATTCTAATCAAGTCTACCAGATCATATGGAAGACTACAAAACCTGATACCCTGGGTGGCGACTGGAGTGCATGCTTTAGCAGCGTCTTGGATCAGCTTAACGAGTAAATCATTTTGATTTTCGAGATCTTCGACACTGTTAATATGTATATTTAAATTTATTTTTTCATTCAATATTGATCTAAATTTTTCCCAGTCTGTTTTGTGAGAAGTAAGACTAGGAGTTTTCTTCATTAATACTGGGGTAGTAAAAATGGTTAATGTCACGGGTGAATGGTCAATTTTAACATCCAAGGTGTCACAAGCAACTCTTTGTTCTAAGGGAACCTTTGTTCTAAGGGAACAAAGGTTCCCTTTTGCCCATATTTGTACCATTTTCTAATTTTCCGTTTTCAGCTTTCACCATTTTTCTATTCTAGTTTACCACCATCACTTTTCTTTTTTAAATCCTGCTTATATTTCTATTATTCTATTTTTTTTTCTTTTTTAATTCTGATTCACAGTTCTTTAAATTTGTTATCTGTAATATGCGAATGACGAAATCTCTCTCTCTCTCTCTCTTAAAATGGATGTATATATGTGTCATACTCTATATTTTAGTTAGTATAAGTTGAACTAAATGTAAAATTTTAAAGACTATATAGTCTGAAATTGTAATACAAATACTTTAATTTGTGTATTGTAATAAATAAAAAAAAAAAAAAAGCTTAAAAAATGCTCTAAAAAACAAGTCCTTTTCAGAATAAAATAAGACTGTTCGAGAAACCTGATTTTTAGGCTTCAAAAAAAATTCAAAATTTTCGATAATTTTGAATCAGCGATATTCTTGTAAAACGGCCCGAATTAACAATTTTGGCTTGAAACCGGTTGGCTGAGTCCAAATGAGCGATACAAAGCGCTTAATAGCTCAAAAAGTCTCAAAATCACCATTAAAATTACCAAATTCAGTATTGAGAACAAGGCTAAATTCAGAGTCAGGAAACACCTCTCTCTCAGACTTTAATGAGGTTGCGGGGTCAATTGAGAGCTTTGCATCGCTAATTGGGACTCAGCCAACCGGATTCAAGCCAAAATTGCCGTTTTACAGGAATATCGCTGATTCAAAATTTTCGAAAATTTTGAATTTTTTTTGAAGCCTAAAAATCAGGTGTCTCGAACAGTCTTATTTTTTTCTGAAAAGGACTTGCTTTTTAGAGCATTTTAAGCTAAAAATATTTTAAATTCTGTCTTTTTTGGTGGGAGTTATGAATTTTTGAAAATGGGTCAAAATCGAACTTTAGTTTTCGATACCTCAAAAACCAAAACCGATATCGACCTGCGGTTTGCGCCAAAATGCTTAGAATTTGATGTTATTTAAAGTTATGTAATAAAAATTAGGGGTCGCCGTTTGAGAAATGTGATTTAGGGGGGCGGTGACCCCCGGATCCGCCCCCTGGGGAGCCTGGAATTTGGAAACACCCTAAAAGATGTCCCCCTCGAAATAATGGAACCCGTGTTTCAGCGTTTTATTAAATTCGAACCCAAACTCGAGTTATTCGGAGCTGCTCCCTTTTTTACACCCTGTATAAATGCAGTTCCGCAAACCGCTGTTGTAAGCGCTGCGGTCGGGACTAACAAGAGTCCGCAGTCCTTAGTTATATCTTAGCCCATGGTGTGGCGAGCAGAAGTAGAGGTGAAACGTTTGGGCGAGAATTTGTCCACAGTATTCTCAACACAAATCGGCGATTTGGATTTTGGCGGTCTGTTTGAATTGATAAAAGAGAAATAACGTTAGTTGGCATTTTAGGGGAGTTGTAACGCTCTTCGAGCGAATACGCTAGCTCCCGGTTCTTTTTATAATCTAACTTGAGGTTGTCTGCACTCGGAAAAGGGGTTTCTTTTTGAGGAGGGTGACAGTTTTTTTAGTATTTCTTTGGTGGACCACAATTGGAGTTCGTAGAAATCACGTTTATAGAACCTCAAAATCGAACTACATCGAACCAAACAGGTTTCTGTTTCATCTGTAATCTTTACTGATACAACTCCAAATTACACATGATTTTTTCTTTGCATCGTTACGCCTTTATTTTTGAACCAATTTGGCCCGTTTATGGCTCAAAAAATCAAGCAAAAACTAAGCAGGTGCTGACATTCCGATTTTTTGTCCATTATTTGTCTGTTCAGAAAAAACAGCCGAAAACCGTCAAAAATCGGCTATTTTCGGAGCCAGCTACCAGTAGGTAACGCCGTCTATCGGATTAAAATTTTCGGAAGTTTGCCATGGAATCACCTTAAAAAACGTTTGCTGCGTTTTGAAAACAATAACTACTTTGAAAGCGGAAGGAAAGACCCTTCGAGAATTTTATCTTCCGGAAGGACGGGCGGTCGACGATGAATTTCTGTTTGCACATACAAAAAAAGGTGACATTGTGTATATGTATTAAACCAGAAACGGATATCATAGAATATCCAACCGACAGTGAGGACTCTGAATATGAACTTTGCCCTTCGAAAAAATGGAAGTCCGGCAATTCTGTGAGATCAACCAACCCAAAACCAGAAAACAGTGCTTCTAACTCAGTCAAAGCAGACCGGGAACTTGCAAAATTGTTAAGTATCATTGATGAATTCAAAAGTCAGATTATTTTAGAAACCTATACCATCACAGTAAATCGTCATAAAGGCGCCCTAGTGGCTCTTTTCGATGCTTTAGATGATCCAAACTTCACCAAGATGAAAAGGTCTACTGTTCATTTTATTAATGAAAAAGGAGTTGGTTTTGGATTGGTTAAAATTTTGTTCGACATGGCGCTAGAGGAAATCCAAAATAACCAGTTGTTAGAGGGAACTGAACCTTCCCTCAGAACATTAAAAAAAACCAGCTTGCCATTAAAGACGGAACTTTCGAGAAATTTGACCAAATTTGTGCCATTGTAATTTTACAAACCGACCAGTATCCAGTAATATTCAGCCAAGCATTTTTTATGTTTATATCGGGACAGATTGAATCATATAGCCTCCTCTACTGATATCTTAAATGCAAATGTGAGAAATCAAATCGACACGACGGTCGCAGCTAAAACGTGCCGAGAAATTAACAGCGCCATGGCATCAGCAGATTATTTGATTATGCGGGAATATACACCCAAGTAACTGAAAAAAATTATCTGAAAGAAAGAAAAATAGCTGTCAATGGTAATCAATATTTTTATTTCCTTGCTTTGACTTGTTAGAATGGAAATGCTAAAATAAGTACGTGGGTCATTCAGTAAGTGACAAGACTAATTACTGTAGCAAAACAAAAGAGTCGTTCAATCATTCCAATACTTTCAAGGTATCAAAGTTACATCCTTATATTATTTCTATCTCAGCAGCTAATCGTGTGTATTTTGCAAGCATGATCTTTTATTTACTCCGTTAATGATGAAAAGTCTGTTGGAGCATCGCACTGCGAAAGAATAACACACAGTGATTAGATTTTTAAGCAAAGAGGATTTCAAGGGTGTGAAATCCACGATAGATTGTGGAAAGTGTCCAGAAACAGTTGTTTGATCCATCTAAATGCTTTCAAATGGATTGAAAATTTGGTACCATCATTCAAAATGACCTCCTCGTTTTTGAATGCAAAGTTTGACTCGCTGGAGATGAATGTTCCCGACTTCATCAAAACTTCTGACTGGCCCTCCGGAAGTCCAGACCTTGACCCGTTGGACTATTGCTTAAGAGACATTTTGGAGACCGCAGCATGCAAAAAACAGCATCCGAACGTGGAATCATTGAAGGAAAGTCTCATCTAAGCGGCAGCGGAAATCCCTCTTCAGGACCAGGGCTTAAGAGCCGTATTTAGATCTTAATTTTATGTTCTGCCCGGCGGAAAATGGGGGGAATACTAAAACGAGTTACCAATAATCGTTCAAATCCTGAATCCAAAGGCTCTTGCACCAACAGAACTTGATTTCAAAGATTCGGTTTCAAGTTATTGCGTTGGGAGCTCTTTAGGGAGCACGTTTAGGGGATCCCAACGCAATAACTTGAAACCTGTTGAGTCGCTGGTTCATCGGTGGATCATCGATGATATAAAGTAGTCTCATTCATATGTAATCTTTGCTTAGGCCTACAAATTGATTTCGTTCGCCTTGGCCGGTGTGGCACGTCGCTTTAAATCTCTCGCCTGAAAAATGCCGTTTTATTATATTTGTGAAAATCGTTTTAAATTACATTAATTATCTTTACTATAGCCATCATTTAATCCATCAATTATGTGTACTTTATTTTAACAAATCGATCCACCTAGTTTGGATTTTAACCTAATTTTATCATGGTAGCAGCCCCGTGGTTCTGCGCTTGTGCTGAATCTTTCATCTCCATCACCACGTTTTTCTAAGCGGACAATTTTTTTATTTTGATGAAGTGTCGTTAATCGTTTTATACCGTTGTCGCAAATCGTTTTTGTTTCACTGTCTGATCGGAATAGATGAAGATAACATCAGAATTCCTCTCTTCGATGGCACAAATTACTCCAACTCTAAGTTCAGATTAATGGCGCTCATGGAGATAAAAAGTTGTGAAAAGGTTATCACGATACAGGAAAGACCAAATTAAATCAATGATGCTGACTGGACCAAAGCCGCAAGTAAGACCAAAAACTAACTTTCGCAGCTTGAATTGATTAAAGACAAATCTACCGCCAGGGAAACGATATCTAAGTTTGATAGTCTTTACAATTTCCAAAATACTGCAAAGAAATTAATGGCGAAAAGGCAACCCCTGCAAATGAAATTGTCTGATTCTGCACATCCTTCGGAATTCTTCATTTTGTTGGAAAAAGCTGTCAGTAACCTTGAATCAGCTGGTGAGAAAATAACGGAAGACGAGAAATTAAATTTCCTCCTAATTGCGCTCCCTTCTTCCATGAGTCACACAATCGACATCATAGATGAAGTCCCAGATACTGACAGAAATGTAGAGTAAATTAAATTGAAAGTGAGAACTGCTTTTGAAACGAGGAACATCGTCACAAAGGTAGATAATAACCTTAATTCCCTGGGACCAAATTATGTTAGGTCCCGAGCATTGAATTGCGTGCATCTTGCGTGCGGTTTCGACCAATCAAAGAGCTTACGCACGGTCAAGTGATCGTGCGTAAGTTACGCTCGGTTCCGAACATTATTTGGTCCCAGAACACCAGAAACAGCAACTCTAGTGGACACAGAGGATTTAACAGACCATATCGAAGTAAAACACCAGCATCTCACAACCGAGGAAGAGGACTTAATCCAAACGTGCATTCTCACGGTTCAAACAACTTAAATGGACACTCGTCATCTCACAATGTAAACCGTCCCTACAACAACAGAGGAAAATGGAATAACTGGAGCTCTAACAACTTTCAATCTGGTGGTCAGTCTACTCATTGGAAATCTAACAACTATCAACCTGGTAATCAGTCAAATAATTGGAACCCCAACAATAACTGGAAATGATCTGCACAAGGAAGAGGTTAATCAAATCAATTCAGGCAAACAAATCGTTGACATACTGGACAATCATCCGGAAAATCAGCAAACTTCATTGAAGGTAATCATGATGAAAATTAACACGGCACCGGACGAATTCTATTCGGGGCAATAACAACACGGTGGAAGTGTGGCGAGGCCACGGAGTGTAACATGAGTGCACACAGACCCACCAAGGCGACAAAATAGTTTGACAAGACTGTGATATCGCGAAGTCGGCATCTGATTAGCTGGCACATATACAGGGACTCCAGCACAAACCTGGGCCCAATTAATGGCCCCTGGACTCTAGCTAATACATGATATAAGTCATATCTCAAAGAAAATAGAATGAATAAATGAATGTGTGGTACCGATCTATCTAAAATTCCTCATCCTCATCTGAGGTTGAGCCTTTAAGGTTCTAAACTATCAACTCATTTTCAGACATAACTAAGTAAAAAAATCAAGGGGGGAGAAGGTGCCTCAAGCAGAGACGTGAAATGCAATTTCACGATAAGAAACATGAAAAATTTCACGTGAAATTTCAATGAAATATTTTTCAATATTTTTCCAAGGAAATTTTAATTTTTCTCAGAAAATCCATTCCAGCAAATGAAATTATAAAACAGGAACAAAAATGTCTGAAATGTGGTCAACCGTCAATCTGTTTTTATTTCCGCCGGTTCGCTGGGGAACATAACCTCAATCAATCTCGTCAAGTTGACAAGTTCGCATTTCGATTTTGGCTCTAAGATTCTAAGAGCAACATCTATATGTACTCTCTTTCTTGCAGCTTTATTCTTGGGGATTCCTTGAAGCAGTCCTAGAAATCCTTTTTACCTTAAGATTCTGAAGGACTTTCCATTTTAAAAACAATTGATTGTTTAGTCAACATTTCCCTTATTTTTGCTTTGTTGCTCAATGCATTAACTTGAATTTTCAGGGAAATTATTTTGGAACCGATCGCGAGCTAGCCGATTTTTCAAGGACCGCAAGAAGTAAACTATACAAACTGTGTTAAACTGTAAGACCAATCCCCCAAAACTCACTCGAGAATTCAGTTGGACTGGGGCCGAAATTCTTGGCGTGGTGAAGAAACCATTCATAAAATTAAGGGGCTATCAGTGCCTATTACGTAAGTTCTGGTTCTTATAGACAATTAATCAATGTTTTCCGAGGATGAGCGACCGAGATCTAAAGGTGCTTCAAACTTCCAGTCTTTTTTTTAGAACTTATTTACTTGGATTTTTTTTTTTAGAATTCTTATGAATTTCCAGAAGTTAGATATGAAATCCAACAGCGTGAACCCGAACCGAAACGCAAACAGACTTTTTCAAAAATTGTGAACCGCAAACCGAACCTGAACCGATTTTGCTGCGGTTTGATGCCCTGGCTCTTGAGCCAGAAATTAAGATAAGCTCAATCAGTCTCAGGAAGGAAAGAAAATATGCTTTCCTTGATCCTGATGAAAACTGGGCTGCATGTAAATCCTTCAAAATTCCCCAAGTTATCCTAGGTAAAAGTTCTCTTGAGCAAATAAAATTCTATCAAAAAGTTTTTAAGAGACTCGCTTCTGAAGTCTTAAAAGTAATTTACGAATCTGCTAGATGTTATAATTACAAATAAAAACCTTCGTAATTAGTATTGCAGTGGTGTAATGGGGGAGGAAAGTCTTCCATTATTAAAAAACAAATATCTGCCTCAGAAACTGGTGCACTCTTCCTCCAACAACCATTGCTACCATTGCGTGTCCATTTGCTTGGACATGCTTCTTCTTCATACAACAATGATTAGCAAACATGCACCCGCTGCTCATCTTTCTCACCAAACCCTCTTTTCCACCCTTATCTACTGATCAATTAACAAGCTTTGTTCCTTTCGAATTCGAATGTTTGAAGCACCCTTACATTACGCTCTTATGTCTCTGTAATGAAACTAGCGTAACTCAAGCAATCCCGCGCTTGGTCTCAGAGGTCGTCACGTGATCGTTATTAGTCAAAAGTCTACATAAATACTAGCTCTTAAGCTCTTGTCGTACTTCTGTAATCCGTCATGTCGTCCGAGTCAAACTATCTAATAAAGCCATTGTTTAAAAGTCTAAACTTATTCAATAAAGTTCCATACATGACATAATTGGCGACGGGTTAAAAAAGTACATCTTTCGGTCAACCTACGTATTTTTGTAAGCAAGTGTCTTCGAAGCTTTTTTGGTTATCTTCGTGTACCACGTGCTCGTGTGTGTCGTAAATTATCATCTTCATGTCCGAAGATCATGTTTGTGTTCAATCCAAATCCGAGTCCGTGGAACCTGCTACGAGAACTCCGAATTTATAAGTGATAAAGCTGAATCCTGTGCATCTATAACCCTACCAATTACAGCCAGTAACACATTTAAATTCTCCCCATTTGGCTCTGAACGTGAACGACGTTCAAAATTCTTTGAAAAACTTTCTGCTTGCAAGCAGGACACATTTGGTGGCAAAACGTTAAGGATCTCTTGAATTAATACATCTACTGCCGGCTGAAATGATCCAACATCACTGGCGCGTCCTCTCGGATGAAATAAATGAAGATTTGCACATCATGAAGATTTTTTATTTGACACATGATACATTGTTCGATTAAGACATTTTTCTTCTTAAAACTGGGTCGAATATGTGACAAATTCAATTCATTGATTGGCTCCATGCGGACTGAAACAATCAAGACTTGATTTTGTGGACAAATAACATATGTATTTGATAGCTTTGCTTATTTGAGTAATTTCTTTTACAAATCAAACAGTAGGTCTCTCCTGTGTGAGCTTTCCTGTGAGAATGTAGATTTCTCTTCTGTCTATACTTGGCACCACAGATATTGCAAACATATTTAACATCATTTCCGTTCCATTCAATAAGCGGCGATTCTCCAAGCTCGCCTAAAACAAAACGAAACACTCTGCAATGTTTAATATGACCTGAGTATTCATTTCTCAATCATTTGTGATATTGTTTTCCAGACGTCGACGATGTACTAGCCTTTACAAAGGTTTAAGTACAGAAGTAATAACAAGGCACATAGACCATTTTGAGAAATTCCTTGCCACTGTATTCCGACTAGGATCTGTGGACCAATTTCATATGCATAAGATAGACATGCTTGGTAGAGTAGTTTCTATTACAAATCGAGCAGAAAGCTTCTCCCGTGTGAGCTTTCCTATGAGACAATAGATTTCTTTTGTGCCTATACTTAGCACCACAGACATTGCACACATACTTAGAATCCTCTTCATTCCATCCGATAAAGGGGTATTTACTGGACTCGCCTAAAACAAAAGGAAATGTTCCGAAATGTTTAACAAAATTTATATACTACTGTTAAAAGGATATCGAGGAAAATTCAAGAAAGGCGAACTATCCATCGTTCCATAATACAATGGCTTTATTGTGTCTTGATGAAAAACGAGGACCGGAAACATGTTATGAAGTTTAAAGTACCAAGGAAAATCAAGATGGTTTTAACACTACAGGTCAACAAGGTTAGCCCGAAAATTCAACTCTAAATGTCGACTCACTATCCATCACTTAATGTGTTCATCTACAAATGAAGCGAAACTAACCAAAGATAGACGGTCCAAAAATTTAAAAAAAAAATCATGCACAAGAAACGTGAGTTACTCAGCTGTTTACATTTTAGTCTCATTCCACCTTGCGCATCTTGTATCGTTTATTCTCCATCTAATGATGTGTCTGTGATGGCCAAGAAACACATTTCGAAAGTTCATTGAGAAAGGCTACGTTTTCTGTCTCTTTTGCTGCATCATTTCTCTTAATTTGGAAAGCGTAGCATTTAAACTAAAAAGATACAAATCGCTTCAGCTAACAGGATCTTAT
The DNA here is from genome assembly GCA_011764245.1 of Trialeurodes vaporariorum. Classification (NCBI taxonomy): domain Eukaryota; kingdom Metazoa; phylum Arthropoda; class Insecta; order Hemiptera; family Aleyrodidae; genus Trialeurodes; species Trialeurodes vaporariorum. The sequence goes on from VMOF01000002.1 coordinate 61,367,894, forward strand.
ACTTGTATCGAACACGCGTGCAGATTTATAACATCTGATTCACCACGCAGGGTTAATTCTTTCACACTGATACTCAACTAGCAAGGTCAGTGCTGACTTAGTATAAATTTATTTATTTTATGTCAAGTCATCGCTAGTCCGTTTACTATCTTGTTTCTTTGTGCTGACTTAGTACTTACTCATTATCAATATTCGAATGCAGTAAGTTTACACACACATTCTGTTCTAAATTGATGGTTTGAAGATTACTTTGTGAGAGACGAAAATCGCACAGCAGATAGGACAGGAGGACAGCAAGTCTAGGAAGATGAAAGAAAACTGCCGAGGATTCGAGTAACGTCCAAAATTCACTAATTTATTCACAAATTAGTAAAAAATAATTCTGTTGTGCGGTTTCAAAAAGGAGTTAAAACAAAACAATTCAAAAGAAAGGATTTTTGATAAGCAAGGACGGTATAAAGACTTTGGGAATGAAAGAAATAAAGAAACTAGTGAGTTGTTGTTCATCTATGTACTAATAAAACATAATAATACATAAAAAGGTTTCACATAGAAAAAGTAAATTTAGCAAAAGATTTCCGACCATTTCCATATTATACCAATTCAACTCTACACCAACTGAGCAGATATCAGTGCGAAACAATATTGGCTACGCCCAAAAATAAGTTGCTAGCAAGTTAACAAAAATTTCAAAAAACCGTGAGAACTAATGAGAGCGAAATTTTAAACGGCCAAAATAAGAATCTCACGTCCATTTATTAAGATCGAACATTCCGCATACACAATCATGTCAGTACTTCAAACAAAATTATCTAGGATGAAAAATACGAGACAAATAGTTTAAAAGATTGTTCCCCGCGAGATATTCGCCCTTAAAAGTTATCTTTAGATTGTACTCGAAAAAATTTACTCGAGACAATGTTTAACTTGAGACAAGAAATTATTCAGAATGGAAAAGAAAAGCTGAAATGCTATCAAGTCAAAATCAAGTTTTGTATGGGATAAAGAACATAAGACTGCTGCTGATGTCTATACGATTCCTCTCATCCTTCTTCAATAAGAATCCTCGCCGATGTAGTTCAAAATTTGCAAATAGATGGCGCTGAGTGTTCACCACCGTTGATAAATGATAAAAATCTGTAAATTAAATTATTTTTTTCCCTCAAAAAGTAGGATCGTGAAGCTTTCAGAATGGATTTCAAGAATGCGTACCCCAACGAGTGAACGAAGTTACGAAAGGGTTCAAAGCTGGATCTGAAACTACCAATCTCTGAAAACCGCGGTTCGATATGATTCAATCGATTCGTGATGTTCGGAGATTGGTGTTTCAGCTCAAGTTTTGAACATCTTGTTGAGGTATACACATTCTTGCAACCAATCTCGAGGGCTTGTTAATCCGATTTTTAGAACCAAAGAATTTAATTTGCGGATTTTTATCATTCATCGAACGGAGGTGATCACTTTGCGCCATCTATTGGCGAATCTGGGACTACATCAGTGAGTGTTTACGTTTATTGGAACCAAATTATTACAAATGTATTTAAAGAGTGAAGTAATTGTGCCAGACTTTAATTCAATGGTCAAGAATAGGAGAAAAACACCAAAACGAAACTTTAAAGAAAAAGGAAAAGCAATAATGGTTTCAATAATTAAATAAAAGGAGTTAAAAATATATAAAAACAGAAGTGTAAGAATTTAAGACAGGTTTTTGACGCAGAATGGAATCAAGAAATTGCGAAGTGTATTTTCAGAAGCATCAATGCCGTTTCAAACAATTCAACGAGCGACAACTAACATGAGTATGTTTAACAATGGCATTGTTTCCATTAGTACGTTTGAAATAAAAATTAGCAACAAATCAGGCGGAACTTTGCCTTGGACAGGTAACAAAAAACTTGAATCTAGCAAAGATAAAGTTATCCCAGATAGTTGTAGGCAAAAAACTAAAACTTTGCAATGAGGTCAAGCATAAAGTTTGGCCATAATCATGCTCTGATTCTCAGTTTTCACTGCGATTCTACTTGGAAAAGCCGTGCTTCCGAATTTGCGCTCCGAAACGATTGAATGAAAGCGATTGTGTAAAGGAGAACGCGTTGAATCAATCCGATACAACTCTAAAATGGTAAATAACTATTACTTCTTGTTACTGAGTCAGTAATTTTGCCCCCCCCCCCACCAATCAGATAGAGAAAATAATAAATAATTATAAGGAGTTGTTATGAATTAGTTTTAGTAATCTTACAATTGGAGCAACGTTTTGCGAAACAGTTATGATCATACTGACACACTCTCACGCTCTTGCACAGAAGTAAAAATAAAATGAATACATTTGGTTGATTTGATGTTTATTGGTGAATTGATTAATACATTTCCGTAAGTGAGTTTAAGAAGTTCGAATTTTATGCACCATTAAAAGATGCATCTGAAAATTATGTTTGTTTGAGTAGTTCTTTTGACAAATGCTACAGAAAGTTTCTCCTGTGTGAGCTTTCCCGTGAGAAATTAGATGGTGTTTATTTTTGTACCTCGCACCACAAACGTTGCACTCGTATTTTCTGTTTGCTTCAAATGGTGCCGCAACTCCTGGAATGTAAAACAGTGTGTTAATACCGACTGAATGCACCATACTATCATAGAAACTGAATATAAAATGATCCTGAATTAGATCATGCGAAGCGTTTAACTTCGCTAAGTAAACAAAAGAATAGAAAAAAAACTAGCATATTGAAGGTCTTAATTGGACACGTATTTGTAGAAACGTAACGATTAAACATTAGGGTTCAAATCTCGGTAAATAATGAGCCTGTTTCATAACAGTGTGAAGAAAAATCGCGGTTTCGATCCTGTACCTATTTCAAAATGCTGAGTTAGGTATCAAATGTCTGTCAATATGGTGAACAGATAGAACCCAGTAGAGGTTACTCAGTGACTTTGCGAGGAAACTTCAAAAATTCACTTCAGGGATTAAAATTGGTCTTTATTCATTTTAAGCTACGCACAAAATTGCGCAACTTCTAAGCTAAGAGCTGCCAAAAATTTTACAAATGAAAAATGATTAACTATTTGTATAAGCCCGAAAATTAGTCTGATCCGGTGATTATATGCGTATAGTTTACTTCCGAGTCTGGAAAATTTATTAAGAAAGTTTAAGGGGGTGGGTATTCAGGGAATAACTGACTTTTAAATGCAAAAACGTTTGTTTCCGACTATAAGCTACAGATTAAACATCATAAGGAGACGGATCAAAAAATAACAATAATAAAAAAAAAAAAAAAAATCGCACCTCTTGTAATTTGCGATCATATGCATATTTTTCTGAAAAAGCAGCCAGTTTAAAAGAAACTCCGACTGCTCTAAGAGCGGCTGAGAGGGGAGCTGGCTGTGTGACTGGTCAACTCTCTCTTCTTTCCCAATCGAAGTTTCCACTCGACTTTTCGATGATCGGGCAAAATATCGAAATTTGAAATCTTAACTTCGCCCAAGGCTAAAGATTAAAGAGGTATGCTCATCTGACTTCGCGCCACAAGTTCAGTGGCGCGCAGTTCAAAATCACTGCAGGAAAGATGGCCGACAAAAGTAAAAAACGTATACTCTTTGCAGAAAACATTGGGCTGAAAACAGCCCAATGTTTTCTGCAAAGAATATACGTTTTCTGTTATTCTCAGCCATCTTGCCTGCAGTGATTTTGAACAGCGCGCCACTGACTTTGTGGTGCGAAGTCACATGAGCATACCTCCTTAATCTACATATTACCTTGAACTTCGCCTGCTTCATGAATAAATCAAACATACACAAATAACCAAAGGGACTAATTTTCAAAGCATTTAATTCATCTTTCCTTATGCTATATGAATATTGGGAAAAATAATTAAAATGACTGAAAAGAATAAAAATGATATTAAGCCTTTGACGGGAGGAATCGTAAATAATTTTAAGTCATGAACTTTTCACACGAGATGCAGCACCACTGTTAATAGCCGCACACTAATGGAGCTGTTGCAAACTTTTGCTACAGGCTTATTAATAGTTTATTACGGGATAATACCCTGTAAAAACAACGATTAGCGCACTAAAAAATCACGAAATCCACTCCTAAACTCACAAAATGCTTTTAAATGCGAGACCGTAATGGCGGCCGAGGCCGCGGTTTTCTTATGGCAATTGTATGCTTCTTGTATGGTGTTGCAAGAACACTTCGTGTAGATGGCGCTGATTGAAGATAGGGAACCCCAATGAAAACCGCGGCCCCGGCCGCCATTACGGTCTCGCGTTTAAAAGCATTTTGTGAGTTTAGGAGTGGATTTCGTGATTTTTTAGTGCCCTAATCGTTATTTTTACTGGGTATTACCCCATTATCAAAAATTAATAAGTCTGTAGCAAAAGTTTGCAACAGCTCCATTGCAAGCCTCACGGCTTACATTAGACCAATGTTGGCCCTTCTTCCCCCACCCCTATTTATGGAACTAACGCCTCTAGCCATGCTATGACGACTAAGCAGCAATGCTGATCTTTGAAATAGTAAAACTTCCGCATCAATATTTTAGTGGCCTGCCATACAGAAGTCACTTGGACATTTCTTCGCGCATTTAACGAAGATACAGATTATTTTTAAAGCTTTTACAATGAAGAATTTAGACATATGAGGTTACAAAGACTCTTTGTAAAGCGTTTAGGTGCTATTTTCGCTAAGATGAACCTTAAAGCATTCACTTTGGGCTACTTCTTGACACCATGCTTCATGAGTAAGTGTAATTTGAAATTGGCCTTGTTGGAGTAAGTCTTTCCGCAATAGTTGCAGGAGGTTTCCCCGGTGTGCGCTAAACGATGTTTCTTCAGATCGTATTTATTTGTATAAGAGGCAGGACACAGGTTACACTGGAACTTTCTACTTTGAGTATTGTACGTTTGAAAATTATCTGGAAAAGAGACGTCAATGAATTAGAGCTGCATTTATTGAAACAATGGATTACAGAGATTTAGGAGCAGTCTACTTTTTCATTCCATGTTTTATAATTAAATGTAATTTGTAATTGGCTTTGTTCGAATAATGCTTCCCACACAAGTTACAAGAAGTTTCTCCAGTGTGTGATAGACGATGCTTCCTCAGAGTGTACTTGTTCATATATGCCGCGCCACATAAATTACACTCGTACTTCTTACTTTGAAGATTGTACGACTGAAACTCATCTGAAAAAGAGACGTTTTTAGATTAGAGTCACAGTGACTGAAACCGTTGATAGACGGAATGGTATAGATAGATGAAATTCTTTGGACGAACGATTGTCACAATGAAAACATGGCAACATACAGGCTACCTACCTGCAAAGTTCTATAGATCTGTTTAATGTGACATCAAAAAATATGGACGAAAACGCATGCTCCATCTCACTCGCTCTCCGGGTTTTCCCATAAGAAACAGGATCCAAATTTTCAAGTGCTAATTCGTGCTAGTAAAGCAACACCCAAGTTCTCTCAGATTTTATTACACCATTGGATTCCGCGTTATTGGGGGCCCCCAGGGGGGGGGGCACAAAATCGGCGACCCCCTAAAAAGATGTCCCCCTCAAAAATATAGTACACGTGTTTCAGCGATTTTTTAAATTCGCGGCCGTTTCCGAAAAAACCCGAGTGGAAACTATTTTAATCAACACCCTGTATATCCACGTTACAACAACATTTTTGAAACACCGCGCATTAATTTACAAGTTATATCGAGGAAAGTCCTACGTTTTGTCCTTGTCTCACTCAGTTTCTTATGTGTACAAAGCTCTAGAAATGGGCGCATCAGCACCATTACGTCACGTGGTATACCTCGAACAAGCTTCGATACGAAGAGAGGTAAGGATGATTAAGTGTCATGGCGTTGATACGCCCATAAGAGGCCGTGAGTAAGACAAGGAAAAACCATAAGACATCTTTCGATATAACTGTGATTGTAAATTAACTTGTGATCTTTCTTGAATTACGTTGGAGTGAAAAGATACATTAAGGTAAGTGGAATCTAATGGTGCAAAAAAATTTGGAGAAAACTGGTTGTTTACTAGCATGAATTTGCATTCGAAAATTTGGATCTGATTTCTTACGGGTAAATCCACAAGAGTGAGCGAGAAAGAGCATTTGTTTGGATTCAATTTTGATTGTGACATCATCACTAAACAGGTCTATTGATAAGGATTCGGATCCTAGATTAATTTGGCTGACTCATAATTCAATTCTGGAGAAGAGGGGAATTTACCATACTGGAAAATGTAGTAGGGAGTGAAAACAAAAATTAATACACTGTCTCAAAACATCCTCTAATAAATTTTGAGAGGGTTTCGGGATTTAAAGCATGAATGTATGACCTAGAAAGTTGAATTGTGGGATTTGATTTCTATTTATACTGTTACCGTGTGAATTTTAGGGATGGTCTCGAATCCACAAAGTGAGTAGAGTTCAATTCCTCATTACAAATTACTCATTGTAAACTAGAGTTCTAAAATAAAAGTAATTATGCTTCATCAAGACAATGGACTGCATCAAAACGATATCTTTAAATTGAAACCTATTATAAGCATTAGGATTATAAATTGAGATATTTGGATCCAATTTTTCAGATCTGCTACATAGGACTAAGGTAACGCACCAATTTTTTTTTTGGAAGCGTTGACTATCTCATGAGATTGGCAGCGTAAATCTGATGATGTTTCGTTTTAGAATTCGTGGTTCCATTGAATTTTGAAAAAGGAGGGACTTGAACTTCCGAAGAGATGCTAACTTGCATCAAACGAGATTCTTTGAAGTCGGATAACGAATTTATTTCTTCACAAGCTCAATATGTTTTGCTCATCCCTAAAAGAGCCTTATTCAAAATGGGCAAAAATGGCTTCGGCCCAGTTTTGTTTGAGATTTCGGGAGGTGATAGAGCATGATTTGAGGCGTCCAAAACTGGCCTTGTTTTTGATCTAGCCCCAAGGGAACCGGGGGGGCGGGGGTGCAAAGTCAAAACACAAAATCCGCCAGAACTTTTGAACGCGTTGTTCGATTTGAAATAACTTTTTTTCAATCGATAGATCTTTTTAAGACCTTTCTTTTCATATACATGTTTTTGTATTTTTCATGGTTTCGAGTCAAGTTTTGACGACTTTTTGTTTTTTTCAGTTTCAAAAAATTTACATTTTCCCCCCTGAGCAAAATTGTTTTGCATGGGTAAAAAATAAAAACAGACGTAAGAAAAGCTCTTTCAATTTCCTTTTCAACCGTTTAAATCCGATCGCGGGGCAACGCTTCGTTACTGAGTTACGCGCGCTCAAAGTTGCCAAGGTCCGACCTGGCTGAATCTAGAGGCCTCCCGGTTTCCTGCCTCACACCTTTGACGCCGCGCTTTTTGCCTTATGCGACCAGCTGCTCAGCAGATATTTCGAAAGAAACATCTTTTCTATTATTCTAAGTAATTTCTACTCATATAAACCCCCACCCCCCACCACCACCACCCTCACTTCATACCCTATCACGTTCAATACTTCCCCCTGAATAGACGCAAGTTTTTTAAGTTTCAAGTCTAAATTGAAGGAGAATACGCATAAAATACAAGATAGAAATCTCACCTTGTTAGTTTTCGCTACTTGAGTCCTCGCCCTCACTCTCCGACTCGTAATTTCCAAAGGGTTTTTTCGTTAGCGGGAAACGTGAATTCAAAAAGGCAGAGGTCCGAAATAGTACCTACATTATCAGTTGTCATCAAGGTATACAGATAACATCGCATCATTGATTTGATCTGCTCCAAGAGTTCATGATAAAAATACTCACGACCCAAAATAGTTAATCAGCAGGTGTATTTCCGAGTTGCCGGTTTTATCCATCTTCATTGAACTGATTATCCCACTTGATGCATTTCAGACACTGTGCTGTCAGATTCAGAGTGAAAGATCGTAGTCCCCCCCCCGCATTAAAATCGATGCTGTGCGTCTCATATACGTGAAAATGGTGACGATTTTAATGAAGCAGTGATTTGGAATTAAAATTTTGAGCACTTTAGAGATTATCCGCTTTCTGTGGATACTTTAATGCAGGCAATTCATGATTTGCGCGAAGAGAGTGAAAGTTCTACCCCTGACCTGTGTTGTGAAAAATGTTTTTTTCGAAAATACCGCTAACCTGAGAGCGCGGCGTGATAAGAAAAGAACATCCTCGGAGTAATACAAAATATGCTTACTTGAAAAATTGACCATTATTACGCACACTCTGTTCAGATACCCCTACTTATAAAGACTAAACTCATATCGAGACATTTTTCACATGAAGTTTATAATATTTTCATACTACTGGATTTGGAGTTGGTTTCCACGGAGTCAATCATAAGTGCGGGGTGGGGGGGGGGTTTATAAGAGTAGAAATTACTTAGAATAATAGAAAAGATGTTTCTTTCGAAATATCTGCTGAGCAGCTGGTCGCATAAGGCAAAAAGCGCGGCGTCAAAGGTGTGAGGCAGGAAACCGGGAGGCCTCTAGATTCAGCCAGGTCGGACCTTGGCAACTTTGAGCGCGCGTAACTCAGTAACGAAGCGTTGCCCCGCGATCGGATTTATACGGTTGAAAAGGAAATTGAAAGAGCTTTTCTTACGTCTGTTTTTTATTTTTACCCATGCAAAACAATTTTGCACAGGGGGGAAAATGTAAATTTTTTGAAACTGAAAAAAACAAAAAGTCGTCAAAACTTGACTCGAAACCATGAAAAATACAAAAACATGTATATGAAAAGAAAGGTCTTAAAAAGATCTATCGATTGAAAAAAAGTTATTTCAAATCGAACAACGCGTTCAAAAGTTCTGGCGGATTTTGTGTTTTGACTTTGCACCCCCGCCCCCCCGGTTCCCTTGGGGCTAGATCAAAAACAAGGCCAGTTTTGGACGCCTCAAATCATGCTCTATCACCTCCCGAAATCTCAAACAAAACTGGGCCGAAGCCATTTTTGCCCATTTTGAATAAGGCTCTTTGCTGACAATGCTGACGCCAAATGAAAAAAGGAAATTAACAAACAAATCATAAAAAGGTAAGTAGATAAATAAATCGTCATCGTTATTTAAATAAATAAATAAATAAATATACATTTTAAAAAAGAAATCAATCAATCAATCAATAAACACATAAAATCAACTCGAAATTGAGAAGAGGCAATATATGCCAGACGAAATGCAAGTCATAACGAGTTTTCTGCTTGCACGAACAAAATTGAAGGGCACGAGATAGTTGAAACAGTAATAAAAATCACTACAGGGTGTACCAGACCACCCGGATCAGGGATTTTCTCGAAAACTGCTGAACCAAACGATTTGAAACAAGAAAGACTGATAGAGAATCAACCCCAAATTTTTAACTTCCGATATTTTCAAAAGCCCTCGACAGCCTCTAGGGGCCCATTTGGGGGGGGGGGGGTTCAAACATATTTTTCAAATTTTCAAAATTTTAAAAATAGGTTTGAACCCCCCCCCCCAAATGGGCCCCAAGCGGCTGTCGAGGGCTTTTGAAAATATCAGAAGTTAAAAATTTGGGGTTGATTCCTTATCTTCCTTTTTTGTTTCAAATCATTTGGTTCAGTTGTTTTCGAGAAAAATGCCTGATCTGGATGGTTTGGTACACCCTGTATTGTATAATAGAGAACAAAAGTGGACATTGTAAAAGGCTCCCTTGAGAACCATGCAACGAAAAAAAAAATAATGAGGAGGGGAAATAAATTGTAAAGTTGACGATAAGACCGTGATAATTTATTTTTTGTTAAATACAATGAAATGTGACATTTTCATGTGAGCTCGGTAGTTAGAGAGAGTTGAAAATGATTTCTGACAAAATTTGCAGAATGTCTCGCCGGTATGAGATTTTAAATGAGACTCAAGATTCGTTTTGCAGTTGTAGCCTTTCCCACAGAGGTGGCAGGGAAACGGCTTGCTCCAGCCCACCATGTTTGCGGACACGTTAGTTCTTTGTGGAATTGGCAGGTTTCCTGGAAGGAAAATGTTACGGAAATAAATAATCTTAACAAATTTTGAAGAACTTTCCACGGAGAAATTGAATAATAATACTTACATTTTGCGTACCGAAATGAATGTGGCGTATTATTCAATAACTGGTGAGAAAAGAACAGACTTTGTGATTTATCAAAATATAGATCGCTACTTATAAGACGTTAAGACGTTATAAAATAGCAACCCAACACAATACTTTGCTAAAATGACGATCTTAATTTCACATGCAGTCATCGTTCTCGTGTATAACTTCTGGTGAGCCACCTCACAATCAAAAGCAACTTTTTTAATCTTTGGAGAACTACTATGAAATAGCTCAGAATACTTCAACAGCACCGAACGTACTTACAACGGAGAGAGTCATTGAGAGTATAATGACACAAAATCCTGCCAAACATCCATTTTTACGTAAAAAGAAAGCACATTTAAACGCAACCCGAGTAATTTTTTGTCTACGCGGGACTGTCCGTGCCCCATTTCTACTCCAAGATGAATAGCCGTTTTTTTTAGTTGAAATCTTCACATTTACAGTTTTTCCGACATTCTCTTTGGGAAGTATAAGAATGCCATTATTTTCTAAATAAAATTAGCAAAATCTAAATTAGGTGCTGTAAATTGATTGCCTGGATATTTTTACTTTCAGCTCTTAGTGAATTCTTAGTATAGAGCAGGGAATCATTTTCCCAAAATCTAGCGGGAATTTAACCAACTACCTATAATTTAAATTAAAATTTTCTTTATAATTGAGCAACTTTCACCGTGCTCACCCTGGAGCATTATTGTGTTTCTATGAAAATGATAATATTCATGCTTTTTCTCGGTTTTCTACGGCTTTCCCATCGTTGAGTACTTTCACACTCTGTGTGCCATCATATCTGAAGCCTGCAGACGTCATGCGAGGCGAAACAGTTCATATTCAAAACCAATATATCGAGAGCCAAAGTTATCAATTAGTATTTATGCCTCGTCTGAAAAGTTCTAAAAAACGTCATCTTTAACTGCAGGTGAAACCATCGCTATCATGACGGCGATGGACCCGAAAAAAACGAGTGAACTCGTTTGTTTGTAGGTTTCGTGCCCTTCGTTTTTACTACAAAGGGGGGGGGGGGGTCTTGAGAGACATTATAAAGGTGATCAGAAGAAAGGTTTCGTCAGTTCTTTGACAAGATTAGTAAGTATAACTAATTCGTGCTGACTCATACAACAGTACCAGAGTAAAAGGAAGATAGAGATAGATTAAGGGAGACAGAGGGGGGGGGGGAGAGAGAGCGAGCCAAAGAGATACAAAAAAGAAAGTATGGTAATAAAAAGCGGGACAAAATCTTTATCGTCAATTTTATTAGAGATTGCAATAACATTTCAGAGAAATATTTAACGAGATAGCCAACTAATAGAAAAAATGAACAAATTTATCACTCCTTTACACAAGCCTGGGTTCTAATGTAACTGACATTTTTTTAAGTGCATTTTCAGATTCGAACGGTTGGAGAATGTTTTGCCACAATTTGGACAAACAGTCTGGCCAGTATGAGCCTTCAAGTGTCCGACCAGGTCACGTTTCCAAGCATAACTACTTCCGCAAATATCACACATAAAGGGCTTGTTTGCATTAAAAACAAAACGGTCCCTTAGAACAGCATCTAAAAAAAGAAAAATAAGGCTCATTCACCATAGAAGATTCTGTTCAGTCGACATAGTTGAAAGTCTAATTTCTAATTGATTGTCAATTTCAAATAGAAGGTAAAGAATCAAACCATCAGGTTGATTGTCAATTTCAAATAGAAGGTAAAGAATCAAACCTTCAGGTTGATTTTCAATTTCAAAGCGAAGGTAAAGAATCAAATCATCAGCATCATTTGAAGAAAACTATAAAGCAAATTATTTCCTAAGAAGTACTACGTTATCCCAAATTGGTTCGAAATTGTGATTTAATTCACATCAACACCGAGTAACGTCCAACTAACTTTTTTCCATTACAACAATGAAGATTCTGATAGTATTTACTACAGTTTTTTCCAACTCTAATTTCAGCTAGGAAATAAAAAGACGAGAGAAGTTTTTATATGAACTAACTGACAAGAAAAGAATGCCAACACACACATTATCGGATCAATTTGTAAAAGTCATTAATAAAATAAAGAGAAGATAAACAAAAAATACAACTTTGCCCTAACAGTCCGAGACAAGAGTAAAGGCGACCTATTTTTTTCGAGAATATACATTAACATCAATCCATTTACCAACAATTTAAGGATTTTTGGTCTAATAATGAGCATGGCTAGGTAAAGAAAAAATAAATTAAAAATAAAAAAGTAAAACAAATAAAAACTCCCAAAAGATACATGTTATAGTGGCAGAATATGCTACCGCTATAGACCTCCAAATAATGGGGGATAAAACTTTATTAGCTCACTTAGCTCACAGCAAAACATTACCGATCGTTCTGTAGCAATAAATAAAAATATCGAACACGTTACACTTGTTTAGAATCACAAAAGAGCCATTTGTTTAATTACAAGTTACTTTTTGATTTAAACATTAAAATCGGTTACGCCAAAACGGAACCGAAAACGTCTCATAGATACACTGGCAGGCTAAAATTATGGCACTGCAAAATTGCACTTAAGAGTGTTTCGAGTTCAAGAGATGCGAAGAACGAGTGAATGGATAAAACAGGACAACAAAGAAATTTAAAGAATTCTAAACTAAAAAAACTAAAAAACTAGGAAAGACTAATAAAAAAGTCAAGAAAAACTAAAACTATTAACAATTTTACTATTTAACTATTTACTAACAATTGAAGAAGAACTATTCACAATAATTAAAACCCAATTTTAAGGGTGAAAGTTTAAACCGATCCTGTTATATCCTAGTTTTAGTCTCGTACAATTAAGTTGGTACCATTGTTATCTGCTGGGGACGATAGACCTCGCTAGGCGAACAATCTGAATTATGCAATAATGTAACCTTATTCAATACAGATCGTCTCTCCCTTTTAACAGCATTCCTATAGTCTCTCTAGTCCAATTATTTCACAATTCCTAACTATCTTTTCATTATTCGATTCATTTCAATTATGTTAAATGGCAAATGGGTTAAAAATTTTAAATTTTAATACAAATTGCGTATCCGGAAATCTCTCGCATCATTTGTTTTATTCGTTCGTTGTGAAGTCTCCGCACGTTTTTCGTGTTCGCAACGTACAATGGCGACAGATGAAACTGCGATGCTCGAGGAAAAATTGGCGATTCTCATGGAGCTGGTTTCCAAGCTTGCCGAATCTCAAGCACATTCTCACAATCATTCACGCTTCACGTTTGAACCATTGCATTCTCACCAACATCTTTAGAAACCATCAAAGAATACTTTTCAAGATTGAAACTTTAGCTAGACCTATGCAACATTTTTGCTCCAAAATGGTCTTCGCATGTCAGAGTTCACATGGGTGGTGAGTTAAAAAGCACTAAACAAACCTCGCCCACCCCACTCCAGTAGAACCCTTAAATTTCAATGAGATTAAAACTTATCTTCTTAATAATTTTCGCAAGTCTTGCAACAAGTATACGGAACTAAAACTAGGATATAACAGTTCCCATCTAGTATGAAAACAACCAGAAAAGTATAGAAAAGTGTAAATTTAAATTCTTGATTTCTATAACGACAAAACGTGATTTGAGAAGAGACAAGTTAGTGCGATATTTCTCCGTAGGAAGGAAAATGAACGAAACGAATGTGCGTTTTAAGGTTCGCTTTTTTGGAAAAAGATTTATGACATATTTTACAAGTAGTTTCGCCCTTATGGGACTTTAAATGTTCTTGTAAGTCACTCTGACGGAGGTAACGTCTGTTGCAAAAACCACATGTAAAACGTTGCTCTTCACAGTGTGGTAAATAGACTGAAAAAGATCCAGAAACAAAATATGAAAAATTACTCGACAGCAATGATAGAATAAAAAAGTACTAAAGTTCAGATCAGATAATTTGGTGAGTGATTTCATATCTTGACTTTATATCCACTTATTTAAGTCCATTGTTTTACAGTCCACAGTTTTTAAGACCACACTAAAGCGTTTATCCATAACTTAAGTTTTTAAGACCACACTAAAGCGTTTATCCATAACTTATTTAGCAACCATTAAGCATGCTCGCAACTTTAAAGTCGAATTGTAATAAGGAGGTTAGTACAGGGTGTCCGGTAAGTCCCGGAACGGCTGCGCCATTTCTTTATTTACTCAGATAAAAAAACCAAACTTTGGGAATGTTCCTAGATAAATAAAAACTACTTTTAGGGGGGGGGGGGTCAAAATTTTGGGCGCCCCTCCGGGGGGGACGGGTGTGCCCCTAACTTTTTTTTTCAAATAGCATTACCTATCTTATGATACCTCATTCGAAAGAGGGTGAAAAACTGAGCATTTTGGCGCAAACCGCATGTCGATATCTCTTTTAGTATTCGAGATATCGAACTTCAAAAATCCATGGAAACCCATTTTAAAAAAAATCATAACTCTTATTCAGAAAGTCGCTATTTAAAAAACTAGGGGTCTAAACTACTCTACATAACAAGCTCTTTCCAGGGAAAAACACCTCTGCCCGAAAAAATCAACTTACAGTTGTTTTTTTCCCGCCAAATGTTTTTAAAAAATTTCAAACATTTTGGATCAGCAATTTCCCTGTAACACGGACCAAATATCCAAATTTAGGTTACAAGATTCTCTGAGAAGCTCAGTAATTACTGTGAAGCGCTAAAATTTCAGAAAACCCCATTTAGCCCGACATTTACTTCAATTTACCACCAGTGAGATGCGTGAACTCGGAGTTGCATTCCGTGAGGTGCATTTTCGCGAATCAAGATAAGCAACGCGACAAGGCAGTGAAGGAGCAAGCCGATGAGTGTGAGATAATGTGAAGCACTTGAAACTCTGAGTTCACGCATCTCACTGGCGGTAAATTGAAGTAAATGTCGGGCTAAATGGGGTTTTCTGAAATTTTAGCGATTCACAGTAATTACTGGGCTTCTCAGAGAAGCTTCTAACCCAAATTTGGATATTTGGTCCGTATTACAGGGAAATTGCTGATCCAAAATGTTTGAAATTTTTTAAAAACATTTGGCGGGAAAAAAACAACTGTAAGTTGATTTTTTCGGGCAGAGGTGTTTTTCCCTGGAAAGAGCTTGTTATGTAGAGTAGTTTAGACCCCTAGTTTTTTAAATAGCGACTTTCTGAATAAGAGTTATGATTTTTTTTAAAATGGGTTTCCATGGATTTTTGAAGTTCGATATCTCGAATACTAAAAGAGATATCGACATGCGGTTTGCGCTAAAATGCTCAATTTTTTACCCCCTTTCGAATGAGGTATTACAAGATACGGGTTGCCATTTGAAAAAAAAAGCTAGGGGCGCCCAAAATTTTGACCCCCTAAAAGTAGTTTTTATTTATCTAGGAACATTCCCAAAGTTTGGTTTTTTTATCTGCATAAAAAAAGTAATGGCGCAGCCGTTCCGGGACTTACCGGACACCCTGTTTATCTCTGAATGTTTAAGTATTTCAAAAAATGGAGGAAACAAAAGCGAGTAACATGAGATTTTTTTGATGAAAACAATTGTGAAATGAAAGTTTTGGAACGTTTACTTATACAAACCCTTTTAGGTGGACCCATGTCCAACCACTGATAAGGACATACACATTCATTGATTTTAATAGACAAGTGTTTATTGCATCGTAAGATTTATCCATGCAGATACTGAATGAAGACGTTGGTTGAGAAAGCAGAGCCTTGCTTCTGAGATTTTATATGAAAATATAAGAAAGGGGCAGAAGGGGCTTTAAATAAACGAAATGGACTTCAGAAATGTTCACACATACAGGGTGTCCCAGACCACCCGTGTAGGTACTTTTTCTCGAAAACGGCTGGGAGTAGAGAGCTGAAACAAAAAAGTCACATAGGGAATTGACCCCAAAGAATTCAATGAAAATATTTTCAAAGCCCCCCGAGGCCCCCCGGGAGGGTTTTGGGGGGGATCGAAACACGTTTTTCCATTTTCGTCGGGAAAAAGCCTATAAAAGGTACTAAAATAATTTCAGATCCCGAAAAAGCAACTCATTGCCGACGTTTTTGGTCCTGTCAATTTTTCCAGAAAACCCCAATTTTTGGGGTTATGGGCCCTTTTGGGGGGGAAATTTTCATTCGGCCACTGTGACCACACTATTCAATATGATTCAAAAACCTAAAAAGTATCTGAAAGAGGAGATTAAGACCTTTCGATTGATGTGCCACATAATACCCAAAAATGAAAAATTAAGGCCCCCACTTAGATTCCAAACTTTGGGGGTCTTTGGGCCCCCCCCCACGTAAAAAAAGTCAAATGGCAAGGTATGGCTTGTGATACATCGATCGAAAGCCCTCAAAAAGCAGAATAAAATGACGGAATCCAAAATCGTCTACAATCATTACTTTCAAAATGGCGGCCATTTGAACATTATGGGTGTTCAAAGGTAAGTCCTGGGAAAAGAGCCCAAGGTTGAACGATACATGGGTTGAAAGGCCTTAAAAAAAGCAAACGAATAGCGCAAACCGCAAATCAATCCGCCTCTTCAATCAAAAGTTATGACCGATTGAAACTTAAATGGCTCAATGAGGCCTATTTAAGGCTGCTTAAACTTCAATCGGTCATAACTTTTGATTGAAGAGGCGGATTGATTTGCGGTTTGCGACATTCGTTTGCGTTTTTTAAGGCCTTTCAACCCATGTATCGTTCAACCTTGGGCTCTTTTCCCAGGACTTACCTTTGAACACCCATAATGTTCAAATGGCCGCCATTTTGAAAGTAATGATTGTAGACGATTTTGGATTGCGTCATCTTATTCTACTTTTTGAGGGCTTTCGATCGATGTATCACAAGCCATACCTTGCCATTTGACTTTTTTTACGTGGGGGGGGGCCCAAAGACCCCCAAAGTTTGGAATCTAAGTGGGGGCACTAAATTTTTCATTTTGGGTATTATGTGGCACATCAATCGAAAGGTCTTAATCTCTTCTTTCAGATACTTTTTAGGTTTTTGAAAAATATTGAATAGTGTGGTCACAGTGGCCGAATGAAAATTTACCCCCAAAAGGGCCCATAACCCCAAAAATTGGGGTTTTCTGGAAAAATTGACTGGACCAAAAACGTCGGCAATGAGTTGCTTTTTCGGGATCTGAACTTATTTTAGTACCTTTTATAGGCTTTTTCCCGACAAAAATGGAAAAACGTGTTTCGAACCCCCCCAAAACCTCCCCGGGGGGCCTCGGGGGGCTTTGAAAATATTTTCATTGAATTCTTTGGGGTCAATTCCCTACGTGACTTTTTTGTTTCAGCTCTCTACTCCCAGCCGTTTTCGAGAAAAAGTACCTACACGGGTGGTCTGGGACACCCTGTATATTAGTGAACATATCATAAACTGGACATAAAAACATTGGACGTAAATACTTACAGATTAGTGAATGTTAAAAGTAGGGGGCCGAAACAAAAGTTGATAACAAGCCAGTGGACGGATAATTCCGGGGGGGAGGGGATTGTCATAACGGATGATCGAATCGGTATCGTAATAGGATTGGATACGTTAGATCAAATGGACTTGCTACTGCGCAACTCGACCGCGCAGGTAACCCCTTCCCCACCTCTTCTTACTTCAAACGACTGAGCTTCCCTCATTGGCTCCATTCATCCGTTACCATCGAAATGAGGGGCTCGAAACGATCCAATCGATGAAATAACGTTATGCAGGTGCTTCATGCGATCCGATCCGATAACGATTCGATCCTTCGCGATCTACCCCCTGGAACCAAGTGATTACCTTGCACCTTTCAGTTACGATGATTTTACAAATACTTTAGCGTAGTATGTTTCGAAATAAAATTTTTAGCGATTTATGGTAGGAACGGAGGAACTACTTCCGTTTGCAGCATTTCTTGCTCTGAGGCCGACTTAAAAGTTAAGAGGATTTCTTCAGCGAACGAGGAAATAGAATTTGAAGGTAAGAGAAAGAGGGAAGCAAGACTGCGAAAAAATAATACTGAGGAGAAATACTTTCTACGGGGTATTAAGGCAGTTCTTTCAACGGGCAGTTCCGAGCAGAGCCCACGTACTCTACCCGAATAGCGAAACACGCTGATACACGGGTTTCATTATGAATAAAAGTCCATCTTTTCAGGGGGTAATCGAGTGCCCACCCTCTCACGAAAACAGTTACGGGGGTCATCCCCTCCACTAATTAAATATTTTTAACAGTGGCCCCTATTTTAGTACAAGGCTGAGCGAAACATTGAATTCTGTTAATTTCAACGCAAATTGGGGGTGGATATTATTATTGCAGTTTCATTTATTATCAACCTGACTTTAGCAATTTTTATCCCAACTTTGAAAAAAAAAACTTCTAAAACTAAAAGCTCAAAGTGTCCAAGAAAAAATAGCAGAAATACAACTGTTGAAGAAGATTTACTAGCTTCTAATTCTTAAGCCACCAAGATTATCTAAAAAAAATTTAATACTTTACAATCAGCAATTTACTGAATAAACGAACCGAATCAGCACGTTTGCCCTAACTGTTCGTTGAATCCAAAACATCTTTGAATAAAACCCAGAAGTCCCGAACAGCCCATTCACGCCCGGAAGAAAGATCCGCCTAATTCACAAGACAAAATTTGACAATTTTTTTTTTTTTTTTTTTTTTTTTTACTTTTGGTAGCTTCGGAACCTTGATTTGGACTCAGCTAACCATTTTCCACCCAAAATTGTCAGAATGGACCACCTAACGAGGAAATTGTTGGTTCAAAATGTTCGACAATTTTGGCGTAATTCAGAGCCGAAAATCAGACCTTGGTATACTTTGTGGAAAAAGGTATTTGTCAGAAAAGCAGTTGTTTTCGATAGTTTTTCTCCACGAATATTATTGATGCCAAAGGGAGTTAAGAATTTTTGAAACTGAGTCGGAATGGAATTTTGATCGTCCGTTCATCGAACGCAAAAACCAAGTAAAGAATTTTAGAAAACGATATTAAATCATGTGTCCATTCATATATGGAGCGCAAAAATCGATGTAGACCTTTGATTCGCGCCAAAGTGCTTGGATTTATTGCTCCTATCGGCTATGCAATGACAGTTTTTGGCTGAGGAAATCCTAAATTAAAGGGGACAATGAACCACTTATTATAACTCCCTTACCACCCTGAGAGGGGGCTGGCAGCATGATAAACTCTAATAAAGTGTTCTTCACGAAATGAGATAATCCGTGTTCCAGCGTTTTTCAATATTCAACCCAGCCATGCACCTGCTCGAAACTGCTCATTTTTTAACAACCTGTAAATAGCATCAGATAGGAATAGAAATAATATCTTATGGGATTATTGAGTTATAAGGTGAATTGGGAGAAAACATGGAATAAAGGATCAAAGAGTTTATTAACGAAAAAATCTGAAGGTAAAAATTTAATAAACTTCTAAAGACGTGATTGCAAACTATTGACAAATGAGAGGAATAATTAGAACAATAGAAGCAGAGGAAAAGTAGCGTGAAATACGAAAACTGAAGGTTCACATTTTTTATAATTGTCATATTAATTGAGTGTTTCGATTGCAACAGCGAAGGGTACGCAACGCAATATAAAACAACGATAAGAAGTAGCTGAAACCAAAAGAATACAAGAAAAATGTGCAAATCAGGACACAAAAGAATAAAAACTGAAGGGCTGAAAGTTATTTTGGAAAAAAATACGAGCGAAATGCAGGAAAAATTTGTGGGATGGATTCATATCCTTTTATAACTTTTATTTAACCAAAAGCCTGTAATCTAACGGAAATGAACTAATTTTTCATGCATTTTAAGATTCGAACGGTTGGAGAATGCCTTGCTACAAAGTTGACAGACGGTCTGGCCAGCGTGAGACTTCCGGTGTGATTTCAGGTCATTTAGCCGACCATAACCTTTCCCGCAAATATCACACATAAATGGCTTATTTGGATTAAATACTAAGCGGTTACTTAGAACAGCATCTAAAAAAAGAAGAAATCACCGGTTTATTCATTGTTCAAGGTCCCATCAAGTAAATAGAGATGAAAGTCAGACTACAAGAGCTCAGATTGATGGTAATTTTATGAAATACGGCAAAGGATCAGAATATCAGAATTATTCGAGGAAAAGTTTTCAATATAATTATTATATCGAAAAACTAATTTTTTCAAATAAGTTCGATATAAGTTGTGATTCTACGACATACTTACTAGCTAGGTACTATCGTTGCTTATTTCTCATTCTATATTACATAGGGTTTCCAGACCACCCGCCTGCTCCTTTTACCTCGAGAGCGGCTGGGAGTTGAGATCTGAAAAAAGTCGTGTGAGGAAATGACCCCAAAGAATCCATTTTTGATACTTTCAAAAGCCCCCTGACTCCCGAGCCTTCTTTGGAAGCCAATTGGGAGCGTTCAAACACATTGTTTATGTTTTTTTAGAAAATGTTTCCAATGAAGGATTAAAACAAGTTTAAAGATCCTTTAAGAAGAGGTGACTGCGAACATTTTCACTCCATAATTGAGGAGCTAGTTGGAAAAACGACCTTATCCGGCTAAGGTCGTTTTTCCGGAGGACGACTTTTCTGAGAGAACATAGGCTCAATAATATCTCCACAAAATTTCATGACCGTACGTCAAAAATTGAGTGAGATAATATGGGAGTTTATATGAGTAGAGGTTGCCACTTCTACTGGCGACTATAATGACCATAATGGGGAAAATTGAAGATGGTGAAGAGGACTCGGGCAACAGTGAAAGCGAGAGTGAATACGAGGACGAATAATTTTATACGCTTTGTTTTCTAATAAAGTCGCCTCTTTTTTTGCAGATTTTTGGTTTTTTTTTTTTTTTTACATCTATCATGTAGTACATATGTTCCATACAGAAAGTCGTTCTCTGGAAAAACAGCCTTAGTACTCAGCGTTTGATGAGGACTTGTCTCTGTGCAACAGGTCGTTCTATGAAAGAACGACCTTAGTAGACCTTTCGTATTTCTCCATTTTCTTCTTTCCTATACAGCCAAAGCATATTTCAATTGTACCAACTTCAACCTGAGGGTATGGCTAAACTTTTTTGATCCAACCCAAGTCTGATTCTTCATCTATGTTAGATTGGCACTAAAATAAAAACTTTAACAGTCGTTTTCTCAGAATGCGAATTTGCTACTAAGGCCGTTTTTCCAGCTACCTCCTCAATTTTTTCCGAAACCCCCCAAATTTTTTTTAGTTATAGGAGCTTTATGGAAACATTTGAACCGGCCCTTGTGACCACCCTGTTTAAAGTTTCTCAAAAATCTTTACAGATTCTGCAATAACAGATCAAGACCTTTTGATTGGTTTGCCACATGTCACCTTTATGTGAAAACAAAGGTGTTTTCCGCCAAATCAAAAATTTGGGGTTTAACTGGCTCAAACCATGGGGTCGCGCCAATCCTGCTATTGAAGCCCCAAATTTTTGATTTGGCGGAAAACAACTTTATACCTCTGAAAGGTAACATGCGGCAAATCAATCAAAAAGTGTTGATCTGTAATTGCAGAATCTTTAAACATTTTAGAGAAAATTTGGAATTCTGGGGGTGACCCCCAGACCCCCTTTTTTACTCATTTCTGACTTTAATGAAAACCGTTTTCCCCCCATAGCTAACTTAAAAGTCGCAATTTCAAAAAACAATAAAAATCTCATCTGGGGAATCTAGAAAGCAACATCTGCCCTAAATTTGAATGCGGATCAATGGTTCAAAAGTTATGTCGGTATACGCACTGACAGTCTGACAGATAGAAAGACGCCACAGAATTTTTTTTACAAAAAACCCTGTAAATATGATGCAAGGATGTTCTTTTAGATAGTTTAAAAAAGTAGTTTTTGTAAAAAAATATGGTTATTTTACTTGAGGGAGGCCAAGTATCGATACAAAACACCTGGAAACTCTCTGCGCCATCGCAATACTTTCTAGATTTTTCTAACTTAGTTAGAGTGGGAAAGTATAAATATTCTATTAAGAAAGTATTAATGCAGGTTTTTGTAGAAAAAATCCACACCTCCTCAAAAGACATAACATAAAAAGAGAAAGAAACAATTGTAGAGTTGAAAGTCTTCAAGATCTAAGCAGGTAGATTGTTGGGATTATAATCCAGCCATGTGTCATGCGGGTTGCCTAACCTAATATACTACTGTGCTCATCCTTGGAGCACCCTATATAGTCTATACTTTTTTCTATTGTAATTTTTCTCTGTTTTACAATCATGGACCTCAAGAACGTGTGTCTCATGCTTAATTTGTTCTTATTGTCTTTCCATGAGTACAAAACCTGTAAATAGTTCAGTTCTCGCGTTTTTCCTTTAACTTCCCTGGTTATTATTTGTAACAGGTTATGTGCCCAGGCATTATTTTCTGCCTTCGTGATCGCGTTTTGTGAGCTCATGGTTTGCTAACCTCAATCATGCCTATCGAATCGTAGCCTTTTTGCCTCGTGCCGGTGTTTTCCCTTTTTATCCGATTTGCTTCGTGCGCTCCATTCGCTTCGTTTTTGTTCTTTACATCATGGATATAAAGAATGTTTGTTTCATTGAAAAACTAGAAGGTCAAGCCAACTGGTAGGACTGGAAGTTCCAGGTGACAATTCAGCTGAAAAGTTCTGGCATGATGGAGGCCGTTGAAGGAAGCTCGATTACCCCAAGGAGCTAGTACAAAACCCAACTGCTCAACAGACTGAAGCTTTTAACAATTCGAAAAGGCGATGTGACAGACTTGAGTACGGTGCTCAAAACCTGATCGTTAGCAATATGACAAGTGCAATCCGTCAACTCGTTAATATGTGCACTACCAGCAAGGAAATGAGGGAAAAGTTACTGAGCGTCTATGAACAAAGAACCGAACAACGCCAAGACCGTTTGTTTAACGAATTCTTTAACGTAAAGATGATGGACACATCAGCAGGTGTAGCCAAACACATTGCGTTTGTAGAGAAATTCTGGCTTGAACTTCAGGATGAAACTTGGCGGGAGGATAAAATCAAATTGCCCGAATCTCTGTTTTTGAATCGCATCCTAAATACACTTCCTGGTGAATATTTTGAATTTGTCAATGCATGGGAGTCTATGCCCAAGGAGCAAAGGACTGTGAAGACCCTAACAGAAAGGTTATATACTGTCGAGCTTCGCCTTAAGGAGAGAGATCTTCCGGACTCAGCTACAGCATTTTACGTGAAGAAGAATCGTTAACCTCATCCTAGCAAAGATAGCAAACACTCTGAGAAGACTTCACAGAAATCTTCAGAACCAGGTAAACGTAAATTTATTTGTCATTACTGCAAGAAAGAAGGACATTGGAAGATAGATTGCCCTGTCTTAAAGAAGAAAGCTGATTCCAATTCCACGGTCAAAGATGATAAAAATTGGAAGAAAGAATCTTTGGTGTTTGCTTGTGCCCTTTCTGCCAGTAGTTGTAACTCATCAGACTGGATCATCGACTCTGGATCAAGTTCACACACGTGCAATTCGAAAGATCGTTTTTCATCCTTTCATAATAATTTCAGCACAGACATTGTCCTTGCGGATAATGGTTCAATTAAATGTGAAGGGAAAGGCGATGTCGCTGTGTCTATTCAGAATAGTGGCAATAAAACTGTTTCTAATGCGCTACATGTTCCGGATCTTGCAACTAATTTGCTATCGGTTGGAAAATTAACTGATAAAGACCTTACTGTTGTGTTTGACAAAAATGATTGCAAAATATTTTCTCAGGACAGTGTCAACATTGTTGGGGAGCCAGACTTTGTTGCACCCAGATCTGGTGGATTATTCAAGCTGAAAACTCAAAATCCTTACCTAAATTGCAATCAAGAAAGTGTATACTTAGCTGCAGATTATCAATTATGGCAACGCAGACTTGGCCATTTGAATGTAAATTATATGCGGCAGCTGAAGGATTTGTCGAGTGGTGTTGATTTTCAGGATTGCAGCCCCCAGAAATGCGAAGAGTGCTTGCAAGGTAAGCAGACTAAAAATCCTGCTTCAAGGAAAAGAGAAGGTAATCGTGCCACACAGGATTAGAATTAATTCACTCTGACCTATGTGGCGCCATGAGTGTTCCGACATGGAGTGGTGCAAGGTACCTACTCATGTTTACAGATGATTTCACGAGAAAAACTTGAGGCTACCTTTTGAAAAATAAAAGTGAAACCTTTTCCAAATTCAAGCATTTCAAAGCCAGAGTGGAAAATGAGTCAGATCTCAAAATGAAGAAGGTAAGAACTGACAATGGTAAGGAGTATGTTAATCATCAATTTGAAGATTTTTTTCAGAAAAGGGAATTATTGCTCATAAAACATAAAACTTACACCCCGGAACAAAACGGAGTCTCTGAGCGCCTGCACCGCACGATCATTGAAAAGGCTCGATGCATGCTTATAGATTCTGGTTTGGACAAGAAATTCTGGGGAGAAGCAGTCATGACGGCAATTTATTTGAAAAATCGTTCTCCAACTGTCGCTGTCAAAAATCAAACTCTGGAGGAAGCATGGACCGGCTCAAAAGTGGATCTCAGCCACCTTCGAATTTTTGGTTCTAAGGTTTATTTGTTCATTCCTAAAGCCTTACGAACCAAATTAGATGCAAAATCAGAGACATAGATCATGGTAGGCAACTCATAAGAATCAAAAGGCTACCGTCTGTACAATCCGAGAAAACCAGGACAAGTGGTTATCGGAACTGATGTTAAATTTATTGAAAATCTAGTTTCTCCAAATTGTATCGATAGTGTTGAAGCCACACCTGAGAACATTGTTACGTCATTTGACTTAGATCGCGATGAAGAAGAAACTCCTACGGATGAAGTGGACAATTCTGTGGACGAAGATGATGCCACAACAGACTCTGAAGAATTTAGTGACATTGTCTCCTCTCTTGAAAATGATGTGTCTGCCGAATCCGACGTTGATGAGAACCCTCCACCCCGTTACCCTCAGCGGGAAAGGAAATCAAAACAGTTTCCAGATTTTGTGACTTATTTTTGCGCTTCACCTGAACAAACTTCTTATAAAGAAGCAATGAACTCTGATTTTAGTGATAAGTGGTGTGCCGCCATGAAAGAAGAATTAAAATCTTTGAAGTGTAACGAGACTTGGGAATTGGTGGATAGGCCAAATAATGTAAACATAATAAAATGTAAATGGGTCTACAAAGTAAAGAATTTGCCTAGTTGTGAACCTAAGTTTAAAGCCCGTTTAGTCGCAAAAGGGTTCACACAAAAATTTGGTGTCGACTATGAAGGAACATTTTCACCAGTTATCTGTAAGTCCTCTTTAAGATTACTTTTTGACTTATCTGTTAAATTGAATTTGGTAGTCGACCACCTTGATGTTGATACTGCATTTTTAAATGGTAAGTTAACTGAAACCCTATTTATGGAACAACCTGAAGGTCACATTGACCCCGAAAATAGTACTAAAGTTTGTTTGCTTAAACGAGCATTATATGGGCTCAAACAACCATCAAGGGTTTGGAATATTACTGTTGTGGAAGAAATTTTGGACTTAGGTTTTGTTAAATCTAAACATGAGCAATGTATTTTTTATAAGTTCAATGGCACTTTGTGTACAATCATCGCTTTGTACGTCGATGATTTCTTGATTTTTTCGAACGATGCTAGGGAAAAGTTAAATTTAAAGAAATGTTTCAGCTCAAAATTCAAGATTAAAGACCTAGGACTTGCAAAATTTTGTTTAGGTTTGAGCATTGAACAATCCCACCAGGAAATGAAAATTAATCAAAAACATTTCATCACTGAGCTCTTAGAAAGATTTAATATGACGGAGGCCAAGCCTGCTAGTACACCAATGGAATTCAATTTAAAATTTGATCAAAATGCAGAACCCCTCCCAGATGTTCCGTAACAGTCGCTCATTGGTTCTTTACTTTATTTAGCAGTCAATACCCGACCGGATATTGCTTTTGTCAGCAGTTTTCTTAGTCAGTTCAATTCGAACTTCACCACTCAGCATTGGCAGGCAGCCAAAAGAGTCTTAAGATATCTTAAAACCACAATTAATCTGAGCATCTGTTACAAAAAGAGTGATTCTGATGTTATTGGTTACGCCGATGCTGACTGGGGACAGAACGTTGTAGATCGTAAGTCTTTTAGTGGTTATAGTTTTACTCTCTCTGATAGAGCTATTTCTTGGGAGGCTAAGAAACAATCTTGTGTTTCTTTAAGTAGTACTGAGGCCGAATATGTATCCTTAAGCTATGCCACCAAGGAAGCAATTTTTCTTAAAGGTTTGTCGGGAGAATTATTTCATCTTAAACGTCTCATTACTTTGTACAACGACAACCAAGGTGCGCAAAAATTGGCCTCGAATGCGATTTTCCACAATCGCACTATTCGCACTTTATTGGTATAATTGCTCTTTCTTTGTCTTACACGTACACTGTTGCTTAGGTACGTTATTTATTTATTTTCTTGTTTTATCAGCTGCTCTTATTCAGATTTATTTCCCATTAGCGTTACAAAGATTACACATTTTTCTATCTTGGTACTATAATCTTTTTCTTATGAGCATTTTTATTTAAATGCGTTGAACAACTGATAAAAAAAAAAATTTAATAATCCAAAGAAAATCAAAACATAACCTATTTATTACAATTTGTGAAAAACTTATAAAACCAAGCTTTTATTTCTCACTTGCATTGAAAAGATTACACATTTCTCTATTGGTAATATAATCTTTTTCACAATAATATTTGGATTTTGAGCAGCTGATATAATAAAAAATAAAAAATCAACGAAAATTATAACCTACATTTAAATTTGTGAAAAAATAATTTAACCAAGCATGGAATCTACTTCGTCTTCCCGGCCTGCCGAGAGGCATTTTTTCTATTGTGATTTTTCTCTGTTCTGCAATCATGGACCTCAAGAACGTGTATCTCATGCTTAATTTGTTCTTATTGTCTTTCCATGAATACAAAACCTGTAAATAGCTCAGTTCTTGCGTTTTTCCTTTAACTTCCCTGGTTATTATTTGTAACATAGATGATATCCACTAATTTATAAAGGAGAACTGGTCAGTTCTGAGGCTGCCCGAAAGAAATATTAAAAAGATAAATAAAACGAAATCGGATATAAGTTCTTGAGAGTTTTCTTAATTTACAGAACAGAAATTTGGTACTTCAATCCTTTGATGTGCGTTTACGAGAGGGCGGGTCGAAAACAGACATGAAGAAACAGGAGAGAAAATTCAAAAATGAGTAAAAACGAGCTTTTATGGCCATAATGATAATGTACTGGTTCTCGTTCACTAGGCGGAATACAGACATTAACTAAACAGTGGCTACTCCTAAACATAAGTTTTATACTTCGGTTTTCAATTAATAAAAGATGAAAATTTTACGGGATGAAGAAGAATATGTCCAAAGTCTTGGGAAATATAATATGAAAAATAAAAATACAAAGCGCAAATATTCGCAAGTTAATTACGAATCTTACTGAGGAAAACTATTTTAGAACCAACAAGGACAGAAATTAATTTTAAATTTTTGTTAGGAGAGAAAGTATTTGCAAATTGCAGGAAAAACTTGAGGAGTGAGTTTTTATGATGCGCCAGTTTTTTATGGCGATTGTGTTCTAGCGACGATGGTTCAATTTTAAGTGCACATTCAGATTAGATCGGTTGGAGAAAACTTTCCTGCAAATATGACAAATAGTTTCGCCAGTATGAGACTTCCGGTGCGCCTGCAGGTCACTTTGCCAAACATAACTATGCCCGCAAATATCACACATAAATGGCTTATTTGGATTAAAAACTAAACGATTCCTTACAACAGCATCTAAAAATAAAACAAGAAACAGAAAGAAACGAGTTCATTCATTGTTCAAGGTTCTATTAAGTACAGTTAAAGTAAAGTTTCATTTTATGAAATACGGTAAAATATCAAAACATCAGAATTACTTAAAGGGATTTCAGCAATCAAATTATTTCTCCAAAAAACTACAATTTCTCATGATATTTCGATAGAATCCGTGATCACCACCCAAGCAAGAGGCTTAAAAGGGTTTTGGGCTCGCTTAGACGAGGTCGACATTTTCGAAAAACCAAATTACATGAAGTAATTGTTTATTTAGAATCCTAGAATGTTTGGTAACGATAATGATGATTTCTCCTTCATTCAAATCTCGTCTAAGAAACAGCCACGTGGGAGATTTTTTTTTTTTGGGGCGGGGGGGGATTAACTACGGGATGAATGCCACCTGTTACAGAATTAGTTTTGCAAGGATATTAAAATGACAAACAAAAAAAAATAAAACAAAAAAACAACAAGGCCCACAAAAATTCAAAACGTTAATAAAGTTAACAAGAATCTTAGAAAAAAAACATGCATATAGAGCCATATATCAACTACTGAAATCTTCCACCTCATATAATATGGGTGATTATCAGCCGCAGCTTGCAGCACGTCATTAAGGCCAAGGTGGCTCAATCCCCCCCCTCCCAATTTTTGAAAATTGAGTAATGTGTTTCCACGGAGATTTATTCGTTTTTGAGGACGAAAATAAAAGTCACCGAATTGTAGACACCCATTTTAGTGCTAACTTATGGTTAGACAGGGTGCATCAAAAACATATTTTGTGCTTGTAACTTTACGAGTTGTAACTTTACGCTTTACGAGTCAAAATAATGGTTTGAAAAGTTTTTCTTCGTAATGGGGATGAAACCTAAATAAAAAAGGGTAGTAACAGAAAATAAAACCAAATTTGAACTGAAAAAAATATAATTGACCCTAAGGAGGATAACAACAACAAAAAAAGTAAAGAGATTTCTACATATAAATAGAAGATTTTCGTATTTTGTCTTGGACAAAAGCAAGTTTTCGCAAGTAAGACTAGTTGATGCTATACTCCGCTGTAGGAATCTGAATGAACTAAAGCAATGTGCTTGTTCAGGTTCGATTTATTTGAAAAAGATTTACTACATATTTCACAAGTGGTTTGGCCCGTATGGGACTTTAAATGTGCTTTTAAATCACGCAGACGATAGTAGCATCTGTGGCAAAAATCACAAGTGAAACGCTGTTCTTCACAGTGCGGTAAGTACACTGAAAAATATCCAGAAACAGAAAATGAAAAATTATATTACGGCATTTATAGAGAGATAAAAGTACCACTTGCCAGATCAGTTATTTTGGAAACGATTATCCTGATGGGCGGCCAACGAGTAGCAGCGATACTGCAGAAAAATAGAAACTTCAGGGTGGTCAGTATCCAGACTGAGCTTTTCAACAAATGATTAAAGGAATTACTTAGTTCATCAGAATTATTTTCTCTTAAAGATCAGAGAGAAATATATGAAGTAATTATTCAGAGCAGACAAACAACTGACTTTTATGGTGAAAAGGAAGAGGGAGAGACAAAGCTGGAAGGGGGGATAGAGACAGCGACAGAAAGTGAGAGAGGTAATAGATAGTGCGAACATAAAATTATAAGAAAAGAAAAAACAACCTATACCTTCAGTCAAGGTTTGAAATGGTTTCTTAAACAAATATTTAGAAAAATAGGAAATTGGAAGAAAAAGTGAAAATAGATAATTGGGTGTATTTGCGTGTAAGAATCCAAAATTAGAGTTCTAACTTTGGAAAAACCAATCACAGCATTGGAGAACTTCAGGCAAAATTGCTTACTTGAATTTCATAGTATCAGCACAATTATTCCATTAAAACAGCGATCATTGCATAGTGCGTACTTAAAATATAAGACATCGATACATTATTACAGTTAGACCTAAAACCTTAAAACAAAACATATAAAAAGACACGTTGGAAAAAAAGGACGATTTGGAAATACTGAAAAAATGGATAGTGAGACAAAAAGACAGAAAAACTTAGGAATTGACACATATCATTATATACATTTTTTATTTCACTATGGGCTTAAATTTTATTGAAAATGTACCAATTTAATATGCATTTTAAGATTTGAAGGGGTGGATAAAGCTTTGTTACAGAACGGACAAACGGTCTGGCCAGTATGAGACTTCCGGTGTGCCTGCAGGTCACCTTGCCGAGCATAACCATTTCCGCAAATATCACACACAAAGGGCTTGTTTTCATTAAAAACAAAACGATTCCTTGCAACAGCATCTAAAAAAGAAAAAAAAAAAAAACACTCATGCATTGGAGTAAGTCCTGTTTTGTAGACAACAATCATAGTCACTAACCTAAAGCTCAGAATTATTGTCATTTTCTGAAACACGCTAACGAATTTAAAAGTTGGTATTACTTGAATAAAACTTGACGGTAAAATTATTTCACAATAAAACCACGTTTTATCTCTTATTAGGCTGGATAGAATCCATGAGCAAAATCCACGCTACGCTCAAACTTCTGAATGCCCAGCTCAGTATGCGCGGGATTAGTGTATCTTAAGACCGAGTAATGTCCAACTAATTGTTTTTAGAGTTCTACGATGTACATGTTACTATGTTCTTGTTCATCTCTGATAACAGCTTGAAAGTACAAAGTCGAAGAGAGTTTTCAGTTTCGATGAATTAAAAAGAATGCATTGAGTTAAGCATTGACTTCGATTGCCATGGACGTCAAAACTCGAACCAACATAAAGCCCCAAAAAACCAAAACAAAGACCGTCAAAAATCCAAAATGTGAATATATTCAACAAAATCTAGAAAATCCAAATGAACGGAGACCCATTTATCAACACTATAAATCTATCCGATTTAATTCTTAGAATGATTGATACTAAAACTTTCTTTCAAGACAAAGTTAATCCAGGTTTTCACAAAAATGATCCACACCTTCTTAAGAAGCACAAAGTTGAGAAAGACAAAAAATACCGGAGGCGAAAGTTCTCATGATCTGAGCAAGTAGGTGATACCCACAAATTTCTATAGGAGAACTGGTCAGTTCGGAAGCTGCTTGGAGTGAAATATTAAAAGGAAACAAAAAACAAAGGAAGAAATTAATTCTTGGCTCTTTTCTCGATTTGGAGAGAAGGAATTTGATATTTTAATCCATTGATTGTGTTCACAAGAGTGAGGGTAAAAAACAAAAATATGAGGTAACAGGAGAGAAAATTTAGGTACAAGTTAAAGCGAGCTTTTCTGTTCATAAATAACGTTGTACTGATTATAGCCCACTTGTCCTTACAACAGCTAACAGCTAACAGAGCTAATTCAAAACAGAAGTTTTATAAAAGGTGAAAATTCTACTGGTAGAAAAAAAAAATACAGCAACAGACTTTAACAAAATAGTATGAAACACAAAGATAGAAACCGTAGATATCCCTATGTTAATTACAAATCTTACCGAGAGAAATTTTTTTGGTAGGTGCCAACAAGAAAACGGAAATTATGGGGCTGTTGCACACTTTTACTGTAAGCGCTTTAATAGTCGATTCTTGTGTAAAAACTTCCACAAATACTTAACAATGGCGGCACTAAAAACGTCCGATATCTACTCCTAAGCTCTATTTACACTTTTATTTTCGCGAGCATAATGGTAAAGTAGGGCAATAATAATGGGGGATTCCTATGAATGAAAGCCGGTTCCCCAGATCCTACTATTAAATTGCCAAAAGGAAAAATGTGCAACAGCTCCATTGTAATATTTTGTTAAGAGAGAAAATAATTCCAAAGGGCACGAAACACTTGGAAATCGCGTTCTTATAATTGACTAGTTTTTAATGCGATTGCATTTTAGTGACGATGATACAATTTTAAGTGCACATTAAGATTGGATCGGTTAGAGAAGACTTTCCTACAAAATTGACAAACGGTCTGGCCAGTATGAGATTTCCAGTGTTCGTGCATGTCAGTTTGCCGAGAGTAACCTTTTCCGCAAATATTACAAATAAAAGGCTTATTGGCATTAAAAACGAAACGTTTTCTTGAAACAGCATCTAAAAAAAGAAAAAAAATGGACTTATTTACTGTAGAAGTTCCGGTTCTGAGAACAGAAATGAAAGACACAAATTTTTTTCTCTCAGGTTGATTGCCATTTGTTGAAAAACGAAAATCAATCAAAAAGTCATAATTACTTTGAAACTTCCTTTCTTAAGAGGAAAATGATCAGTTTAGAAACTACTCTATACGAAAAATGAAAGGGAAAATCAAAAAATGAAATTTTATCTCGGTGGTTCTATCTCTTAGACGAATTAGGCATCTAGTATTTTAATGCATCTAAGCGTGTTTACAACAGCGATCATATTAAACAGGAGAATTTAAAACTGGAGGGAAAATTCAGAAAATATCCAAAATGAGGTATGATGCTCATCAAGCAAACTTCTTCGAATGCGGACAACAACTGAACTGTAGAAACTTACACTTGAAAGTTTTGAACGCCGAAATGGGCTCTTTCGTGTATGGTAAGCGATCAGTAAACCCTCCCTCCCTGGTCTAGCTCCCTGAATGGACCTCCGGCTACATCCCAGAGTTGAGCAAATCATTGTATTTTATTATATAATCGATTACTTTTCCAAAGTAATCGAGTTAGATTTTAACAGTTATCAGGCGTACCGATTTCGATGAACTCAACATTATTTCATAAACAACAGTTCGTTTCATGTTAACACGTTGGTTTCATAAAAATCGTGATGTCCGGTTACCTCTAAAATCCACCTTGATTACTGATGAGAAGTAAAAAAAAAAAAAAAATGCGTAATCGATTATTATTTGCCCGACTCCGGTACCACCGCGATATGATGATCATAAGCGTTATGATACTTCAGTTTTTAATACTAAAAAAAACAATAACAATTAAAAAGAGAAAATTGTACAGGTGAAAGAAGAACATGCACACCATAGGAAATTTTTACGACTTAGGAAGCACGCACAAGTAAGACTTTGTAGCGAAGGATATAAGATACAGCGAATTTACAACAGTTGATCTTACAAGGGGACATTTTTCGAGCAAGACAAGAATATAAGAAAGATTTATTTATTTGTTTTATTTTTGTTTACTTTTTAAACAAGCAAATATTGACAAATGGCATTAAAGGAAGGAGAAGCATGTTTATAAAATGTATCAGTTTTTAACGTGAACGGATACTAATGATAATGAACTAATTTCATGTGTACATTAAGATTGGATCGGTTGGAGAAAACTTTGCTACAAAATTGACAAACTGTCTGGCCAGTATGAGACTTTCGGTGTTCTTGAAGGCATCTTTGCGAAGCATAACAATTTCCACAAATATTACATACGAAAGGCTTCGGAGCATGAAAAACAAAACGGTTCTTTGGAACAGCATCTAAAAAATGAGAAAATAAGTCAAAGCTAGGTTGTCACATTGGATTTAATTTTGAATATGGAAATAAAATAAAAGCGGTTGAAGCTTAATACGTTGTCCTTCATTGATCACGGCGAT
This sequence comes from Trialeurodes vaporariorum, assembly GCA_011764245.1. NCBI lineage: Eukaryota > Metazoa > Arthropoda > Insecta > Hemiptera > Aleyrodidae > Trialeurodes > Trialeurodes vaporariorum. The sequence continues at coordinate 61,401,310 of VMOF01000002.1, forward strand.
ACAGCGAACGAAAGCGGTAGAGATCGCTTGAAAAAATTTAGTATGAAAAAAATTCAAGGATACACAGGAAACTAAATTATTTGGCACCAAAATTAGAGTCTACATTTCCAGAGGAAAGAGAAAATATACACCTTGCCCTACTGGTAAACTTGTATTTTAGGACGACAGATAGAAACTTTTCCATAATAAAAAGTAACAAGAGATCGTACGCCAGGACACGAATAATTCAGAAAAACAATTCGATTACATTAGTTTAAAGAACAATGAGAGCTATTTTATTGTGGATGCACAGTATTTGGCCTATTCGATACAAAATTATGAAGGAAAAGGGTGCAGAGTAATTGAGGCGGCCCCTGCATTAACAGCCCATGCGCGTATGTGCTGTTTTTGCGCCCAACAGCGCAATTGAAAATTATACTCAAGAAGTATCACCCCTGTGAATTTGGTGACGTGACGATGATTCTACGCGGAGATATCGCGTCGATGGGTGCAAAAACAGCACATACGAGTACATGCTTTATACGTATAACAGTGTGTAACTGTGTACTATTCCCATTTGAATGGATGAGAAACAATCGATTAGTAAAAGAGCCGGCATGGTCTCCTCAAGAGTCGATTGTTTCTCATACGTTCAAATGGGAAGAATTCATGGTTGCCAAATTGCTGGCTATGCTCATGTACTTTGAGAAGTCATTTTCCTTTACATTTAATTGCGAGCCAAATATAGCTGATTTATTATTTAGTTTTTACTTTTTTGTTTCAGTTTGCGTTGGTACTTTACTTTAAATTTTTTAAGTTTCAATAAATTATGGCAAAAAAATTATTATTCTCTCATTTAACTGTCAAATCCTATTAAATTTGCGTTAGTTTAATTGTTGGGTGCAAAAACCGCACATACCTCACTATTTTAAATTGGCTGCGAATGAACTCAAACCATTTTTTTCTTTAAATTTGTCCTTGGATTCTCTTCAAAAAGGGCTCAAAGCATAAAACCAAGGAAAATTGTACTCATTTCCGAATCATATAGACGCGTTATTAGCAAATGAAAACTTTAAATGCGTTTTCTGGAAATCAGGTTTTTCGGTATGTGCTGTTTTTGCAGCCACCGCCTCAATTATACTAGTCGAATTATTCTAATTTTCGTAATTTGGTTTAATTGTTTATAAATTTAATGAGTCGAAATACTCCTATCTGTTTGGAGCATTGCATATTAATCCAAACTATGGAAATATAAGTAAAGAATACTTAATAGCAAACCTTTCCGTAATACATACGAGGCGAGCCAGCGCATCCTTACCAGGCAGTTTTCGAGAAAGGCTGATTGAAAAGTTATGAAACATAGTTGCCAGTTGAGGAATTGACCCATTTTTCAACGAGCCGACACCTCATTGAGACGTATTTTGGGGGGTTCAAACTCAATTTATCAGTTTTTTCAGCCTCCTACTAAAGGATAAAAAAATTCAAACCCTTGAAGTAAAGGCAACTGTCGTACAAATATTCTCCCTAAAAACCCCAAGTTTTTTTTAGTTATGGGGGCTTTCGGGATATTATTGAATAGGCCCTTGTGGCCACCCTGTTGAGGATTTCTCAAAAATCTTGACTAATTTGGAAATACAGATCAAGTCATTTCACTTCGTGTGCCACATGTTACTTTAAAGCTAAGAAATAAGATGTATTTCGTTAAATCAACATTTTTTGGGCTTCAAAGGCTTAATCCGCGGAATCGAGCTAATTTTGCCACTGACGCCCCAAAATTTGGATTTGACGAAATAGTTTTGCACTTTAATTCAACAAATGGCACACCAATCAAAAGGCTTGATGTCAAGATTTTTGAGAATTTTTTATTCTCAGGCCTCAAAAACAATCAATTTCTTTGACGGAAAACTTTGAAGTTTTAGTCAGTTTTTAATGATTCTTCAAGACTAAACGAGGAGAGAGCAACCTTCAAATCTGACAGAAGGTCTTGAAGGAACAATTTAAAACCGTGCCTAATTTATCTTCATTTCTTTACATCGTTGAGACATGGTTCACAAAATCGGAATGACTGCATTGGAAGTAGGACCCATTTTTAGAACTCTTTTTTCTCTCAGTCGGAGAGAAGTTAAACACCTAATTTTAGACGGATTTGCACAAAATTATATCATATTCCAAAAATCAAAATTTCAAGAATAGCCGAAAAGACACGTGAGTCCTGGAATACACAATTTTCTTTAGCTTGATCAGGTACTGCCAGTAGATCTAAAGTCTCATCACTCTTCTTTAAGTGCAGTTAATGAAATGGATATAAAATATACCCAAGCATCCCTACATCAAGCTGAAAGCACTAAACCAATTCAAAAAGAAAAATTACAATTCAGAAAAAGGAAAAAAAATGCATTTTTGAACTTAGAAACCGTTACACTATTCCACTAAATGGGAATAATATCTTCACTAGCACCAGAAAATTCGGCCTGAGCAAGGAGCTGGTTGGAGAGATCTCTGACGTCATTTACAACGATGTTGTGAGACATTCTCAGATGATGCACTAGATAAGGTTTTGTTGCTAAAGTTTTCTTGCAGAAGGGACAATATGTCTCGCCTCGGTGAACTTTTTGATGATAATTCAAATCCCTCAGATATGTGTACTTCTTTCCACACATTTTGCAACAATGCTTGCCTTCGGATTTATATTCCAATATGGACTCCGCTGTAGCTATGGAAAAATAAAAATTTAGATACTACATATTACAACTAATTAAGTAATAAAATAATGAGAGAAAATATAAAATCATAAAAAACACAAAACACTCGGCCACAAGACAGTCCTCACACACTTCGTTTCAAATAATTTCAAATGAGGGATTTTAAAAGTGTGAAAAGAATGACGTCTAAACTAAAAAGATAAAACATTGACTTTTTAAGTCGGTAGCACCATTATAACGGTTCTGATGGTGATGGAAAACCACTTTTTCTTCATGTTTCTCCCACAAAAGGGGAAATATTATAGGTACAATCTTCACGGAGCAGCGACGCGAAGAAAACAAAATAAATCCGTTACACTCAATCATGAATGAAATTTCGTAGCCGCTATTTTGCGATCAATAATTGATGGTACTTTCCGGTGCGAAAAAAAGCTAAAGCTTTTCATCAAGTTACAGATTTCAAACCTTCTGACACAGCTCAAGTCTCAAAAAAAGCCTGGCTCAAGTGTGTAACAAGGCGGAGAAAAACAGACAATTTATGGACCTATGCTCTCGAATAGTCAATAGGTTAGAGAACACCCCCCCCCCCCGTAACCACACTTAGCTAATTGTTCTCAGCAGAGGACAGTAAAACATCTGTCACTGAGAATGTTGACAATAAAGAGGTGTACTCAAAATCGGCAAAATCACCCCCTCTCGAAAATAAACAACTATACAGGGTGATTCAGTATTACAAGGGGCACTATTCCGGAAATTTTCAGATCCATAAAATAATTAGGGAGCGCACGGTGGGCTGTCACAGTTCCATTACGACAAAATGTTAAAACATCGATATCTCGAACTGGAAAAACATTTGGAAGCCTACTTTGCGCGAAAATAACAGCAAAAAAGAGAACTTTCGGCTGATATAGTGGTATATGGGGGTTTTTCAACTAGTCGTCCAGTTATTGCAATTTTTCGTGTTTTTCGGTACGCAAAAATTTCACTAAAATTGAGATTCGTCAAAGTGCCGATTTTTTTAATTTGAACCAAAAACAGATATATTGTTGAACTTAAAATTCTGCGTCAAGTAACATGTTAAGGAAACGATTTGTTCAAAAGTTATAACTGTTTAAAGTTAAAAAATGCCGTAAAATGCAGTATCCGAAACCCCCAATTTCACCGGGAAAAAAATGACAAATCGGCAAGAAATTATCGCAAAGGTGTGAAAATGAGTGTTTGAAGGAATTTTTCATCGCTAAACCCGACTCTATCATCAGTTTTTCGAAATTCGGAGATCCAAGATGGCTGCCGTTGAAATTTGACGGCAGCCGCATTGGATATCCAAATTTCGAAAAACTGGACAGAGTCGGGTTTAGTGATGAAAAGTTCTTCCGAACACCAATTTTCACACCTTTGCAACAGTTTCTTGCCGATTAGTATTTTTTTTTTTCCCCGGTGAAATTAGGGGTCTCGGATACTGCATTTTACGGCATTTTTATAACTTTAAACAGCTATAACTTTCGAATCGTTTCCCCCAACATGCGGTTTGCGTTATTCGAAGCAGAATTTCTAATAAAGCAACATGTTTGTTTTTGGTTCAAATTAAAAAAATCGGCACTTTGACGAGTCTCAATTATAAAGTTTTGCATACCGGAAAACACGACAAATTGCAACAACTCGACGACAAAGTGAAAACGCCTCATATACCACAATATCTGCCAAAAGTACACTTTTTTGCAGTTCTTTTCGTGTTAAGTAGGTTTCAAAATCTTTTTTCCGGTTCGAGATATCGATGTTTCAACATTTTGTAAAATCGAACTTTGACAACCCGTTATGTGCAAGTGTGCGCTCCCTAATTATTTCATGGATCTGAACATTTCATAACTGAAATTTCAGTGGCCTTTGTGATACTGAATCACCCTGTATAGTTGAAATTTATTTTCGAGAGGGAGAGTGATTTTGCCTATTTTACTTTCGCCCGTCCGGAAATAATTTTGCTCTAAATAAATGCACATTGCCGACTACCTAAACAGCTTAAGACGGAGCAAAACATGCTAAAGTTATTTCTAAGATTCAGGAAAGACCTGCAGAAAATTTTTCACAAAATTGCACGAAGCTTCCAAAAATGCTGATTTCAGTTTCTTTGAGCCCTGGGCAAAAAGAAATTTTTCAGAACTCCTTGGAAATTGTTCTACTACCAGTACAGCAAATTTTCAGGAGGGAATTCCTGATTTACTCCCTTAATTTTATAAATAATAAAAACGAGAAACACGCTACCGAACTTTCACAATAATTGTTTATGTTAATAAGTTAAGTGAAACACTCAACAGGGTTTTGAAGGTGTATGACTCAATAATGAAGGATGGATAGTTGGTTTGTTTAAACTGTGGCTCTTCCCTAACCGTGAGGGTGGGGGGGGGGGGGGCTATATTTCCAGAGTTATTTTGGAAAACAACTGAAAAGTTCTTTGGGTCCTCGCCGCTTGGGCGCCGCGCCGCGCCGTCGCTCAAAGACAGACGCTCCCCCCCTTGTAAGCGGGGCACTTTCACACAAAAAGAATCACACATTTTCGTCTTCTATTCCCCCTGTTCCCTGAAAAAGAAAGTAAGTAAGTAACATTTCAAATTTTAAGATCCAATGAAAAATTGATTCAGAAGGGCAAGGGTAATAAAAAATAATGAAGTCTATTCTAATTTTTTACTCTATATTATAATCTTTGGTTTTAAGACGATACAAAGATTCCTTTCAAAATAACAATTTACTTAATGTTTTACAAATAATGCTGAACACAGGCTTAGTCGAACAGTCGAATAATGGGAAATTTTCACATACATCGTTTTAGAGTTTAGCATTCCAAATGCTTTTTTGAAACAACACATTTTTGCTGCGGATTGGTGTTTGAAGATAAACAGAAGACGACAGAATAATTCGATTCAATTTCTGAAAAAAATGCTTTAAGCAGGGAAGACGTCAAATTCAATGCTTAAATTTTCTTATTGAAATAAGACTCTAAAGATCTAAAGTCGTTTAAACATCTCAAAAAGAATGATACATTTCGAGTTATTATTAAAGGCGTAAACAGTTTCTGGTTATTTTCTGTGGATTCTAAAGGTTCCAGTATTCAAAAGCTGCAGTCTAAGCATGAGTATCTAAGTCAAACACTTCAAGGATATTTTCTTGCAACAGTTACCTGGCAACATTTTCATACATCCGTTGGGACAAGTGAGTCATGAATTCTTCGACCGCTATTTTTTGAGGGGAAGGGCCAACTTTTATTTTTTAAGAAGTAATAATTGGCACTTCTTCATGGTATTTCGATAGTAAAGGCTGAAACATTGAAAGGAAGTTTTTATCATTGAGGAAAAGGGAGTAAAATGGAAGTTTTTGGGATGTCCAAAAACATCCTGGAGTGGGCAATCCCACATCTTGAACCACTAGCTTCCAAATTACGATTTTCACAATTTTAGCACAAAGCTTTAAAAGCCAAAAACAAGTAACTTGAGTGATTTACAATTTGAACAATGTTTATTTTTGTGAAAACTTTTTTATCCTATATATGTTTCGATTTAAAATAAAAAAATAAATCGATAGTTCGATCAATCGGAGTTATGAAACCAGCTGAGCAACAACTTTGTTGGGTCGAGTTGGGTTGATGCACCCACCACGATGTGAACGTTTAAACATGCAGAATCGATGGAAAAAAATAACTTGTGAACCTCCTCAGATTAGAGGCACATTTTTTGTTTGCGAGTTAATTAGAAACTGAGAGAGAGTATTCGAGGTTTTTTAACACACGATTTTTACGTTTTCGAGAGAAAGTTAAGGAGGTCCTCCATCTTTTATCAACAATATGACAACTGCTTTTAGTGGCAGCTACAAAAGTTTTATCCTCGTTTAAATGTCTTTCAGTTCGCATTTAACATTCCCAGAGTTACGCCGTGAACCATGAGCAAGTGCCGTTTGTAGTTACGCCGAGTAGATTGCATCTTATGGCAGTAAGAGCAGAAGAGTTCACCGGTGTGCATAATCTTATGCTGGCTCAGAGATACTTGATGCTTATACCGAAGACCACAGACATCGCATTCGTAAGGTTTGTCATTTTGTAATTGGAGCGGGTCTAAAACAGGAAAAATTGAAGCGTATGAGCAATAATAATGAATATCTTAGTTAAATTGGCCGTTTTGAGAAATTTGATAGGCAAAGATCAAGGTACTTATATTTAACAGGTATACTCGACTCGCTTTCCGCGCCATCTTCAGTGGCGCGCAGTTCAAAATCATCAGCCATAAGATGGCCGACAAAAGAAGAAAACAAACCGACTCTCATTCGGGCGACACCGAGTTTCGCCGACCACACTCGGGTGACACTCTCGGAGTCGCCCGAGTGTATCGGTTTGTTTTCTTCTTTTGTCGGCCATCTTATGGCTGATGATTTTGAACTGCGCGCCACTGAAGATGGCGCGGGAAGCGAGTCGAGCATACCTGTTAAATATAAGTACCTTGGGCAAAGAATCAAAGATGCGTCTTTCAAACGTGAAACCGACATCTAAATGCTCAAAATTTAATTTCCCGCTCCTTACTAAAACAGTCTAAGAATCGCTTACTGGGCTACTCAGTCTTAAACACACTGCGAGAAAACAAGCATACTCACTTTGTATGGTCTAACGAATTTTCTGGGTCCCTTTGATAGTTTTAAATTCTAGCACAGATTTGTGATTTCCAGTGTAGTGTTTTTACGTTGAGAACGACTAACGGACAAAATGCCTGCTTGGAAGCATTGTTTTAGTTCATACGACTGAATATGTAGCATGCACGCCCCTGATTTAACTCGATTATAATTGAGTTTTTTTTTTTTTCTTTTTTTCCCCGGAAGTTTAAGTGTCCTCTTTCGCCAACTAGGGCCCAACAGACGAAATGGAAGAGAGAAGAAGAAGGAAAGATGATAGAGAGAGAGTTAAAGTGTTAGTTACATCCATGTCCTTCCGAGATGACTAGATCTGAGACCGTCAAATCTTGTCACCTCGGCCGGGATTCGACCCCGGGACCTCTGGGTTAGTGGCCAGTTGCGCTGACCACCAGACCACGGAGGCTATAATTGAGTTAATTACCGGTTACTCGAATTATTATTAGTACCGGGCCGTTTTCCCTTGACAGTGTTACAACGGCAGAATTTTTCGCCGTATTCTTAAGTCTCCAGCAGAGTAAATCCCGTCGATGAGGGATATGACAAAAAGCATGGTGGGAGGGATAACAAAAATTAGTGTTGGGGGGAAGGGTTTGAAATGAAGACTTCACGTAAAACAAAACCTGTACAGGTGTGACAACCATACACGTCAGTTCATGTACTAACCGTGAAAGGACAGCTAGGGTAGCCTAGAGTCCCTGTATATCAAAGAGTCTCGCCATACGGGGTATAGATTCTGGTTGGCTGCTAGATTTTAGGCTGTCACGGAGCTCGAGGAGGCGTTCTGTGTTATTCTCCATAAGAGGACCGGTGGAACGCACCTACCGAGGAAGCGTACACGCCCCCTCAGCGAACCCAACCAATCAGAGTGGACGCCTCCTTCGAAATTCTTCTTCTTCATGCTTCACGTGGCGAGACTCTTTGATATACAGGGACTCTAGGGTAGCCGTGTTTTACAGGTGCCGGTTGAGTACGGTTGAACTCTGAACCGTACATGAGTTACAGTGTTTTGAAAATGACTTGTAGAGCTGACCCCTCCAGGATTTTTAGGATGTTTTCCATGAAACAAAAAAGAGAGTTACGAAATCAAACGATGCACCGAACTTATCGACATACCGAGTAACTCTTCTAGCTTTCGAACTGATGAATGGAGATCCTTTCCAATAACTGCTGCAACGGTGCCAATTAGTTTGTCCGTGGAACTGGTGGACAAACGGCCCGATTTTGCGATACATTCCGCTGATTCGCGACTTTCGGAAAACGATTTAAACCACTGACTAACGTTGCTTCTGTCCAAACAGTCACCTCCATACACATCTTCTATTTCCCTCAAAGTGGCATTAACTGAAAATCTACGCCAAAAACAATAACGCAGTTGTTCATTTCCTTTAACTGCGCACTCATCACGAAAAAAATTGGGAAAACGGTCGAGAGAACTTTGACTGGCTTGATTGACAAATCGGTCAAACATGGGGTGTGCATTGCAGTGAAACGCGTTCCAACTTGCATGAGATGATGGGGTGTGCATTGCAGTGAAACGTGCGTTTCAACTTGCTTGTGATGCTTGCATTTGCCGCCCTTTGACACTGTGTTACGCTGCCAATTTGTTTTCTTCTCTTCTTCCCTTCATGATCTCGAGAACTTTAGATTTTTTAACTCTCTTTTTTTCTTGAAAAACATGCTAATAATCCTGGAGGGGTCGGCTCTACAAGTCATTTTCAAAACGCTATAACTCAGTGAATATTTAACCTGCAGAATTGAATTTGAGCTTGATTTGGAGGTAATTACTAGGACAATTGCCTCCTACAAACCGTTTTTTGATAGCTGCTTTTGTTCGCCCCTCAGACGAAAGTGTGCAGTACTTTTGGGACACCCCTTGTATTTTGGGCTTCTCATTATTTTTCGGCCTTCACCACAAAAAAAGCGGAGAAGCTTGAGGAGGTGGCGAACTTGGTTTTGTCTGTACACCCCCCCTCCCCCCCAAATTAAGGGATCGAGTAAGTGATACTCTCGTAGGTGGTTTCATTCCGATAGAAAACCTTCCATTTGCGGAAATTCGCCGATGACTACCGTGAAGAATATGACATGAATTAAGAAAGATTTTCAGTGTAAATAAACGGAACTTAAACTTCATTTTTATATACACAAGATCTCCGTTACGAGACACACACAAACTCAAAGGTAGCAACAAGACTAAACTCTCAGGAGGGGGGGCGGATACAGTGGTCAAGATCTGACCGAAGGGACCATTTATTTTGTTTCAGATAGCACCCTGCAGGCTTCTTCATTTACTATTCCTCGAAATTTCGATCTTGCAAAAATCACAGCATTCGACATCCTGAGCTATCGGCGAATTTCCGCAGAGATGGTAAGGTATCTATCGGAATGAAACCACCCATGAAAATAACACGTACTGGATCATCGACTCAATAGCATTACGATACGATCATTCATAATCAGCCAGCAGATTAGTTTAAAGAGGGAATGTAGCTCTTATCTTTCAAAGGTAGTATGTATTCCTTTGAACCAAAGAAAGAGAGCTCAAAGGAAACTCGGTAAATGGTTTGAGACGACAGGCTTCCGATAAATACAGCTGGGCATGCGGACCGGTCTTCTCTCATCCAACCCATTGAAAAAACAAAACCCTCAGACTAGTTGCTGACTTTTGAAAACGGTAAATGATCGCCTTAATGTAAACCAATATCACTTGCCAAAACTTGATAAATCTCCTACGCTGAAGATGTTTTGCAGTTTTGGACTCATCTGAAGCTCACTCGAAACTGAAATTAACAGAGGATTCCAAACAGTCCTTTACAATTCATATTCTCTGGGGCTAAAGTCCTTTACAATTCATATTCTCTGGGGCTTTCTACGGTACAATCAACCAATTCATGGAAAAATCAATGCTCCTGTTATTTTACAAGTTGCACTGGACCAAATAGTATTGAACCTTTTAAAGGTTGGCAATTCCATATTTAAGATAAGTAGCTGCGGCAAAAAAAAAAAAAAAATATGTATACATAAAATGGAAAGGGTGAAATTTATGGCTAACCAAGAACATTATCTGTTAATTTACCATTGCAAAAGCTAACAGCTTCGAAAAAAATTGGAACATTTCTACAGAAGTTGAACAAAGGTAGTATTTATCTGACTGAGGAAAAAGTAAAATATATTATTACAGCAAAATCTTCAAACAACATCACAATGTAATGATTCTTTCTAGGTGTAGTGACTTTCCACGAGACAGTTTTGTCAATTTTTTTGTTTTTTTGTTTTTGTTTGTTTTTGTTTCCTTTTCGATATACTTCTTTCGCAATCATTACCACTAAGCATGTATACGCTAAGAGTTTGAGACAATCTTAGAGAACTAGATAAACACTTTGAATCAAAAGGAGGAGTCCGAAAAAACATTTTGGTCAAAGTTTAAAGAAATATACAAGGTCTTATTGAATAATAAAGTTCGAAAAAAGGCGATTGTACAGAAACATTCAACAAAATTACATTGTTACAAGTAATTAGTACACTGCATTACTGACAATAATATTGCACTATTGAAACCGGATGACCTTTGAACCGAGCGAAAATGCTTCGATTCGTTTGTCTTGAAAAACGGTGTATTTCAAGATATGGTCTTTTGATTCCGTTAAAAATAAAAAATAAATAATAAAAAGAAATCAATGTAGGGAAAGATATTTTCTGTCCTAGTTCTCTTGGAATACGCCAGGAAAATCCCCTCGAAAGGCGTCTCTTCAAAAGTATAGTGAATTTCAGCGTTTTTCTATGGTTCCAACCTACTTACTTACTTACTTTTGCCTCGCAGTTTCAAAAGTTAAAGAAGGAAATCGTGCCCGATATTTATTTCTGGCTGCTGGTTGTATTTTTCCCCCAGCAAACAACTGCTGGTGGTGAGTATTTTCTGCCAACAAATTGTTAAAAACATGACAATGTCAAGGGAGGCTACGATCTTATTGAATTGGATCAATATCAAACCGAGACTTCGTTGTCTCGCACAGTAAAGACGACATGGATCCACAGTTTAAGAAAAAATGGTTAGAATTGAATGTTTTTCCCGGGCTACATTTCATTTGGTGTCAACGGTCCTCCAACCATCGTGAGTGAAGGTTGTGTCTCCTCGTCTCTGATTCGTCGGTGGTGCAACTTCGAGACACCAATAAGCAACGCGCATTACCATCGGGATCGAAGGAAATGAAACATGATGAATTAAGTAGGTAAAACGCGTCGTTACAGAAATGTATCAACCAATCACTATCATCAAGAGGTGGTAACCTTCAACCTATGGGGATGTCGAAAGTCAGGAGCCAGGAGCCGCCCATAATGATGACGCCCTCAAAAAAATTAAACTCCTATTTCCGCGTGTTTCGCAGTTCGAAACCGTAGCCGAGAAAATTCTGTGGAACCTACTTTCTACAACCTGTAAGTATACAAAGCAATCACACTGGGGTAATGATTCTCGAAAATACCATTTAAGGGGCCTACAGGAAAAAACACCAACAAATTCATTATAAAGATGATGCTTTAAATTCAAGTTACGGGATTCTGTGCTAGTTTGCGCGCATTTTAAGGGTAGAGTGCCTTTATGGACGAACTAACATTTAACTACTGACAACACTTTGCCATAAACGCACTCGATATACAATTACAGGTTGACGAGATCCCAAGTCTCAAAAGCAAAACCAACTGAAAAATGCTCAAAAAAGTACGAATAAGTTTGCAGAACATGTAATCATATGGTTGAAAGATTAGAGGTTTTTTCTTGACATGAAAATGAAAACAAAAAACTGCCACGTCACTACACAGATATACAATCAAGGTATCGCATCCAAATTTACATTAAAAGGGATCGGGGGGCTGTAAGGCTAACAAAGACTTTTCTTGGTTCTTGTCGTTCCAGGGTCAGGAGGGATCCCGTGCACCATCCATAAATGCCGCCAATAATTTTGACGCGTCGACTGCACTTTATTGCAGAACGAGCAAAAGAGTTCCCCCGTATGCATAATCCTGTGTCGGCTAAGTGAATGTGGATGTACGTAGCGCGCTCCACAAATCTTACACACATGACGCTTTTCTAGTGAGGACCCAGATGTAGACGATTCTAGAACAAGACCAAAGTGAATGAATAAATAAATGGCCGTGTTGCTAGGACTATCACTCTTGCATTTCCAAGGGGAACACAAATCGCTATCGGGGCAACAAGGAATTTTAAATTGGAGGTAGACATTTAAAATGAATTGCAGCAAACCCATAAAAACCAAAGAGATGACTCGAGAAGCACTCAGAAGCCTAAAAGCAGTGCACCTGAAGTAAACACCACTGCATTTTCAAAATTCGAGTTATAACTACACTTGGTAAGCCTCATTCCTTGGTTTTCATGGTGACTTACTGGCTTCCGACAACTTCCTAGTCACCCGAATACAATTTTTTTTTTTTTTTTTTTTTTTTTTTTTTTTTTTTTTTTTTTAAATTCAACAGTACTATTTACATTACTTAGTACTACACTTACACCTACTATACATTTGAGTATATCTATGTGCTATTCATAACTTACACTTAATTATTTTTTGCTGCTACTCCAGTAACAGAATATCTTTGCTGGAATAGCAAGTACCATGAAATAAATATAGTTCTACTCCCGTTGGGGGTAGACTGTCTGAACCAGTAAATACAACAAATAAAAATAAATATAAATAAATAATAAAATAAAATAATAAGTAAAAAAGGTAAGACAAATAAACGAATAAAGAAACAAAAATAAATAAATAAACAAACATACAAATCAATTACTAAATAAATTAAGTATTTATATTGAGACATAGCGTTTACATCATTTCACAGTAAATACAGTTAATTATCTTACCGTTTAGTAATTTTTAACACCTAGCTGCCACTATACTCAGTGCTTTTACTCTTCATCGTAGCAACGGCAAAGCAATTCAAATGGTTTCCGCCGATTTCACCTTCCGATTGTCTCACTGTTATCCATCAGTTTTATCGCCTCTTCGTTAACATGACCCAAAACTCTCGCTTCGTATTTTTCCGCCACCTCTCTAATGTACTCTTTAACTGTTGGGATCCCTATCTCTTTATGTATGTCCTTGTTCCTCATGTACCAAGGGGCCCCTAGAATCTGTCTCATAATTTTGTTTTGTTCCGTTTCAATAAGTTTGATGTTGCTATCTTTGGCGCATCCCCAGATCTGGCAACCATAAGCCCAGACTGGTCTAATTTGTTTATATCACAAAACTTTATCGTGGATTGGATGTCGGGAACCTCGCCCCAGCAGCCAATTTATTTTTCTAACTTTAATTTTAATCTCTTTCACTTTTTTTCGAATATGCTCTCCCTAGTTCAACTTGGAGTCTAGGTGGAGCCCCAGATATCTTGATACCTCTGAATGGGGAATCACTTCCCCATTTAGATGTATTGGAGAATATCCTACTTTTTTGTTGGTGAAAATTGTGTGGGCTGACTTAGAGCCGTTGAGCGTTGTTCCCCACTTCCATACCCACTATCAAACTCTGTTTACTGTGAATTGAGATTTCTCGTTTGCTTCAGTCAGAGTTTCATGCCGGTGTCATCAGCAAAAGTCCCTACCATTGAGTTGTTATCACAAGAAATATCACGAGTAAAAAGATTGTACAGGCAAGGTCCCAAAACCGTACCTTGCGGAATCCCAGCCCTTGTAATGCTGTAGTCTGGGTAGGTACCGTTAAATCTGACTCTAAATTACCTACATTTTAAATAGGACCTTAAGATCCAGTAGTGATTTTCAGGCAGTAATTTCTTAATTTTATACAGCAGTCCCAGATGCCAAACCCTGGATGTGATCCTCAACAAAGACCACACGCGTGGCCCTGTCAAAAGTCTGGGTCACATCAAGGAATACTGCTGAGCAAATTTTTTTTCCTCCAACCCTTGTTCTATTTTATCGGTGAACCTATGAACTTCTTCAATTGTGGAATGTGAGTTCGTGAATCCAAATTGGTGGCTCGGGCTTATTTTACTTTCCTCTATTAGCGGTGCGAGTATTTTTAAATACAGCCGATCAAAAAGTTTACTTTTTGTTGAAAGAAGTGAAATAGACCTATACGATGAGGCCAGTTCTAACGGTTTGCCAGCTTTGGGGATAACAATGACTTCTGCTACCTTCCAAGATCTGGGAATGTGACACGGGGTGAGCGCTGCATTAAATATCTTAACTAGTTTTGCTACTGCCTTCCCTAGACGTTGTTTTAAAATCTCCCCAGTGATCATGTCCATTCCGGGGGCTTTTTTGTTTTTAACTTTGAAGAATACAAAGTTGATGGTTAAGATCCGATGAAACTTATTGACTCGAAAATTGCTAAAACAATCCACATTTTGGTCTGAAAACCAACTTTTTTTTCTTCTTTTTTTTCTTCTTTTTTTTGTTTCCTTTTTACACGAGTGAATAGTTTAAGCTGATCTTTTAATTTAACACGACAAGTGCAGGCTGAGCTAATCTTTTACAGTAATACTTTCAAAATGTGGTACTTTGAGACCCACATGTTTTATTCAATAGAGAAAATAGGATGAGCTCGACTTTTGACCGATGAAGCTTTGTTACCCAATGTAATTAGAGCGATAGAAAAATGTTAAGCTTGCCTTCTTTATCTTTCTCTCAAAGTCCCTTCCCGAAATTAAGGGGATCGGAAAAATTGTCTAGATTTTGCTTCATGATGACTTAAGATGCAAACCGCATTTCTTCCTTTAAGTTTTTGAAAATTATTAACATAGATACTAATTAAATTGAAAAGACCCGAAAAGATGTCAAAGAGTAAAAAACTTAAAACAGAGAAACGGTTTCTCAAAGAGTGTATTGGAAACTAATAACATTGAAACGATAGTTAGAAACAGCGTTAAAAAACGATTTTATTAGTACACTCGACTGTAATTGAGACGGAAAGAATTTTTTTCTTGACACTAGATACAAACACTATCCAAATAGTGAAAGTCAAGATCGTTGTATCCCGTGTTTTAGCACAAGATGTTGCTTATAATTTGAGAAACACGAATAGGACTTTTGACAAACATTGCAATATGTTTTTCCTTCGTGAAATTTCATGTGATCGCGAAGAGCCTTCGAGTGACTGTAATTAATATTGCAGATAAAGCAGTAAGTCTTGTCTGAGAGCTTTTTACGACCAAATCCTGGAACAACAAATAACTGTCTTTAAAGATAGGCACGACACTAATTGACAGAGAAGATACGTATGTTAAAGAGCGAATTAGTACATACCAGTTTCAAGATTAGACCCACAAATCCACAAGCATAAGATAAAGAGCAAGGGGAGACATAGGAGTGACGATAGGATATATAAATCCCGAAGGATAAAAAACCACGACACGTGATTGAGAAAACTATACCGGTTCAAACTTCTACCAGAACCCATCTGTATAAATAAGTTCAGCCTTCTACAAAAAAGTAGGTTCGCGTGATGTGTGCTTGCTGTTCTTCTGGTGACCACGTTCAAAAACAAGCGCACACTCTTCACATTGCATCAGTGGTAGATCCAGCAATTTGACGACATCATAAAAACAATAAATTGAACAGGGCGGAATTCGCTAGATTACTTGATGGCCAAACCTCGAGTTAAAATTACTTGTATGTTGACGAGCTGCCATCAAATAATGATAAAATATAAGAAGGTAATGTGAAATGAATCGTTTATTTGACAAAAAAAAGAGCAAAAAATATGAGAAAAGAATGTAACATCAAAATAAGAATAATTCAAAAGTATCACCCATTGTCCTACGCGTTCAATAAAGCCCCACTTGCAAAAAAAAGTCCCTAGGGAGAGGCTACTTTCTATGGAGTCAAGGTTTCAAAATACAACCAAGTCGACAGAATGTAGGCAGGAAAATATTAAATTTTTCTGAATCTTCCAAATTAATCATTATTATTACTCAAAACCCGTTTACGAAGCTTAAAAAAAGTACCATAATTAGGCAAGATATAAAGCAAGGCAGCTTTGAGAGCAAAGGAAATTTACTTCAGTTTGCAAATCATTGAAGTTTTCCTCTTATACCATGTTTCAGAACTAAATGTTGCTTGTAACTGGAGTAGGCGGAATAAGCTTTTTGACAAATTTTACAAAAAGTTTTTCCTTCGTGAAATTTCATGTGATCGCGAAGGGCCCTCGCGTGGGTGTAATTTATATTGCAGATAGAGCAGTAAGTCTTGTTTGAGTGCACTCCAGAACCAAATCCTGAAACAACAAATAGCGGTGTTTAACTAGAGGCACAAACTGAATGGCAGGGAAGAAACGTGCATTAAAGAGCGAATTAGTATCTACCGATTTCACAATTAGACCGGCGAATCCACGATCACAGTAAATAAAGCGGCAGGAGACGTAGGAGTGACGATAGCATTGACGTCTTGATTCGAAAAAAGGCAAAATTCGCCGATGCTAGGAAAATAACTTTAGTACTTGACAAAAGACCGATAGTTTTCATTGATACTACAAAGATTTGTAGTACAGGCCTAAGAAACCTTGATATTAACTGAAAACTGCAAATAGCAAATCCGAGGTAAGACGGATACACTGTGAGAGAATATGATTGTAAAGAGGTGAATTTGTCAAGCGGGGGATTCAGTTAAGAAAGGAAATATGCTGACATGTAGTAACGAAGAAATACAAAATTTAATTTCCGAAGTACATGACATACAACGAAAAGAAAAGAAAGGGAGTTAATCAAACCAAAAGAGAACAGAAAGAAGAATAAAGTACAAAAAAGAACAAAGATTAAAGGTAACGATAGATAACCACGTACACTAGAGGTTAAAATTATAATTTCTTTTGAAGCCCTACTTTTGAGCTACAGCCCCCCAAAGTTTTCAAAACTTGATGTTTCTTATGAAAACCGACCACCATTTTGAACCAAAGGTCATGAAAATTGGGTCCCGTAATAATTTGACGTGTAAAATCCATTAATTAAGGTACAAGATTGCCAGAAAAGTACAGTCAAACCTAATTTCTAAATTTAAGGAGATCATTGATGAATGTTACACGCTAAATTATCAAGGGACGCCAATTTCCATGACCTTTGGTTAATAATAGTGGTCGCTATTCCAACAAAAGCCATACATTTTTGAAAACTTTGGAGGGCTGTAGCTCAAAACGGGGGCATTTTCGGACACATGTTAAAAGGGAAAAAAAAGTCTCATTTTGACCTCTGGTGACAAGGACAACATTTGTCTCAGATACACCCTGCATATGATGTACCAGTTTAAAGTAAAGGGAGGGTTTAAAGCAAGAGTCAAATAGATGTTTTAAATAGAGAAAAGATCTATCTTCAAAAAGCAGTTGGAAGGAGGGCTGTAAGAACAAGTAATGTGGGTTTAACTGGCTATTGTATGGACTAAGAACCTTTCATAAGAAATTTATAAAAATGACTCACTTTCTTTCGAGTGATAACTTGCTACGGTTGAAAATTAGGTGAAGAGAGAATAAACGTTTACAAGGAACTAACTAGAGTCGGATATCATTTTATGGCAAGAGGTGCCTTTAAAGATTCACGAGCCTGAGTACGACTTCTTTCAAATGTTACGGAAAGTTACACCTACATATTTCTTCATGAGTTTTCGCGTGCTCAATGGTGACGGTGAAAAGCTTCATTGCTTAATTTTTCCTACGTAAAAAGCATTTCCGAACCCTAGAACAATACGAAATGAAAATGACTTCCGAAACATTGAATTCATTACTTTTGAAACAAAAGGGGATAACGATTAAAGCTAACTCTCCTTTGTGACAAGTGGACTTTTTAAAAATGGCAAAATGAATTATCTTTTAATACCGTGTTTTACAACCATGTGTTTCCGGTAATTTGAGAAGCAGGAGTAAGCCTTCTGACACATTTTACAATACGTTTTGCCCTCGTAGAATTTTATGTGAGCTTGAAGAATGCTAAAGCGCATGTAGGGGAAATTGCAGATGAAACGGGTAGCATTCTCTGAGTACAAAGAGAGTCCAAATCCTGGAATTACAGAAGAAACCAAAATATTCAGGATCATTGCAATGATACAATGAAATGTGAATAGAGTTGCGACGAAAATTATTTAAAGAAGAGATGTACTAGTAATCTACTTCCAGCCAACTGAACGAAAGACCGAAGGTGTAAAGGTATAAATGAGTGCCGACGTATCGAATAATTACCAGCGGCCTTCGAAAAGGATATTTGAGGTTCTTTCATTTGACCATACTAAAAAATTAAAAAACTGCCTTGGGATTGAGATTTCAGAGAGAAGGAGGTAACTAGTTTTGAGCCACTTTCGAATGTTTTTTTTTCCCATGACCTATTTTCATAATAAAAAAAAATAAAATCAATGTAAAAAAAAGGAGGGCGGTTTTAGTTCAAAATTACTGAATCACGACCTATCTGCATGCTGATAGTATGATCTCATAAAAAGTGTGGTCACGGTCACAGTCACCAAACTATCTGCATGCTGATAGTATAGTTTCATAAAAATTGTGGTCACCAAACCCACCATTTGTAATGCTCTAGACGGGGGAAATGTATCAGCAGTAAAAGGAGTAAAAGTTCGGCAACCCAAACTTGGTGGTTAGTTTCGCTAATGTTTGACTGACTTGGCCAGAGTTCAAAATTTGGAGCGAAACAAGATAACACAAGGATTTTATAATGAAGGCTTCAGCACTAAGCAGTCTTGATTTGGACCGAATGCAGTACAAAGCAAATCTAAGGTAAGACAGTCACACCGCGAGAGAAAGTAATTTTATAGGGGTGAATATGGGAATTCAGTTTAAAAAGTAAATACGCTGACATCTAGAAATAGAGAAATATAAAATTTAATTTCCGAAGTTTACGTAATACAAGAAAAGGCCGGAAATCAAACAAATTCGAAAAACGGATAAAACGAAAAAATTACAAATAAGAACAAAGATTAAAGTTAACGATAAATTTGAGAAACAAACGTTGAGAGTAAAAATATACTTAATGTAGCAGTCTGAAGTCTAGGGAGGGTTTAAAATGCGAGTTAAATAGATGCTTTACATAAAAAGATAAGATATATCCTCACAGTGCAATTGGAGGGAAGACCGCAAGAACGGGTATAATGGGTTAACTGGCCGCTGCATGGACTAAGGACCTTTCATAGAAAATTTTTAGAAATGACTCACTTTCAACTGAACACTTTGTGCGGTTAAAAATTTGAAAAAAAAAAAAAAACCTTTTGCAGAAAAGAACTACGCTCGGATACCATGTTTTAGCAAGAGGTGGCTTTTAAAGTTTGACAAGCCTGAGTAAGTCTTATTACATATGTTACAGAAAGTTTCTCCTGAGTGTTTTTTCATGTGATCGCGTAAAGTTTTGGCGTGCTTGAAGGTGACGTTGCAAATGCTGCATCGGTTCATATTTCCTACGCGAAAAGTATTTCCCAGCCCTAGAATAATAAGAAGAGAAAATGACTTCAGAAACATTGAATTCATTACTTTTGAAACAAAAGGGGATAACGATTAAAGCTAACTCTTCTTTGTAACGAAAGGACTTTTTCAGAACGGCAAAGTGAATTATCTTCGTACACCGTGTTTTAAAACCATGTGTTGTCGGTAGTTAGAGAAGCAGGAGTAAGCCTTTCGACAGATTTTACAAAACGTTTTCCCCTCGTGAAATTTCATGTGATCTCGAAGTATGCTAGCGTGCTTGTAAGTAAAATTACAGATGGAACAGTGAGCATTATCTGAGGACGAGGGTCCAAATCCTGGAATTAAAAAAAAACCAAAATATTCAGGATCACTGCAATGACACAATGAAGTGTGAACAAAGTTGCGATGAAAATTATTTAAAGAAAAGACTTGACCAGTGATCCACTTCCAGCCAACCAGAGAACGGTTGAAAGGTATAAATGAGAGTTGACGTATCAAATAATTACCTGATTTCTGAGAAGAGTATTTGTTGTTCCTCGATTTGCCGACACTAAAATATCAAAAAGTTTCCATGGGATAAAGATTTCAGAGAATGAGAGAAAACAAGTTTTGAGTCACTTTCGAAAGCCTTATTTTGCCCGACCTATGTTTGTGACGATGAGATAGAGAGAGAAATAGAGGAGGCAAAATATTTTCTTCCTTACTTTGCTACCCCCCCCCCCCTTAATTAAAAATCAACGGAATATAAACCAGTTTAAGAGAGCTTATCGATAATCAAGCCCTTCAAAAGTACTCCTAATCGACCTTACTATCATATTAGCCATCCTAAATATACAGATATGTGACCCGATTTGTGAAAAGGGACCTTATCTTCCGGAACAAAATTTTTCAGGAGAGCGATTTTAAGTGAAAAAAGTCAAATATGCGAAAACGCTGTTTTGACGGACTAAAAGTAACTAGCAACGAGAATTAGTTCATTTTAGTGACCACAGAACGCGCTACGGGTACTTGTTTGAGAGCATGTCAAAATTCAGAAAAGGGGCCTTAACTTCCTTATGCAATTTAACACAGGGAAGTTAAGGTCCCTTTTCAGTCAGCTGCCATAACTCGGTCAATTTTTGAGCTTTTGGGGTCAACTTTATGTCAAAATGCTCGTCTGAATGTCCTCTATGCAGTGGTCCTAATAGCTCAGTTTTCAGAATCCGGAAGATAAGGTCCCTTTTCACAGATCGGGTCACATATAAATCACGGCGGATGGAAAACGTCGACGCGTAACTAAGGAATTGCTAACGGTCAAAGCTTTTCCCAGGCTTCAGACGAGTTTAGTCTGCTAAAAGAAAGTAGGCACGCGTGAAGTGCGCCAGCTGTTCTTCTTTCGACCACGTTGAAAGTCCATGCCAATAATAAAAGCACACTCCTCACATTGTATCAGTGGTGGCTCGTGAAATTTGACAAATACTAAAACGTATAAATTGAAAAAAGGGGTTGAATTTGCTGGGTCACTTGATGGTGAAACCTCGAGTCAAAATTACTTGAGAGTTGACTAGCTGCCATCAGCTTATGATAAAATTCAAAAATTTAACGTAAAAAGAACAGTTTATTTGACAAAAAATGCAAAAATATAAGAAAGGAGAGTAACATCTAAGTTAGAATAGTACAAAAGTAAGAATCACTTTCCCACTGGTTAAATAAAGACCCACTTACAAAAACAACTAGTAATAATTACTCTGGGCACAGAGCAACCTACCGAGTTGGGGGGGGGGCGAAAATCAAACGACGGAAGGGAAAAATTGCTTCATTATACATATTGGACAAAAGAGGAGGGGAGACAACAGTGTTTTCAAAAATCTGCGGAGATATCTTCTCTGAGGTGGAGAACTCAAGATGAAAAAGTGTAAGAATAGTTTTCAACAAAAAAACGTTTCAAAACCGGTAAAATTCTCAATTTGCTTTTTTTTTTTTTACAAATAGGGCAAATGATTCTGACAATTCTTACGTATTGAGAGTACGGATACAGTCGAAAGAACTTAGGGAGAAAAAGATGAGCTTTTCCGAAATATTCCCCATTATTAATTATTATTCCTCACAACCAGTTTACGAAGCATAACTAGGTGCTATAATTATTAAAGGCAAGATGTAAAGCAATACAAATTTGCGAGTAAAGGATATGTAATTCAGTTTAAGGATCATTCACAGAATTCGATGAATATGCGACACTAAAAAGAACTCACTAGTAATGTGTTAGCCTCTTATACCATGTTTCAGAACTAAATGCTGCTTGTAACTGGAGTAGTGGGAATAAGTTTTTTGACAAATTTTACAATACGTTTTTCCTTCGTGAAATTTCATGTGATCACGCAAAGCATTCGGATGCTTGTAAGTAATATTGCAGATAGAGCAGTGAACGTCGTTGGGCGCAAATGACATGTGAAAACCTGTAACGATAAAAAATGATTAGTTGCAAAGATCTATTAAGGTTAGGATGGATAAGGTACATCAATCAAGATTACCTGAGTGGATTAAAGTGGAGATCTTGGGATTCCTGTGACAGGTAAGGCACCCTTTAAGGAAGTTGTGCAGTAATTTTCCTTGTTTCTTCAAAGCGAAACAAATTGAACCACTAAATTAAAATTTTAAATATTGAGACGTTTCAGCAGGCTAGTTGATTCCAGAAAAATAATTAATCAGAACACCAGTAAGTCGAAAAGAACTGAATTTTGAGAATTCCTGATTTTGCTGACTTTTTCTTAAACACATTTTGATCTCTTGCACGAGTTTCTAAAGTTCTATTAACTTTTCAATCAGGCTTCCAACCCAACAGAACACAAATTAAAGGCGATACTAGGCGAATGCTGTCGATGGCTGAAAGAAACACACCAAGAGAGGCAAAAATACGATTTACTTTCGAAATTCCCCCCGCGAACTTCGAATTCCTGGCCTCAGAGTGAGATTCATGATATTTTCCTGATTGTTTTTGCTCTGTTTTTTTTTGTTGTTTTTTGTTTTTTTTTTTTTTTTTTTTAGTTTTTTTTTTTGGAGGAGCCTAAACTCCTGATCTTTTCCGGTTTTCACGTAGCTTCCTGTCTATAACTTCTAACCAATTCAGACAAAAATGAAACAATCTAACGGATAATTGAGCTTGATGAGACTTAATTCAGACCGGGGAAATTTCTGCAGCTCTGGTACGTAATAACATGGGAAGAAAAGTCTGGAATTCTCTTTCCTTATTTCTTCCAATGAGAAACAAAACATGCTGAAGCAAGACAAATTAAACCGACTAGAGTTTACGAAAGGGAAATACAAAGTATTCTGACCTCTTTCGTTATTAACAAAGTATTCTGACCTCTGTCGTTATTAAGTACTGTCAACATTCATGATTGAAGCATACTCGACAATATCGTCAACGTTCATATATCTGCTGATCGGAAACACCGAGTAGTGATTGCCTCTAGCACATGAATAGATAGTGTTGCCGATAATTTTCCTTCAAGAATCTTTCGAAGAAATTAATAGTTTAAACAATTTCCTTTCAAAAAAGAGCTAACATCATGAACACATGATGAGTAAAATAAAAGCAAACTAGGCACTATAGAGATAAGACGTCGCATTTCCTTCGGCATTAGTATAACTTGTTACTTTAAGACAATGTCAAACTACAAGAAACTAAAGAAATCTGAGAAATTGTGGTTACAATAATGAATAAAAAGTGGTTACAAAAATACAAACACTTTATTCAAAAAAGAGCTTACATAATAAGAACTTAAAAGAATAAATTGATAAAATATATTGACAAATATCATCAGGATATAAAGCTTTCTAAAATAAACGAGAAAAGAAACAAAATTAGCACAAAATACGGACAAAAGTAAGAAGAGACTTTTTCAATGGAAGGACAAGTAACCATAGTTCAGTTGTAAACGAAAAATGCACAAAACGGGTTTAATGGCAAAGCGGCTCTTAGGAGCCAAAAAAAAAAAAAAAAAGATTTCTACAAAAGTAGAGAACTTTATGAATCAACAAATAAAACCAAGAAAATTATGTAGGAGGATAAGAGTACAAACTGCACACGGCGTTTTATTTGTTTACACGAAACTAGGTGGAAGTAACTGCAATCGATGCTTCCGTATTATTTAGAATCATAAGAATAAATGAATCAACCACGTATGCCGTGTTTCAAAATTAAATGCTGTTTATAACTAGAAGAGCACGAATAGGCCTTCCTGCATAAGGAACAATAGGTTTTTCCTTCATGAAATTTCATATGATCGCGTAGATCCTTTACATGTTTGTATGTGACATTGCATATAGAGCAGTGGGTATTCTTTGCTAACATCGAGGGCCCAAATCCTGGAATAACATGAAAAAATCAGTAGCTTTAAATGTTTCAGAGTCGATTTTGATGATATAGATCAGAATAAAATTATTCTCATTGGCTAGTGGTGGAAGACATGAAGAAAGTTGTGAAATGAGAGAAGTTCGAAAAGACTAACCCTTACTTATAACCCTTTTGGTGCCATACTTTTAAATGGGTTTTATAGTTAGCGAGAGAGGAATAGGACTTTCTACACATTGCACAGAAAGTTGGTCCCTCGTGAAATTTCATATGATTGCGAAGATCCTTCAAACTGATGACATCAATATTGCAAATAGGACAGCAAATTTTTTCTGAAGTCAACGCTGATCCAAACCCTGTAATAAAAAACAGTTTGTTGCTTCAAAAGCATTATTGTCGGAACCGAGAACCATGACCAGAAAAGCACCAAACATACCTTCAAGCCCCTTCACTTCAATAAATAACAATGAAACAATACAAATAATAGTGGGAATAAGTTCAATTAGTAAAAGCCATGCTTTAGTACGATGGTTAAAGTTGAGAGACAAGTAAATAGTTTTGGAAACACAGAAAGAATCTACAGCCCAATACAACCAAACAATTTTCAACGTGTTATGACTTTACAAACACATAATGACGTAACCATTTTAAATTCACATTCAGTACATGTTCATACGATGCATTAAAGTCATGTGCCTCCGGTAGTTTGTTTTCGTGGATTGCTGCTTGCCACAAATATGGCAAAATGCCTCATCAGTGTGAACAAACCGATGTTGGTACAGCGTCACCGCTGTTTTGTATCGTACACCGCAAACATCACACGCGAACGGTCGATCGTCGTTGGGATCTGCGGACAATCCTGAAAAACACAATTCATCACGATTAAACTGGCCAAAACTAATGGAGGATCTTAAAAATTCTGTCTTAAAATGGCACTGAAACGTTAATTTAGATATAATGCGACAGGGAAAGTAGAGTGATTAATTGAGGGTGTAAGGGTGTATTTTATAAAGACCGACTTGAAAACAAAATTACAGAAAACTGTTTCGATCAACCACTCGGAACTATAGTTTAGGGCGTCTCTGATCAACATTTTACCGATTAAAGAGGAAAAATTAATTTATAACACCGATGCCAATGCGAGCAGCAAAGATTGAAAAAATGCAAGTTAGTCATTGGTGCAAGGAAGCTGGTGTTGAGCGAAAGACGAATTAAGTTAACCCAGTCATTTTATCAGGAATGAAACAAATGGTACTTTACGTAAGTCTTTGCTGTTCTTCGGTGCTCTTAGTTGCCCTCGTTGGCTTTAGGGGGATGGCAATGTTTCTTTCTCATCATAAGTAAAGTGCGTTTACTAAAAAGTTTTGAGCGAACACGTTCATTTGCTAAGATCCTTTACTCCCGAGGGGCTCCCACATTTTGGCAATCGAGAAAACGCGTCACTAGTTCTACTCAAGTTCACTAAAATGCACCTTCAAGACGAAGGGACATAGATAAGATGGAGATTATACGGATCTCCGCTCTACAACTCCGTAAGGATCAGTACGTTACCGTAAAAAAACATAACAAACATAGCGGACAGAAGAAATTTGTAGAAGCGGATCGCCCTTTCGAGACGATAAATTGTATTCGATATTTCAGATTGGAACAGTGGAAGTAATTAGGCATATTCATAATTTTAGACACAGTACTTTATTGAAACAAAAAAAAAACTTTGAGCTTATAATCATAATTTAAAATGACAGGGGTCGTTCAAAACCAAACGTTTAATTTCTGTTTTTTCCTTTTCTTTGAGTAGGACAAGAGCGAAAACTTTCGAGACGGCAGTAATCCGAACGACGCAGAGACGTTTGATCTTGCTCTTCCCAAGGACCGCGATGCCAGTGCCGGTTTTAAATTTCAATTCCATGCAGCATTATCATATGATTTCTGTAATTTCTAGTTGTCGACAAAAGTTTCTGACACATTTTACAATAAGTTTCGCCGGTATGAATTTTCTTATGAGATATTAAGTTACAGAAATGTTTGTAGCGCCCACCACATACGTTACATACATATGGCTTCTCCTGTTCAATCCTCGAAAAAGGTAGATCTGAAGAAAGGGAAAAACAGCCGTAAGCTTATAGTTTACAGGAGATCACAAAATGACAAGTATCAGAAATGTATAGAAGGATTTTCAAAAAAATAGGACAAGCTGGACTGAACAAACGATAATACGACGACACGTGATATAGCGTTTCTAAAAGTTCATCTTATTTCCCTTGGATCATGCGTTTTAAAGAGTAATCAAAGGTTTCATGGCAACCTGTTCTATTATCACACAAACCAGGCTTTGATGCCAGGTTTTAAAACCTTTGTGATTTATTCACAAATTGCTAACTAACACTTTAAACGAGTGAAAGGCTCTGCGCACTCCTTGAGATAAATGGTTTCCACTAGCTTTTTGAGGTAATTGGTATCATTCAGTTTAGCAGATGAAGCTGAGAAAAAGTTCTCAAGGCATGAACTCAATCGTATGATAGGTTTTCGAGATATTCGCGATTACAGTTTGCTTTTTATTGGTAAAATGGGGCCGAATATACACATCTAGAGCATGATCGTCTGCCGCGTTCGAGGGTTTCACTCGAGATTTTTAAGTACCTGATCAGGTAGCCCGGCTTGTCCCTCTTTTCCTCGATGTATTTTGTTGTGCATGAAAGAGCTAGGACAGTCCGGCGTCAAGAACCGACAAAATGAACGCTCGGTAGGTGGGCCGAGGAAAGAAAGTGCAAGCTGGGAGAACTGGCATTTAGCGACACTTGGGATTCTAGAGTGAAGTTCTCGGACTCGGCAGACGATCATACTCTATATTCGATCCCATTCAACCATTGTAAGTACCGATACAACGCAAACTTCAATTGTGAATAGCTCGAAAACTCATCTTTTAATTGAATTGAAGCTGCGAGAACTTTTTCTCAACTCTTTGTTGCATCGGGCGATGCCAATGACAACAACATCTGTCGGTAACCATTTCCCATGAGAAGAATGCAGGGTCCTTCGTAATGGGATTTCGATGTGAAATGTAAGAGCACGACACGATCAACAGAGAAAATTCAAGGCCGTAAAAATGATGCGTATTTACCATTATGGTTTCAGTCAGGAATATGAAAGTACAAATTACACAAGAGGCTATAAATAGAAGTGGTTTTCCCTTCAATCCGGGAGACAGCGTTTACTTTAGGCTAAAACTTGTCAAGAAAAAGACGAGTTTACCTAAACTGATTATTAATTTTTCCATTCTATGTGGAAGACGTTGAGAAAGGTAACTCGAGATGGCTAATGGACGTGACAGTGCAGTTACAGGAAAAACAAACAAAGACAAAGATTTAATAAAAAATATTCAATTGTTTTAATAACAAACGGAATGAGTTTCAGAACACAAATAATTTAATTTTGGTAGTGAACAGAGAAAAGGAAAATATACGACCAGTGAAACGCTTTTATTGGTTGGGTTTAAGATATGGTCCACGAGAGGACAATTTTGTGGACCAGATAGGGGTATCAGTCACGAATAGGACTAACCATATAACGAAACATAAACATGTCGAAGAGAGACTAATAGCACAGAATAATACAATCAGAACGGAAACTCCCATAAGAGCCAATGGAAGCAAGTTTGGAATTTAACGGCACCAATAGGCAACGCTGTGGTCCTATATCCCAACATGGCGGACGCGTGTGATTTATGTTGAAACTCATTTATTTCTGTAAATTCTGGAAAGAAATCTTAAATTTCCGGCCTCACTTTTATTCTATTGGCGTTTCAGAATGAAAATTTCACGGATCATGCCCTATATTTACTTTTTCGCGCGCAAATCCAGATAAGAACATCCTATATCCCAACATGGCGGACGCGAAATGAATTTTCTTCAAAATCCGACAGAGTTTCCGTTCTGGTTGTATTATTCTGGGATGATAGAGAAGATATTAAAAATGAAAGATAGTAGCAAACTCTAAACAAGAAAGGGTAACAAGTTTCAGTTACTTTTGCAAAGCCATGTGACAAGGTCAAAGTGGTTTGCATTAGGTGAGCACTGCTTGGTTGGCTAGGCAAATTGTCGCAGCAAACTGCAACTAGTGTTGAGTAGGAACCAATCAGCAACCCCCCCTTGCAAACCATTTGGCTTGTGTGCACTGAGCTACAAGCACAGCAACAATAAAGGATATACGCTGCTGCAACTTTTGCAGTTTCTTGTATTAGTTCTTTCTCGAATTGTTTCTCACTCAATGCGGGAGTAAGTGTTAGGAGTTGAACAATGTACATTATACGGAACAGTTTTATTCGGACACAACCATGTAATATCTTGGAAGAGTAGATTTATGCTAATAATACATGAAAAGGGCATGTACTAAGCCTCAGAAACGGGCAAAGTCTGTCTTTCGACTATTTTTGCGATTCATTGATCTAGGAACAATTAAAAGTGGTTTAACAAAAATTAACAATGAAAAGGAACAAACCGGTAAATTAAAATGTCAAGACTGAGCTAAGTCAAATATATCCTGCTCAACACAAACTTTTAGGCACGGAACTCCACAAAGAATATTCATGAAGAATTCTCTCCTATAAGTTTGGAGTTAGTTGCTATGATCTTACCAAATTAAAGAAGGTAACTGTTGGTATCAATTTCAGTCAGACGACATAGTATATCTCTGTTGCCTTCCGCACATCAAAGGCAAAAAAAGCAGCGATTTCTCGTTAAATAAGTAGAGATGCAAAAAAATTACATTGAAGAGACTCGTAGGTTCAAAGCTACGGAGTTAGTTCGAAGGAATTCATTTCACATCGAAGACTGATACATTGTGCTTCCGCTTGAGATGTCTCCGGTAATTACTTTTGGTGGCTTGCATACAGTTGCAAAGGGTGCAAAAAGTTTCACCAGTGTGCATTTTCTTGTGATTAGAAAGAGATCGTTGATTTCCATATCGCTGTCCACAAATGAAGCATTCAAAGGGCTTGTTCCCGTAATTATCTGAAAGACCAAGGCCAAAAAATGTATGCGCTAATAATGAAAACTGGAGAAAATTAAAATAAAAAAAATTAAGACAAAAGGAATCGCCAATTATGTAACAGAAAGATTATTGAAAACTTCAAAAATTACTACTTGAAAAACGTATAAAGTGACTGTACTAACCGGACCTGAGCATGACTAGATGAAGTTTGGTTAGATTGGGTTCGGTTTAGAGGATGAGGACAAAATAGCTCCATAGTGAAAAAGTTCGTGAAATACAATGTTCAGTCAATTTGGTCTGGATTAAATTTTACTTGCGAGAGGGCTTAAATGCCTAATGATAAGGCAAATGCTGAACAACAAACATTTGATTTCTAACTAAAATTCGTGGCTGGCTTCAATGAGACAACGAAACTTTAATCGGTTGCAGAATCTTATTAAACGCCCCAGGCTTTCTTTAAAATACATCATAAAAAAGTACACCTACAGGGAATCAATCTTGGGAAAATTATTGACAAACAGAACTTTTGGTACCTCCAGCAATCTGTGATGAGTTGTTTTACAAGAAAATGAAAAGATTCAGCGGGCGAGATGGAAAATGAAAAATTACAAGATCAAAAGGCAAGCAATTTAATCGATAGCTGTAATATTATGTTTTAACAGAAGGTGTCTCCGGTAACTGCTTTTTGTTGATTGCAAACGATTACAGATATTGCAAAATGTTTCTCCTGTGTGCATTTTCCTGTGATTGATTAATGATCTTTGATTGCCGTACCGCTGTCCGCAAGTGGGGCACTCAAACGGTTTATCCGTGGGATTATCAGACTGATACACACCACGCACTGCACCCACTAAACAGAAATAAATACGTCTATTAAATTATGAGAGCACATTGTAGAGGAAAACTTTCCACCTTTAAATTAAACGCATAAAAAGCAAGTGAAGGTCCATCGAAACAATTATTTAGATATGCTTCGTTTGCGTGCCAACAGACAGAGACAATTGAAATGTCAATAGAGTGAATAAAGGTTCATCAGGATCCAAAAGCTTCAAAGGAAACAACAGGTAAACAAAGAGACTGAAATACTTGTAGCTCTTAGTTTCCCTGCCAAACAGTTGCAAATTATTCCGCACTGTTCACATGGACTTAACACCAAAAACTTCTGATTACCGCACACTATATCAAACGACTTCGTTAAAATCGGATTAATGCTGCCCGAAAAGTCTATCGACTAAAATTTAAAATGTGACGTCGATCTGCCCATGTAGGATGGATTGTAATTGATTGCAAAATAAACGACAAATTTTGGTAATTTGATCATCTGACCATAAAGTTGCAAATATATGCCGTAAAAGTTGTAACGAAATGGCAAAAGAATGGAAACTTTTCGGAGCTGTTTTTTTTTTTTTATTCGACTTTCGTAAGTCTCTTGCCCTACTTTTTGTCTATGTGTCACTTCCACGGCGCTTTTTGCTGACAGCAAAAAGTTGCAACTTGAAGGAAGGGGATTGTCCAATTGTTGTTTAAAAATTGCCACTTTATTGCAACTTTGTTCCCACAAATTGCAACTCTTTGATTGAAAAATGCTACATGTGTGTACGATGTATTACAGCACTTTTTGTCCACATTTTTCTTCATTGAAAGTCCCTCAGTCCTCGAATAAAATTAAGTCTAACTCTATTTTAATGCCGCTATTACAAAATTCATGCTTGCTAAGTCCAAATTATGTCTCTAGTCCTAATATATTGGTCCCATTTGATTTTCTTCTCAAATAAATGTTTATTCGGTACAATGTTGCTAAGCGCGAGTTAAAGAGTATCAAGCGCGAGTTAAAGAGTAGTCAAGGTAAATCTTAGGGAACGTATTGACCTAAAATATTGGTCCCATTTGATTTTTTTCCCAATTAAATGTTTAATCGGTACAATGTTGCTAAGCGCGAGTTAAAGAGTAGTCAAGGTAAAATAATTTGTTCATCTTAAACTTCTTGGCACTGACAATGAGCTGTGCATCACGAAGTGTTATCATGGACGTAGAATTAGAAATCGCAACAAATTCGCATTACTTTCTTGATTTAATAGCCAACATTTCTGTTAAAAAATTTAAGGGAAAATCACATTTTTTCAAAACCAATCGATACGGTACATCGTTCTACAAGAAGTCGATAGTTCATATCTAGCTATACAGAATCTCTCGATCTATAGCGCTGCGAGCGTATGAATTGCGCTTTAAATTTTGTTTCCATTCTTTTAAATTATTTTGTTATTTTCCCCCTTCTTTCAATGGAAGCTGCATTTTTGAAATGGAAATTATAAATTGTTTTGGGCAGATTTTTGTTTCCTCATGTAAATCAGAATTAGACGACACGAAGTTTTTTCGGGGACAAAAACTTTGGACCGATATTGCTGGACTAGACCTTGGCTGGACCTAGTAATATTCGGACTAAAAAATCGAACACGTAGTGGTTAAGGTCGAAAAACTGATCATACCTAATCTAGTATGATAACTAAACTTGATGCGACGAATTTCCAAGGCCCAAATATCCTAGAACAAAAAAATAAAGACGAAAAAGCCAGTGAACGATGAGTGTTATGACCTGTACAATGTACAATCATATTTGGTCCCGAACCCATTTATTGTGAGTAGACGTATATTTTCTGCTATCTCACTTCAGAAAAATAAAATCGAGACCGATTGTTTAACCATTCTAAAAATGTAAAAAGAAAAAGACATACCAAAAACCAATTAAAAAAATACAAGACAGACAATTAACATTGGCATAAGATGCAAGTGCGCTATTTTACTCGCTATACAGGGTGTCCGAGAAATGAGTTCACACTTTTGCTGTGAGCGCCTGGTTGATTGTAAAAATCTGAAAAATTCAGGAATAATCTATTACCCTTAAGTGACTCCAGAGAAAATGTTGGGGGGCTCCCACCTCCCTTAAGGGGGGCATAGGCCCCAAAACGTACCCCGTGTTGCCAATATATCGCATATTGCAAATGGCAGGGGGTATTTTTTATTTCATCATTCAAAAGGGCTCAAAAAACTCAGCAATTTTGTTTTTTCAGGTTTTCGATAGCCTCTCTCAAAACAAAATGGCGGCCAAATAGCTACCCCATACTTTAGAGGCCCATAACTTTGGTTTGAATTATTATTTTTTTAAAAACTAAAACGTTTCTGAATCCTCAGAACATCTTCTTTCCAATGATGTGTCACACTTTATCATTTGGTGGGAAAAAATGGGGCGCGGAGCCCCCCCCCCCCAAAAATTTTAAGTTTGGGGGCTGTAGCTCAAAAAAGTCAAATGTAAAGGGGGGTCGTGTTGTACATTAATCAAAAGGTCTTAAAAAAAGGAAGAGTCTAGCGCAAACCCGAAGTCGCTACGATGCGTCTATCCAAAATGGCGGCCACGTAACGATTTTTTTTTTTTTTTTTTTTTTATTTGGGGGACCGCCCCCCCCCCAAACAAAATCCGCTCCATCGAGTGATACATCAATCGAAAGGTCTTGGAAAGAGAAAGAGAATAGCGCAAACCGGACGTCAATACGATGCTTGTATCCAAAATGGCGGCCGGTCAAAGTTTTTTGGCTTATGACCCTGCAGGGCTATAGCAAACATGAAAAAATATATGAACTTCCGGTTCATGCCAAAATGCTTAGAATTCTACGCCGTTTTAAATGAGGTATCACAAGATAGGGGTTGCCATTTGAAAATGTCGAGATTCAGGGTGTACCCCCCCCCTCCTGAAAACCCCCAAAAACCAAATGTTGGGTTATGACGGTATTTTTAAATGAAACTTCAGGTCCGAACTACTAAAAAACCGATTTTTCCCGATTTTTTATGGTCACTCGTTCAAGAAAACCATAGTGAGCAGGTTACGTGAAACACCCTGTATAATAAGACTATTCGTGTCAAAAATGGGGAGAGGAAAGCCCTGGTCTGCGACTATCTCGATTACAGGTGTTCAAATGTAACAACTTGGCGGATTTGTGACTGTTTTAATTAAGCGGAGCGTTTAACAAAGTTCTCCGCATATCTTTAAAATGGAATATCGGTCTTACCCAATTCCTTCAATTGTAGCTACGGAGCAAACCCCGAATTCAATGAACGTCAGTTCAGAAGGTGGACAGGAAATTAACTCTGGCGTTGTACTCCGCTGGTATAAGTTTTTAAAATTCAAAGTTTATTTGAAGTGAAGTGACAAAAGCTTAGGGTGTGAAATTGACAAAAACGACAAAAATGCAAATGGTCATGTTATGCTTTAATAACAAACGTCTTTTGAGACTTAATAATTTAAATAATCATGTTATGCTTTAATAACAAATGTCTTTTGTGACTATCTCTATTAGCTTGACTTTTGTTGCAGATACTACAGAACGTTTCGCCGGCATGCATTTTTTGGTGAGCTTTCAAACCCCTCTTGAAGTTGTAACGCTGTCCACACAAGTTACATTGAAAAGGCTTCTGCTTCGCAAAATCTAGATCATAAAGTTTAGCTGGAATTAAATAAGGGCTAGTATTCTAACCTAATTGTTTGACAAGTGAATAGATTAAAAACAGCATTAAAAGCGGTATAAATAATAATATTCTATTACTCCAATACCTGTAATTGCACTGCAAACACAGAGCAAATATGATGTTGGAACGGATGTTGCAAAATGCAAAGATCAAAATCAACGATTTGCAAAGCGAACAAATATTCGCTGTTTTTATTCTCACATGGCTCATTTCATAAGGTAGCAAAAACTTTTGACGCAATTCCACGTCACAACTTTTCACGGAATTTCTTCCGCTGGGGAATAAAACTTTACATGTTAGGGGTCTTCTTTTTTTTTAAAAAAAGAAGATTTATAAATCGATAACAGATTCGAAAAATGCTGTAATAAGTGTTCCCCCATTTGAAGCGGGGCATTTTTAGGAGGAGGTGATCCAAGTTTCCCGGTCCCTAGAGGAGGTTGCATCAATAAATCGCATACTAAAATTGGGCACCCTTTTTAATTCCAGATTCGGAAAGAGCATAGTATAGTCTTAAGACTTCTGGCCCAAACCGGGTGTCAATATAGATTTTCGTACACGAACATCGAACCTAAAAGTTAGATATCGGCCATGCTTTAAGAAATCCAAACTTCTCAAAAAAAAGTTCAGAGTTGAAAGACTCAATCTAAAGTACTGTACAGAACAAGTACTTTCTAGAAAATAAACAGCTTTCAACTATAATTTACACAAGTGTCACTTTTGAGCCCCCAAAAGTTGTTCAACATTACCAAGAGTTTGGACCATGCTATTTTCTTTTAAAACGGTCCGCTTTCACAAATTTGGTTCAGAAACTATTCGCTGAGGAAAAGGTGCTAATCAAGCACGCTCAAAAGCCCTCAAAACTCCCAATAAAGCCTGAAAAAATTATGTCACCAGACTCTAAAATCGAATGTATACTTGCAAAATTATGGAGTACCTGGAAAAATTATGGGGGCCTGAAAATAGGACAAGAGTAAATTTTTGTTAAAAGGGGCTTTCTTTTTAGAAAAGTACTTGTTTCATGGATACTTTAAGTAAATAGTTTTTTTCAATTCCAAACTTTTTTGGAGAAGTTGGGATTTTTGAAAATTGGCTGAAATCAATCCGTTGTCGAGATTAAATCAAGTGCCCCTATTTTTTACACATCCTGTACATTTGACCATCCTAAATAATGGAAAATGGATGACTAACTTAACAGCCACCCGGAAAGACTGTGAATGTTGTAGCTAAGTCCGTGAGGTGCAGATTAAGTGAGTATCTAACCAGAGCAATAAAGATAAGAAAATTGGTTTGGTGTTTGAAAACTCAGATTCACGTTCTCCAACTGCAGAACAACTCCCGGAAATTAGTTTCAATTACGAGCAAACAGATTCATCTGAAGGCTTGATGAGGATTGGAAACGTCAAAATATTTAATACATTTAAAAAAAAAAATTGACTGAGAAACTTACAAAGAATAAGTAAGAGGAATCCGATTTACTAAATTATCATTGAAAGTATGACATCGTACTTGCTGTAGCTTGCTTGGTTTTTGTTAGTGATCTATCTCACTGCGAAGAGAGGAAGCCGGTCCTCTCCTCGAGTGGATTTATTTTAATTTCACAAAGAAATGGAAGTAATACAAAATAACTCGCGAATCCTTACCTGTCAATGTATTGCGTCACCGTCTCACGCCGCGCCGCGCCGCGTTGAATATTCCTCTAGTCGATAACACAAATCGATAGGAACAATACATTTTTTGGTCGGCTCCCTGATCAGCACTTTTTTCTTAGGTTATAAACAACCTTTGCTACACCATAGCCTACATTTATTGCTCAGGTTTAGTAGTTTTAAAAGAGAAGACGGATCTTAAAAGAGGAGCAAAACCGGACACGCTCAGAAAATAGAACCCTGTCGAAGGTAACTTTGGAAGAAAATGTAATTGTGACAGCGACAATAACAAGAAGGAAGAGTAATGTTGGCTGAAATTATAGTGTCACAGAAGCAGAAACTCTGACTTTCGTACGACAGAGGGTAGGAGGAACTGCAAAAAACTATATAGTTGCGATGGAGGCGCTCCCCCCCCCCCTCTCTAAAAAAGAAAACTATGATCGCCATTACTTTTTCCCATTCGAATTGGTTAATCTCGTTTGGGAAGAACATGTCAAAGGTCGAATTTCGGGACACATAAATTAATAAATTCAAAAATAAAAAGAAAGAATCACATCTAAAAAAAATTGATCAAATTCCATGATTATAAACATCAACTTATATTTGAAAAAGGGAGCCGGAATCATAGATAATGATATTACTTGCAGGCTAAAAACAATTACTCATTGACATGGCATGCTACTCGTTCGTCATGCTTCACACAAAGACGGTAATTTTTTTTAAAGAAAATCGAAAAAGAAATCAGGGTACGTGTTTAAAATTGTGTTTAGAATTGGTTTTAACATTGTGTACTAAAAGAAGATGTCGTCGGAGATTGCCTTTCGTAGAATGCTGTTTGCAGCAGAGATTACAGAACGTTTCACCGGTATGCATAATTCTGTGATCCGCGAGTGCCTTTCTATTTTTGTACTTCATCCCACAAACGTCACATTCGAATGGCTTTGATTGGGATTCGTCGAAATACCTTGATTGCCCTAAAAAAAAAGAGGAAGAAATCAACAAATGCTACAGCTTTCCCATTTAGATCGTTGAGTATATGATCCACACTATCAGTATTCACGAACTTTATTTTCTTCCTTTCAATACTGGGTCATTCCACGTAGGACCAACCAATGTTGTTGCTCGACCATCCCGGAAAAATTCCAAACTTTGGTCTCTATATGAATGGATTTTACAAAAACGATTTTTTCAACTTTTTTGGAGTCCCCCAATCCCCGTGGCAGCCATTTTTAGGCAATGCCCCCTCTAAATTTGAGCAAAATAGAGGTTTACGAAAACTTCCATAACTTTTTTTTTTGTAAAGGAGCTTCAGACTTTTCAAAAAAACCCAATTGTAGCTCAAAAAAGAAGCTATCTTTTGATTTTGGTCCGAGTTTTCTTGTATTTAAAAAACATAACCTAAATGAGGTCAAAACTTTAGGCTAAAATCATTCAAATTCTACGTTATTGAGCTAACATTTTGGAATGAAGAAAAAAAGTTTAGGGCTCCCAAATTTTTTTACTGAGTAGTCCTATACCCAAAGACCTCACAAAAAAAAACTCCTAAGTCCTCAAAAATGCGATTTAAGTTTACCGAGATTTTCGAAGAAATTGTGACTCGCGTGGCATGATGATGCTCCGGCAAGGCGATCGAAATAACATTGCGTTGCAAAGTGAGTCTCAATTTCTCCGAAAATCTCGGTAACCTTAAATCAAGTTTTTGAGGACTTAGGAGTTGTCGGAGTGTAAAAACGTAAAGAACCTTTCTGGTTTTAAAGTATCTTAGTAACGGCCAACATGTTTTTTTCCATTTCATCGATACTTTTCGATATATTTCGACATGTTACGTGATTTTCACCAGAAATCGTAATTTTGGCCGTTTTGAATCGATCATAAAAAACTAACGGAGCATTGTCCGAAAAAAAACTTTACGCAAATCGATTACCCTTCTAAAGGAGTTTAATTTCTAAGAATTTCGTTGTTTTTCGTTTAAGCAAAAAAAGTTATGGGTCCTTGAATCAGGCCATTTTTTCAAACTGTCAACTTTGGAGGGCCCTTTTAAAAAGTTTGGAGAGATGTTAAGGACTCACATTTTTTTGTGAGGTCTTTGGGTATAGAACGACTCAGTGAAAAATTTGGGAGCCCTAAACTGTTTTCCTTCATTCCATAATTGTAGCTCAAAAACGTAGAATTTGACTGATTTTTGCCTAAAGGTTTGACCTCATTTAGGTTATGCTTTTTAAATGCAAGAAAAACCGGACCAAAATCAAAAGATAACGTCTTTTTTTGAGCTACAATTGGGTTTTTTGAAAAGTCTGAAGCTTTATCACAAAAAACGTTATGCAAGTTTTCGTAAACCTTTATTTTGCTCAAATTTAGAGGGGGCGTGGCCTAAGAATAGCTGCCACGGGTATTGAGGGACTCCAAAAAAATTGAAAAAACCGTTTTTGTAACATCCATACATAAACATAGAAACCGACTACCAAAGTTTGGAGTTTTTCTGGGATGGTCGAGCTCCAACATTGGTTTATCCTACGTGGAATGACCCTACAACAGAAGGGAACGGAATCTTAGATATAGACGATGCAATGAGGGTGAAGAAAAAATACAGTTACGTTAGAAAACATAATTATATTCGAAAGTAAAAATATAAAAAAAAAAAACAAACATGAAAGAAAACTTCATGAAAAATAACAGTGGGGGAAAAAAACAAATGTCGATCTATTGAAGGATCATTCCAAGGTAACTGTCTCACCCGTCCCATTTTAATTCTATTTTTCCGATTCTCAAGCATCAAGTTTTTATTTTATTTGGAGAACAAAAGAGAAGGGGGTCATTCCTTTACCATCCTTTTTATCGCTAACAAGTTGACAGTTTAAAGTTATGCGACGAAAAAAAAAACAGTTTTAAAATGCGACGGAGGGGACAAATAACGTGGATTAACATTGGAACTATGTTGTGGCATAAAATTAAGTAGAAATGCAACAAAATTCTTTTTGAGACTCGAGTAGATTTGAAGCTACGACATCTTTTCGATAGAATTCATTTCAAATCGAAGATAGATAGATTGTGCTTTCGCTTGAGATGCCTCCGGTAACCACTTTTTGTTCCTTGAACTTTATCGCAAATGTTGCAATAGGTTTCTCCAGTGTGCATTTTCTTGTGGTTGAGCAAGCCATTTACGTACTTGTATCGTTGACCACAAATGTTGCATTCAAAAGGCTTTTCTGCTTCGTACGAACGGCTCGTATCAGCTGAACAATAAACACCGAAAATCAATTCGCCATCAGAAATAAAAGTACTGTTCAAATATTAATGTACAAGTATGTCAAAGAATCAGGCAGGCCGGATTCAAAAGGACGGTATAAATTTTTACAGAAAAAAAAAAAAAAACTTTTGGTCAGAGGAATCCAATTTCGCACGGTTTTTCGTTGAAGATCTAACAGAAGTTCACTGATCAGCACTTTTGTACGATGTCTTAAACAACCTTCTCTACACCAGAGCCCACATTTATTGGATTACTTTTCCGTAAAAACGCACCGACTGGCTTCGAGTACAGAAGTACAGAGCCGAAGCAGATTTAGAAGTTCATAGAGGAAGACGGACCCTGGAAGAGGAGGAAAGCGTAATAAGACTACTCGAAGAATAGATCCATGCCGAACGAAATGTGGAATAAATCAGAAAATTCTACAGATATCCCATTCAAATCAATGAGTGTATATCCCATGCAAACAGTAATTACGAGCTTTACTTTTCCTCTTTTCAGCATTTATGAAGACAAAGGGTTCCTTGGCATGGACAACGTAAGGAAGAGGAGGAAAAAATACAGTTTCATAAGAAAACGTGATTGTATTCAAAATTCTAGAAAAAAATAAATTAAAAATAAGATTCATAGAAAATAACAGCAAAAAACAAAGCAAAAAAAAAAAAAAAAAAAACAATCAAGTGGAACTATATTGTGGCAGCTTATGAGATGCCTCCGGTAATTACTTTTTGTACTTTGAACTTTTTCGCAAATTTTGCAGTAGGTTTCTCCAGTGTGCACTTTCTTGTGGCTGCGCAAGCATCTTAAGTACTTGTACCGTTGACCACAAATTTCGCATTCGAAAGGCTTTTCTCTATCGTCAGAGAGGCTCGTCACAGCTGAACAATAAACACAGAAAATAAATACGCTGTCAGAAAAAAGCACTGCTCAAATAAGTTATCTACAAATGTGTAGAAAAGAACGAGGAATGCCTGATTAAAAAGAAGATTACAATGTTCTAAAGGAATAAAAAATCTATTTATTAAAAAAGCCCGTTGCGTAAAGTGCGTATCCCATACAAACTATATTTATGAACTTTATTTTCTTCTTTTCAGTGCTTACGAAGGGAACAGGATCCTATGCATAGACAATGCAAGGAAGAGGATGAAAAACTACAGTTCCATGAGAAAACATAATTATTATTGAAAGGTCCAATTATAAACATAAAAAAAATTATGAAAAATTACAGTAATAAAACCAACGAAACCACCTTCAATCAATTGGAACCATGTTGTGACACAGTAAGAAATGCCTCCGGTAATTACTTTTCGTAGCTTGAACCTTATTGCAAATGTTGCAGTAGGTTTCTCCAGTGTGCACTTTCTTGTGGCTGCGCAAGCAAGATGAGTACTTGTATCTCTGACCACAAATATCGCATTCGAAAGGCTTTTGTTTATCGTCAGAAAGGCTCGGCTTAGCTGAACAATAAACACAGAAAATAAATTCGCTGTCAGAAAAAAGCACTGTTCAAATATAAACTATCTACAAATGTGTAGAAAAGAACGAGGAATACCTGGTTCAAAAGAAGATTACAATG
Organism: Trialeurodes vaporariorum; assembly: GCA_011764245.1. Classification (NCBI taxonomy): domain Eukaryota; kingdom Metazoa; phylum Arthropoda; class Insecta; order Hemiptera; family Aleyrodidae; genus Trialeurodes; species Trialeurodes vaporariorum. The sequence goes on from VMOF01000002.1 coordinate 61,441,381, forward strand.
TTCGAAAGAAAGAAATAATCCTTTTATTAGAAAAGCCCGATGCGCAAAAACGTATCCCATGCAAACAGTATTTAAGAACTTTATTTTCTTCTTTTCAGTACTTGTAAAAAGAACGGGATCCTATGCATAGACCATGCAAGGAAGAGGAGGAAAAAATACAGTTCCATGAGAAAACATAATTATTATTGAACGTTCCAGTTATAAATATTAAAAAAAATTATGAAAAATTACAGTAATAAAGCTAAACAAAGCAACCTTCAATCGATTGGAACCATGTTGTGGCACAGTAAGAAATGCCTCCGGTAACTACTTTTCGTAGCTTGAACTTTATTGCAAATGTTGCAGTAGGTTTTTCCAGTGTGCACTATCTTATGGCTGCGCAAGCAAGATAAGTACTTGTATCGTTGACCACAAACTTCGCATTCGAAAGGCTTTTCTAAATCGCCAGAAAGGCTCGTCTTAGCTGAACAATAAACATAGAAAATAAATTCGCTATCAGAAAAAAAGCACTGTTCGAATATAAATTAACTACAGCCAATACTACGTAAAGACATCCCATCCGGATCTTAGAGTGCGTATCCCAATTATCCCATGCAAACACTTTTTTGAGCTCTATTTTCTTTTTTGCAGTAGTTATAAAGGGAACGGAATCCTATGGATAGACAATGCAAAGGAGAAAAGGAAAAAATACAGTTTTATAAGAAAACATACTTGTATTCAAAAGACCAGATATGAAAATAGAAGAGAATTAAAAAAAAGTAACAGCAAAAAAAAAACAAAATAATTCTAACTTCAATCAATTGGAACTATGTTGTGGCACGTTATGAGATGCCTCCGGAAATTACTTTTTGTGCCTTGAACTTTACCGCAAATGTTGCAATATGTTTCTCCAGTGTGCATTTTCTTGTGGTTGAGCAAGCCATTTACATACTTGTATCGTAGACCACAAATTTTGCATTCGAAAGGCTTTTCTTCTTCGTACGAGTGGCTCGTCTCAGCTGAACAATAAACACCGACAATCAATTCGCTATCAGAAAATATGTACACATTAAATATTCATCTACAAGTATGTTGAAAAACGAGAAGTGTCAGGTTCAACAGGACGTTATGAGACTCTAAGGACAGAAAAAAATCATTTTTGTCAAAGGAGCCCGATTTACTCAAAGTACAAACTGTGGCCAACTATCTAAGTTATCCCATGTAACGTGGTAAAAGTTCACCTAATTTTTTGTGTTATTTCTTTTTATTATTTTATTTTATTTTCTTACTTTTCTCTCTTCGCTCCTGTTACAATACTAGCCTGAAACAGGAGGGAAAATCCAGCGCTGCTTGCCTCCGGTCTTTCACCAAGGGACGCCTTGGCTGGTTCAGGGGCGTCATTTCAAGTTCGGCTTGGGGGGGGGGGGGCGAAAAATTTGGTGACCTCTTTTTTTTTTTTTTTTGCTCATCAATAAAATGTTAGAGCCATAGAGCCGGCTAGGGGGGGAAGGGGGGCAAAATCCGTTTTTGAGCCTGACTTCAAATCTATGGGGGGGGGGGGGCAATTGCCCCCCCCCCCATTGACGCGCCTGGGCTGCTTAGGCTGGAGACATGCAGTCGCTGAGCTCTGTCACCTCTCTCTCTCTCTCTCTCTCTCTCTCTCTCCCTCTCTCCCCCTCTCTCTCTCTCTCACCCCTCTCTCTCTCACCCCTCTCTCTCTCCCCCTCTCTCTCTCTCCCTCTCTCCCTCCCCCCCTCTCTCTCTCTCTCTCTCTCTCTCTCTCTCTCTCTCTCTCTCTCTCTCTCTCTCTCTCTCTCTCTCTCTCTCTCTCTCTCTCTCTCTCTCTCTCTCTCTCTCTCTCTCTCTCTCTCTCTCTCTCTCTCTCTCTCTCTCTCTCTCTCTCTCTCTCTCTCTCTCTCTCTCTCTCTCTCTCTCTCTCTCTCTCTCTCTCTCTCTCTCTCTCTCTCTCTACAATCTTTCTCAATGTCTTCTCATCATTCCAAATATCTCAAATGAGGAGAGGATGTTCGGTCACGTGCCGCTGTGGACCAATCACAGTGAGCGTCACAGGACGCTCTCAGTGGTTGGTTTGCATAGGTGCGAAAGGAGTCTCAGTTCTCTTTCTTCGTGCTAACACGTACTTTTTAATGGGCAGAGGATAATTCAACCTTATCACAAAATGTGCGTAAGGTAATAAAGGTTTATTTCTTTGTGTTTCGGGTCGGTTGGGGAGTTTGTTTCTCTTCTTAATTCGTTTCAATTTCAAGTTTGTGTTCATCATTCGCTTTCTCTCCTTCCATCCCAACGTGGGTGTAAAATCCAAACAGGATTTACACGCCACACCCAATGCTACAACGAATGCTGAAAAGCAACTAATGCAGTGAACTTGAAAGCTTGCTTGGTTTTTGTTGGAGATCTAACAGGAGTTCTCTGATTAGCACTGTTTTATGAGCTCCCAAACAAGCATCGAATCACTACAGCGAACATTTATTGGATTACTTTGGAAGATTAGATTTAGAAGTTCATAGAGGAGGACGGATCCTGGAAGAGGAGGAAGCAAAGGACCACTCAAAGAATAGAACCCTTCCAAACGAAACGTGGAATAAATCAGCAAATTCTACAGATATCCCATTCAGACCATTGAGTGCGTATCCCATGCAAGCAGTATTTATGAACTTTATTTTATTAATTTTTGGTACATATGAAGGGAACGGGATCCTATGCAGAGGCAATGGAAGGAACAGGAGGAAAAAATACAGTATCATAAGAAAATATAATTGTATTCAAAAGTCCAATTATAAAAATAAAAAAAATAAAATCATGAAAAATAACAGAAAAAAACAAAACAAAACGAGCTTCAATCAATTGGAACCATGTTGTGGCACAATATGAGATGCCTCCGGTAACTACTTTTTGTAGCTTGAACTTTATCGCAAATGTTACAGTAGGTTTCTCCCGTGTGCATTTTCTTGTGGTTGAGCAAGCCATTTACGAATTTGTATCGTTGACCACAAACTTCGCATTCGAAAGGTTTTTCTAAATCGCCAGAAAGGCTCGTCTCAGCTGAACAATAAACACAGAAAATCAATTCGCTATCAGAAAAAAATCACTGTTTTAATATTTAATAACTACAATTATGTCGAAAAGAACTGCCTGGTTGAAAAGAACGTTAAAAGGTTCAGCTTAAAGTAATAATCCTTTTTTAGAGGAGCCCGATTTTCAACATTGAAATTGTGGCCTGCTACCAGAGTTACCTTGATAAGATAACGAGTACTCACTGTAAAGCAACGAACGCATTGAACTTGACAAGACTGAGCGCGAAATACTACTTGAAAGGGGGTTGAAATAGTCATTGCAGAGAGGCTTTGTGTCTTTGAGTTTTACACAGGAGTGATTCTTTTTTGAAAATGGGCCCAAGTGGAACTTTGATCTTCGATAAATCGAAAAAGAAAAACGGCATCGAACTTTGGTTTGCGCCACAAGTATTTGTATTGTATACCCTCTTGACCAATTCATCACGAGCTAGGGGTTGCCAAAAAATTGGGGTTGTTAAATTTTTGTGATATAGCTTCCCGTGGGGAACCCCCCCCCCCCCGAAAATTCTACATTCAAAATAATGAAGATTGGTCCGAACCGCAACTTTTAACCTCAACTCGTTCAACAATTTGATACGGGGCTCACTTTTGTTACACCCTGAATAATTTAAATTGTTGTTTGTGTCCGTTGGTTTTGTTTTTTTTTTTTTTTATAATGTTGATCATGAAAGAGTAAGGAAGTCTCCTCACAAAAAAACCACTCGGTCTTATATTATTTGAACACTTTTGTTTCTTCCTGTTTTTCTTTCTTTTCAAAGTCAAAACTTCCTAAAAAATTGTCTCAGCCCCGTAAATAATTTCTTGGTTCTCCCTATAAAAAAAAAAAAAAAAAAAAAAAAAAAAAAAAAAACTTTAAAACTGAGTTTTCAAAGGGTATTTTCGAAACTTGCTGAGAGAGGACCCCGCAACCCCTTAAATCCTGGAGAGTAGTCGAGATTCCCACATCCCTTGGTAAATGGAGTGTATAAAAAGTGAGTGCATCCCTCAAAACCCCCTCTGAAACAATTTCTGGCTCCGCCAATGCTATGTTATAATGATGGAAATACTAAGCAACTAAAAATCAAACTGAGTCACTAGTCAAGCAGCACTAATTATTATGGAACTAATTACTTCATTCTTTTTTTGACAGAAATCTAAATGCTTCTCTAAAAAAACTGTCGGCAAAGGGACTCTTGCAAACTTTTGCTGCGAGGAAATGAACAGTCCAATCTGATGTAAAAACGAACGGAAATCACGGAAATCACTCTTAAAAAGTCTAAAATTTAGTAGTAAATTCACAAAATTGCTAGAACGGCAAGATCGCAATGGCGGTTCAACGCAGGTTTCAAAGGAGATTCCTGTCTAACCTGTCACTGTTTGTACGGGAACACATACAGATGACTCAAATTAGATAGGAATCTCCCTTGATACCTGCGTCTCTCCGACATTAAGCACGATTCTAAGAGTGAATTTCGTGATATTTTAGTGTGCTTATCGTCATTGATACAGGCTTTTATGCAAGACCCCTTCGTCATTGTTACAGGTTTCTACAAATATGCAAGAATCAACTCTTCAATCCCCTGTAGCAAAAGATTGCAAGAGGGACCATTCAGAGAATTTTTACAAAGAAACATCAAAGAGAATGCTTTTCTATAATTTCTTTTTAACAGTAGAAAAGTTGAGTAAACAAAGCAAACTTGGCTAGTGACTAATCAAGTTCTTTCCGTGTGGTTTTCGTTTAAAATTAAAGGATCGAGATTAACAAACGAGTAAAAGGTGATTAGATAAAAATTACATCTATTTGAAGATGAGTAAGAACAAGAACAATAAACGAACTGTTCCACATACATATACAGCAATATGAACGGGTAAAAAACAGCTAGGAACTTATTTAGAACAAGAATTACAAAATTACATGATAGGAATTCACGACTGAAACATTATATACGCAATCAACGTAGACAAATTTAAGGAAAAATTGCCGTTCTTTCCAGGATACGGCCGTTCAAAATAATTCATTGCAGAGAGGGCACTCCTTGACCTCTTGAAAGATCAACTTTTCTTTTTCGTTTCTACGTCGTAGTAGCCAGCTTCTTGAAGAAGGCGCTCCTTGACTTTTTGCAACAATTCACGTTTTACTGAATTCGGGACCAGGGCTGGAAAAAAACGAGAAAACCATGTAACGTGATTGAAAACGGAAAAACACATTATTTTCAATTTCTAATTAGGCTACTCTCCATTGTACCATAGTGGACCGAAGTACGGAATTTCTTGAACATCATTACAAGAACAAAAATCAAATTTATGAGCAATTAATGGCAAGATAACAAAAAACTGAGTTCAGTAAACTTTCATAGTTTTTGAAAAGCAAATAACGACTTGAATACGTTCCTGAAGCAAAAAATGAAAACTTTGCATGTCCGGAAAACCCAATGTTTCGATCCAACATGCGCATTCTGAAGTGACCAAGAGCCGAATCAAGTTGGCAAAAAGCCGGACTAGACAAAAACTAGCAAGACCTCACTTTTCCCGAATACTTTCATTCGGTCCGTCGGCGATGCAAATTCGAGGCATCGGTTGAAGTTGAGCAAGACTTTGAGTTTTTCGAATTCAACTTGATTCAGCCCCAGTGTGATCACAACGACTTAAAATAAAATTGTTACATTCCAAGCAGTTTTTTTCTTTTAATCGGAGAAGATACATTAAATGCAAGCGGCAAGCATTACTCTGAGCGGCTGATCAGAAAGGAGGTTTCTCTCTGCGGTACCGATTTGTCTCGATTGAGTTCGCAGTATGTTGCCTCTAAACAAGAAATGGGCAAAAGATCTGTCAATGGTGGAAGAAAGAAAACATACGAAAGGAAGTAAAGGTTACCTCTTCCTTTGACAGCTACATCATCCATCAACTGTTGCGCTGTGATAGAGGGTCCCTTTTCCTTCGCGATTTCTCGGGTAATCATTTGAATCTGGTCACACCATCCGCATTCAACGAGTCGCTTCTTTAGGAGTTCTTTGAATCTGATTCAACATACATCACAGAGTCCAATGAGCAACACAAGAATAATTTGAGACCAAAGAGTAAACAAAAGTTGCAATTGCATTGGGAGGTAAAGCTGATAGGAGCCAAATTCAAAGACAGTTTTTGACTGGCTGGAAAATGGAGGGAAATGCATGTGTCTTTTTAGGCCTTATGGAAAACAACGTAGAGGACAGTAGAGGTTGTCTTTAAGCTCACTCTTTTTCAGAAACGGAGAAGAAATAACGCTTCAAAACTCTTTAAATCGATTTAGCAGAATTTTCTCAACTAATTGATAAGTCATAGATGCCACTCTCTTTCAAATTCGAAAAAAATATCTAAGTTGAAAAGTAAGAATTATTAGGGGTTTCTATCTTGAAAACACTCTATCATTGGTACTTTTCAACTGACAATGAGATGCCCTTTTCGAATTTTCACTAAAAAGGGACTTAAGACTTATCAATTTGTTTAGAAAATTTTGCTGCTCCGGGTTAAAGAGATTTGAACCGATCTACAGGGTGTTTCTAAAACTTATGTCATCCTTTCTACCACGTATTTTTGAGGTCAAAATAAGACTTTTTTCCGATAAACATGTGTACGAAAATGCCCCCCTTTTGAGCTACAGCCCCCCAAAGTTTTAAAAAATTGTTGGTTTTTTTGGAATATCGACCAGATTTATGAACCGAATGTCATGAAAATTGGTGTCCCGAGGTACTTTTACGTGCAGAATCCATTAATGACCTCGAGAAATTTAGAAATGAGGCTTGACTGTACTTTTCAGGCAATCTTGTACCTTCAACGACACAAATTTTATGTTACGGAAAGGAAATTTGAAAAATAAATAATGAAATCAAATGGGAAAAACTCTTAGAAAGATATTTCGTCATCTTTGTTTTGGTCGATACGACGCGTATTAGGCGAGATAATTGCTGCACAAGGTGGAAAAGTCAGCACTTTTACTGTAGCGGGCGGCCCGAAGAAGCAGCGGAGTGGCGGGTTGCATACTTCCTGCCGCTCCTCGGGATAAATGCGCTGACTTTTCCACCTTGTGCAGCGATTATCTCGCTTAATACGCGTCATATCGACCAAAACAAAGATGACGAAATATCTTTCTAAGAGTTTTTCCCATCTGATTTCAGTATTTATTTTTCAAATTTTTAATCCGTAACATAAAATTTGTGTCGTTGAAGGTATAAGATTGCCTGAAAAGTACAGTCAAGCCTCATTTCTAAATTTCTCGAGGTCATTAATGGATTCTACACGTAAAAGTACCTCGGGACACCAATTTTCATGACATTCGGTTCATAAATCTGGTCGATATTCCAAAAAAACCAACACTTTTTTAAAACTTTGGAGGGCTGTAGCTGAAAAGGGGGGCATTTTCGGACACATGTTTATTGAGAAAAAAAAAGTCTTATTTTTACCTCAAAAATGTGTGGTAGAAAGGGTGACATAAGTTTTAGAAACACCCTGTATTCTTCTTGATGTTGGTGGGCTTTTAATCGCTGAGAGGGTGCAAGGCTTTCAAAACGAACCCTCTGATCTTTCGGGGCACCACCAATGTAATTTTAAACGGGAAAACAGACTTATGGGCAGACCTGTCGTTTTGGTGGGATTTTAATTGCGGAAAAGGCGCAAGGCTCTCAAAACTTCCCTCTGCTCTTTCGGGGAACCGCCAATGTACTTTTAAACTGGAAAAATGACTTATGAGCAGACCTGTCATTTTGGTGGGATTTTAATCACTGACGAGGCGCAGGGCTCCCGTTTCCCTCTTACCCCCTATTACCCCCTCTTTCTCTTTCCAGACACTCCACCCTGCCGTCCCTGCCCCTAGGGGGGGGGGGGGGGGCTCAAATTCAAGTTTGAGTAAGGCCTCAAGAGATGTAAAATCACCCCCTACCTTGCACTTCCACTAACCCAAGTTATAGGACGTGAATCATGTTAAATTTGAAAAAAAAATTGAAAGGAACTAAAAGAAATTTTCTTTCCCGATAGTGTGGGGTTTTCAAATTCACGCGGGGATAAAATTCGGCAATGCCAGATTTCTAATCTTGCTACTAGCTATCATTTCATTTCAATTTGTTATGAAATACTAGACCCTCGAAAAAGTTCAAAGCTAGCAATCAAAAGAGCGAGTGTCTTTAGGGATTACAAAAAAAATAACTCACAATACATAATAATGTTAATGGAGTTTGGAACGATTGGCCATTTACTAAGGCGTTGTTCCCTCTTTCAAAACCAGCTCATTCCATTTTTACGGTTAGTGAAAACGAAAAAACAAAAACAAAACAAACAATCAAAAAATGCCCACAAAAAGAACAATTAACTTAAGTCGTTATCATATTGCATTAATTTTGCAGCATTTTCTTTTCATTGTGTTCTTACAGTAACATTGAACGACATCGAAAGTTTTCATTAAAAAACTTATTGAAAACGCGACGAACTTTCACGGTAAAAACTAAGTAAAATGGAAGCCTTTTATTTATTTTGGAGAGGAGTAAAGTTGCAAACTCGAGGTAACATGGCAAGGGGCTGTTGCAAACTTTTTGCTACATGGTAATGAGTATGTTCCAAACTTTCGTCATAGCGTTGAGGGGGGGGGGGGTAGATTTCTACCTGAAATCGCGCCAAAATCAACTTGCAAAGCATCGAAAAGTTTTAAAATCCACTCCATGAATGCGTTTAACGAAATTCGAAGATGGCGGTCAAATGAGCGGGTCACAATGGGGGAGTCCCATCTAATTGCAGTTTTCCCTATTATGAATAACATTTCTCAGTACAGAAAGTTGCGATTAGATAGGAAACTCCCATTGTGATTTGCTCGTTCGACCGCCATCTTTGAATTTGGTCAACCGCATTTATTGGGTTTGTGAGTAGATTTTGAAACTTTCCGATGCTAGGGTTATGATTTATGAGCGATTTTTTGTAGGACGACGCCCATGACACAGTAAAAAAAGTTTGCAACCATTTAAACCCATGTAAAATAATCGATTTTAGGTGAGGCGACGTGCCTCACTTAGATCGATTTTTCACAAAGGTTTTAATGGCAAAAAATCACGGTTGCCACGCTGCTCCAGCCACTATTTGGAAATTGACTAGTCATGTTCTTTCGGAGGACTCCACAAGAACACGCTCTGAATTCAGCAAGATATGTTCGGCTAGACATTCGCCCCCCCCGTATTGTCTGCTGCGCTTTATGAGGAATTAGAAAACGACCATTCAATAGACAATAACTAAATAGGATATTACGGATTGAGCTGACTATGATAAAGGACGCCTGGATTTATTATTTAACGTACGATACTAACCTGTCATAATCGCCGGTTTGCATTAGATCAACGTAGGCTGCGTTTTTCGGTGACAGTTGCGACATGATTTCTTGATGGTTCCTGTTGTTAAATGGATACAAAGTATATTATCATGATGCTTAAAAAGTGAAAAAGTATTAAGGTTCTGCTTATAAAACCGATAGTCTTACAAGCGACGACAATTTTGGAACATCATACTGTAGCGTACGCAATTTATTCGTGATCCTTAAGGAGTGCGGTTTTTGTAGGAGAAATTTCCGACTTCTAACTTCTCTTACGAGGACACGGTTTGAGAAAGAATCCAAGTTTTGTTCTTCTTTTGTAGCAGTCTTAAGTGGGAAGTGATTAGGTAAATAAAAAGAGAAATTTGTTTTTGGTTTAAATCAGGGCTTTGAGTTGGACAGTAACCAACTCCGAACCGACGAATTTCTAAACTGCAAATCGAACGACAAACCGTTCTGCAGAAAATGCCTAGCACCAAAACCCGAACCGAACCGAACTTAACAGGCTGAACTGGATTAGAGCCGGTTCAACAATTACCCAAAGCTGGTTCAAGATACCATGATTTTGACTCTACATAAGACTGTTTTAATGAGTCGCGGCATCAATTGATATCGAAATTAGTGTTCTCAGGTTTAGAAATGTCTTTCTACGCGTATAGGGAAAATTGGGCCGTACAGAGACAGTGAAGGAAATCCTATTTGAGTTATGGGCCTGGTAGTTGGAACTCTATGCACTTGGCTGGAGGAAAACTTTTTATTCACAGTAAGCGATATTTTCTCTCCAGGGGTGTGAGAAATTTGTTTTCCTTCATTGGAAAAATTACATTTTAAGGCTGCGCAAGAACTTCTTCAGCATCTCGAGAGAGGAAAAGAGAGAGGAAAAAAAAAAAAAAAACAAAAAAACCAACAAATAAGTTTGTCCTCTAGAAAAAAAAACGCTTCTTCCCCAGCGAGAGAAAAAAATTGAATTTCCCTCTCGGATTTCAAAAAATATGTTAAATGCATTCTATTTGAGTGGAGTTGATAATATGTACGGTCATGAATCGAAGACAGAAATGACAATAAGCAAATTTTATTTCGTGACCAATGAACACCGGTCACTTCTTTCGTGACCAGAGTTTCGAAACCACGGTCACTTTCGGGAGCCAATCACAGACAAGGCGATTCAAAATTCAAATATTCCCTCCGGTCACCTACTCGTCCGGTCACGTTTCACGTAACCCACTTCGGGAGGTAGGTCTCGAAATTCGGAACCAAGCGGTTCCCGGTCATCTTTTGATACGGTACCGTACATGACCGTACGTTGCTTGGCTCTGCCCACTTTTAAGTGACCGGAATAATAACATTTCGGTCACCTACCGATTTTCGAAACTTGGTCACATAAAACGAAATAAAATTTGCTTAGTGGTATTGATAAATTACCCTTCAAAATTCAAAAAGTGTTCCACGATGAAAAAATAATTGTAATTTATTCTCAGGAAGCACGAGCGACTGTATATCAGCCCTCTCGCCTGGTGGAGAAAATGCAGTAATCCCTCGCCAATTCGGCAACCACGTATCTACGAGTGGAGTGTTTTGCGTCCTCGTCTCGTCCCTCTCATCAACCGCGAACACCAGACTCGTGCATCCGCGAGTGCCGATACGACTTCGGAAAAAGCTGGAAAAACCACACAGCCACAGGAAAAATCGGTAGTTGAAGCTACATTTTTCGTATTCACTCCCGATCCCATCAAGATCCTACTTCGAAACTTCCAGCGAGGTGTTTACTGTCACGGAGGATTGGATCGTTTTGGGAACCGTTATCGTTATCGAGTACGTATATAACCTTAAGAGTGGCTCGACAGATCGCATCGTTTCGAGCCCATCGTAACGATTGAAACGGACGAACCACGAAAAGAAACGATGAGTCGGGGGCTGTCGTAATCTCAATCAGAGTTGGGCAAAAAATTATTCGGAAATTATTCGGTGTGTCCGGCAACGCCGAGTCAATCAAATTATTCGACGAATAATTCTACAATTGACCCATACCTTCCGTGTGTTTCCCTTTCCTCGACTCAGGTAGCAAACCCAGTTTTCAGTGTTGCCGGAGCCATTTCATTATTTCTGATTATTCGGTTGCCCAACTCTGATCTCAATCGACTGAAGTAGGAAGAGGTATGAGGAGGAGGTTACCTGCGCGATTAAGTTTCGCTGCAGAAGCATAGAACACTGAAGAAGAAGCTGACAATTTTGAAAGTGAAATTTCCGATAATGATTTTTAACCTCTTGATTCACAGGTAAGCGGTGGATTTCATTTTGTAATTTGAACCCGTCAGTTAAGGGGACACCTTAAAATTTTACATTCTTCCCGGTTTTTATGCTAATGAAAACAATTGTCAACGGGTGCTCTTTGTATATGATCTGCTTATTCCAAAAAAGAAAAGACTGAAAGTTTGATGCTTTAAGTGAGGCCTTTCTTGTAAGTCCCAGGTGCTCCGTCAGTTAAATGACCTTAAACCTTGACTGCAGATGACCCAAGACCTGGAACAATTACTTTGAAGCCTATTTATAAGTACGGGATATGAGTTATACATTTGCTGCTTGGTGGATCATAGGTGGAACAGATACTAAATGAGTACGTGTTGTCGATTTTGTCCTAGAGAGCGCAGCACAGGATAGAGAACGTGCAGAGGGGTTGAAAATTAAGTCACTGAAAATTCGATGGAGCGCGTCATTTTCATTGTTATGCATTGGAGTAATGCAAGGTTACCGCATACAAAAAAAAAAAGTTTTCATCACATATGAGTTGGCAACACGATTAGCATCAAAACAGGTGGTATTTGTATTTTTACACGTGGGGTAATGGAGGGAAATTAATTGTTCCAGATTTGGCCTAACCTGCATTTAGGGCTTGGAGGCTCCCAGTCAGTTGCAAAAGGCGTCGTGTGATTTTATATCGCGTCGGTCGGTCGTATGACTTATTTTCGAGAAATATGTTTTAGTTATGGTTGTTCCAGTTCGTGTAATTACTTTTAAGCTTCACAATGAATCGCTCGACGTTTTTAACTGATCAACAATTAGCCAGTTTACTGGAGGAGGATGATGACGACAATGATCGGGAAGTCGGAATCGTAAACATTCCCTTTGAAAGCGAAGATGAATTTTGTGATACAATTGACAGCGATTGTGAATTCGTAAGTGACAGTGTGCCCCTCAAAGTCTTCTCAAATCAAGCTGACCTGTTTTCACAACCATCAACTTCCTCAGGGCCACAGCCTCAGCCCTCTGTCAGTACTCCTGTCGTTAGAAAGTCCAAGTCTGTATCGAAAAAAACCTTATTCCCTAAGTCTAGTAGCTCAAAAGCAACTTCTACAAGTGCTGAGCCCCCCCCCCCCAGTGTCGAAGTGGTCGATAACAACAAAGAACCCCCTAAAAGTGACGGTAAGGCTAAGAAGAAAAAGCGAAACATCGACAAGACTGCGAAACAAAGTGTCGAACAGGTTGGACAAGAATCAGCCCCGCGTTAAGCCATTGAAAAACAACCCCCCCCCCGTGTCGGAGTGGTTGATAACAACAAAGAACCCCCTGAAAGTGTCGGTAAGGCTGTGAAGAAGAAACGAAATACCGGTAAGACAGAGAAACAAAGTGTCGATCAGGTTGGACAAGAACCAGCCCTGCGTCGTGCCACCGAAAAATCATCAAATGAAGCAAGTAAAGAGGTGTCAAGGAAACGTTGTCGTACCAAGAGCCGAAGCAAAAGCAAAGTAAAAAAACCTAAAAAAAACTTTTTGCCCTGGAAAGAAGGAAATCTTGCCACTAGTGTAGAAAACCTAACATTACAAATGCTTTGCCGACTGAGATTTTACAATTGCAAACCCCTTATCAATTATTCACCTATTTCTTTGATCAAAATTTGAAAGACAGGATTATTGCGGAATCCATCAGGTATTCGGTACAGAAAGATGTGAATCATCCATTTTCTTTGTCAGTGAATGAACTTCAGAGGTTTCTGGGCATCAATATTATAATGAGTTTAGTTCATCTGCCGAGCACTCGTGCATACTGGGGTGCAAACCTTGGCAACTTAGTAGTGAAAGAAGCTTTAACGTTAACCAGGTATGAAGCAATCAGACGTTTCCTGCACTTTAATGACTCCTTATTGGCTGTGCCTCCAAATACACATGGCCATGACAGGCTACACAAATTGAGGCCCGTTGTTGATAGCTTACAAAAAAAGTTTCAGAGCATACCTAAGGAGGAGGAGCACCTCTCAGTCGACGAGCAATTGTGTCCAACACAGCAGCACTCTTTTCTCAAGCAATATTTGCCGAACAAGCCGAAGAAATGGGGGTATAAACTTTTTGCCCTATGTGGTACCTCTGGCTTTGAATATAATTTTGAGATCTACACGGGTCTTGAAAATGACGAAACGCTGCGTCTCGGAGCTAGTGAACCTGACCTTGGCGCATGCGCAAACACGGTAGTTCGCCTTGCCAGATGTATCCCTGAAAAGTGAAATCATAAAATTTTCTTTGATAATTATTACACTACTCTAGATCTGGTTGTGTACCTGAGCCAGAAAGAAATTCATTCCCTTGGCACTGTTCGAAGGCTGCGTTTGCCAGGCTTAAACTTTCCTCCTGATGATATTATCAATAAAATGAAAAAAGGTGAATCTTTGGAACGTGTCGCACAGAAAAAAGGAGTTCCACTGTCGTGCACATTATGGAAAGACAATAAAGCCGTTTCTCTCCTCAGCAATTGTGTAGGTGTTGAACCCACGACAACTGTGAAGCGATATAATAAACAGACAAAAAGTAGAGACGACGTACAGTGCCTAAACATAATCACGGTGTATAATCGTCATATGGGTGGCGTGGATGTAATAGACGCACACATAGCACGACACAGGATCCAAATAAAAAGCAAAAAATGGTTTTTCAAATTGTTCTATCACCTACTTGATACCACTATAATCAACGCATGGATCCTTTACCTCCGAGTTTATGCCATGAAATTACCAGGCAGCCCTCTCATGAAGCTAACGGCTGCTCGATTTCGTGAGGATTTGGCCATCGCATTGTGTCAAATTGGAGGTAAATCTACTCCCAAAAGAGGTCGCCCAGTGACTCCTGTTCATGCAGTAGGAAGGAAGCGTGGGCCGAAAGGGGATCTACCTCGTCAAGACGTGCGGCAAGACGGATTTTGATCACTGGCCACAAGTTGTCGCAGCTCGCGTCAAATGCAGGTTCCCCGGTTGTCGATGGAAAAACAGCATTCGCTGTCAAAAATGCAAAGTAAACCTATGCCTTTCAAAGGAAAGAAACTGCTTCATTTCATTTCACTGTGGTTTATAAATAAAATTATTTCAAAATTTTCTTTTTTTTTCTTATAAATTTTCTCTCTCTAATAAAGAAAAAATTAAACTAAATTGAATCTATAGCTTTTTTAGTTTGTTCTTTTCTCTATTTTTAAGTGTTTCATTCAAAGTCAAAGTCTGTGGTCTTTTTGAAGTCATCATTCAAAAGTATATGAGTGTCGCTTTACCGTCAACCGTGACCGTTAATTCGCGTTCTGTTTGAAGATTCACAAGTTCTTTTTAAAGGATTTAAAAGTGCTACAGGTTGAATAGCCTCATATTATGGATACCCCCTTACTCAGGACTCCATTTCATAACACTAAATTGGTAAGCTTGAAAACTTTTACTTTCAGTTGCATGGTTACCTAAATGCGGATTAGGCCATATTTGGAACAATTAATATTCAAGGCTTTTACCATTGAAAATTAATGGGAAGAATTTTTTCACTATTTTTCCCTGTTTCAAGGAACAGAATTTTATTATATTGAAAAATAAAAATTCCCGCAGTTAAGGATTAAACTCATATTTTTGAGGAGCTGAATTTTACGATAAGAATGCAACTGCTACTGCCGCTAATACTATTTCATAATTTATGTTTCAGTTGGAGTCTTCTGATACTGAAATGATAGAAGATGATGCTGAGTCAAGTAAGGACAAAGAAAATTCTCACCCCACAAATAAGGACAAGTCAAGTAAGGCAAAAAAAAAAAAAAAAAAAAAAAAAAAAAAAAATCTTCCAAAGAAACTGGAGCTTCTAGAATCCCTTCCTCGTCAAGACCTTCAAAAGGCAAAAGAAGAAAGTGTAAACATAAGTACAGGTAGGTAACCTTTTTTTCTTTTTTTTCTTTGAATTGTTCAGCAATCTTACTCTTGATTTGGTGAAATATCCATCAAGAACCTTTTTTCTTTTTTCCTCCCTGAGAGATGCAAATTTTCGATTTTGACCAAAACTCAACTCCCAATCCCCAGCTGTAACAGCGATTGCCTTTGTGCTGGTCTTATCTTGGGTTCCAGCAATATTATAATTTTCTTAACCTCAATTCTCCATATTCATTTTTCTAATTATCATCTGTACCTTGTTTTTTCTAGGGCAGAATGAGAGCAGAACGACCTCTATAGAGATTGAATTACTCGTAGTGCTCGTGGTCCTCTGTATCATCATTGTAAAACATGGAATGAGGATAAAAAAGCATCATCCGGGTCTGTTCGCCGCCACCAAAAGACTGCTAAACATTTAGCACTAGAAAATTCCATCGTTGGTGTTCAATTGGACCTTCGCCAATCTAGAAAAGCGCCTAAGAGCACTGAATTAGCTAAAACATTTGAGATCAGGTATGCTTCTTATGTAGCAGGACAGAATCTATCGTTCAATCAATCAAATCACTTTTCAAGCTCATAAATACCCTCCGATCAGACAGCAGTGATACTAGCAATGTAATTAGTGAAATAAGTTGTTGTCGCACCAAGTGCACAGCTCTAGTCAAGGATGTTGTTGGGAGGCAGGGGCTAGAAGATCTTGTCAGTGATCTTAAATCACATGTATTCAGTTTGACAGCTGATGAAGTCTACAGAAAAATAGAACCAGCGATAGGCTCTTGTCAGGCGCTTTGTGATAAACTATGTCGTAACTGATCAGTTCCTCACATTATTGGATGTTGAAGTGGCCTCTGCAGACCAACTCTATGAACTTGTAAAATCCTTCTGTATCAAAGAAGGTATTCCATTGGTCGATAACTGTATAGCCTTTGTAAGTGATGGGGCAAATGCCACGTCAGGCAGCAACGGGGGGATGCAAGCCCTAAAGTCGAAAGACATCCCAGGTTTATTATTTATGAAATGTGTTTGCCATTCCTTGGTACTATGTGCTTCAGAAGCTAGTAAGGAGCATCCCGAAATTGTAGAGGAGCTCCTAAAAAGTATTTGAAGGCATAAAAAAAAAATATGAAAGCGCATAAAATTTTGCAATAAAGTAGAACGAGATGGCTGTCCATGAACGCATGCGTTCAACGCATGTTGGAGCAATGGGAGCCTCTGAAAAAATATTTCTTAGAAACTGATAGAACAGAAAACGTGGCTAGAGATATTTATTTACAAATGAATTATCAGAAAAATTTCACGTATGTTCAATTTTTAAGCTGGGTGCTCCCATTTGTGTCTGATTTAAATCAAGAGTTTCAGTCAGAATCGCCAAAAATTTTTCTTTCGTATGAAAAATTTGAGATGGTCTATAGGACCATTTTAGGCTTTTATTTAAAACCTCAGTGTCTGACGCAAGATGTGGCCAAAACGCAGTACAGATTACCATCAAATTTCCGTCCACTGAACGAAATTCATATTGGTGGTTTGTGTAATGGTGCAATTACTTTGAATGAACAAAACCTTTCAGATGAAACTTTGAACACATTTCGTGTGACTGCGCAAAACTATTATGTAACTTTAGCCCACTAGATGTACCTTAGATTTCCTTTCAATTCAGATTTTTGCCAATTTTTAAAATTAACTACTTTTACTGACCCAAAAAACAGAGAAAATAGAGTATATTTCCCCAGCAGTACGTTACTTACATCAATAAAATTATCAAGGTAAATTTAAATGACATTGACCGAGAATGGATAGCGTTGAATAACTACAAACAAATTAGCACAGACACCGAGTACCTTAAGTATTAAAAAGCGGTTAAAGACATTAAAAAAGGGAATGGTGACGAGCAATTCCCTCTTATCAACAAACTCGTTGTTTTTGTATTGACCCTAACTCACAGCAGTGCCAGTGTGGAAAGGGACTTTTTACAAGTCAATTTAAATGTCACCAAAATTAGAAATCAACTCTCCATCGAAACTACAAATGGTATTTTAAGCTCAAAAAACCTTTTAAAATGACAGGGTGAAAATTGATTCAGCTTAACTGTAAAGAAAGCAATGCTTGATAAGCATAACTTAAAATTGTATGAAGGTGTGAGAGACGATATCGATGAAACAAATCTGGAGGTTTAAATAATATCTAACCCACCATAGAATCACACTCCTGTGACATATTATTTTTCATTTGTTCGACTTAATAGATGTATTGACCGAAACAGAGCTTTATCCCCAGCTGAATAGGCTCTCGTGAGTTAACTTTGATTCTTGTTTTTTCTGTTGAAGCTATGTGATTATGAAAAAATGCTCAATTTTTTTTGCCAACATTCCATTGATAGTATGTTTACTTTTTATTTGTTCTGTTTTATTGGTGCGTTAACCTTAACAAAGCCATTTATTTTGTTCTAACTGTGTATGCTCTTTGACTCAACTTCGTATTTTTTCAGCTAATGCTATGATATTATTTAGACTGTTCAATGTTCATCCATGTTGTTCAAAACCTTAGAGATCTCTCTTTAGTTTATAAGATATCTCTTTCAGTAAAACATTTGAAAGCAAAGGTTCCTACTTTTCAGTTTGTGATTTTTTTAATATGGCAATCTTCCTTTTCGTGGTCTTTTTGATCCCTATATTTTTGTCTTATTATGTTGACAAACTCAATTCAGCAAGAAGAACGAAGACTGATTTCAATAATACCTTTTCTTTTAAAGGAAAATATACTGTGAAGATACTGTCCCTTACCCAGTGACCAAACAGAATTGTCACTTTAGTTTTTTAGAGTATAGTTTACTTTCATTGTGAAAGATAATTCTGAACATTTTTGAAGAGTTCATTCGTTTTCTCAGTTTGAGTTCACTCTTTGACTTTTTTGCTTGTCTCGGGTATTTGTTTCTGTAGAGATAACAACTGCTAATTTCTCTTCAAGGGCTTATTAATTTTTACTAGTCTTTATCAGTGGTGGCTGATGAACAGAGTTAGAGGAGGCGAATTTTGCCTACAGCCCACTAATCAGGGGGAAAGTGTTAAAAATTAGAATTTTTAACATTTTTTAGACACTATACGTTATCCAAAGATTAATTTATGACCAATTCTTTTGACAGAAGCTCAATACATCTAGAGGCTAACTTCCTCGAATTGGGTTCATCAGCTGTTACTGATTTTCTTTTGCAGTCTTTAGTTTCTAGTTCGATTAAGTCTTCAATATGCTAATATTACGTCTATTTGTACCCTTAAGGGCCTGGGTGTTGGTTTATTATTTATTTTCAGGGAGACTTTGCATTTTGTTCTATTCTTTTTTGTAGAACAGTCAGCACATTGTGCAATTTCATGAAGATTTTCATTCGTTTTGTCCTTGTTCCGTTAGATTTTTTTCCGTCTTGCAATCCTTCACTTACTCAGGGAAACTCTCTATTCTCCTTTAAGTATTCTCAAGCACCCACTTACCTAAACTAATAAGATGCTCTCCTCTGGTGCCCCTATTTTATTTGTTGTCGTTACTTTTCTCCACTAATGGGTTCTAACATAAGAGTTTCATTTTGTTTTTCTTACAGTGTTTTTTATTGTTCTTCCTCTTTCTTTTACTTATTTTTCGTTATTAAAAAATAATGCTTCAAAAAAAAAAGCAAAATAAAAACGTCTCTTTGTTGTTTCATTTATGATGCACTGCCTCCTTTTGAAATTTAAAATGTTTGTCGCAATCGTATGGTGGAAAATTAACACTCGCTCATGATCGTTCATTTATTAGCTAATACATGTGAAAGCTCTTTTGGCATTGGTTAACCAATTATTTATTATTATTATTATTATATGTTTTGTTGTTCACTGCCAATCTATGGTTGACAGGTGTTGAGGTGTTACCTCTGGGGCGGGGCCAAACAATGGCCCTAAGCCTCAGGGCTTAGCGCGATATATGTCGCACGACGTGCGAGGTGAGTTTACTACTGTATATTTACATTTATTTTTACGCACATAAAAAAGGGTTTGTGACCCTTCGAAGGCAGAATTTGCGCAAATTTGTCTGCACTGCCTTAGGGAAGGGACCCTTAGTATAATTAAAAAAAAAAAAAAAAAAAAAAAAAAAAAAAAAAAAAAAAAAAAAAAAAAAAAAGGTGCGTGTTCATGTCTATTCTAAGTCAATACTTTCCGGAGGATGGTGGCAGTTCCTAGGATGGCGGTTTTCTGAATGTTATTATTATTATTATTTTTTTTTTTTTAAACTGGAGAAGCATTGATTTGTCTCATTCATCATTGTGAAATTGGTAAGGGGTCTCAGTCTATGGAGAAAAAAGAAGACAGGGGTCCTGTTTTTTTGGGGTGTTAATTTTTGCGGGCTCACTGTTAATTGGCATAGGGAATTTGGATTGGTTATGCCTTTTCTTTTGCAGTTATCAGCAAGCGAGATCATTAATAATATAACGATTTTAACTGCAACAAAGTTGCTTCAATGAAACTCTCAAATAACTGTGTTTCTTTAAAAAACAGTTGGAACAAGAGTACTGACTGTATCCCATACGGTATAATAGGTATACTCTCTCTTCGTACAGGGGTTAGCATTTCAAATAGCGCGCCAATGTGAACTGTATTGCAGTTTGTACAAGTGAAGAAATCTAGAAAACTGAAAGATAAGCAAGAAGGAAATGTCATGGTATTTATCAAAATGGTATTTAATTTATGTTTATGCATGAAACATACAGGGCAATAGTATTTATTGGTTTTTAAAAGTGGTGTTGAAAGTGGTGCTTTTCATGGATCGATAGTGGTGCTTTTTTTTGGGAAGTGGTGTTTTTCAAACACCCCTGTGTTGTTTTTGTCAAAAAGTATCTGACAACACTGAACAGTATGCAGTTCACACTATCTAGATGCTCTCGGTAGGTGAAATTTTTTGATTTGCAGAAAGGTAGCTCATTTTTAATCTATCATCTAAACTCTTCCATGCTGTCACATCTGTCACAGAACTTTAAGAAAAGTTGATATTCTGTTATTGTCATCTAAGGGATTTCCTTTTAAATCTGGTGAGAGAGGGGCTAGGTAAGTGACTAAAGCTCTCCAATACCAGTTTATGTTTCAATCTCAATTCTTGAGCTTTTAAATCGCTTTTAAAACTTGTTACATCCATCACGAGACGGATGAAACGACGGATGTAACATAGATGCACTTAAGTCTTTGGGACTTGATCCAAGTCTGTTCGTACAGAATTTTCATACAGGGTCTTCAAAAAGTCCGAGTACACCCCTGTAACTTTTGAACGGCTGATTTTTAAGAAACCAAATTTTGCAGGTGATCGAATATGGCCATGATGCACTTTTGGGTCTTGTTGAAATTTTCGGGGCCCCCGGGAGGGGGACGCTAGGGGGGGTGGCCCCTCCTAAATCGAATATTTCAAATGGCGACCCCCATTTTTTATTACATAACTAAAAAGTGCATGAAATTCTAAGACTTTTGGCACAAACGGCAGATCGATATCGTTTTTCTTTTTCGATATATCGAAATTCAAAGTTCGATTCAGACCAATTTTCAAAAAATCGTAGCTGTCATTTAAAAAGTCGGAATTTAAAAACCTAGGAGTCAAAAATACTCTAAACAGCAAGTCCTTTTCAGAAAAAAATACGGTTTTGATATTAGTCGAGTCTTAGGAGCCCCCCAAAATTATTTAAAAAAATGACCCCTCAGGGGGGCTGTCTCAAAAATTCTGAGCCACGACCCCTATCGAGTGATACATCGCTTGAAAGGGCACACAAAACTGAGCATTTTGGCGCAAACCGCAGGTCGATATCGTTTTTGGCTTTCGATATATCGAATGACAAAGTTGGATTTTTACCCATTGGCAAATTTCGATAAATCGAAAGCCAAAAACGATATCGACCTGCAGTTTGCGCCAAAATGCTCAGTTTTGTGTGCCCTTTCAAGCGATGTATCACTCGATAGGGGTCGTGGCTCGGAATTTTTGAGACAGCCCCCCTGAGGGATCATTTTTTTAAATAATTTTGGGGGCTCCTCAGACTAGACTAATATCAAAACCGTATTTTTTTCTGAAAAGGACTTGCTTTTTAGAGTATTTTTGACTCCTAGTTTTTTAAATTCCGACTTTTTAAATGGCAGCTACGATTTTTTGAAAATTGGTCTGAATCGAACTTTGAATTTCGATATATCGAAAAAGAAAAACGATATCGATCTGCCGTTTGTGCCAAAAGCCTTAGAATTTTATGCACTTTTTAGGTATGTAATAAAAAATGGGGGTCGCCATTTGAAATATTCGATTTTAGGAGGGGCCACCCCCCTAGCGCCCCCCTCCCGGGGGCCCCGAAAATTTCAACAAGACCCAAAAGTGCATCATGGCCATATTCGATAACCTGCAAAATTTGGTTTCTTAAAAGGCAGCCGTTCAAAAGTTACAGGGGTGAACTCGGACTTTTTGAAGACCCTGTATGTTGACTCACAAGGAGTAACTTGTGTCATCATAGGACAAGTTATGAACAAGTTATCTTCACCTTTTGGGAATCCTAGCCTCAGATTTAGTACTAAAGCGAGATATTGACACACGATTAAGTCAGGTTTTAAGATGGTGGTATTGCGTAAACTAGCCTAACAAGTTTTCTTGGTAATTTACTTAATTTGACAAAGACCTAATTAGAAGAGAAATTTGCTTGCCTACTCATAACTGTCTATTTTATTAACTGCCTAGTTAAATTGATAGTGCTTTCTGTCAAGAAAAAAGAAAGAGACAAAGTACACTCAAGGCGGCAGTATTCCACCATTTGAAATGCAGTAGAAAAAATCTCACTATCATGATTGTTTTTAACCTTTTTTTGGGAATCTTTTTTCAGAACATGGCGCCTGTACCTGCTAAAGAGCGAGCAGTTAAATGCAGAGAGAAGTCAAAAGCCACTCCTGAGTAGTGGGAGGAGATTAAGGCTAAAGATCGTTTGCGGCAAAAAGAGAGACGGATTAAACAGATGGCTACCTTGTCACTCCAGCAAAAGCAGGAGCAGAATGGACGTGCTAAACATAGGATGCAGAAGATGAGGTTGAAGAAAAAGGAAGCTGTGACACCTGACAACTCTACGGTAAAATTTAATCCTCTAGGTAGTTACCAATCTCACAGTTCTCTGACAAAAGCGATAAAAAGATGTCATGCTAACCTTCCAAAAAGTCCTCGCAAGCAAAGAGCGGTCTTAGAAAGAGTAGTCAAGGAA
The DNA here is from genome assembly GCA_011764245.1 of Trialeurodes vaporariorum. NCBI lineage: Eukaryota > Metazoa > Arthropoda > Insecta > Hemiptera > Aleyrodidae > Trialeurodes > Trialeurodes vaporariorum. The sequence continues at coordinate 61,464,147 of VMOF01000002.1, forward strand.
AAATATGGAAAATCCTTGTTCACAGGTACAGGGGCAGTCCGTAAAAAGCTTTCATCTTACAATTAGCTGAAGAAAAAGGCCATAGATTTTTACCAGGGACTTGAACCGCTAAGAAAATATCGGTTCGGTTCGCGGTTCAAGCCTTCATAAAAACCCGGTTCGCGATGACTTTCGGTTCAGTTCCGACCGGTACACAGAAGTGCGAACCGGTTTGAACCGGTTCAAGCCAAACCTGTTCTAACCAGAGTTGTGAACCGGTTCAGTTCCAATGATGCGCTTTGTTTTGGTATTTTCTCATTGACTCGTAATTCCCCTGGATAGTAAATAGAACAACCTATGAAATGATTTAAAATATTGTCAGTTCAATAATAATAGAAGTGATTTGGATAATAAAGGGAACCAGAAGCAAACAATAGAATTCTTAAAAAATGACATTTTTCATGAAATTAAAAGAATAATAATAGTTTCTATCTTTTCTGAAATTATTTTAAGAACACTTTCACGATAACGGGCATTGCATGTCGCCAGGCCGGCCAGGAGCTTCGGAGCATATGTGAAGGATAAAAAGTTAAACCGCAGTGATTTTCATCGTAACTCTGTACGAGGGATGGAAAAAAATATCAGGGAAAAAAATTATCATCGCCATGGAATATATCACACTTTTTCAGGCGGAATTTGTACACTTTGTAACTGTCGCCAATAGTGATGGTTAGATTGGAAGGGCAATTTTTTTCCGAAAAACACTGAGATACCTTTTCTTCGTCAATTTTTATCAGTAGTAGATGTTTTATCTTTCATTGTTGATGAACCAGTTTGAACTGCCTTTCATTTTTGATGAAGCGGTTCGAACCGGAATTTTAGAAGTCGGTTCCAGGTTCGGTTCATGCTTCAAAAACTTTAGAAAAAACAGTTAGCGATTCGGTTCACGGTTCAGAAAATTCGCTGTTCGGAGCGGTTTTCGGTTCAAGTCCCTGATTTTTACAGTAGAGATGACATTTCATGGCAGGCTCCAGGCAAAAGAGAGTTCATTTCAGTGAGAGATGAAAAGAAAATACTGGCAAAAGGGTGCTATTGCAAATACGATACCTACTATTGAATATTGATAAAATTAAAAGCCTTAGTGTATGACAAAGAATATGACAAAGAATATGGCTCAAATAATATGTGTCTGAATACATTTTTCAAACTGAGACCACAGCACATTTTACCTTCACCAAAAATCCCGCCCAGCGTTTGTGTTTGCAGCACTCACGCAAACTTTAATTATTTATTCAAAGCACTCCAACCTTTTTTGAGCCAGGTTGACCAGTACATATCTCTGATGCAAAAAGCTTGCTGTGATACAAAACAGGAGACATGCATGATGGAGAAGTGCAATGTCTGCAAAGATTTTGATATTAGAACTCTTGTTCGACCAGGTGTACCTACTGATCAAGCGGTGCAAGTGCAAAAAAGGACTAAAATTGACGGAAGACTTCAAGTACTGCCATATTCAGCCACTACTATTGAATCACAATTAGAAGAATTTAACAAAATATTTGCTGGCTTCAAACTTCACTCTTTCGTCAAAACCAAGATCTGACTGAAATTGACTGGAGTTAGTTTTTTTTGTCCGATGCAGGGCTGCAAAATGTTCCAAAACTTCGGAAGTTTCACGCGATCCAGAACTTATTTCCTCACAGGATTTTCAAAAATTTCCTCAAAAAAATTAGAAAGTGATGACTCTTTTTTGGTTATTTTAAGATTTCAACAACGTATGTTCGCAAAATGACCGATATTTTCCCATTTTTTACACCATTTTCCTGGGAAATCCTTGTTGCCATTATATTAAAAAAAAAAAAAAAAAAAAAAAAAAAAAAAAAAAAAATCGTAAAATTTTCCTCACTTTCCCAGAAATTTCCTCACTTTCACACGATCCGTGGATCGCTAGATCGGGCACATTTTGCACGGTCCCTGGTCGGATGACTCGCCTTTCTTAATTTTTTCGAAGTACTGTTTGTTTCACGCAAAGCCTCAGCCTATCTGCCCACTTCTGAAGAATCGTTTTTTCAAACCGGATTTCTGAAGATGTTTCACTGATTCCCGACCCTCAGAAAAGGATTTAAACCAACGACTTATGGCCCTTCGGTCTAAACAGTTGTCTATATACACCAACAATGGAAGAGAAAAGGGGAAAGAAGGACCTTCTAAACGGATTCCCTTCTCGATGTACTTTGCTTAATCAAAAAATGTAAAAATACTTCATGCCTATTAGAGGCCGTTTCAGATAGCTTCCGTTCTGACAGCTCTTTGTTTACATGCGCGGAATCCAGTGCTACCATCCGAGTGAAAACATCGCTCACTGCGCGAATCATGTGCCCTGTAATAGACTCGGTTAACCATCATAATTATTGAAAAATAAAAGATTTACTACTTACGATGTTAACCGAATCCATTATGTGGCAAATAGCTCTATTTATTAGTTTAGTGAGCGGGGTCGAAGTTTCCACACGGGTGGTAACACTGAAGTGAGCGTGCGAGGAGGACATAGCACCGTCCTTCCGCGCATGTAAACAAAGAACTTTCAGAACCAAAGCAATCTGAAACAGCCTCTTAACAATTTTGTTTTGCGGTTTACAGTATTTATTTTTCTTCCACTTACTATAGCATTTATTTTTCAACATCAGATTTTCTGAAGGGGGGCTAGGGCCCTCCCTGGCCCCATCGTAGCTACGCCCTTGGTCAGCGCACTGCACCCGTTTCATCTTGTTCAAACTTATTCCACAAATAGAAACCAAAGACCTTCAGTGAACAGTTGGTAAGCAAGTTCCATTTAAACTCGTTTGGTTCAATTCCTTATCAGAACTCTCAGCTAACCATCTCCTCACCAGTGCATTTTTGAAAGCTCGGCGAAAAACGCAAATGCAAATCCCGACGCTTAGAGATCATCTGCTCTACCGTTTTCATTCAGGTTTCCACGAAAAATTCAAAAACAATCCATACGCTCTTAAATTAACAACAGTAAACTAAGCATGCAACTCACCCTTTCAGCGAGGCTTTGAACTGGAGGTTTGTTGGTAAAATCCACAGACACCACAGGCAAAACAATTAATCCATCAATGTTTCCGCAGGTTAGGTTAGGCACAACACAACACAACACTTAACACATTTGATCGAAAAAACAAGGGAGGTTCTGCACGCATGTAAAATTTTACAAGAGACTAATAAATCCTTAATATCAACTGTTACAATGAAAATGTAGGCATTTAACAACTAAGGCGATTGGAATCTTTAATTTCTATAATATTACCGGGGCTGAGGTTCACGATGATGCTTAAACACACCATAATGCTGTTCGGAGGTTAGGATGTAAATCAGCACTTACAGCAGACGGTACACTTAAAAAAGTCGAAGAAAAGCAATGGAGATTATTGATTTAAACGAAGAAAGATGCAGGGGAACTCAAATCTTTGCGAAATCTAATCAGACTTTACGCGAGATTGATAAAAATCTTGTCAAGAGGTTAACGGAATCGTTGGAATACAGCCAGATCGAAGCCCCGCGCGCGTCCACTCGAAGACCGGGTAATATCGCGTAATAAGAGGAGTCGTTAGAAAATAGTAGAAGAGACACTAACAGCGATAAATCCGAATTTCTGCGTTGAAAAAACTAAAAAAATTGGAACAATATTATGACCGTAAAATGTAAATAAAACTTCAAAACAGCCAGTAACAGCCAAGCGGAGGCGAAGCGGCTTTCGGACTAACCATAGACTATCAAAGAGTATACTGTACTGTAGGGTCCCTAGATAAAAGACTCGAATGTCACTATCAATTGTACAGCCTCTGATTGGCTGGCGAAAGTCTGGGACCTGTGAAATCGCTCTTATGGAAATTTAACATGGGGTTTTCGACTTTGCCTCATTCTAAGTTAAATTTCAAGAAAAGCATTGCTCCTTACCTTCGGGAAATTCTAATTATATTTTTTTTGAAGATATAACGAAGATATCGATGGGTCATACATATCACTCCATAGAAAAATTAACAGAACCATATGAATTTCAAAGTAAAATTACGGGCAATTTTTTGCCGTGTTTTCCACTCTTCGCACAGGTCGGGCCGAGTGTGTGGTATTAGCGCAGATAGTTTGAAATGCATGTAAAATTCATTCTTAGAAGGAAATACGCCGATTTCATGAAGAAAACCGAAGATTTAACCACAAATACACAAGTCAATACGAAGTTTAGCGGCTCACGATAGTATTAGAAGTCTTTGCTCACTATCGGACGTGACGGCGGAAATAATTGCCCGTAATTTTACTTTCACATCCATTTTGTTCTGTTAATTTTTCAATGAAGTGATATGTATGACCCATCAATATCTTCGTTGTGTCCTCAAAAAAATATAATTTGAATTTTCCGAAGGTGAGGAGCAATAGTTTTCTTGGAATTTGACTTTAAATGAGGCAAAGTCGAAAACCCCATGTTAAATCTCCATAAGAGCGATCTCACAGGGCCCAGGCTTTCGCAAGCCAATCAGAGGCCGACTTTTCGATATCGCCAACCTAACCTAACCTGGCAACAATGTGGGAAAATAATTTTCAGGTTATGTTTTTATGTTTGTATTTTGTAACTTCTATCCTCACTCGCTCTTCACTCATGTGTTTTTCCAGTATTTTGCTCATACTTCTATTTACCTTATAATTCAGCGTTCACCACGTCGAGGAAATTCTTCTTAAGCAAGGTAAAAACTCATTTGTTCTAGAGGAAAACTTCTAAGTTGCATTATTTCACCGCATGTAAGGGATTTGATGAAGAAAACCAAGCCAGGCGATTTCCATTGTCTGTCGACTTCACCATGGACTTCACCGTTGGTTCTTATCACAGTCATATTTGCTTGTTTTGGCTTGTCATCAGTCGTAATTCAGTATTTTCCATCAAGTCTTCTTAATTTGATATGCTCTAGTAATTTTTTTCTGAATACAATTCTAAGGAGTAATATTACTAGAATTCTGTTGGCTCAGTCTTGCTCTAAACGGGTATAACCACTCTCATGTCCGTAATCAAACCAATTACTACATTGTACCGAGTGTGCCCTATCAAGGTAGAACTTTTGAGAAGTTGGTAGAACTCGTTTCAAGAAAGAAGGCAGATGGCAGATCATGCGGCTCGCTGTTGAAAGACGTGTCTGCGAACTTACACATGCGTCAAATCTCAAACTCGTGCCTGCGCAGTAAACAAACCCATCTGTCATCGGCCAAATCTTGTGAAACGACCTATAACGCAGCATTTTGTAATCTGCAACCCCTCTACTATCTTTCAATTTTGGACCAACTACCAATGTTCAGCATCCAAATATGATGTTGGCATGATGAACTAAAATTTGAAAATTGAGATTTCTGAAGCCTGTGTGTGCAGCTAAGCTTTTGAAGAACATCATTTTCTACTCTGAGCAATTGAAGGACTCTTCTGCAAAATTTTTCATGAGTCAGAATTACATGAAGTGACATTTCACTTGATAAATCTCACCTTTGACAAGTTGACTTTGTACCTAGAATAGAGGTAAAGTTGTGCTATCAAACCTCTTGTTAGAAGTTGTTTCAGATAAGATTACTGTTGGCAGTCTTCTTGTGGTCATTGCTAAAACATTTCTAAGTGATGAAGGTGCTCTGATGCTCAGAAACAGCGAACCAGTCCACCGTACCTTAGAGCTCGTTTCAGAAGTGTAGGCTGACCAAAACCATAATCTTTGGCGAATTTCCAACTTTTATTCTTTCAAATCAATACCGAATTTGCCCCTGACTTTATTCTTTTGTGTTTAAAGTTTTCCTCAATGAAAAGTGAACTCTCAATTTCATTTCTATTTATTTTCATCGAGATATATCAGAAATAATGTTGACAAATTCCAAAGATTATTGGTCTAGGTCCGCCTACACTTCTGAAACTACCTCTAACTTTGCCATCATTGCTCAACTTATCTAAAACGACCCCTCGCTCCAAAAGCTTTTCTCGGTCGCTGAAAAGTCTGGTAAATTGAAGTCGTATTTTTTTTTGGTGGAACCCTTCAATGGTCTGTTACAAACTTTTGCTGCAAGTGAATGGAAGTTTGGCCAATAGAGCTGGTTGTACGAAAGATGGCTGATAATAGCTCTACCAGTTTCCTGCCTTGTAGGTGCATTCGTGTCTCTGCACATAAAAGTCAGTGTACAGAAAATCAAACTTGCCCACTGTGCAGCAAACAAACTGAGTAAAACTGTCATCTGACATCTTTTGTGACATAAGGTCCACATATGTTAAAACCAGTGTAAACAATGATGGTGGCACAGGTATAAAAGATCCATGGACGTGAAGTAACTAGCCAACAGAGTAGTGATTCACGAAAGAAATGACGTAATGACAAAGAACAAGTCAGCCGCAACTTGACGAAAAGAGAATGAATTAGAGAAAACCGGTAGAATGCTTGATATAACAGGTTGGTGTGGATGCTGTGGTCTATATAGTAGTCATTATCAAGTTGACAAAAATTAAATAAAAATGTAATACTACAAAATCAATTTCCAAGGTGGAGAGATCCACTACCAACAAAAATGTGTCCTCCTACTCGTAATATCCAGTGTTCTACCTATTTCTTCCAATTTGTGCTGTTTTTTCATGATAGAATCTTCTTCATCTTTGTGGAGAGAGTGAAGAACAAGAAAGGACTACCCCCATGGTACTAGCAGGGACAAAGATACCTGGCCAGGGTAATTGCAATGTGCTATGCTCCTGATAACGCAGGTTGAATGATGTATGGTGTGTTGCGTATTGCACACCCTGGCCGGGTATCTTGATCCATTTTGATACTCAACGTTACATTGCCATTTTTGTTTAATTTTCTAAAGCTTTTTTTAGGTATTAAGTTTAAGGGTAAGTTTTGGAAATCTTACCGCCAAATTAAATTTTTATTTTTTTTTTGCATGATAAAATTCAAGAATTCCATGGAGGATATTTTTTAATTTCATCATCTTATAAGCGATTCTTTCAGGCTTTGAGTTATGAGGCAAAATAAGTGTTTTTTTTTTTTTTTTTTTTTTTTTTTGTTTCAAGTTTGCAGCATATTACTTTTTCTAGATTCGCTGATGTTTTTTTTTACTATTATTAATTTTTCAGTTGTCTGTCATTCATTAGTATTCACAAGAAGCAGATTGGCAGCTGAGTCAAAGCCAATCCAGGTCCTTGTCAGAAGAGTGGGACGTCAATTCCATTTCTGAGGTGAGTTTTAACCTTGATTGTAGCTTTCTTTCACTCTTGTTAAAGATTTTCAGTCTCTCTGAAGGTTGGAGTTAAGTAATGGTTTTTAAACTCAACATTCTGTGTTTAGGACCCATCAGATGCTTTCCTCAACGTCAAGGTTTCAGCGTAAAGTTTTGTTATTGCTGAGTCCTGATTTGAGAAGAATTAAGTTCACAAAACGTTGGTGAATTGCAACTTCAGCGCTTAACTGAGACCCTCATCATATTTCTTTGATCCAAAGCTTTCCCATCTCAAGAGGTACTTCATGATTTTTCTCTTCTCGGAATAGCCTCTTAAAAAAACCCAGCACATTCCGTGTGGGACATGGGCCCTTTCCTAAAGTTGATTTTTTTACAAGGATCGACGCCGCTCGTCGAGCTGAGCAAAATTTCTCACGGTACCACAGTATTTTATCTTGCCGTTTTTGCGCAATTTAATCTCTACGTTGAAAACCAACAATAGAAATCGGTGTCAGTACAAAGTGCTTTTCTCAGAGAAGGATGGATGATGGGCGTGTTCGTCCCTCCTGAAATTGTTCGAACTCGAACCGCACGCATGTATGTTGCCCGTTCCCCTCCCCTACTCATCCGCACACTTTCCTTTTACTCACCATAACTGCCCACCCTCCCTCAATACAAAGTTTTCACTGATAAAGCGGCATATGAATAGGAAAGAGTAGCAAAATCTAGAGCTTATTTGTTTATAACTTGTAGGAGCAATTTCGGTAGGTCTGGAAGAAGGGTTACAGTCGGGAGTCGGGTGTAGTGGAAGAGAGACAGAGCTATGATGAGGCTCTTAGAGAAAGAGGAATGCGGTTAAGGAGTAAAAGGAAAGTGTGGATTGGTAAGGGAGGGGAACTGGTAGCAAACAACTTACGAGCATGCGGTCCGAGTGTGAACAATCACATTGTTTTATGAGGGATAGACACGCCAATCACTGATCCTTTTCTGAGCGGAGCACTTCGTACTAAAGCCAATTTCCATTGTTATTTTTTAACTTTGAGCCTCAATACCGCGAAAACGGCACGGTAAAATTTTTTGGTGCCATGAGTACTTTTGCTCAGCTCGAGAAGCGGCATCGATCCTCATAAAAAAATTAACTTTTGGCAAGGAGCCATCTCCCACAAGGAATCTGCCAGGTCCTTTCATCTTCAAAGCAACCTTTTCAGATGGAGTGGATACTCCTGTTCTAAGGACAATAAAAGTGATGTTTCTTGAGAGTAAATCAATGATCTAAAATTACTTATAGCTTTATAAAATATTTGCCTCTGGCCTCTGATAAAGTAAATTCTTGAATTCTGAAGTCAATAATTTTTTTCATTAAAACATCCATAGCATAGGTGTTCTCTTAAAGTTTGAGCAACGAGGATTCCTAATTTTGGTTTGCGGCAGAAAGGGCGTATATGTACTACGCACTTCCTGCAAAGAATGCCTCAATTTCACTTAAACTGACTTAAAGCCACTGGCGGCTCGTGGAGGTGAGGCGACGAAAATGAAAGGTGCACAGGATTTTTTTTTAAACGCTTTTCACCTAAACTTTTTTGAAAATTCTATGTTTCGTACAATTTTTGTAGACTATTGAAACAAAGAAAGACGGAATAATGACTATTTTAACCTTTATTTGTTATTTTTTAATTTTTTTCTTTCTCTTTCAAAAAATGTGAGGAGATGGCTCCCTGTCGCCTCACTTAAGCCTCACCTGGCGAGCTGCCACTGCTTAAAGCCGCTTCTGTTTGATGCCATCAAGCTGTTGTCTTTATGTCTGCTTTAGGGAAACTTAGTCAGCCCATTGAAGGTATTGCCTCTCTTTTCCCACACCATAATTCTATCATCCTCTGCATCTTTTCAGATCTAAGCACCTTTGTGAATACTTGTTACTATACTTGAGCTTTTACAATAAGAGTTTTCCAAGGAAGAGGTAGAAATAAGGAAAGGAAAATTATCAAGTGCCAATTGAGAGTTGCCAAAGTTTTACTTTAATTTTCTAATTACATTGTTTTGTTCTTCAGATCGAAATTTGCTCTTGAATAGAATTTGAACTGTGTATTGGACCTTTTTCATGTCATTTTCACGAGTAGGCAACGGGTTGTCACGGATCTTAGCAAATTTATATGTAAGTACCTCCAAGTCTGAGCTTTCTTTCATAACAAATGATTTTTTAGCTTGTAAAGATGTTTAATTGCTGTAGGTGTTGAAGCTTTGGTTTTTTGGTCATCTACGTATAACCGAAAGTTTCAAGCTCGAGTAAAGCCTGGTTCCCAATGAAATAAGAAAAGCAGGATGCGATCGTTCCCGATGCAATACAGAGGCTTTGCGTTAGAACCCAACAACACGGCAGAGTTGAGAAATCTTTACCTTCTTGCGTTGCGGGACAACAGATAACTGCAGTCAGATCACGTTGTCTTCTTTGCACTGGTCTTCATTGATGCACGTGCACATTATTCGACAGGCGCCTTTTCAAATCCTAAATTCTGACTGGTCGATCCATATTCTGTACTCACCGAGAGTGGTTTGTTTCTCCCTTTGTTGGTCATAACACAAAGAATGCAAGTGAACGCAAGGCCTTGCCTCTCATGAGTCTTGCCAGACTTGAAAGAAGCATTCAGGGCAAACTCTAATTTTCAGTTTTATCCAGTCAAATGCTATATTGAACTTGAATTGTTGGTCTTGCGTGGTTTACTCCTGTCCCCCAATCTATAATTCTAATTATTTAAAAATGTGTTTCTTCTGGTGATATTGGTTTTCACAGATATAAGCAAATTGATATTTTCCCTTTATCTTAATACTTTATGAGAAAAATACCCAAAAAACAGTAAAAGATTATGGAGATGTATGTAGACTTGGATGAAGAAAACTGGGATTTTTCTCAATGGTGAATTTATTTAGCTGGGAATATTTCTGACCACTAAAACATTAGACTCTTCTATCTGTACATTGTGGGTGTTTTAAATGGAAGAAATATTGTTGTTGCTGTTGTTATTATTGTTGTTCCTGTACCCATCACCAGGGCTTCGGACCCGAGCATTTGAACAACGGGTCCGGGTCCAAGAGAAAATGAATCCTCAGGGTCCGGGTTCGGGTCCGGTCCAAAAAGAAGTGAGTCGTCAGGGTCCGGGTCCAGGTCCGGGTCCACTAAAATTCTTTGGACCTGGTCCAGGGTCCGGAACCGGTTCTGGACCGGTTCTTGAAGGGTCCAAGTAATTAGTCGATAAATTTGCGCTTCATGGTTGAACTTTTTTATGCAGAAAGGGACACATTTTTCTGTTTACGCAAAAGTGAACTAATGAACAAAACAAGAAACTCATAGCAATTGGTTACTTTCTTCATAAAGTCACCCATACAATAATCTGGTAATAAATAGCAAAGGACAGAGCTAACGAAATGATAAAATAGTAACGGGTTTTTGTTTCCTTTTCTTCCTTTTTTTCTTTCCTTTTCATTTCTTTTCCTCTCTTATTTCTTGCTTTCTTTTGTCCTCTTTTTTTCTCTTTATCCTTCTTTTTTTACCTCTAATTTATCCTTTTTTCATGTGCACACTGGACCCGCTGAGGACCGGTTCTAGCGGGTTCTGAATGAACCCGTCCAAAGGGTCCGGGTCCGGTTCAGGGTCCAGAAGTGAAGATATTTTCGGTCCGGGTCCGAGTCTGGGTCCAGAAGAGAAAAAAAAATTCGGTCCGGAGCCGGGTCCAGGTCCAAGCAAAAAAAGGGGTCCGGACCGGTTCCGGGTCCAGGACCGGCCCAGGGTCCGAAGCCCTGCCCATCACCTTAATTAAAGCTAAACTGCTGATTCAAAACTGTAGCAGAAAGACACCTTGTTGCCATTGATAAAGAAAAAGCTGAACTAGGATTGACATCCAGGGGTTTGAACCTTAAGTAAAGTGAATCTTGGATAGATGTAATCTTTTAAGACATGAAAAGTTCTCAGTTTTTTTTTTTTACAAGTTCTCTCTACTACAAGTGCTGTAACACAAAACGCCTTCATTTCTTGAAGTAAGCAATTTCATCGCATTAATGCACATTGCTGACTGCACACTCTAAAAATTGATGGCGTCTGTATTAAATGAAGACCTACCCAAAAGAAAAAGAGATATCTAAAAGTGAAGTATTCTGTCTCAAGTAATCAATCATCAGATTCTGTCATCAATAGGCACAATGCAGAAAATTCATTAATTTGGTCAATATCAATTAGGTCTGTGCCATAGCACGTTCAAAACATTGAAACATTGCTGGGACTCACCAAAAATCAAAACATTATATCAATGAAACATTGGTGTGTAGATTGAAATTGAAAAACGAAGAATTCGGTTCCCATAAAAATATTGCAAAAGCGATTGAAATAAGAAACATCAAACCAAGATCTAATAGTACTAGGTCAGTCTGATAGCGAGTATGCGAGGCAAATGCGTTCGGTTTTAAGTACCACGAACTGGCCATTGTCTCTATCCCAAGCTGTCTCATTGTTTGCATGGTAGAATCAACAGTTGTTGGACAAAATGCGATAGTGGAGGTCTACCGCAACGAGAAGACATTGGCATGGACCGCCTTCCAGTCTGATCTGGTTTTAATAGATCTTGTATCAAACGTTTTAAATCGGAATATTGGGACATTGTTCAGGATCAAACCATAAAAAAAAACTAATTTAGACTGGAGTATCAAACAATCTAATTAATGATTCAAATTAATGCATTGAAATGTTTATTTCAAAATCAATGTTTCATTGCCCAGACATCAAGTATCAAAATCACACCGAGAAAAAAGCAGCGGTAGGGTTTACCATTCCATAATAGCAAACCGAAGTTGAGTATTGTGAAACAGAAAAATAATAAGCATCACACTTCCTCAAGTTTGGTTGACTCAAGTCAAGCGTGAATTTTACCATTCTTAAATTGTTATGTACGAAGGGGGTAGCTTACTATTCCAAGAGTCCCTGTATGTAGAGAGTTAAGACAAGAGAAATCATGGGCGCCGCCATTGGATGCGATTTTGCACATTTGTTTACATTCTGAGGCCGTTGTTGTGTTTTGCTCCACAGCAAAGATTACAGTTCCGCTAAGTTTGAAACGATGTAATCTTTCCCTGCTTTTGTTGATCGACATGTATTAACGCTTTTTAATGATTCTTTTGAGATTTATGGACATTCTTGTGGTGCATTATGAATAAAATTAACAGATTCGTCGCAAATTAACTCTTTTATCTGTAAAAGACCGTTGGTAAACAAAACAAAAGTGCAAAATCGCATCCAATGGCGGCGTCCGTAGAGCCTAAAATTCATCGACCAATCAGAAGTTGACTACCCTCTTGTCTTAACTCTCTACATATAGGGACTCTAACTATTCCTTGGATTAACTCGCTCATTCAAATGGACTCATTCCGTCATTCAGAACAACGCTACTTACACTTTCCCGCGATAAGTCAAATTTACCATTCTTACAAGTCACGCTTGCATGTCCTACGGTCATAACAGTACATTAACTAATGTCAATTCCAATGAGAGGTATTATTGATTTCGTCATTTTTGAAACTTTCAAAACCAACATACGTGTGATATATGACTGAACGTTTGCTTCCATTTATAATTTTCACAGATGAAGAACTTCTCTAATCATTTGTTAGTTTAATCAATCATAATATTGGACTTTTACTGCAATGGTTGAAATAAACTTCACTGGAATCCGTGGCCCGTGGGTGAAATAAGTAAACGGAGGGACGGAAATATAAAACACAAGTATTATCTTACATATATTATGATTTGAAATTAATTTTTCAAAGAATACTGAGAGAAGAGAGAATTGTCCATTGCTTATTCCTTATTGACGAACGAGAACGAATGTAAATAAACAACAAGAAACAAGTGGGCGAGTCTCTTTCTTGTTCTTCTTACTTCAATCGTGTCATTCGTGTAGCATCATTCGGCCGACCCTAGCGCCATCTCTAAATAAACTACGCGAAATAATATGGCAGTGGCGCGACGATCAAATACTGAAAAAGAACTCGGAATGAAACAATCACTCTCATCTTACGAACTGACGAACGTACCTACGTCTGCACGTCTGCGAGCTTATATACCGAATTTATTCTCCATGGCTCTATATAAGTTAGGTGCAGTGTAGTGGTTAGGGTGCTCGATTAGGATTAGGTAGGTTGTAGGTTCAAATCCTGGTCTGGTCGACAAAATTTGTCCGCGACAGGAAGTCGGGAGTCAGCAAAATTTCAATTTTATATTTTCCTTTTTTTTTTTAAAGACTTCTAAAAGTACTTATATCACTTATCACAATATAAATAAATGAATAATTGGTTGTATAAAATATGCAAACCGTTTGTTCTAAATCTTTGATGGTCTAAAGAGAGAGATCGTAGTGACAGAAAGAAGTGGCCCTCTTTAAAAATCCGAAAGGTGAGATTTACCATTCCTGTGGGTCTCTGAGCCTCGTCTTATGGTCCACGTCACCGTTATCGTCAACGGTAGTGTTTACCATTCTTGATTGGTGTACATGATCTATGCATCACGTTGTAGCAAATAGAGGCATGCGGAATGGTAAATTCCACCTCATTCGTGGTAATCGCTACTGCTCTTTTTTCTCGGTGCAATGTTTCATCAGCCCAATCTTACTGTTGTTTGTTTCTTAAATTTATGATACAATTGCATTGAAAACTATCTACAAACACTATCAAATTATGAACAGTTTTGGAACAAACAATGATTAGTGAGCAAGTGTCTGAAATTTCCTCGTTGGGATCTCTGGCGATCACAGATCATCTTTATTCATCCAAAAAAGTATTTTTGGGCAAAAATAGCTTATGAGAATCTTTAAAAAATAAATACTTCCAGACTGTTCAGCCATGACGTCTTTGATGCGGATTAGTTTTGAATTCGATCAAGTCCTTTGTGCTGAACAACAGAGTAATCAACGTTTCGATGTAGCATCTAGCATCGAAGAAAAACTTTTTTCGATGCGACGGCGATCATCAAGCAGATTGATATTTCAATGCAGAAGGAAACAAAGGGAAATGGAAGAAATCAATGCATCATTATTCATTACACAAACACAAATGGATAAAGAAGTTAAAGAGTCACTTCGGGTTTTTTGGATGGTTGGGAAATTGGAAAAAAGAAAAACTGCACAGTTTGAGAGTGGGTTTCAATGTTTCAAAAAAGTTCTGTCATATTTTCCAAAATCCCACCAACTCTTAACTTCAATATTGATTTCCTCAAAATCACAAAAATGTCTCTTGACTTATACTCTCACTTCACCTCTTAGTTGTTTTGGTATATTACTTTTCTTATTATAAGAATACAAAGTTTTTTTGTTTCTTGTAATAAATACATCCTCAATTAGTTGACAAATACGTCCTCAGTACTTTTTTCAAAAGTTGGTCCACAAAAGTGATCTCTTAAAATATTTGAGTCACAAGCTATGATAGGACTTCTTTTCTTTTGTACCTAAGATAGTTACATCAATGATTATTCTCCCTTTTAAGTATACAGTAGAATCCCCTTAACTCGAATCGTCAGGGACCTCCAAAAAAATTCGATTTAACGCAATTTTTGAGTTAGCCGATTCTTACGGATGTTTCACGGGACTGCGAAAAACTTCGAGTTAACGCGATTTTCGAGTTATCCGAGGTCGAGTTAAGAGGATTCTACTGTATTCCTTTGATTTTTAAGTTTTCTCAAAATGTGTCATAGTGAGACTACAAACGATCAAGCACAGTCAGGAACAAAAAGAATATCAGACAACTCCTTTGATTTTGGCTTAGGCAGACCACCGTTGATACTTAAATCAATTGAGATAGGTATTGCAGGTAGCCTACCTCCAGGAATTGTCTGACATTCTTTTTTTCTTCAACTGTACATCATGGCTAGTAATTTCTAAACTACTTCAGATTATGACTGA
Organism: Trialeurodes vaporariorum; assembly: GCA_011764245.1. Taxonomy (NCBI): domain Eukaryota; kingdom Metazoa; phylum Arthropoda; class Insecta; order Hemiptera; family Aleyrodidae; genus Trialeurodes; species Trialeurodes vaporariorum. The sequence goes on from VMOF01000002.1 coordinate 61,479,290, forward strand.
TTAGGGGATATCATAGCTTAGGTAGGCTGCCTGCAATGCTTAAATCCGCAGAGATAGGTATTGCAGGTAGCCTTACCACCAGCAGTTGTTTGATATTCTTTTTGTTTGTGACTGTACATCATGGCTAATATGTTTTTAAACTTTTTCAGATTATGGCTGATGAAGGTAAATCAGAGGTACCGGAGGTGAACCTTTGCTCTGAGGATGAAAATAGTCGCGATGCAACTGCTGAAAAAGCTGCAAGGAAAATACTCCGTCAGAATTCCTTGAATAGACTTCCTCCGATCAATATTCCTGAAAAAATAATGTTATGTTTAGATGTAACAATCTGTTGCTCAGACTTTTTGCTACTCCAAGATAAAGGAGTTGAACCTCTATTATTGCTAAAACAATCTGTATTAATATTTGTAAATAACAAACTTGATCTAAATCCAAAATCTGAGATCGCCATTGTTTTAATGAATGGTTCCAGCGTTTGCTCGTACTTAGGTTTCTCCAACAATAAAAAAATGATCTTTGACAAAATTAAAAAAATTAATGTCCCCTCAAACAAAAAAGATGAAGATTCTGATGAAGTTCTCTTCTGTCTAGATAATCTTTTAGATTATATAACAAGGGATGTTGAATTACCGAAAACCAAGGATGCTGATGTGCTTCCTCCATTTATCGTTCGCTGCATATTTTTCTATGGTCGTTCTAAACTTTTAGCTGTTGATACGGCAAAAACTTTTTTTGTGAAATTAGCTTCTTCCCCTCATTTCTTTTTTGATTCTGTGTTTTTGCATGATTCTAATTTGGATGAGGAAATCCGCACCGAGGTGTTGGAGGTGATGGGTAAATTAGATCAGGGGTATTCCTATATTTTAGAAACAGATAATACTGCTATTAATTTTATGAACTTATTTGCAGAATTAGTATCTCATCCTTTGCAGAGGCCTGAACAAAAAAAGTATTGTGCTGATGTACATAATTTTAAAAAGCTGCTCAGTTAGTTTCATTTCTTGTAAATTTGTTCCATTGCTGTTCTTTCCTTTTTTTAATTTACTATCCTTTTTTCGGAATTCACTATTCCTTTATTAGTTTTTTGTTGTTATTACTGTGCTCTAATAAAAAGCAGGAATGGCTCACTTAGATCCGGGATATTATTTTATTTCAGAATCTGATAATAACTAGAAACTAGTTGAGTTTTTATGGAAAACAAACCTTGCTTTATAACTAGCATATCAGTAAGCTAACACCTGTCCAGTGTTGCCATTTATAGCAGAAATTATCCACATCTTACATTGAGTTTAATGGGAAATTTGGATAATATCTGCTATAGATTAAACGGCCTTGAGGATCACCTAGGCGGGCTTCAGGGTCTACAGTTAAGGAACCACTGTCCTAGAGGTTCAGTTGTGCTTTAAAAACCCTGAATGGTCTCAATTTCCCTCCTTTTATTAGCAATAAATATTTTTTAATTTCCGATCACTCATAATTCTTTCCATCTTGAATGAAAGTTATTCATTTATTACAAAAAATATTTGTTTATTTTATTTTTATCTTGTTACTTTCTATGTCTGGTAAAAAGTTTATGCTAACTGCAAAGCCTTCATTGTTGAAGAAATATGTAGTAATGGAAGCTAAGGCTATGAAGTCCTAGCTTTCTTCTTTTTTAAGGGAGAGGAATCTTTCTCTGAGTAACAATGCAGTGTTTTTAATCAACATCTTTAATGTTACTGAAATTCGTTTGTACTGTTAAATTGAATGTCATGGAAGTTACCCACCTCTTTGAATGAGTATCTTACATATTATTAATTTTATGTTTCTCTTTGTATTTTTTAATTTTATTTATTTATTCATTTTTATTTTTGTTTTCGTTACGTTTAAGTAGTTATGTCATTTCACTTGTTTAAAATACCCCTAGAGTCCATGTATATGAATGAGTCTTGCCATGTGAAAAATGAAGAAGAAGAAGCAGTCTATGGAGGTGAAGGATGCGTCATCTTTGATTGGTTGGATTCATTGAGGAGGCGTCCTTATAAACAGCGCTTACAGCAAGGAGGCGTTAGGTGATTCCCCTGAAAAATTAAAGATTTGCTGCAAAAAATTCAATTTAGGAAGTTTAAAACAGGATGATATATGTTTTCAAACCTGATTAAAGTCTTGAAAGCCCACAAATTTTGAAGACAAAATATGCTTCCTCGAAGGAGGCATTCCAACGATCATCTTACTGAGAAATAGGGCAGAAAATGCCTCCTTGAGCTCCGTGACAGCCTAACACCCTGCAGCCAATCAGACCTTATACCTCGTATGGCGAGACTCTTTATTATACAGGGACTCTAGATTCCCCTTCACTTCCGCTCTCGGTTTATTTGTTTAATTCCATAAAAATATATGTTGTGTGAGTCCAATAGTCTCATCAGGAAAAAAAAAATGCCTTATCAGTAATCAGTGAAACTAATTACTCGAACTTTGTACGGCAAGATTCAAACTCTAGTGACCTTTCAGTACATAAAAAACTCAGTAGAACTTCTCATCAGATAGTTCAAATAGCTGGACGATATAATTATGTATGCAGTTAGAGGCAGTCTTAGTCGTCCTCTCTTATTTTTGATTCTAATTCTAATTCTAAAATATCATTTTAAGTAACATCGTTAACACTTGTGTCCAAGGCAGATGGTTAATATTCCATTTTTCCTTCTGTAGTATTTTGAACTAAGCTGCCAAAAAAAAATGTTGTTTTAATCCTCAATCTGCCTTTTTAAGACAGAAAAAACTTGCCTGTTGTGCGGTGGACTGGCCTGTTTTTTCAGTCCTGTCAGTTTTCTGTTGTATCCAGTTGAAATGAAAAGATACAACATAAATACTATACCAAGTCTCAAGTTGTTATAGACATTAAGCTGTAAATCATAGTGAAACAGCATGGGCCTTTTTTTGCCTCTTATTTTTCAACCTTAAATGAAGAATTGTAATTAATTAAATTGAAACTGGTTTTAAATGGCACTAGAAGTGTTATAGAGTGTCTATCTGGACACAGTATTTCAAAACAACTATCTAGGCGAAAAGGTTTTGCTTGTTTCTGTCCTGTGGAAAACCTTCTAAAAGAAACAGAAACTGTGTTGATTTCTCTGTCCAAGTAGCCACTCTAAAACACTGTCACCTTCTTTTCAAGCCAATTTCAAATCAATCTGTCCCAAATTTTAATTTATGGTTGAAAAATAAGAGGCAAACAAACGGAGTCCGTGTGAATTTTCCATAAGAGATTTCCATTATGACTGCCTCTGTGGCAGTGGCGTCGCGAGCCATCTGGCAACAATGCAACTGTTCCATTTAAACTCATTAAATATATCGAATTTTCCTTGTGCACTGTGCACCCCCTGCATTCGATATTTTACATGAGTTTAAATGGATACAATACATTGTTGCCAAATTGCACGCGACGCCACTGCTCTGTGGTGACTTATAAGGAGTTTTCAGAAAGCCTCTCAGTGGTTATAGCTTGTTGCCATAAACACTACTCCAAGTCTCGAGTTTTGTGTTAAGTTCTATCTCATGTTAGGTTTTTAAGGACACCCAAGTGCGAAAGTCAGCAACCCCATTTCTGATGATTTTAAAAAACGCATTCTCGTTGAAATTAAAATAAATCCCTTGGTTGATTTTTTTTTTTTTTTTTTCCCAAAAAAAAAACCCCTGTTTTATACGTATTCATCCCTTATAGCCTAGTAAAAAGCTCTGCTATGGTCCATTTTCTCTTTTTATTGCCTATAGAGTAACAAGAAAACAAGTAACAGAAAATAAGTGGAAGACAATACATATATTCTTTAAGTACCTCCAATTTCCTCCAAAACTAATCAGAATCGGGTCAAAGATTCCATCTTTTGGTCCTTGCAAGCAAACACCTAAAAAAGCAAGCCAGCTTCAAAAACATGGGATTGTTTACGTTTTGAAGTTGCCTGGCTCTTTTAAGCGTCCGCTTGCAAGCTCCAAAACATGGGATCTTCGAACCAAATCTAGCTGATTTTGCAGGAAATTCTATTTACTTTTAAAATATATGTATGTTCTTCCACTTTTTTTCATTTGTTTTTACTGTGTGGGCAAAAACATAAAAAAATAGCCTTTTACCAGGCTAGATGCGGGCCCAAAATACTTTCAAAAATGGGTTTTTTTTTTTCGAATAAAAAAAATAGGACTCGATAATTATTTTAATTTCAACGGGAATGTGTTCCTTTAGTCATCAGAACGATCTCCCATAGTCAGAAACAGGGTTGCTGACTTTTGCATTTAGTTGTCCCCTTTAAACTCACCATGATCTGTTGAGAAGAAACTGAATCATACACACATACCTCACCAGTTTTCATCCGAGTATTATGAATTTTTGCCTTCGCAAATCAACATCATCATCACTCGGTGGTGGATCGGCAGTAGTCAAGGGAGATATAAACATAGGACCAGCTGTTTCCAGCGAATATTCAGTGAGAGATGATCTCCAGCCAATCATTCCTGTTGAATTCAATTGGGAGAGAATCAAGGTCATTAAAATTTAAATCCGATAAAACTGCCCCAAAGATGCTTAAAGAAGTCCTCTTTATTCAGAATTTGTCTGTTGTTGAACCTCAAAGTTTGTATCATCTGAAGTTTTGTTAATAGGAAATTTTGCTTTGTTAATTTTATGAAATATATTTTTTCCAGTAAACATTTTATCGCTTTCACTTTCACATTTATAACCTTCTTTCGGCTTTAATGAGAAACAGTGAGGTGGTCTATCAATAAGATTTGTCGGGTTTGTAATGGTGTGATGAATATCTCTAGACATATCATCAGTGTTGTTACACAAAGGCGTAACTCAATACAACGTTTGAAAATCTCATATTACTGTTTCATTATGGAAAGGAAAAGAAATGCATCTGTTCTTGATATTTTCCCCTAATTTTGTGTGCAACCTAAAGTTTCATTAAAAAAATGTCATGAAAATTGGCTGTGGCAACTTTGTACGTTGATAGAAGCCACTCAATCATCTCTGAATGCTGAAAATCTCTCACAAGTGTGTTGTTATAGGCAAGGCATAAGAGTGCAGTAAGTAGGTGATTGGTTTTTAAAATTACGAACCGGAGGAAAGCAATGGAATTGGCTGAGGTGATTCCTTCAGTTTAATTTTGTCTGGAAGAGTTTCATATTTCTTTCTTCGACTAAATTTCTCCCTCTCATGAATAAAATCAGGATTTAGACCAAGCGCTTGTGCCTCCATCTGGTACATCTTGGTGTTAAAAGAGCAGAGCAAATCCAATTACTTTGTGATTCGTTATGTTGATTGTATGAGTTCTGTGTCAGAATACAAACCGACAACAAGAACATATACATCTTACTTCTTCCTTATCGGAAGCATACTTTGTGACAATGTTTATCTGTACGATCTCTCATCACAGCATTCATGCCTTCACTGCGGAAAATGTTTAATTGTCACTTTAACAAAAGTTAAATGATTATTAGGCTCTTCAGTCTTTACTACTCCTCCTTTAGTTTCATGGTGAGAAGTTGAGAACACTAGGTAGACGAAAGTCGACCTGACTCTCTCTAATATTGATTCAATTCTATTAAGATTTATTTGTAGATCTTGGTAGAGTTGTACAGTGGAGGCTCGTGCAATTTGGCAACCATTTATTTTGCCACTTAAACCAACGGAAAAGTATCGATTTCGTGGGGGCGCAATATACACCTCCTAAATTTCGATTTTTTTACATAGGTCTAAGTGAAGAGGATCCATTGTTACCAAATTGCACGAACCGCCACTGGAATTGTATCGTGTAAAAATTATGGTCCTCACCACTCTTATTCTTTGCATCTTTCGTTAATCTAAGACCATTTACAGTTTATATTTTAAGTACCTACTTACCTTTTTAATTTCCTCCTTCTTTAGAAAGCCCCAATTTTTTTCCCACAGTTTTGACCAAGTTTTCTGTTTCTCGACAATTTCTTTCCTATTGATGAAGAAAAACAAGCAAAACTAATAGAAACTACCGGAAATTGGAAAATTGTGCTATAAAGAGGTGCATGACCTCTGTTTTTGATGACTAAAGGAAATGTTGGGCTGTTGAAAAGACCGTCTTTAAATCAACATTGTTAAAAACTCCTTCAAACGGTAGTGATGCAACACCTCTAACAACATCAGTCTCCGTTTGATTTTTGGGCGCGTTGCCGACCAAAGACTTCTAATACTTTTTATACTGGACGTAACGCCGATTTCGTAACAGGGAAGCCGAGGGTAATAAGGGTGGGACAAAAGTGACAAAACTCGTATGTTACTCCTGGCTATGCCGCAACTTGATTTACAGTAGGTATGTGTTAGAAATTTCGGGAAAACATCCAAGTAAATGGAAAAATGATTATCATTTTAAAATTAAAAAATACTGAAGAAGATATTTGTCCACAATACTCGGTACGATTTAAAGCTTATAACTTATGACATGCAGGTTAAGGTTCGGGCCGGTCTCATCAATGATTTTTGAACGGGAAACATTCTACCAAAGCTCAAGAGGGCGTTTCAATTTTATACGGAGTGTTCCATAAAATTGTTTTCTTCGTACAATTTTTGAACGGTTGCAGCTCACAAACATGAAATTTACTTATGTGAAAAATATTGAGTCAAATCATGTAGCTTGAACCATAACACAAATCCCAAGAAATTGAGTGAATTATTACATCAGCTACGTAGGTTGTCCCATCGGGGCACCGAAACAGTGAAACTTATATTGCAGGGGCGTCGAGAGGGGGGGCTGATGGGGCAAAATGCCCCGGGCCCCCGCTCTCAGGGGGCCCCCAAATCATGAGAAGAAAGGAAAAAAAAGAAAAATAAAAGGAAATGAAAGGAAAAGGAAAAGGAAAAAAAGAAAAAAAGAGAAAAGGAAAACAGGGAAAAAAGCGAAGAGGGGGAATATGAAGAGTAAAGAAAAGGGGAAAAGCAGAGAGGGAAGAAGTAGTGACTGATGACATGATGCTTGAAAGTGGGGTCGAAAAGGAAGAGACTATACGTAATTTCACGGCTTGTGGCGAGCCAATAATAAATTGGGGGCCCCCAGCCTACTTGAATTTACCTTAAAAACAAAAATGTTAAAGTTCGATCTAACCCCTCGGTGAACCCCCTCCGTGAATATTCCATGGCTCCTTCATCCACATTCCTTTTGACTCTTCTCCCTCCAGTTACCATGAGTCAAGAGCAACGATTTCATGCAGGCAAAATCGAAAATATATTTGAACATTTCAATTTTACTGTAATGAAAGTACCGTAAAATTCAATCTGAAGGTCAGGAAAATAAAAAAAAATTCCGGGGTAGGGCCCCCGGACCCCCCCTTCTCGGTGAACCCCTTGGTGAGAATATTCCATATGGCTCCTCCAACCACATTCCACTTGACTCTTCTCCCTCCTATTAAGAGTCAAGAGCAAAGATTTCATGCAGAAAAATCGAAAATATATTTCAGCATTTCAATTTTACTAGCTGTACATGAAAGTACCATAAAATTCAATTTGAAGGTAAGGAAAATTGAAATTTTTTTCCGGGGGAGGGCCCCCGAACCCCCCGTTTGTCTTGAGGAGTATTCCAAACCCCCCAGACCCCCCGGAGTTTCAGTCGTACCAAAACCCCCCCAAGGCAAATTTCTTGGCGCGCCACTGGTTCTTCGCAAAACCTCCAGAACTTTCTCGACGTCCCTGCCAACACTTGTGAAAATGTGTTTAGCCAAGGAGGGCTGAGAAATGAAAAGTTGAAGAATGGATGTTTTTTTTTATTATTATTTTTAGAAATCAAAGTAGAAACGAAGAATTTTCTGTGTCGAAAATCTTCAAGTCAGTCACATCATGAGGCAAAATAAAACCTAAAAATCAAACATTCTATTGCTGTGATTATTTGAAATTTTTCAGTAGAGATAGCTTAAAATTGCGACAATTAGAAGCTTGATTTTAAAAATTTTCCGGGGGAGGACCCCCGGACCCCCCTTAACCTGCGGGGGGGGGGTGAAAAACCCAAACATCACTCACAAATGCCCAAAAAACCTCAACATTTTTAGAATTTTTCGTTGAAAATATGTACGACCTGAACTCTTTGACCCAGAAAATCCACTCAACCCCCCCCCCCCAAAATACCTAATTTTTGGAACTGTGCGGTATGGCCCGAAAAGTCACGGAAAATATCATTTAAACGTAAGTCATTGATTTCGAACCGAAGAAAATGAACTCGGCCTATTTTGCGCGGAGCGCTCGATGAGTTCAAATCTCAAGTCTTGGATTGATTTAGGTACGTCGCTCTCAAAAATCAGTGCATGGTTGCGTAAGAGCTTTGACCGTACAGATTTTCAGGATCGGTAAGGGGGGGGGGTACATTGAAATTGCTATTATTTCCCTTACAAGTATGAAATCTTTGAACTTGATCGAGGAACTGCTATTCGTTAAGGCAAGCGGGCGCGAAGTATGAATTGTGTATTGTGTAATTTGGCATCAGTGGATTTACTTAATTTGAACCTATTCAAACTAATCGATTTTTTACATAAAAATTTCTTACAAAAAATCGATTGTTTTTCACTCGTTTAAATGGATTAAAACTTTTAAATGCCAAAAACACGACTTTTCCTAAAAGTGACCATAGACAGGATGACAGGGTGCAGAATTATGTGCTGATATCAGTGGAGTTGCATGCGATTTGTCAAAGTTGTTCATTAAAACCCATGTAAAAGATCGAATTCAGAGAAGTCTATCAAATACGCATTACACAGCCGTTCAATCTTTTTAATGAGCTTAGATGATCAAAAATTCAATGTCACTAAATTGCACGCTACGCTGCCACGGCTTGATATCCTTCAGTAGGTAAAATACAAAATTAATTGCTGCGCCAAGTTGGCCGGTTTAAAGCATTCATGTTTTTAATGCATCGGTTACATTTTTTCAATCATGATTTAGATGGGGAAGGGGGACCAAAATAACGAATAAAATAATAAAAAAAAAAAAAAAAAAAAAAAAAAAAAAAGCTGAAACAATCCGCCGCTGGAAACCGCCTAGGTGGTAATATTAAGTTGATAGCAATTTTATTGTAATCCCTCTCGCTCACTTAATCACTCGCTCTTGTAATCACTTTAGCTCGTTTTTTGGAACCGGAGGAGAAAAGATTACAAACACTCGATACATCGAACCTGAGACTCTGCTAGTGACGTTAGAAGCAAGAGGAAACCTTATCAAAGAAGCTGCTCCGCAAAATATGTTAGGTTGTAGAGGATCCATTCACTATTCCAGCCATTGGCAGAAGACTTGGCTTGGCCGAGATTGGTCAGCCTGAGACCAACTGTTTGAGAACCCAATTGTTCTAGAGGTAAACGAACCGGAAACGACCAATTTTGTGCCAGTGCGCAACGTAGCACGGGGCAAGGGATGTCAAACATCGAAATTCAGTCCACTCGGCGCAACTGGCCAGATACGGACCTCGGATTAGAAGCAAAGCGGGCATGACCAACGATGCGATTCAAATAACTGAGGGAGTAACCTTCGTTATGCGCCTTCATTTTCAGGTGACGCAATTCCAATGTAGACAAGCAGGAATAGTTGCTCGTGTTTTCCACGCTCTGCAGGCTGGCTGTCTTTCGAACAATAATGTGTATGTAGTTCACGATCACGCAATCTTGAGTGGTGTTTTGCTTTAGAGACTTGCTCCATTTTCCATTCGGTCTGACAAACTTATATTTTTAAACCTCAGCAAATAACTGTTTCCAATTAATTTATGAAAGTTTCAGGCCGAAAATAGGAGGGCACATTGCTGAGCCAAAAGAAAATACAAATAAGATTTAGAAACGTTTCATTTAATGATTCCTCAGTTTCATTACGTATATTAAAAATACTTCTGAGCGGAGGTTTGTAAAACTGACTATGCCTGATTTTAGAAATCACGCCGAGCTTTACATGTAGGTACCTACATCTTCTATCTTGTATAATGTACTTATATATTCGGCGTTTCTGAATCTTGTATCCTTGGGGGTTTCCTTTGGAAAAGATTTAAAGGTATATTATCGTAAGGCGTTCCCGAGCCTGCTCTTAATTTTACATCCTATTGCACCAGCGGCAATAATTGGGGGGGGGGATTGGCAATTTTGTGGAAAAGGTCGTCGATTTAACTTTGGGGTATTTCAGACTGAAAGCTGGAGTGGGCAAGTCTCCAAAGTTGTCGAATATTCCCCCATCGTTTGGTCTAAATTTCCTAAAAGTCAACAATAGTTTCCCTCATTCTTGCAGATGCAATAGGACGTGAACTTTGGTCAAATAGTGCTTAACATTCTTTATGGTCAAAATTATTATTATTACAGTGAGCGAGCACAAGCATTGCAGCGTTGTGTGACAGGTGCCTAGTGCTATATGTATACTCTATACAAAGCTTGAAATAAATAGAATATTTTTAAATTTTGAAACGATCCTTACATTTGTCCATCATGTTTCACAATGTTTACTGGCTTTCCTTTGATGTATACAACATCATTTAGAATTGCTTTTGACTTCTCTCTGTTTGCCATTCAGCCGTCACTCTCACACTAGCCTCTTGGCCTGGTCGTGGTCGTGGTCGACTTTAAAAATTTATGAAACGCTTCGCTCAGGGAATTTTCTTCTTCTTCTTCCTTGTTTTACTCCTGCGCACCAATGAGCTTACTTTCATTGCGGGAATACCCCCGCGGTATACTTTGCCTGCGAACAAAAATTAATAAAATTTTGTCATTTTAGTTTCGGAGGCGAGTGAGAAATGATTTCGATGGACGAGTCAAAAGCCAAACTTAAAAGCCAGAGAATAGCAAAGGTATTTGCCATTCATTACCTACTTTATTTTAACTATGAATTATTGAAGAAGACAATTATACGCTGTGGTGGCTCGTGCAATTTGGCAGTAGTATTTTTTCCCCTTTTAAGTAAGTCAATGTAAAAAAATCGGTTCTCCAGTCTTCCTCCTCAGCCTCCTAAGAATCGATTTTTTTACATATAGGTTTAAATGGAAAATATCCAATGGTTGCAATATAGCACACGCCGCTACTGATTATGATTAAGCAAAACTAATTTCCTCATACTTCCACCCTCGCCGAAGCAGAGAAAAACTTCGAAATAATTATAACAATAATTAAGTTATTTTCAATTCATGTTTGGTAAATAAATCTTACGATTAGAGCCAGACTTAAACTCTATCAATAATCAATCCTGAAATATGAACGAAAAATAGAACAGAAAAGACCAAAAAGGGGGGCAAAATCCTGATCGGTATTTTTGAAGTTTCGAAAATTAAAATTTGACAGTCAAAATTTGTGGTATTCATAAATTTATTTATCGATCCCACAAAATAGCTCACAAAATTGAACGGAAGGTTACGAACAGTAACTGAACTAAAACTGTAAAATCTAAACAAAAAGTTTTAGCGACTAAACTTTTAGTTTTGCTAGTTTTAGTAGATTGTCAAATTGAATAGCTCGACTGAACATTTAAGTGGTTATCAAGTTTTTTGTTTTTTGTTTTTATATATAGGTAGACCAATTTTGTGTTTTTGACCTTTTTCAACCTTCTGAAAGAGTGCCTCTCAGACAGTGCTTGTATTAGCTCAAGAGGAGAGGAAAGTAAAGACGGGCGGAGAAGAGAGAGAGCGAAGGGTGGGAGAGTCACAAGGAGAGAGGGACGGAAAAGGAAGAAGAGGAAGAGAGAAGGAGACAGTTCATCAGAACGTCAGACGACGACAAAAACGAACAAAAGAAAACTGCAACACTGTTTACTTACGTTTTTGTTCGTTAATATTTTAAAAGTATAACTTCAAAATTGAGAGTAGACGAATCACAAGAGAGAGTATAGTGTCCACGAGAAGCCAACTTTGAAAGAGAGTCCCGTCTCAAGATGTGGACGGTGCTCGCACCAAAGTTGAATTCGTGCCGCATGTTTAAATAAGTTGCTATGGCTTCAGCAATGTGTTTGGTAGTCAAAACTATAGGATGCTCCAAAAATGCAGTTCTGTTTTACATTTCTTACATTCATGGATAAAGAATAGAACTCCCCCCCCCCCAATTGATACATATGTATATAATGCCTCAAAGGCTAAAGTACAAGTCAAAGAACATGTATTTTGCGAGAACAAAAAAGAAAGAAATTGCAATAAAGGTGTAATTACGAATGATAACAAAATATTTAAGCCTCCAACAGCTCACTCACACTATAAAAAGCCTTTATTCATGAGAAGGTAGAGCAAGTCGTATAAAAATTTAGAAATATCCCCATCCCTGAGGACAGATTTAAGTCCCCAAGGAAGGGCATTGAATAATTGCACTGATGATTGTACGCTGCGCATAGTTACAGATAGTCTGACAAATGAGTTTTTTACATCTCTAAGTATGTCGACTATTGTAATAATGCGCAGGCATAAGACTCTCAGGAGTGATTATGTTTTTAAAAATAGCAAACTTGATGCTCTCCAAAATATACAAGGATGGAAGAGTGAGAACTTTACTGAAGTTACATCATAATCCAAAAGAGAAATACAAATAACTATACATCTGTCACATATTCCATTTGCCCCCCCCCCCCCCCCCCCCCATAGAATCAATTACTTTATTGGATTTCTCAAATATGTAAAAACTGGAAAAAACAAGGCGTAGTGCTAAAAAAAAAAAAAAAAACAAACAAACGAAACAAAACAAAAAAACAAAGAAAAAAATCTTTCTCTACTTATAATTAGTTTGGTCTCGAATTGAACTTTGTTCTTTTCATCTCCGTGCAAAAAGCAAAAAGATGGAAAAGGGAGAGAAACAATTAAAAGCAAGTGTCAAAAACAAAAAACCAAACAAACAAAAAATCGAAATTTATGTCTTGAATCCATCTTTGAATGACATGAAATGGAAAAAATGGAAATGGTGGAGAATAGCGAAAAGTGTAACTCACTATCTCTTTGCTCGAAGCTTAGAATAAATGCCCAAAATAAATGTCCTCAAATTAATCAAGTCCGATTTTAAACCAAATCCAAATACATAAAGTGTCCGTTTTGCTCATTTCAAAGTAAAGTAAAAGGTCTGTGAATTAGAATGGAGCTGTTGCAAACTTTTGCTACAGGCTTAATAATAGTTGATTAAGTGGTAATACCCTGTAAAAATAACGATTAGCGCACTAAAAAATCACGATATCCACTCCTAAACTCACAAAATGCTTTTAAATGCGAGACCGTAATGGCGGCCGAGGCCGCGGTTTTCTTATGGCAATTGTATGCTTCTTCTTCTTGTTGTGTGGTGTTGCGAGAACACCTCGTGTAGATGGCGCTGATTGAAGATAGGGAACCCCGATGAAAACCGTGGCCCCGGCCGCCATTACGGTCTCGCGTTTAAAAGCATTTTGTGAGTTTAGGAGTGGATTTCGTAATTTTTTAGTGCGCTAATCGTTATTTTTACAGGGTATTACCCCTCAATCAACTATTAATAAGCCTGTAGCAAAAGTTTGCAACAGCTCCATTATAAGAGGCAAACATTAATAATAAAACACCAATCAGCACGAGGGAGTAGAGCAAAAATTCACTTGAGAGGGTCACATACTTCTTTATGTTCACCAAGTTAAGCACAATTTCTCCATGATAAAAACTTATGTTGGTCCGTTTTCATATACAAATAGGTTCATGTAATAAGTATAGTAAATGGTCGTATAGGTTCTTCGAGGACATTTTTGATGAAGATTGTTTAAGGTTATGGATAGTTTTTTGTTTAACTGTTCAAGGTCTATTGGAGTCTTTTTTCTGGGAGGGGGGGGGATTTTTACAGTTGGTCATTTGTGGACATTTCCTCATAGCCCCTAACTCGTTATTGAGGTATTCCGGGCTTGCTGGATTTTTTGCTCGCCTTGTATAGTGACGACATCGTTAAATATTTGGGGCTATATCGATTACTTAACCCTCTACAATTTCATCCCCCTGTTTGGCCATAGAAGGAACGGAGGAAGATTTTCCCCTTCCTTTAAAACACAATCCCTAAAATGCAATGAGGAATAAAAAGAAGAGAGGGGGAAAAAGAAAACAGACGGAAAATGTGGAGAAAGAGCCAATATTCATCGTGGTCTTTTAATGACGTCGACGTTCACAACGTTCCTTGGGTTTAATGATGTGGAACTTTCTGCTCCGTGTTCCCTCTGATGGAAATAGTGTACAATTGCATCTTTTAGCGAATTGATTTAGAATGAAATTTTCAGAAGAAAGACCACCCGTCTCTTTAACCCCTGGGGATGTCCCTTGATTTTCCATTTGGGATTAACATTTGCCGCCCCCCCCCTCCTTCCCCCAGTCTCGTTGATATTTCACTACGCCGCCGCCGCGCCGGGTTCACGATTCTCAGCAATATATTGAGTAGAAGAAGGAGGATATTGTAGGTGTAGGTGTCTCTAGTTCTCGTGATAAAAGTGCAATTTTCTCTTACGACCCACTCGGCAACCGCCGACAACCCTTTAATGTGCAAAATGGCAATGATGCGGGGCGAAATGAAATGCATGCACTGGTTTAAAAAGGTAGAGTAAAAAGCATTCTGCATTAGTTTTAGCTGCAAGAGACGAGACTACGGCTAGCTCCAGCACTCCGAGACCGAGATCTCGCTCCATCCTATTCCATTCCCGGCAATCCTAGTCCTGACACCTATTCCCATCCCCCGCCGCGTTCCCAATACTCGCCGTCGTTCCCTGTGCCCTGTTCCCCGTTCCCCGTTCCCGCCGTCTGGCGTCTGGAATCGATCGCGCTACACGCCCGTGTCTGACCCCTAGACCAGACACCCTCCCTCCCCCACCCCGTCCTCTTATGATCCTCCCTCGCCGCCTCTCGCTCGGTTGCAATCGACCTGCCTTCCTGCTTCAGCTGTCCTGGCCTACTTTGTCGTCGCGCGGCCTAATTACGGCCACTCCGCGTTATAAACCCGCCTCGCGCTCGCCGCGTAGCTTTTCATGCACGCGCGTCGTCGCCAAATCTCACCGAAGCAAATACCACTAGAATAGTTTCGGGTTCAAAATAAGATCAACTAAAATATCATCTACAAATATGATCTACTAGCCGTTTCAGGTGCCCTTCGGGCACCTTCCACGTCTAGCATTCTAGGGCTATAGATTAGTAGGTGTGGAGGTCTAAGACATTCGTGGATTTTAATTCCCCCTCCCCCCCATTTATTTTCTTTAAAAGTATCGAAAGTTTGCAGTTAAAACTATGCCATTATTCATTACAACGTATTGCAACATTTTTTTTTTCCTGTTGCCGTCGGTCGATATCATTTTTCGTGTTGGAAAAGCAAAGTTCCGTAGGGACCTATAGTTTCAAAAATTTGAAGAAGCTTCCAGCGAAAAATACTGAACATGCGAGGAACTTTTTAGGAAAAATAAAGTATTCCGGAGGCAATTCCATAGCCGCAGCCAGGACCTGTTCTCCTTGCTGTATCTTCGTCCTTTCAAACACATGTGTTTGAAAATAACCAAAACAGGGCTGGAAGACATGTGACAGCCCCTCTCACTTTATAGAGCTTAAAGCAAATTTTAGCCCCCCCCCTCCTTTTCTGGATTTCAATCTGTTTTTATTCGATCTTTAAGGATCTTTGAGGCAAAATGAAAACAACTATTGATACTTTGATTGCAAATAGAGGCGGATCTAGAAATCTTTTGGGGCCGGAGGGGGGGGGAGTGAAAGTTACTTTTCAACAAAACGCCCAAAATTTCCTCAAAAATCCTTTGATTGCAAAGACACTGAGACTTATAGAGGCCGGGTTTCAATTTGCCGATCCCCCAGAATTGCAAATGTTTCCAATGTATTTAAGGATATGAATGAGCCCCTCTCTTCTCTATACCCCTCCCGCTCTTCCTCAATACCTCGTCACTTCTTTTAGATACCCTCGTCACTTCTTTTAGATACCCTCGTCAAACGGATTTGGACACTTTTATGAGTCTTCAGACCCTGCGAGTCCCGTGATGACACTCTAACTCTCTTGCACCCTCTCTCTCCCACTCACTCAAACATCTCTTCGTCGGCATTCCGAAGCCAAACGTCTATAATAAGCCTCCTTTCAATCGCTTAATGAACCTTGAAGAAATCTCCTGACCGATGGAGCCGATGGAGGGGCAAAGAGGGTATCAGTGGAGGACGTTTCCACCCCCCTCCCCTCCTGCCTTGCAATTTCGACAAAAGGGGCTGTAGCGGCGCTCCCCGTGAATTTTTTTGAAAGTTGGATTTTTTCTCATAAAGGGGCGGTTGTCAGGATTATCTACACCAAATTTCAAGTTTCTAGCTCATCTGGATATGGTCGAAAAAAGTCGGTACGGACGGTACCACAGCGATTTTATATATATGGATGGATGATATAGATTCTAAATGAGCCATGCAATCGATGCAGTGTTGCCCGATTGAGGGTAAGAATCCGTATCGTCCCCATTTAAATCAATGTAAAACGTACGGCTTTTTCACCCCAATCTGGCAACACTGAATCGATGAAACCGAGAAGCTCAATCGAGAAGTGCAACGGGTCTGTTGCGTTTTTTTTTTTTTTGCTTTGTTTTTTGTTTTTTGTTTGCTCCCATAATGTGGCACATTGAATCGGACATCAAATGGGACAGTGACGAGTGTAATTTTGTATTTTTTATGTATATATATTTAAAAAAAAAAAATAATAAAAAAATAAAGTAAGTACTCGATGGATTGAGAAAACAGGTGCATTAGGATTTTTTTAAGTTACGGTTTCGTATGAGTACTCATATGTTACGTTGCAAAAATCGTGCGTACTATGACGTCACAATGCGGAATTCACGCATTTAAAACAACGTATTTTAGCCAAAATTGCGTCTCTGGAACTGCAAAACCTATTATCAGGAAGAGAAGCGTTCTTATTTTCAGTTCCTCGAGTTCTGCTTTCACTTGCTTTCTAAAAAAATATCAACATTCAGACCCTGCAACTGTGCCCCATTCCGTGAAAATAACGATGTAAATTAAAAACTTTCAAAGTACTTTTGTTGAAATTTTAGCTAATCGTCCTTTCTGAATATAATCCGTGATAAACTGTATATTCTTTTCTTTTCACCGCCTAACTTCTTCATAGACAGAAACAGCACGTTGACGAACATCGTCGCAATTAACCTCAACATATTAGTTTTTCTAATTTAAACAGATGAAATGTTAGCTACAATTACTGCCTGGCTTTTTCCTGCTGTACAGAAGAATATAAAATAATACACAAATTGTATGTATTCAAATGAAACATACAGCAGTCGGTGAAAGATGTATACAGTTTCGCGTGGTCTGTTCAAAATGAACGTCTCTTTAAAGTGATTTCCAGTGTTAACGAGTGAACATTGAATCCTTTTAAAGGACGCAACTTTATTTTCGCTGGATTTTACGTTAAAATGTATGGGGCACATTGTCGTGTAATTGCTGTGGAAAGGCATACAACAGACACAGCTGCATCGTGTGAATACTTACTAGTTCCAATGTATTGAAAATTGAAATCCAAGGAGTCTTGAGCAGGGATTCGGAGCCGAAGTCCCGCGTTAAAATAGAATTTTGCGTCTCTCGCAAAACCACGAGAAATACTTGAAGCCCAGTAAATCGTAGTTCTACAACTGATTGGTTGTTATACAGTCAGAAATTGATTTTGTTGATTACAGTGTAATAAAATTGCTGTAATGGAGCTGCTGCAAACTTTTACCAGGTACGTACATGCTTATTAATGGTTGATTATGGGGTAAAATCCTGTAAAAATATTGATTAGCGCACTAAAAAATCACGAAATCCACTCCCAAACTCATACAATGCTTTCAAACGCGAGACCGTAATGGCGATCATTCCCGCCAAAATCTTATGGCAATTGTATGTTTCTTCTTCTTCTCGTGTGGCGTCGCGAGAACACCTCGTGAGGATGGAGCTGTTTGAGGTAGGGAAACCCAATGTAATCGGCGGCAACGGCCGCCATTACAGTCTTGCGTTTGAAAGCATTTTATGAGTTTAGGAGTGGATTTCGTGATATTTTAGTGCGCTAATTATTATTTTTACAAGGTTTTGCCGCATAATTAACTATGAACAAACCTGTAGCAAAAGTTTGCAACAGCTCCATTGGAGCTACATGTCGGATCAGTTCCCAAAAATAGCTCCTTAAAATAGCTCTCATTGCAATAAATCAAACTGCAATCACTGGAATAAATTTCTGTTTGAACAAGAATATTTGGATTCAATTTTTAAATCATAGATAACAGGCTTCAAAGTTGTTTGTCAAAGTTTTATGCCAAGAGAGACCCGAAATTTGGGTTAATCGTGCGGCCTCGACTCCAAGACCATGCCGGTAAAGTCGGAAGTCATCGCCGATTGGCGTCGATACAGTTTTATGGAGTTCCTGGTGGAGGGCTGGTAGGGTCCTTTAATCTATTTTTTTTTTCGAAGCCTTGGAAGGGGCTTTCAATCATAGATTTGTCAGGGTTTTAATGACGGGTCGTAAACATAGATTAATTGATTTCATGATCGCTCTTAATATAGCTTTTATCCAGCGTGGGCCAAAAGTTCCGGCACCCCTCCATAATATTTGAACGGCTGTAGATAAAAGAACCAAACTTGGGGGATGTATATAACTTAAAAGGAACTATCTTTTGAGAGGGTCAAACTTTTGGGGCGCACAGAGTTTTTGAGATAGGTCCCCTGAGGGGTCCAACCTCGAAAATTTTCGGGGGTGTTAAATCCTATTTTTGACTAAATTTGTGTCAAAATAGTATTTTTTTTTTTCTAAAAAGGGCTTGCTTTTTGGAGTATTTTAGACCCCATTTAGTATTTAAATGTCGGTACCTCAAAGTGGAGTAATGATTTTTTGAAAATAGGTCCATACCGAATTTTGACCTTCAATATATCGAAAACGAAAAACGATATTGACCTTCGGTTTGCGCCAAAAGTCTTAGAAATAAATGTCCTTTCAAATGATGTATCACAAGGTTTGGGGTGCCATTTGAAAATTTTGAGTAGGGGGTTGGTTAACCCTTTTAAATGGGGGACTCCAAAATTTTGACCCTTTCAAAATATAGTTCCTTTTAAGTTATAAACATCCACCAAGTTTGGTTCTTTTATTTGCAGCCGTTCAAAAGTTATGGAGGGGTGCCGGGACTTTTGGCCCACGCTGTATAAAAGCTATATCAAGAGCCGTTATAAAATCAAACGACCCGTCCTTAAAGGGAGCTCTTTATGGAGCACTTTTTGGGAGCCGTGCTCTCAAAGAGCTCCCAGCGCAAAAACTTGAAACCGAATATTTTAAATCAATTAAGTTCTGTGTGCAAGAGCCTTCGGATTCAGTTTTTCAATGATAATTGTAACTCATTTTAGTATTCCCACAGTTTTCTCCCGAGCAAAAACTAAAATTCAGAATTAACCACGGCTCCAGCTCCGGCTCCCAAATCCTGCTGAATTGATTTGGTGGGTTTCTTGGAAAACAGTCCCATTATCATATATGTTCTTGAGCAGGAGCCCACATTTTTCTGCATAGCATAACTTAAAATTTAGATCCGGCTCCCAAGCCCTGTTCTTGAGCAGCCTCTAATGCGACCCTTAAATTAAGGTATTAAGGACCTCGGAGAGCATAGCCGTAACGAACGACGGGAGAGCAGAGAGTGCGGTAAGCCCAGGGCTGGATCTCCATCTTAGGAGGAAGGCGAAGGGCCGCCAAAGACTGGGACTTATTAGGTAGTTAGTCAGAGGTGATCCTTTTCCGCCTTCAATTCAAAGATTATGCAAAAGCAGTACCATGGAGTAAGGATAGTTATCTCACAACGACTTCATTTATTCCCGGCGCTTCTGTGAGCAGGTGCAAGGTTAGACTAATTGTAAAATACGCGCTCGACTGTCGCGGAAGCAGAGAAGTCGTTCGCCGTTCTCTAAGGGTGCAATTTAGAGACTTTCAGTGAGATCTACTTGCCTTGACTTGAGAAATACTCACCAAGTGAAGTCGAGTTGAGTGAAGAAAATTTCAAAAGGCAGTTCTCGAGAATCTTGAGTTTAGTTCAAGGTAGCTGAAAATCTACCTTAAAATTATTTTATGGAGCTAGATTTATCTTGAGAGGAAAACTGCTGGTCTTTTCAAAGCGTTCCTAAACTGCCAAATCTTTAGAACTTGCTAACTTCAAAATCCATTGAAACTTATTGCTTTATGAGAAAGAATGTTTCCAAATATGATATTAAGCAAGTCCGCCAATAGTAAAATTAAAAATAGTAGATTTATCCATTTGTAAACCGTAAGGCTTCAATGTTGTTGTATATAATGAGTGTAATTTGTTATTCCTACATTGTGGTCATCTTATCACTTCTCGCGCAATTGATTGTTAGTATAGTTTAATTTCCGTCGCCGTGAACCTAAATTCGTCAAATATCTCTTGTCCGAACATTTCAGTAAATCATTAGAAATGCCAAACTGTCAATACTCCAAAACATTTTAATGAAATATTCCTTTCATAATTATTGTAGTCTCCGTTTCATTGAAGTATTTAAGCAGTCATGAAACCAGAAATCAAAAGTAGATTGCGGATAGTCATCAAAACACTTCAATTTAAAACGATCAATATTATAAGATTTAGGTCGACCAGTTTTAGCGGTTAAAAACCCTCTCTACAGCCCCGAAATGCTTGCTAAATAAAAGAGGTTGGTTAGGGGTTATTTGTACTCCCCTCCCCTCCTGAGGTAAATTGGGGGAATTTTTGCGGGAAACATACCCCTCCCTCGGAAATTGGGTTTCTGATTGCGTTTATTGGTCAATATATCAAGTATTCCACCCACCGGTATTAAGTCAGACAGTATAGTAAATATCCAGCATCTTTGCTCCGATCAGTGGCAAACCAACCGGAAAGGGGGGGGGGGCGGCCCCCAGAGGCCTCAAATAGATTCTTTAGAACATGGAAATGGAACAAAAATGCCTTCTGCGATGCTTCAAATTTTTAATTTCACATGCATGCTCACTATGCTCCCCCGAAAAACTTTCTGGATTTTTCTAGACTTTTCTAGAAATGCCACTTGCGCCGACATTTAAACAAAATAGGCTCCACGCATTCCTCGCAATTACACTCATTTGTCAACTCTACTAGGTTTGCGAACATTGCGTGTGATCCCACGAGTCGAATCCTTTTTAATATTTACTCCATGTGTCTGGCGTCGGCGCGGCGGGCGCCTTGTTTTTTAGGGGAAAATTCCTAGTGCAATATAATTTCTCTTCAAATTTTAAAAAGCGTCTAACATGAAAGGATTAAAAATGTACGAAATCATTGCCATTTGCGACCTGCTCACCTTTAATGATCAGTAACAAATCTCTACTCTCTGTTGCGAAGCCCCAGTCCCAGTGGTTTCAGGAAGTTTTTTTTTTTTTTTTTTTTTTTTTTTTTTTTTTTTTTTTTTGTGGGGAAAGGGGGCTCGCCTAAGAAAATTTAGGAAGTTCATCTTCTCCGCACAAAATAGGGAGATTCATCATTCATCATTCATCAATTCTTCCACGTTGTGGAAGAATTACCTTAATTTTCATACCGAACATTGAAAAATGGCATTAAAGTGTTGGGGGAAAAAATGACTCCGCCTTTAATAAATGAGCGTATATAGTTTCTTGTGCAGTAATGTATCAGCGTAAATGTTAAAGATGCAAAGCAAATGACGAATAAAGGCGATCATGACATCCCAAACAAAGGTTCTAGACTCTGCTTCAAATTTGAAAAGTAAATCGTGGGAAGTGAAACCTCTCACCTAGAGGCTAGAGGTGTAAATGGCCTCGTGTCAATTTTTTCGGTATGAAAACTGCCTCCATGTCTGACATTTTGCTTGCGGCTGCGGGTCGTCAGGGTACTCATTCTCCATATTTTCCGCATTGTTTGTGGCCTTTTCATGCTGGTCTAACAATAAGTACTTTTTCCGTATCGCTAATGATTAGTAAAAACTGCCGGATTGTCAAGTATCGGTATGTGTAATTGTGTACCAAGCATGATGGGGGCTACTAAGTTCTGACTCTAAAGTCAAGCTGCGGTTTCGTTTTTGGGTATAAACTTTTCATTGTGGGCGACGGATTTCATTTCCGAGAAGACAAGTGTCTGTGTCACTAAAGTTTTGCATGATGTATATTAGGGTGGCTGCGATAGAAATCGGATTCTAATATCTGAAATATCTCATTATTTAGAGAAGCAACGCTGTCAGATTGTGCGACGATGTTTGTTCCGAAAAGGATACCCATAAATTCTGTGCGGAAAAGCTGCGCAGCCAAAATTTAATTTGAAAACGTCACATGAAGCAATCTTGGGCTATTTTCTATCGAAAAAGGGCAAAATTTAAGGCTTCTTGAGGCAGGGGCACATGCCACCGAGCCCCCCCCCCCTCCATCTCGCGCCTTTGATCCACCACTAAGGAGCCCGGTGTAGTTTCAATGCATGAAATTAAAGGACTGCTCGAAGCTCATTCGATTCTTGAAGTGGGCAAGAAGAACATCACCATTGCACTGACAGCTGACAACGCAAGTCCAAAACTGTGAACATTAAAACAAAGGCAAGTCGGCCTCCGTGGTCTGGTGGTCAGCGCAACTGGCCACTAACCCAGAGGTCCCGGGTTCGAATCCCGGCCGAGGTGACAAGATTTGACGGTCTCAGATCTAGTAATCTCGGAAGGACATGGATGTAACTAGCACTCTAACTCTCTCTCTATCATCTTTCCTTCTTCTTCTCTTCCATTTCGTCTCTTGGGCCCTAGTTGGCGACAGAGGACACTTAAACTTCCGAAAAAAAAACAAAAAAAACAAAGGCAAAGCGCTCGCCTGTTCCGTATGAGTCGGTTGCACTTTCAACAGATTTAACTTTTAATGGTTGATAATTTTTGTTAAATGCCGAGAAAATTACGATTTTAACGAAGTCCTATTCTGCGATATTTTAACCGAGTCATAGCCGTTTGATAACTTCCTGATTTATGACGTCAATCCTTGTCCTTTTACATCCCGTCGCACTTTGCGCCACTTTTTGTGATTGGTGTTAACATTTTGGCGGCACTGCTCTCCGTGGCTGTCGTCTAAGCATGCAAATCGGTCCAATTTTCAGCCACGGCTTGACGTCACGAATCAGCATTTTCGAATTTTGGATAACATACTAAATAGATAGTGATGGAAGTGAGACAATTGTAATTTACTACTAAGGCATTTTACGTAAAATGTAACCATATCAAAAGTGGAATCTGTTGACAATGCAACTGGTTGCTTGCCCACATTATGGCGTCATGGAAATGGTGTTATCGGTTTATCGCAGGAGCGATATTTTTTAGTCTGCTCCGTGCAAACAAAAAACAATGTAAACTGAAAATATAGACAAATAAAATACTACATAAAAAGTAATCTTGAAATGTTAATGATTATTATTTTCGGAGACCACCACCAACAGTACTAGTAAGTTTAGTAGTAATGGAAATAAATGAAGGAGCACTCTTCCATGATAACGCAATAGGTAATTCAATTATTCAAACATATTTGGGAAACTCGCAACACATCATGGACGTGGGCTCTTTTTTATCATTTTAATCAATTAACTTAAGAGTCAAGCAAAAAAACAAAAACAAAAAAAAAAAAAAAAAAAAAAAACCCAAAAAAACAAAAAACGTAGAATCACATTTTTGCCCCTCCCCCCAAGCCGAGCCCAAAATGACGCCCCTGAAGAAATACCTCATATTCTGAGTACAAATGACTCGACTCCAACTCAAACCAAAGTCACATGTTATTCGAGAATATTGGTGTCGAATGATCGAAGGAGATTATGCTCGGAATTTGAGACAACGGCGTCGATCATTTTTAATCTGAGACCCCCTTCACTGTAGTCTGCTGCAATAAAACATTGATGGTCGTCATAAAAAAGAAGGTTAGAAAAGAGAAAAAAAAAGTAAAGAATAAATAAAATCAATCGGCATTTTACGATCTTTATTTCGGAACATTGAAACATGCAGTTCAAAAGAGAGGGGAGGGTATAGTTTAAAGTTTTGTACATGCTGAAAAATGACTGGACCTTACTTTTTTATAAGCAGTATCATTTACGGAGGGAGAGTAAGAAGTGATTTAAATGAGAGAAATCAAGGGAATATATATAACACTGGTGAAATTAAGAGAGGGGGAGGGGGCACGGTGGACGAAAAAGTGGCACTGGAAGTGGCAAGAGCAACCACGAGAAAAATGGAACGGACAAGGAGGAGGGGAGAAAACGCAAACTCAGACGAATAAAATTGAGTCCATATAAATGCATCTCTTACTAAAATGCCTTTGAATGGACTGGCATTAACAGTCATTTAGAATCACAAATCGGGCTGGATGATGATAGATACAACGATACAAGATGACTGGCCGGACTGGCAATTCAACTTTGGCCGGATTATATTGCGGACTTGGGATCCTCCCCCCTCCCACTCGACGCCGCACGTCGTCTCTCCCTTAATCCTCTTCGAATTGCTCAGTCTGCTAGAGCGGAGGATTCAACGACCAACGTGGAAGAAAAACTGCAACTCGCCAGCGATTATAAAACTTGGTAATAAATGTGCACAGACGGAAGAGAAGAAGGAGAAGAAAAATGGGTAATGAATGAGCGTAAGTCAGTCCGCGTCCAAAAATTGAGGCGGCATCGAAGGTCACGAAGCCAATAGCACGGGCCGAGCCGGGCCATGAGGCGAGCGAGGCACTATGGTCTGAGTTCGTCGGAAAGTGGCCAAAAATCAGAATGTAAATTTCTCATCAAAACATCAAGTATATAAACTTTCAAGATCAATTTGTAATCACAGAGAACTTTAAAAAAAAAAAAAAGTTGGGTTCGAACCGGACTGAAAAGGTTTTGAAGTACGCTTAACAGGTAAAAAAACGATGATATTTAATGACTTTTTTGTTCACTGATTTTTGGTCACTTTTTTTTTTATCTCACACCATAGTTGCGAAGTTCGCGGAAAGCGACGCGACGCGGCCGCGGCAGACGGCGGGTTTGACCGTACAGCGCTCGGCCGCCCGCCCGCACTTATCCGTTCAATGTCTTCTCCGATCTCCGAATTTCAAATGCTCAATTTAACGAGGATCGCCGAAATCAGGCAATAATAATAACGAGAGAAAATCGCTTTTTTGAGAGCGACCAGATTTTATTTCGTTCGGGGTCGCGTTATTTATACGGTGGAAAAGGAAGGAGGGGGGCGAGTTGTCTCTCCGGAGATCCAGAAATCCATTGTAATGGCGTATGACGTGGTACATGTTTTAGTTATATCCAGACCCTGGTGAAGTTTGGCCCTCTCTCTAAATTTAAAAACTGCTGATCTGCACTTTCTTGGAAAAAGAGGACAAATTCTGTTGGGCTTGGCGCGTGTAAGCAATGAAATCCTTTTAAAAGCGTGTCGTGCCAACAGCGTGCTTCTTAAAATCGTTTTATTACTCATACGAGTGATAAAAAGTCGTATTGCTGCCTTGCAAATGTTGATTTTCTTGCCGTGAGGAACGCTGATTTTCTACTGCAGGGCTCATAAAAAAATGTTCGGGATGGACGGTCCTGAACCCAAGTTCTGTTCACCAGTTCACCCTCAAGAATCGGTTAGATGGTCACCAGTCAATGCAATGGACACATGCATCGGGCCGTCACAGGGGCGCCTTTTTGTCACAACACGGCACCGCCTCAGAGTAAGTATATACCACATGAGAAGTAAACCAATGAATCTTAGGGAGAGTCGGTTATACTCCAGGGACCAATAAATGTACGGTCACACGGTCCTCAGCCCCAAGTCCGCCCCAAGTCCGCCCTAAGTACTTCAACAAGCATCGGTCACCAGCCAACGGACCGCATCGGACCGTTTTAAAATGGCGCAAACACAAAACTAACCTCCAAATAGCACTTGGGGTGGGTTAGAGAGGCTCTAGACCCGCTCCAAGTAACGTAAAGTTGGGCGCGCACCCAACATTCCGATGTGCCGTCAAAGAAATGTGAGGTTAGAATCGCCATTTTTAGATACGACCTAAAGCCCGTGTGTACCGTACATTTATTGGTCCCAGACTACGGACCAAATAATGTTAGGCCCCGAGCATTGAATTGCGTGCATCTTGCGTGCGGTTTCAGCCAATCAGAGAGCTTACGCACGGTCATGTGACCGTGCGTAAGTTACGCCCGGGACCAAACACTATTTGGTCCCAGCTCCAAGTAACGTGGCGTTGGCATAGAATAAGAAGAGGGGAACTTAAGCGAAACTGCGACCCGGTTTGGATCACGGTGTCATGGCCGACCTGGTTAGTACACGGTGGTCCACCAGCATGTAAACAAACACGAAGTACAATGTTTTCTCAGGCTCTGGGCGTTCTGGCATCGGTTTCGCGAGCGCGGGTTTTTCAAAATGGTTCCCCGCGTACTAACCAGCTAAGCCAAACTAAGCCTATCCGAGTGACCCATTGTCTCTTATGGGAGTTTCGCATAGGCGTACCGTGACCAAAAAAAGTGGGGGTGCTAAAAAGTGAAAAAGTTATTACCTTTTTTTTTTTTTTTTTTTTTTTTTTGCTTCTCGTCTCAAAGGTATGTTTAAGATTACCTATAGAATAGAA
Organism: Trialeurodes vaporariorum; assembly: GCA_011764245.1. NCBI lineage: Eukaryota > Metazoa > Arthropoda > Insecta > Hemiptera > Aleyrodidae > Trialeurodes > Trialeurodes vaporariorum. The sequence goes on from VMOF01000002.1 coordinate 61,505,834, forward strand.
TACGACGGTTTTTCCCAGTTGCAAAACGGTCCAGGATTCGAGAGAAATATATTTTATATTTTAGCCCCGATTTTTCGCCCCTCCACCCAAAAAAAGTGGGAGGGCTATAGCCCCCCCCCCCCAGCCCCTGATACGCTACGCCTATGGAGTTTCGCTTCTGTTCCCTTTCTTATTCTATGGCGTTGGGAGCACCGACTCAGCGCTCCCACCATTTCGATTTTCCGTTAAAGAAATGTGTGATTAGATCAGCTGTCTTTGGGTTGAGCTCAAAACCCATCCGTCTCAAACAATTTTAGGCCCTGATATAATCGCACTTTGTTTGCCGCTTAAAGTTTTTAAAAAGAAATACTGTTATTAACAGCTGGTAGATTAAAAAAAGTTTCAGGAGGTTCTGCGTGATGCATGCATTTTATGATGATAAAACTCAGTGAATTACTTGGTAAAGAGTGAAAATATGCACGCGGGTAAGATGTTCGGAAGTTAGTCCTGCGCAATGTGTCAATTTTTTTATTTTTTATTCTATAGCGTTTGTAGGAACTGAAAAAAGAAGAGGAGCCGTGTTCCTTTCCGTATACGAGCCTCGTTTGAGTCGTTTGTAACATAAGTAAGCATTTACTTCGTTTGAGACGTGTGATGGAAAATTCCAAACATGTAAAGTTGGAATTGCTCAAATAATAGCACCTTCAAGACTGAAATGCACATTTTTGTGCTGAACAACTTCGGAGCTCGGAAAAAGTCTGTTTCCAAACTACCTCAATCATTGCGCTTGACACCGCAAAATCTGTGCTGTAGGATCTTGTCGCTTTCTCCATTATGATAGGCATTGGAAAACTTGTGTAATCCGGCAACACAACAAAATAGGAGAAACTGCTTACTCATTGGGAAATCCTCACACATTGTTTCGTGTTTTCTCCTTTAATCCCCCCCCCCAAAAAAAAAAAAAAAAAAAAAAAAAAAAAGTTTCCTTCATTTTTGTGACCTTCGTTCAATTTTTTGCCCTCTGGTGTAGCTTTCCACTGAAGTAGACTTTTGCGACATATATGTCTATGACTTAAAAACTAAACGTAAACGAAACTAAATTTGCTTTAAAATAAATTTAAATGCATTTTCAATTATTTTCGAATGAATTTCATTGAATTTGTTCGAAACAATAAAATTTGGGAAGTTGTTTACAAAAATGACATCAATTTTTACTTAACTCGCCTCGGGTTCCCGCATATTCCAGGGTTTTTTTGCGACAAAGTTTAAATTGTGAAAAAAATTAGGATATTTCGATCAAAACTAAGGCTAAAGAACTTTTGTATATGGGTACAAACATGCATAAAATGAACAATGGATACTTGCGTAAATAGTGTTTTTGTGTGGTTATCATCAAAATATCATAATTGATAGCAAAACAAACAGATACTTACTGTGCATGAATATCTGAACCCTAGTTATAATGGTCCCGCTTTCAATACGGTGGTCAGTATAGAATGGACCGCCCTGTTATATTTTTCGTGAGAAGCAACATTAAAAGCGCGGCGAAATTATCGCCTGACACGTCTCGCCTTAACAGGTTCAAGATTAATGGCGAAACTCTTTTTCACCCTTTCTCTCCTATATATTTTTCTCGCGCAGCTTTTGCAGACTTGCTGTTTACCGCAATATTATGAATGAGCATCCTGCACGCGCTCACCGTTTTAATAAAACGATTTCTGGAAGAGCTGTTCCTATCGTCTGCTCACGGTCTTTCTTTGGTTTCAACGCAGACCAAGACCGAGGGTATATCAACTCCCTCTCCCTCTCTTCCTGTATTCAAACCCCTCCCCCTCACTGCCACCCCACTACCACCCCCACCGTATTTTAATTAGGTGACTTGATGTTTGAGAGCATGATGATGTGTTATTGGTGGTGTAAACTTTGTTTTAGCATGCAAAGGAGGCGTCGTTGGTCGCCAAGGTATACATCGTGTTTTTTTATTCCACCGGAGTTGCAGCTCCACTGTAAAGTAATTGAAACTATGCTAAAAAATGAGAATTTGGGGCAGCTCCGATGAGGAGGCACTATAATATACTGTTCAAAGACCCGTATTCTGAATTTGGAGCTTTGGTACAGTACCGGGGCTGCCCCCATCGTCTAGATATATTGCAACGCACAGTTGTGCTATCTTATTACTCCTCAGATGAATTCTCTCGAAGAATTCTAAAACTCTATCATTTTGAGGGACACTTTTCATTCAGGCGAAAAAAAAAAAGGTCTAATGGGGCTGTTGCAAACTTTCGCTACAGCGCTATAGAGTGTTCAATCTCATGCAAAATTGCGTGAAAAGTCCATTGGTGGCATCAAAAAGTCATAAAATGCTGTATAAAACTCACGAGAGACGTTTAATGAAATCCAAGATGGCGGTAAAATATCGAGCAACCTGTATGCTTGCACCACGAACATCCAAGGATAGCCAACCTCACAATATCGATCACATCCAATCACAACGTAAATAAACACATATAACCTCTGAAGCTATGTGAGGTTGTCAACGTTGGCAATCCTTGGATGTTAAAGGTGCATGCATACAGATTGCTCGATATTTTACCGCCATATTGGATTTCATTAAACGTCTCTTGTGAGTTTATTATCGCATTTCATGAATTGCTGATGCCACCATAATGGACTTTTCGGGTGATTTTACGTACGATGATACACTCTTCATCGCTGTAGCAAAAGTTTGCAACAGACCCATTGAATCCTCAAGCCCCCAAGGGACCGAGAAGTCACGAATAGTGGAGAAGCCACCAAAAAAAGAGTCACTGCGTTTTTAGAGCCCCTCTCCCAGAACCTTTTTTGAACACCCACGCCACGGGCCGTCCATGGGCGCACATAAACATTTAGTTCAAGGCTCTAAAGGGTCAATCCGGCTCTGGTTCTGATGATCAAAATCGGCGTTCCTTTTGGCCATTGCCGTATGGAACTAGAATTTGTGCAAAACTTTTCGTTCGAAGAGACAATGTATGCCTATTCGAATGAGATTCGGAACGAGGTCACTTCCATCGAAGCATAAATAAGAATGCGCAGGTGGAGGGGGAGGGGGAGGGGGGAGGGGGAGGGGACAGTAGGAGTTGTTGCGGAGGAGGAGGAGGAGGAGGAAGTCGAGGAGGAAAAAATAATTGCAATTGATTGTAAACTAAGAAGAGATAGGAAATTGAAACGGAGCTAGACTGCCTGATGAGTGCTGATATTAATTATAGCCGAATAGCGAGGAGTGCAAATGGAAGTGAATGTTTACTTGACACTAATGCTCCGAATGTAAACAGTTATTTTACTTAAAGAGTATGCACTCAAACGCACATTGTGCAGACAGCCCCCAATCCCAATACCCGCTTCCGATAGCAGAGGTCGGCCCGCGATGCAATTTTCCGCCCAGACTAAACAACTTTGAATACACCAACATGCACGTCCAAGTCGTCGGTGTCGGTGTCGGTCGGCTGGGCCGTTTCGGCTGCCAAAGAAAACTACGTATCATGCATGCGGTATTCGACCTAAACCGGCCGATTGGAGTAGGAGTATAGGTATTTGTATTATAGTAGGTGTGGGATAAGCTCGAGTGCGCGTAAGTTGATTTTGATCAAATGGAGGCCGCTGACCGAATAAACTCTCGCGGGTCATGATCTGATCGCAGAATTTACGACCGATGAACTTCAGTTGATCAGATCATGTGTTCAGTCGGCGAATGGGTCTGTTGCATACTTTTGCTACAGCAAAATGAAGCACCGTATACTTATCTTACGCAGTAGCGAAACTCAAAGTTAGATGACAAATGCCCCCTGGTGGTCGGAAGGTAGAGCTAACATGTTCCATTTGATTTGCATTAGACGCGACGCGACGGTGCCGCTTCCAAGTAGTCGGAAGGTAACAACTCAATTTTCTCATTTGATGACATTGAGAAACGACATTCGCAAAAGCGCTCCTATAGAGTTTCGCTACTGTATAGGATGAGTATACTGTAATATGAAGGGTTGAACCTGATGTAAAATCGCTTGAAAATCACATTGAGAGCATCAAACAATCTCAAAATCTACTCGAAAACCCTCAAAAGGCGTTTTAAGTAACGCCTAAGATGGTGGTTGAGAGGGTGAATCAACCCTGCATACATACACCGGACGAGCACCAAAAGATGGCCTACGACGACAATTTATTATGTTAAAAAAAAAAAGTTAAAAAATGTCTTACTTCCTACATTTTGTGTCATACTTTGTGTTTTTTTTTTTATCTTTCCGGCAAATTTTACTTTCTCATTATTGTTTGTGATTATTATGGTGAATATACGCTCGGTGCCGATTTGACGGAATTCTGAAGAGGAATCTCCTTTGTCAAATGCCGTCGTCGGTCATCTTTGCTGCTCGTGGTGAATGCATCCAGGGTTGATTCTCTCTTTTAACCACCATCTTAGGCTTCCCCTTTAACGCCTAATGTGTGTTTTTAACCCCTTTTGGACCAAGCCCGAGTATATTCGTTTTTCACCCCAGGTCTATTTCACATTGATTCACCAAGATATAAGGTCTCGTCGGGAGCCTTCAATTCATCGTATAGGCAATTCCAACTCCCTTTAGTACGAACAGTTAACCTAATACCTTCCCTATATAAACGGAGGAGTTGTGTTCTCTTGAACTAACTGATCATTAAAGGGTGAATAGTGGGTTTTGCGACTATTTGATGCTCTCAGTGTGATTTTCAAACGATTTTACATGCGGATCAACCCTCCATAACGCTGCAGCAAAAGTATGCGACAGACCCATTGAAAAATGTCAGTCGACTCGTATTAGTCTCGGCCAGTTTTGTTTTGATTTGAAGGATTGCAAATTGCAATTTTCAATACATTGCAAGGATTGCAATGAGCTTCGCCTTTACTTTGAATCGAGCTCTACCAGTCTACCACATCCGAATAAATTAGTGTGTACGAAGTTAGAGAGAGCAAACATGTGTATTCTCTTTGAGCATTCTTTACACCAAACGTCATCTTTGCCGATCTCAACTTTTACTTCTAAACGTTTAAGTAGTTTTATAACTGCATAAAATCGAAATTTGCGGCAGTAAAACTGTCTGATCGCCGAGAGGAAAGAATAAGAACAAAAGTCCATTTAGTGAGTGATTGGCGCCGTTAGTAAAGTTTTTGTGAGGGGCAGTAAATTAAACAATCCGTAGGTACTCTGGGCAAAAGTGCGAATAAACAGGAAAGTAATAATTATTTAGAGTCGGATTGGAAGTCGCCGATGCGATGCAGCACTATACATACAGGGTGTTTTTTTTATCTCCCCCCCCTGGTTTTTTTTCTTGCTAATTGAGATAAAATGTTGCGGTTTGGACTATTCTTCATCATTTTGGCTGAATTTTCTTTTTTTGGGGGTCGAAACCCCCCCAGCCCCCCTAGGGGGGCCCCCAGGGGGGCTATCTCAAAAATTTCAAATGGCAACCCCTATCTTGTGATACATCGTTCGAAAGGGCATAAAATTCTAAGACTTTTGGCGCAAACCGGAAGTTGATATCGTTTTTCGTTTTCGATATATCGAATTTCAAAGTTCGATTTGGACCCATTTTCAAAAAATCGTTACTCCACTTTGGAAAGTCGGAATTAAAAAAACTATGGGTCCAAAATACTCTAAAAAGCAAGTACTTTTCAGATAACGAAATGGTTTTGACATAAAATTTGATTTTAGAGCCCCAATTTTTTTTAAAAAATTTTACCCCTAAAAGGGGGCCATCTTGAAAATGCCCTTCCACGACCCTTATTGAATGATACGTCGATCAAAAGAGCATAAAAAACTGAACATTTTGGCGCAATCCGGATATCGATATCGTTTTTCGTATTCGAGATATCGAATTTTGAAGATAGGCGAAAATTGAATTTTTAATATTCGATATCTCGAATACGAAAAACGATATCGATATCCAGATTGCGCCAAAATGTTCAGTTTTTTATGCTTTTTTGATCGACGTATCATTCAATAAGGGTCGTGGAAGGGAATTTTCAAGATAGCCCCTTTTAGGGGTAAAATTTTTAAAAAAAAATTGGGGCTCTAAAATCAAATTTTATGTCAAAACCATTTCGTTATCTGAAAAGTACTTGCTTTTTAGAGTATTTTGGACCCATAGTTTTTTTAATTCCGACTTTCCAAAGTGGAGTAACGATTTTTTGAAAATGGGTCCAAATCGAACTTTGAAATTCGATATATCGAAAACGAAAAACGATATCAACTTCCGGTTTGCGCCAAAAGTCTTAGAATTTTATGCCCTTTCGAACGATGTATCACAAGATAGGGGTTGCCATTTGAAATTTTTGAGATAGCCCCCCTGGGGGCCCCCCTAGGGGGGCTGGGGGGGTTTCGACCCCCAAAAAAAGAAAATTCAGCCAAAATGATGAAGAATAGTCCAAACCGCAACATTTTATCTCAATTAGCAAGAAAAAAAACCAGGGGGGGGGAGATAAAAAAAACACCCTGTATACGCGCCCACAGGCAGACGTACCCTACACTTCACAGACCGTCACGTCATACATTGGTTGAAATGAGGCAGACGATAAGTATATCAAGTCGAACAAAAATGTTGACTTGAGAAATAGCAAATACGTGATTCAGAGATGATTTCGGATCGATGGATCCATTTTTTTATTATTATTATTATATTATTATTATTTTTATTATTGCATTTTGATAGGATCCACGAGTCTGTTATTAGGAGCATGGAAAAAAGTGATTGGTAAAATTCACCATACTATTGTGGTTAATATATTGGCCCCGACCACCACAATGTATGATAAACTCTACCAGACGTCTGGCTAAACTTCCAAAGGATAGGACGAATTTACTCGCGATCGTTTGGTGGCATTGATCAGATGTCTAGTGGAGTTTACCGTACCACTGAGTTGAGGTCAAACTCAACCACAAGTATAGTCAGTTTCAATAATCTTTTTTTTCTGTGAACTATTTAATAACACGATTCTAACATTTTTATTCACTGCATTACTTATCAAACGCATGAGATTCCGAGTAACATGAAGCTGAAATCTTAGTTTTGTCCTTTTAAAAATACAAAAAATACAACCAAAAAAAAAAAAAAAAAAAAAAAATTCGTCCAAAAGTTGAGATTTTTGAGTAGGTGAGGCTACATTTTGAACTTCTTCCAACGCGTATTGTTTCACTTTATACTCATGATAAAGGAAAAACTACTGTGCCCATTCCAGAAATATCTAGGGTGATCAGGAGGAGCTCGCATTGTGCAGGAATCATCACTATAGTCACTTTCACATCTTTTTTCCATTGAGAGCCATTTCCTCTAGAAATGTCGATTTTTTTTCTCGACCCTGCCCAATATGCTGTATTCTTCTTAATTAAGATGCCCATTTTCCTCGGGTCTCTCTCTCTCTCGCTCTTTCTCTCTCCCCCCTCCCCCAAATTAATTATGACATCAGCTACGGTGGATCAAAGTAACCTTGAGCGCTCATGTATAAGGTATATAAAAGGCTCTGCCATGTATGAAATGCATGCATACATCTCTGTGGGTTGCACACCACTTCATAGTGGCTTGAAAAGGACAGCCATTGTCGCCTCTCGACTGCCATTGCTCATAGATATTTCCCAAGATAAATGATTGGTGAGGTAGGTCATGGCCACCCTGGTATGAACTTACAGTGGTATGAACCCTTATTTATCCACGGATAACCATAGGCATAGTAGATCACAGTGGTAAACTATGTCATGACCATCACCTCACGTAACAATAATCGTAAGTCATTCTTCATCAGGCGTTGCACCTATGATATTTTGCTTGTCTCATGAAGACTTTTCTTATTCGTCTACATTAGTTCGTACACCTTTGTTGAGAGCTCTACTTTAGTCAGGGTCGTTCGCAGGATCACGCCGCCGTTTGCTGCCTCGGATTGAGGCAGCAAAGTTCCCTTGCCCTTCGCCCGTCTCTCATTCAAAAGTCCTATTTGACAGAGAAACCTGGAGGAAGAGTGGGAGCAGGAGGGGGCGGGGGGCGGGGGGTATTATAATAATAAAGGGGCAATTATATTATCGTGGTTTGTTCCGAGACGCAAAGTGTTCGCATTATTGCTCACGACCGCAGCCGCGCCCTGTCCTGCTGTCACTATATAGAGTATATTTGTCAGTCCTTATGAGGAATGAAGCCAATATCCTTAAGCAAAAGAGGAAAGAGACAAAAGTTAAAAGAAAAGAGAGCCGAGAGCCATCCGTCCATCCATCCGTTTGAGTAATTCGTTACTTTGAGTGTACAGTATGCACCTTGGCGTTGACAACGGCTCATAGTCATAACGAACAAGTGCTCATTGTGTTTCAGCTCTCGCCAAGTCGCAAGCTGACGGAGGATAGTCTGGTATAAAGCGAGTGTCCTTTTTTGAAACGACAGAATGCAAATACACGTATAACTATGGTCACCACCAGTCACCAGTCAGCTAAATGAATAAATCCAGTGCCGAGTGGAGGAATAGGATGACAGTTTCGCGTCATCCTTCATCTAGCCGACCGCGCCGGCGCACAGCGAAACTAAATCAACGAACTTTTTCTTATGTAGGTATCCCAGAGACAGCAGAGACCACGCACTACGTATCTCGCCCATAGTGACAAATATGTTTTTTCGGGGTCGCAACAAAGCAACGTTCAACGGCTCCTATGTGGAATGTTGAGCAAATATATAGATGCCAGTATCCAATCAGAACGAAGCATCAATGTTTTGGTCGTTGGTCAATAATCCACAACAAGGCATCCCTTTCAGCTCTCCGAGAACATTTATTCCTTTGCTTTATATAAAAAAAAAAAAAAAAAAAAAAAAAAAAAAAAAAAAAAAAAAAAAAAAAAAGACCCTTGAAGTAGCCCTTTTTTTGGCCATTGACGAGCAAAATCTAGACTATGAACAATAAAAATATCAGAAAAAAACCGAACAAATGCATGTAATTGTTAATCTCACGGCTTAAAACAGAGACAAATAGAGACGGAGCACTACGCTAAAGTACATAGGGAAGATTTGAGGCACACTGAATTTTCGGGGATTCAACGAAATAACACGTAGAACAACAGTCAACACCTTTTGATGTCGGATGGTGTTGAACGGTGGCATTCGGTAGACGCAGGGGGGATAGGCGGCGGGAAGTGCAGAGGAGGGTGCTCAACATTCAACACCATTGACTGTTGTTTTGTTGAATCCGCGAGAATTCAGGGTGCCTCTGCTGCAGCCGTTAGTGCGCTCCGTCTCTATTTGTCTCTGGCTTAAAATGAGTTAGGTCATAAGGTTATCGCAAGCAAATAACGATCCTGGAAATGTCTGTCTACTCATAGCTAACAGGAATTTGGAATAAACCATATATATGTATTTGGATCCACTGTGAGACACTAAACGTACTGCGCATGCGCCTGCCCGTTCCGCAGTCGCGTCAACTGTCAACCAAGTGTCACTGTCATCGAGGCAGAGGCAGAGGCGCAGACATTCGTATAAAACATTTGCCATCCGCTGACGAAGCGAGAACATTCAACTTGACACGTCCGTCGCATCTTAGCCTTGCAACCTTGCTGCGCGATTCACCATAGGTACCTATCTGGTAAATATCGCGTGAGAATAAATTCGGCTAAGGCACACAGGGGTATAGTAATTAGTGAGAGAAGGAAAGGGTATCCGCTTAGGTTAGTTATTTAAAAATGCGCAATTTTGCTTTGCAGATGAGAAGCAATCATTTAATCATCACCAGAGACGAATAGAGACCCAGCGCAAACCTTGCAAATAGGTCTGTATTCCTTTTTCCAACTCACAAGCAGAGTCGGATTTGGTCGCAGTAGCAGCTCATCGTGAGCCTCAACACTACTTCGGTGAGGCGAAAAATTACAAGTCTTTTACCGAGGGGTCTCGGGGGTCTGCCCCTCAAGAGAAAAAATGGTCTGCATGGAGATCCTCCCCCAGAAAGTAATGAGTGAAATTAAGTAAAATTATGAAATTCTAGAGGCTTTATAAAAGCTGCACGGGACTCCATCTGTTAAAATTAGTGATAGGTATATCTACTTGTATACTACTTATCATTTTCCATTAATTTATTTATTTATTATTACTTTACATGAGTATGTTGTAATGATTATCCAAATAAAACATGTTTAAATTGGGAGAGGTAAACAGACAGAAAAAATGGGAAAAGCAGTTTAACTTTGAATTATTGCGGATTTGATTTATTTTCTGCCATATTTTCTTTTCTTTCCCACCTCAAAACGAGTGTAGGAAGTTTCGGCGCCGGGCATCTCGGCACAGAAATTTCGGCGCTCGGAGATTTCGGGGCTCGGAGATTTCGGGGCTCGGAGATCTCGGCGCCTGGTTTTTTTTTCAAGCGGCGCGGTAAAGTTAAGTAACATCGAGCGTAGTTAGTATTTGGATCGATTATGGGGAGACCGTTTTTTCTTCAGTAAAATCATAATATTTCTAACTTTTCCTTCAAAATGATGATAGCTGAAAACTATGATAAGCTTTTTTTTTTTTTTTTTTAAATTTTTTTTGTTTTGTTTTTTGTTTTTGACAAAAAAGGAATGTATAGAAATGAAAAAAGAAAACATATGCAGCAATGACGCAGAGATTGGAGAAATTGTGTGAAGACTTCGAAAATCGTATAACTTTAAATTTTCAAGATTGCTAACAACTGACATTATTAAAGTTTTTCCATTTTATTCGACAAGGGCAGTATACGCATACACCCGCAATATCTATTTATATTTCAAAAATGTATTTATTTATTTATTCATTTTTTTTTTAGCACATTTTAAAAAAATTGACAAAGGGTCAGCTACACCCCTCACAAAAACTTTTTAAACACGCCCAAGAGTGTTCTTGGGGGGGGGGGGGGGGATACACCTCCCCCTAAAATAAACTCTTGGCCAGTCCTAAGCCTGGATACGTAAGAAAGAAAAGTTGAAAATATTAAGACTTGTATGAAGAAGAAAAAGGGTCTCTCCATAATCGATCCAAGTACTAACTACGCTCTTCGTTTCTTAACTTTGCCGCTTGAAAACAAAAATCAGGCGCCGAGATTTCCGTGCGCCAAAATGCTTCGCGCCGAAATTTCCGCGCCGAGATTTCCGGCGCCGAAATTTTTGCGCCGAAACTTCCGGACACCCCTCAAAACAGGTGAGGCTTTGCCTCATCCGACGAGCCACCACTTTTTAGTAAGAGCTCAACGAAACAACAGCCAACAAATGCCTACTGTTGAGTGATGGACAGCAAAAATCTGGGAAAAAATATAGGAGTTAATCGGTAAGTATTTTTTATCCCTCCTTCCATGGTACTAAAACTTTGAAGAGCTATATATTCAAATGATTTCCACGAAGAAGCCCGAGGATGTCGGATTCTCGTCGGGCTGGGACTAATTCTAAGTTTCAAGATTCAATATTAATGCTCAACATGCACTGGAGTTTAAACTAAATGCAAACAAAAGTTACTTGTAAAAGGGGGGGGGCTCTCATCACTTTCTAGAGGCTCTGGTTATTTGACTGAGTTGATCGTCAAGGTAAGGTTTTCGGTCAAAGTTTTGGAATTGCACCATTAATGGTGACAAACACTGAAGCACCGCCTTAGATGTCAGCTGTCCTGCTCATTATACGCATTGAGGTGCGCCTCTCAAAAGACATAGCCTGATAACAAAGCGAGTCTCAACTGTTGCGAGGTGCACATTGGACACCGGAAAAAAATGTGGGAAAAGACCAAGGTTATAGATTAAAGAGGTACGCTCATCTGACTTCGCGCCACAAAGTCAGAAGCGCGCAGTTCAAAATCCAGATCCAAGATGGCCGACAAAAGCAGAAAACATTGTATACTCTTTCCAGAAAACATTGGGCTTCCCTCTCCAGAAAAGCAGAAAATAGCCCGATGTTTTCTGGAAAGAGTATACAATTTTTTCTGCTTTTGTCGGCCATCTTGGATCTGGATTTTGAACTGCACGCTACTGACTTCATGGCGCGAAGTCAAATGAGCATACCTCTTTAATCTATAACCTTGGGAAAAGACCTTTGTACACCCTCAAAGTAGGATCGTCAAATTGGCATCGATGAACCGAGATCCACCACAAAACAGCAGGTAAGCCAACCGTTGCATGTTTGGTTGATGTTCCGTTCGTCAAACAACTGTGCAATTTGACGGCCCGTCAAACTGCAGAGTTATTTGACGATAGATAGTGTGTCATCTGTTCACCAATCTACTGTCAACAAAACCAATATACTCGTTTAGGAAATGTTTTGGGCAAGATTATGTTTGAATTTTAGAAGTGTCAGGTTGGCCATTCTCAAGGTTATAGATTAAAGAGGTATGCTCATCTGACTTCGCGCCAAAAATTCAGTGGCGTGCAGTTCAAAATCACTGCAGGCAAGATGGCCGACAAAAGCAGAAAACGTATACTCTTTGCAGAAAACATTGGGCTGCCCTCTGCAGGAAAGCAGAAAACAATCCAATGTTTTCGCAAAGAGTATATGTTTTCTGCTTTTGTCGGCCATCTTGGCTGCAGTGATTTTGAATTGCGCGCTACTGAATTTGTGGCGCGAAGTCAGATGAGCATACCTCTTTAAGTCTTTAATCTATAACCTTGGGCAATTCTACTGTTTGAGGTGGATTTCAGCTCACCGATGCAAAGTTGACGATCCTATACTTGGAGCGTATATACGAAGGCCTTAAGTCAATTTGGTAGGTAGTGTATGCTGTATGTTGTTAGTATCGAAGTTGGTGATTGAGTTTTTTACCAACCTCTATTATTGCCGAAATTTCTGGAGATTACTCACACCGCGCTAAAATTTTCACACAGTATGGGATGTCTCGGCAGTATTTCTCGATGTATCGAAAGCGTTTGATAAAGTCTGGCACCAAGGACTATTAGCTAAATTGAGGGGTATTTTGCCCTCAAACCATTGTAAATTGTTAGAAAGTTATCTAGAGGATAGGACGTTTAGAGTAAGAATAGAGGGTGAGCTCTCAAGCTTTAGACCAATCAGAGCTGGCGTCCCACAAGGAAGCGTGCTGGGACCTATCTTGTACCTGCTATTTACGAGTGATACCCCTGAAAGTAATGACACACTAACAGCAACTTTCGCAGACGACACTGCAAAAATGACAATAGGCAATATCCCTGGTGAAAATGGTCCTTGAAAATCCTTGCCCAAATCTCCCTGCAATAAGGATTTCCGTGAAATCATAAGGATCCTCACGTAATTGCACGGAAATCCTTATAAATTCTTGAGGATTTATAAGGATTTCCGTGCAATTACATGAGGATCCTTATGATTTCACGGAAATCCTTATTGCAGGGAGATTTGGGCAAGGATTTTCAAGGACCATTTTTATCAGGGATACACTGCAAGAGGCCAATAGTAAACTCCAACGAGAATTAGACGATTTGTCGAAATGGAGAAAAAAATGGAGGATAAGATTCAATGCCCTCAAATCTATCCACACTGTGTTTACTCATAAGAAAGACGGTCATGAGCCTATCTTCCTGGAGGGTGTAGCGGTACCCTACTCGAGTACAGCCAAATACCTCGGCATGACTCTGGACTGTAAACTCAAATGGAAAGAGCACGTAAAAAAGAAAATAAAATAATTAAATCTAAAATTGCATAAAATGTATTGGCTCCTTGGCAGGAATAAGTCCAAACTTTCCTTAAGTAATAAAATGCTATTATACAAAGCAATACTACGGCCAGTATGGAGCTACGGATGCCAGCTCTGGGGGTGCACAGCTGAAAGCAACCTGAGGCCAATTCAAACGTTCCAAAATAAAGTACTAAGAATCATAACAGATGCCCCTAGTTATACTAGAAACGCTGATATACATAGGGACCTGGAGATAGATACTGTCAAGCAAGTTATCATGAAAATGGCGGGCAATCATGAAATGGCCCTTGAAATGCATCCTAATACACTAGTTGATGACTTGCTTGACAATGAAACAATGACTAGAAGACTCAAACGAAGGAAGACGTTTGAATTGGCTTCAGGTCGCTTTCTTAAAGGATGAGACCTTTAATCTCATACCAAATAAATGTACTATATGATGTAAATATTTAGGACCTAGTCAAATAGAAATTAACTGCCGAAAGCAGTATGCAATAGTTCAAATTATTATAGGAAAAAAATTGTAAGATAGTGTGTAAGCATTAGTGTCAATATATAGCTCGTGTAAACATGTGCAAATAATAATAATAATAATAATAATAATAATAATAATAATAATAATAATAATAATAATAAAAATAATAAAAAAAGTATGGGATGAAAAGATCTCTACATAAGAACACATCCGACCTTCTGTCCAGATTGACAATAGTTACTATTACTAACCCCAACGTTTACCACGAAACTCACCAGTCGTCACTCAGATGAGCCCCGAATAACATCGGATCAGGTCAAAATAAAATAGTTTTGATGTGTCTTTGATAGCTCAAAGGAACTTGTCAGGACCCGATGAGACCTCCTTACCTACACGCTCAAATAGTCTGATCAAAAGCAGGTGACCAACTGTTGCATGCGAATTGAAGCCGAATATATTACATCATTGTTTGATCAAACTGTTTGAGCGTGTTCGGACGCGGAGGAGGCGGAGGCCTATACATATATACATATATTTACTCAAAATACGGTAGCTCTACCACTCTATGCTTTCATGTGCTCGGACTCAAGTCTTAAGGGCTGTCGCCAGATTTGCATAAATTATTACTTACTTGCTCGAGTGTTCGTTCTTCTAGGTCGAGGAATTATACAAGCATTTTTTTTGCTATGCTGGAACTTTCTGCTCTAAATGTGTCATTTTGTTCACTGTTGTTATAAAGTTTTCTCACTGGAAATTAAAAATTAATAAATGTGGGCACTAATCTCTAGACACTGCCTAGTTATTTCAAGAGAAGCGCGTGAGCAACAATAAGCTAGGAACAGTCAGGGACAAAATGAATATCAGACGACTCCTGAACTTAGGCTACTCACAGTACTTATCTCAATAAATTTATGCAGTGCAAGTGGCCTACCTAAGCAAAAATCTAAGGAGTCTATCATTCTTTTTGTCCCTGACTGTGCGTGTACACGAAATACAGAAAATTCTTGATTTCAATAACTCTATTTACTTATGGAGATTTTATACAGAGCCTAAAAAACGGAAAAATCAGCTTTCAACAAAATGGCATCAACATGATGCACTTAGCATTTTAAGTGCGGGCCTCCTCGAACTTTTTTGAGTCCCAATTCCATCAATTTTAAAGTCAACAGGTGACAATGTGAAGAAATTGCACAACCAAGATGCAATATTACTCTTTAAGGCTGTAGAATCGTTCTCGGAATTTTTATGGGTACTTATTCTTTGTCTTTTCCATTGCATTGTTCGTTCCATTTGGATTTTTATGATTATGGGGGCAAAGAAGAACAATACATTTTAGTTGAACAAGTTCCTCGAGTGCCAACTCCAAGAACGAAAGTAGGTCATACTTGAGTGGAACCGCACGTTCCTATCCAGATAAAAATTATGAAGGCAGCTTTACCGCATGTTTATAGTCCCAATTCCGAAAAATCGGGATAAGCTGTGCCGAGGGTTTTCTAGAAAAGAAATAAAAGCCCCAAAAGGGGGAGAAAAAAGGCTTCAGAGATTTAATTTGCCCTCTTGCGCAGACAGTGCAGATTTCTGTATGACTTAAAATAGCTTTTAGCGTTTTATATCAGGCAAAAGTCTGGACACGTCCTACCGTTTCGCATTACGTGATCATACTAATAGTCGATTGCATTATACTTACAGGGTGTTCCAAGAAGAACGTGAACTATCCCCTGTAACCTTTGTTAGCTTTGGTTCATCGATGACAGGCGTCATTTCAGATTTTGTCGGGGGGGGGGGGGCAGAGCTGCCGTTTTGCGTACAGTTAATCGCATTTTTCAATTCACTGATCAGTTGAGAAAAGATTACACAGCTCAGTCCAGTGTATGACTGCAATGTGCGAAAATGCTCGCATCTTTAATATTTTCTCAACCGGTGGACGTCGATGACTTTAAAAAAACTTGCGGATATTTTAATTAATTAACGGAGTTTTCACCAATTGAGAAAAGATAACAGATCAGAGTACTTTCGTGCATTTCAGTCATACATTGAATTGAACAGTGTAATCTTTTCTCAACCGGTGGAATCGCCGGTCAATTGAACGGCAGCTCGGGGGGGAGGGGAGGGGGATCTGATGATTTTTTTTATTTTTTTTTATTGCATCTCATGTATTTTTATGTATTTGACCTCTTCTGTGTTTTGAAGCTCTGACGTTCGAGATCCTTGATGACCCTAATGTCCTATTTCACTTTCAATCAAGACGAATTTTGAGGAAAATCACATTACTGCAAAGCTTGAATTCGAAGTTTTACTGTGAGTGATTCACGCAATTTATGCGAGAAGAAGAAAACCTCAATATTTTTCTACCCTCTTCTTATTATATGCACAGTCGACAAATTAAAGAATACAGGTAGACAACCTGCTGTACTTATCACAATCTAATTCAAGTATTGCAGATGGCCTACGTAAGTTAAAATCTAAGGGGTCGTATGACATTCTTCAATTTGTTAACTTTACCTGCCAATACAAAAACGACGAGGTCCTGCGTTTAACGGAGCTGGTTCCTGTAGTCTATCTCCGCAAAAAGCTCCTCACGGGTAATAATTATACGGCGTAGCGTGCAACTTTGCAACTTAGTATTTTGTGTAATTACAATCAGGCTAAACGTCAAATTCGAGGTTTCGCATGTTGACCTTTTTCATCGGTTAAATTCATAAAACGCAGCATTGTCTAATTTAATACAAGCCACTTGCTCTAAAGGATGCTCCTCACGCATCCCCCCCCCCCTCAAAATGTCATGAAAGGGAAAGGAGGGAGAATGAAACGAAAAGGAAGTAAAAAGAAGGAGAAAAGAATAGGGAAAAGCCTGCAGCCAACCCCGGGGGGAAAAAAAAAGAAGAAAAAAAAAACAGAAAAAAAAAACAAAAACTGGTTACAGTCATGACTTTAATTTTACAAATGCAAAAGTTTCGATTTCTCTATGATTCAATGGAACTCCTAAAGATCGATTATTTCACATAGGTTTGAATGAAGAGAATCTGTTGTTGCCAGATTACATGAGTCACCAATGTAATTCATACAATAACGCTAAAACAAGGGTTATCCAGAGATAATAATGCAGCCAGTTCATTCAAGGATCTTCGCTCATCATGGCTTTCTTGCGATTTTTTGGAATTTAAGAATTATAACTTAATCTTTAACCAAAGTCCCGGTAAGTAATATTAAAAAGTTTCGCCTTACAAGGTATAATATCCAATAATGACTGCTGAATTTTATGCTGTTACGGAGTTCAAAGAGGTTTTTTCTGCGCTTTGCCCTCCAAAAGATGGCCGCGGGACCGCTATCTGAAGAAAGTTTTAAATCAAAGGATTTTCATCGGGCTGAAACAGATCTATCAAACTATTTAAAAAAAAACTGCCTTCTTCAATTTTTTTGCTGCAAAACTTGATTCCCCCCCCCCCCATTTTTAATTTTTCTTCTTTTTTTTTGTTTAGCTAAATAACGAACGCCTCTCCATGGGCCGTTTCTTCTTCTTCACTTATTCTCATCAATAAACAGACATGTGATGTGAGTGTGAAGGTGCGAAGTCAATCGTACCATAATGACACCAGCCTCATATATTTTTCACTTTGCTTTTCCTGAGCAATTTCCCCTTAGTATTGCAAACATTGGGTGAATCATTGAATTTATCAGCGACTAATTGATGATTGGTCACTCAGAATCACTTTTTTCCTCCAGCCTTAAGTTGTGAACAGAGTTGGGCAAATGGGAATCGTAATCGTTCACACGATTACCGAGTAATCGTAATCGTGAAATCTTTGGATGGCAATTAAATTCATTTTTCACAGATAAATAATAAAATCAAGGGTATTTTTGATTAGATCTAATACTTCTGCAACTAATATGATGGGTGGCTTGTAAAAAATCAGCCTTGATTACCATAGAATCATCCTCCGAAAAAACGATGATTACGATTACTTGGTCATCGTGTAATCGATTACCACCCCCATTTGCCCAACTGTGGTTGTGAATATATTTAAATGTCTTGTCGGAAATAATTACTTTTAAGTCACCCTGTATCGAGGTAAAGATACATGTACAAGGTACGTTCTTGAATTTTTTAAGGCCGACAATAAGTTGACAATAAGTTGTGTGCGGGTAGTGTGCACAATGTATAAGAGTATGTTTTGTTGCATGCAGGAGGAATGCATGGTGAAGGGGGGTGAGGGGGAGAAGAACTGAAAGGGTCGCGGTAGTGTTCGACTGCTGCTGGTTGTGAAGGAGAGGAGAGAGTAATAGGGGAGAAGAGAGAAACAGTGTTGCCAGATCGAGGGTAAAAAGCCGTATCGTCCCCATTTAAATCAATGTAAAACATACAACTTTTACACCCCAATCAGGCAACACTGGAGAGAAAAGCCGTCTAGACGCTACGCCATTAGTATACGTAATGCTCGCCCCGCGTCCTCCGCAATCCTCATCCATCTGATCGTCCCCCTCCCCTTTTTTTACATGCCCCCCTCCTTGAAAACTCATACCCTCATGCGCCGTCTCATTCACCTTGCTCCTTGCAGTTGCCTTGCTTTTTTTTTTATTATTATTTTTTTCTTTCATTTTTTTCTCCTCCTCAAAAGTTTTTATGCATTGAGTGGGGGCGAGCGGGGAAGGCGATTGTTTGTGGGGAGGGGGGGGGGCAAGAGCAGTTGTGCCTTGGTGCTCATCACCTCCGCACCATTACACCGTCTCCACTGCTCACCAGTCACCACTACTTGACTTTTCTTCTCTGTAGCTGTTCCTGTTCACGGTACACATAGCTCGAGGCTTGAAACTCGTTGGTTGGCAACCTTGCCTCAGCCACCTCGAAAATGAGACGAAACACTGTGAGAGGAGAGAACACTTGTTTTAGGTTGGAACCACTGATTGCAATAAACTGACCAAACGTACCTACGAAATTTTTGTGACGTTATATAAGGTGTGTTTGGCTTACGGCTTTTAAACCCCGAGTTCTCAGAAGCCGCAGCCGCAGTGAGTAAAACACGTGATACCTACTGTAGTCTCCGGTCTGTTGCGTACTTTCGTTACAGCAGTATGGCGCATCGGTACTAACGTAAAGCTCCACGGAAATAACGATATACGCAAATTGAAAACTTTCAAATTCCACTCAATGTCTCTGGAAATTACTTCCATCTTAACAACTCGCTTTGCACGACACACAATTTTCACCGGCGTAAAACTACATAGACGGTATCAGTACTATAGAAAATCTAAGAGTTACTATAATAATGAGTGGAGTGATGCACTGATGCATAGTAAATAATTTAAGACAAAAATATTAATTTTGGAAATTAAAAATAAATACTTTTTTTATCGATTTTAAACATGCAGATTGCAGGTATCAAAATCAAAGTTTTGTATTAAACTATTAAAATTATGATAACGACTTTCAGTGAATAGCCATAATGATTGTAATTTTTCCTACACCTTTCTTTATAATAAAACCATCTTATAAACATATTAATTATTTTAGAGTGTATGGCTATTTTAGTAATCTTAAAATCATGACGCGTTTATGTAAACATTAGCGTAGCTTTCAAACGTTGTACATTTCGTTCGCAGATACACCATGGGCTTAGGTGAGGGATTTGGGGAGGGTAGTCGTTCTATTATCAAATTTCTGAGACGAATGCCGATTTTAAAACAAGCTCACAATGATATTTATAAGTTTTTGACTTGAAAGTGAAATTTTGAAATTAATTAACAAAGAAAGAAGGAAAAAAAGGAGAGAAAAAACAGGGGAAAAACGGTCATCCCTTTCCACTTTCAAGCCCTTCCTCCTCCTCCTCCCCTCCCTCCCCCGCAACTTTGACCCTCAATCGGTGTATCATAAATCAGTGGCATAGCGTGCAATTTGGCAACGTTGCAATTGGTCCATTTAAACCGTTGTGGCGGTACCAATCTGTATCTTTTGCGGGCATCGAAAGGTATTATGGCTTTCAAAAGAAAGTATCCTGATAGAAATGTTCATTGTTTCATTTCTTGATCAATTTGCAAATTTTTCCTGTTTTCAGGTGTTTCAGAGTCTCACACTATTGCCACTTGTGTCGTTATGCCTCAAAAAAATGAAAACGATGGAAAATAAAAGAAAAATCCATCAAGAACAATTTCGATGAGAGGACTTTCTTTTGAAAGTCATAGTACATTCTTCGAGCTTAGGCGAGCGATGAGGAGGGTGGAGATAAATACGAGGAAAAAAATCTGAAGAGAAAAAAACCAACGTGAAAGCGAGGCTTTTTGTTTTCTAAAAAAGAAGTGTGAAATTTTACGGCACCTTATTAATTTGGTTTCAGAATAGGCGGAAACTGCGCCGTTTTCATTACTATGTCGTTTATTTCATTAATGTCGTTTTCACCTTTAGCAGCTTCAACCCAACTGCGTTTCATAATGACGTAGTCCTTGAAACGAGTTCATAGCGCATTGAAATCAGCTAGTTTCATTGGAGTATCGCTGTTTTCAATCATGTCGTTTTCACCTTTAAATTAACTAAGCTTCGCCTAAAGACCTATACAGACTGATACGAACCGATTGCGTATTGAAATCGCTAATTGCATCGGAGCATCGATGGTTGTTTTCTTTCTTTCTTGTTTTTTTGTTTTTTGTTTTTTTGGTTTTTTTACATTTAGAACAACAGTCTTTCACGGCAGTGGCGGCTCGTGCAATCTGGCAACCGTGCACTTTTACCATTTAAACGTATGCAAAAAGATCGATACTAGGTGAGGCGCTACGCCTCACCAAGTAATCGATTATTTTACACAGTTTTAAATGGAGGAAATCCATTGTTGCCACATTGCACGAGCCGCTGCTGATGAAATAAAGGACGAAATTTTAGAGACTTTACTTGAGATTTATTTGAGTTGATCTGGCTTCAGAAATACTCGAAACGAGTCAGAGTCGAGTGACAAAATTGTAGTTCAGAGGCGCTCACCGTAAACTAGGAATCCTTGAGAAATCTTGAGTTCAGTGGATCAGTGCTACTTCGAAATTATCTCCCTGAGATATATTTTCAGTGAAAACCCTTGTGTTTGTAAAACATCTCTGAATTTACAATTCGTTTCTGTTCTTACTTGAAAATCCAACGAATTTTCCTCAAGAAATCTCGCAACGTTTATGTTCAAGGTGTGTTCCTAAATTGGGAATTGAATCTGGAGGACCCCTTAAGTTCGAGTCAAGTTAAAGTAGATCTCAAGTAAAGTCTCTAAATTGCACCTTCAGCAATTTACGTTCGAATCAAGAGTGGCACATCTTGAAATTATCTCCCTGAGATATATTTTCAGTGAAAACCGTTGTGTTTGTAAAACATCTCTGAATTTACAATTCGTTTCTGTTCTTACTTGAAAATCCAACGAATTTTCCTCGAGAAATCTCGAAACGTTTATGTTCCAGGTGTGTTCCTCAATTGGGAATTGAATCTGGAGGACCCTTCAAGTTCGAGTCAAGTTAAAGTAGATCTCAAGTAAAGTCTCTAAATTGCACCTTCAGCAATTTACGTTCGAATCAAGAGTGGCACATCTTGAAATTATCTCCCTGAGATATATTTTCAGTGAAAACCGTTGTGTTTGTAAAACATCTCTGAATTTACAATTCGTTTCTGTTCTTACTTGAAAATCCAACGAATTTTCCTCGAGAAATCTCGAAACGTTTATGTTCCAGGTGTGTTCCTCAATTGGGAATTGAATCTGGAGGACCCTTCAAGTTCGAGTCAAGTTAAAGTAGATCTCAAGTAAAGTCTCTAAATTGCACCTTCAGCAATTTACGTTCGAATCAAGAGTGGCACATCTTGAAATTATCTCCCTGAGATATATTTTCAGTGAAAACCGTTGTGTTTGTAAAACATCTCTGAATTTACAATTCGTTTCTGTTCTTACTTGAAAATCCAACGAATTTTCCTCGAGAAATCTCGAAACGTTTATGTTCCAGGTGTGTTCCTCAATTGGGAATTGAATCTGGAGGACCCTTCAAGTTCGAGTCAAGTTAAAGTAGATCTCAAGTAAAGTCTCTAAATTGCACCTTCAGCAATTTACGTTCGAATCAAGAGTGGCACATCTTGAAATTATCTCCCTGAGATATATTTTCAGTGAAAACCGTTGTGTTTGTAAAACATCTCTGAATTTACAATTCGTTTCTGTTCTTACTTGAAAATCCAACGAATTTTCCTCGAGAAATCTCGAAACGTTTATGTTCCAGGTGTGTTCCTCAATTGGGAATTGAATCTGGAGGACCCTTCAAGTTCGAGTCAAGTTAAAGTAGATCTCAAGTAAAGTCTCTAAATTGCACCTTCAGCAATTTACGTTCGAATCAAGAGTGGCACATCTTGAAATTATCTCCCTGAGATATATTTTCAGTGAAAACCGTTGTGTTTGTAAAACATCTCTGAATTTACAATTCGTTTCTGTTCTTACTTGAAAATCCAACGAATTTTCCTCGAGAAATCTCGAAACGTTTATGTTCCAGGTGTGTTCCTCAATTGGGAATTGAATCTGGAGGACCCTTCAAGTTCGAGTCAAGTTAAAGTAGATCTCAAGTAAAGTCTCTAAATTGCACCTTCAGCAATTTACGTTCGAATCAAGAGTGGCACATCTTGAAATTATCTCCCTGAGATATATTTTCAGTGAAAACCGTTGTGTTTGTAAAACATCTCTGAATTTACAATTCGTTTCTGTTCTTACTTGAAAATCCAACGAATTTTCCTCGAGAAATCTCGAAACGTTTATGTTCCAGGTGTGTTCCTCAATTGGGAATTGAATCTGGAGGACCCTTCAAGTTCGAGTCAAGTTAAAGTAGATCTCAAGTAAAGTCTCTAAATTGCACCTTCAGCAATTTACGTTCGAATCAAGAGTGGCATATCTTCGTAGCAAAAGTAGGTACCCAACGGACCCATTTGAGGTAGAGTCGTTGCACTTGCAGTAACACGAGAGCAAGTACAGATAAAGGAGGCGAAGAAGGCTGGGGAGAATGACAGGAGTACATAGAGATGTAAAGGTGACGATAACGCGAAAAATTGTACGTAGGAGATCCGCGAGTTCTCTAACACTTTAATTTACTTAAACTTTGTTACCAGTGTCTCATAAAACGAGACTGTCGCGAGCTCTCATCAATATGCATGCATCGTACTTATTCTCAACTTTACTCCTTGCGTCCGCCCGCTGTTCAATCTTTATCCCCAGGCAGTCTGAAAAGAGAAAATTCAGAAATTTGATTATTACCGCCTTGGTACTATTCGTTTCTTTGTTTTATCCCCCCCCCCCCCGCGCCTTCAGGTTTTTTCCACCAGCAACAAGAGAGCAGACTAATGCCAAAATGCCATTAGACTTCTAGGCGTGGTTGTTGACAATTTAATCGAGTAGGTTATGTTTTACAAGTTACAGGTGGTTGAAGTTGAAGGCAGACTGATAGGACGGTTCGGAAGGGGGGATGGGGGGGATTTAAAAGGAGTTGGAGGGGGGAGAGGGTACGACGAATGCAAACGACAACGCGTGGCAATTGGAGGGCGGGGAGGGGACGGTAGGGAGCGCATTTCGCTGACTGGCTCTCTCATTCGTCGATGTGCGCTTGAAGACCCGAGTTGCTGCATGAACAGCGCGGCGCGGCGGGCGGTGTGTCGCGGGTTGCGGGGTGGAACGGCGGCGCGTCGAGACGAGACGGGACGCGAGGCGACGATCGAAGATTCCGCATTCCTATCCAGACAACCAGACTGGTTTCACCTACACCCGTATAACATTGCAGCTTTAAGCTCAAGTCGCCTGGTACGTGGCTTGAGGCGAGTTTCCTCGCTTGTCCGTCGATATTGGTCTGTTGCAAATGTTTACCTTGGCGCGAGCGCTTCTCTGGCTCCGTGCGACTGTGGATCAAGGAGTTGCACATTGCACCCTTCTCCCTCTTTTTCCTTTCCTGCTCCCTTTGAGCCCCTTTGGTAGAGAAATTGTTTTCATAATTTAAAATTTTAAAGTTGAGTTCCAAAACCAATCGTACATAATATCTGTCATAGACAGGCCGCACGGCTGTCTGTCCGGCTGGCTATCCTTTAGCTGTTCATGCACTCACCTGTCTAAGAGTAGCTTTCGGTGGTCAAAGTTGTGGAGGGGAGGGGTTGAAACTTTGAAAGTGTAGGCTTTCTATCTTTCTTGTCAATTGCTTAAAATGTTAGGGTGGAAAACACGCGTGTTTAAAATTGATATTTGACCTCATGGCGTGGAAAGTATTTTGCTTTTCAGTTTTCACAAACAGGAACAAGCCTCCCCCCCCTTTCCAAAATCCGAATATGCATTCATCTGACCGTCCATCCGTCCGAGTCTGTCTATCCATCCGTGTCTCTCTGTCCTTCCACGTCTGTCTGTATTACCATCCGCCTGTTCTTCGCTGTTCTTCTGTTCTTCTGTCCTTCTGTCCTTCTGTCCTTCTGTTCATCTGTTTATCTGGTCGGTTGTCTGTTCGTCTGTCCATCCGTCCGTCTGTTTGTCCTACTGTCAGTGGCGTAGCGTGCAATTTAGCAACGTTGCAGTTCGTCTATTTAAACCCATGGAAAAGATCGAAGTATTGGTTGGGTGTTCGGTGGACATCTTCGCATTCGACCTTTTACATGGGTTTAAATGGATAAATTACACCGTTGCCAAATTGCACGCTACGCCCGGGCCCGGGCTCCTGCTTACTGCCCGCCTATTGAACGTCAGTATTGTACAAGCAGAGGCACTTTGAAAAAAAATGCCCAAACTCTCTTACCTCTCCTCAATTTTGATATAGTTTAGTGCAAAGATTGGCGATCGTAAATCCAGAATTCCTAGATCTTCCTCGCGCGCAGAAACAACTGACGAACAGCAGTGAAGCGTGAAATTTGGGAACCAATATTTTGCCCCTTTAACCCTCTAAGGACCAGGTTAGTTAAAAAGACGCCAATCTTCCGTTTAAATAGGGAAGGTAGTTAACTGTTCGTACTCGGGGGAGTTGAAGTTGCATATACGACGCATTGAAGGCGCCGTATCTCCTAAGTGTTTTCATCGCTAATCGCATTTATCCGGAATGAAGACTGACTCAATATGAAATAAACTAGAGGAGAAAAAGAGTAAACTCGGGCTTGGTCCATAAAGGGTTAAACTCATTGGAAAGTGTGTTTGGTGTTTACAACACATTCGGAAGGTCGACCTTTTTCATGAGTATGTATGGAGGAAATGAAACGTTGTAAATAACGTTACGCCATCGTCGTCAATGAATAAATATGATCGGGTCAAAAGGAAGGCATTCTTATCAACTGGTGATTTCGTTGATATCTCAGCCCCACCACAACATGAAGAAAAAGTTACTTAAGCTTCTTAGCTTAAGTAACTTTTTCTTCATGTATAACAATTCTTCTTAGAAGCTTTCAATGCTACAGAAATCATCTATAAATGTCGATGATTACAAAACGCTCCATCATCGCACATTACTTTGTCCGCCTCTTTCCCTTAAAAAGTCTCACAAGGTGTGGCGATGAGTCTCAGAAAAGTTGTTAGTCTCATCTATCGTTTGTTCGTTTGTGCACAAGTGCGAGATAATTACTGCCGTCCGTCCGCTTGATTCGAGATCACTAAACGCATAGCAGGTCTTAGTACGTACGAAAATTCCCTTCGTTGCATTTGACTACCACTCGTTCTCTTGTTCTTTATGCACTTCTTCGTCCTTCCTTTCTCTGCCTTTCCCACTATCTGATCCCTTCTCCTCTTTTCCTTCCTTTCTTCCTCCCTTCCTTCTACCTCCTCCCTTCCTCCCTTCCTCCCTTCCTCCCTTCCTCCCTTCCTCCCTTCCTCCCTTCCTCCCTTCCTCCCTTCCTCCCTTCCTCCCTCCCTCCCTCTCTCCCTCCCTCCAACCACTCTCCCTTCCTCCCACTCTCCCTCGCTCCCTTCCTTCCTTCTCTTTTCGTGAGGCGAGGCTCTGGATGGGCCTCGTTCCATCTTATAGATTCAAAACCTTTAAAGAGTACATTTTTTTGAGTATAATATTTCCTCCTCATTTTTTCCTTTTCCTTTCTTCTTTTATCTTCTGCAGGGCTTTCGAGGCCCTCTGAACTACCCGGGCCCTTCAGCGCGGGTGCTGCTGGTATTTTATCTCCCCTTTTACTACGTATCGTTCATTAAACTCAAACTAAGTCCGTTCAGTTTGTCAAAACTAGAGTTGATTTCCACAAAAATCCCAACTTGCTGTGGTTACCTCTTTTCATACTTTAAGGGTGAAACCGACGTTTTCCGCTTCTGATGTATCTTATCCGTGCCAGATTGATCGCTATCCTCAATAGGCGTCTCAAGCGGAGAGGAGGGGAGGAGCGGAATTTGTTCCGGCCAAGTTTCCTCTCTTGCAGTGTGCAGGAAGTTTCGAACACGAGAAAATACTAACGCGCCAAAGTTTCGGTTAGAATGAGACATCTTCCACATTATTTCGTTTAGTCTTCACGAGGCTATGGTGTGAGTGCATAAGAAAGAGAAAGAGAAAGAGAGAGAGAGAGAGAGAGAGAGAGAGAGAGAGAGAGAGAGAGAGAGAGAGAGAGAGAGAGAGAGAGAGAGAGAGAGAGAAAGAGAGAGAAAGAGAGAGAGAGAGAGAGAGAGAGAGAGAGAGAGAGAGAGAGAGAGAGAGAGAGAGAGAGAGAGAGAGAAAGAGAGAGAAAGAGAGAGGAGAGAGAGAGAGAGAGAGAGAGAGAGAGAGAGTGAGAGAGAGAGAGAGAGAGAGAGAGAGAGAGAGAGAGAGGAGAGAGAGAGAGAGAGAGAGAGAGAGAGAGAGAGAGAGAGAGAGAGAGAGAGAGAGACAGAGACAGAGACAGAGACAGAGACAGAGACAGAGAGACAGAGACAGAGACAGAGAGACAGAGAGAGACAGAGAGAGACAGAGAGAGAGAGAGAGAGACAGAGAGAGACAGAGAGAAAGCGAGAGAGAGAGCGCGAGAGAGAGCGCGAGAGAGAGAGAGGGGGGGGGGAGATGGAGAGACAGATAGATAGAAAGAGAAAGAGAGTAAAGAGGGGTGACGAGGAAGAGGAAAGAGAGAGAGAAACCTCATCAGGAGGTAGATTTCAACGCAGAGTAGAAATTAATTAATGCTCATGAAAAAGCTGTCTGGAACTCTAGAGTGGCAACAGTTGCGAGCTTCCGCAACTTGGAAATAGCACTGCAAGGCTACGCGGCGCGGCGGGTGGTGGTGATAATCGTCGAGGAGTATTAAGGAGAGGGAGGAATAGGGTGTACGCTGAACGTTCGAGGTAGGGGGGGGGGGCAAGGAGTGCGAGGGAGGAGGGCAAAGGCCGGGAGGGGAGAGGCAAGGGGTGAGTCTAGTGGTATAGAGTAGACGAGACGATGACAATGACGATGGGCGGCGCGAAGAAGGTGTACAGTGGTCGAACCGTGGTATAAATAAAAAAGAAAGGTAAAAAATTAAATAATCGACCAAAAGGCTACCGAATGTTCCTTAATTGACGAATATTTGTTGGTATTAAAAACTAAGTTACATCGGTACTTTCCTAATAACATTCACTAAAAAAAAAAAGTTTTGCTTAAAATGCCATAATTCCGAAGTCATTCGAGGGAATGGGTTTGTTGCAAACTTTTGCTACAACGATAAAGACTGTTTCATCGAATGTAAAATCGCCCGAAAAGTTCATTGGTGGCATCAGAAAATCATGAAATGTGATAATAAACTCACAAGAGACGTTTAATGAAATCCAATATGGCGGTAAAATATCGAGCAATCTGTATGCATGCAACTTTAACATCCAAGGATTGCCAACATTGACAACCTCACAGCTTCAGAGGTTATGTTTTTATTTACGTTGTGATTGGGTGTGATCGATATTGTGAGGTTGGCTATCCTTGGATGTTCGTGGTGCATGCATACAGGTTGCTCGATATTTTACCGCCATCTTGGATTTCATTACACGACTCTCGTGAGTTTAATACTGCATTTTATGACTTTCTGATGCCACCAATGGACTTTTCACGCGATTTTTCATGAGATTGAATACTCTATAGTGCGGTAGCAAAAGTTTGCAACAGACCCATTACGGATGCATTCTCAGTGATATGGGTGTGGGTGT
This sequence comes from Trialeurodes vaporariorum, assembly GCA_011764245.1. Classification (NCBI taxonomy): domain Eukaryota; kingdom Metazoa; phylum Arthropoda; class Insecta; order Hemiptera; family Aleyrodidae; genus Trialeurodes; species Trialeurodes vaporariorum. Next base: position 61,534,010 of record VMOF01000002.1, read on the forward strand.
GTGTGTGTGTAGGGTCAGGTCAGATTAACTATTATGCTGTCTAACAATGAGCTATGCTTAGGGCGCAAAATTTTAAGGGACAGTTTTTCCCTGTCGTAGAGGGGGGGGGGATAAATAAATTATAACTTCTCAAGGCCTCAAAAGGTGGTGGGAAAGGAATGAAAAACCAACCCAAAAACAAAAAAAGGTAATCACAATTTTTTTGAAGCCCTCTTCCACCAATTTTGAACCAACGAACCGCCCTCGGGCGCTTGTGATAATTTAGCTCAGGGCGCCAGGTAGGGTTAATCCGGTTCTGTGTAGAGTGTAGATGTAAGAGTGTGCATGAGAGGGGGCCTTCCTCCAAGAAATATTTTAAATTAAGTAACTTTGAGACACAATCCTAAGCTGTTTCATTGTCGTAGAGTTCTAAACTGATGTATTAACAATATTTTCTGATCTTTTCCTACTTTTAATGCTACGAAATTCGGCGTGGAAGGTGTTTCGTGCAAAAAAGACGAGTTAAATCGCGGTTATAGCGGCAGCGTCTGCACTCAGCACTCAGCAGCTCTCGATTATCAGGGATTCAATGGTGTGACGATCTGCCTGAAAAGTCATCAATGACGACTTCATTTGTATTATTTTCGTGCACGTCTGGTCGCCTGCATAAGATCCGCCCTGATCTCGGGAAGGGCATCGCATCGGTATACATACAGACATACATACACTATACACATACACAAGGATCTGTGGCTTTATCTCTCGACGTCATCGCCACATGCAAATAAATTCGTGGATGAATTTTCATTTTCCTTCTGACGTCAAATCCTCATTCACTTGCAAGACACGCGATATTCATTTATATATTGCATATTGCTATGATTGCATTCTCTCTCTCTGTAGTCTGTACGCACTCTCTATCGCAAACTCTATGTTCTCCCGCGTGATGCGCAAAAAGGAAAGGAGCATGACGAAGAAAAGCCACGCGTCTCACATCTTTCAACACAGCAAAACATTGATGACTCGCAGACATACATGCGTAGTGGCAGATCTACGTGGTAAGAGGGGAAGGGGAGAGGATGGACGTCCCCCCCCCAGTGGTGACTCATGCAAAGAGGCAACAACGGATTCTCCCCCATTTAAAACCATGTAAAATAATCGAGCTTCTAGAGAGGGCTTCTTGAGTATGAAACTAGAGGGCTCATTTACCAATGGGGCTCTTGCACACTTTTGATGTAAGCAAATAAATGGTCCAATCTGATGTAATAACCAGCGGAAATCACGAAAATCACACCGAAAACGTTTAAAATTCAGTAATAAACTCACAAAACTGCTTTAACGGCATGTTCGTAATGGCGCTTCAACGCAGGTATCATGGGAGATTCCTGTCTAATCTGTCACTTTCTCTACGGAAACACAGAGATATGTCTCATTTTAGATGGGAATCCCCCATGATACCTGCGTCTTTCCGCCATTATGCCCGATTCTGAGAGTGAATTTCGTGATTTTTCAGTGTACTCATCGTCATTTTTACACGTTCTTATGCAAGAATCAACTCTTCAATCCCTCCCCGTAGCAAAAGTTTGCAAGAGTCCGATGACAGCAGCTCGTGAACAATCTAAAAGCGGGTTCAGGAATTTATTTTTATTGCTCTTCTTGTCTTACGGTGTGTATTACTTTCAACACGTATAATCACTCATCATTTGTTTCTTTATTTGCAATATACATATACGAGCTGAACGACTCGCACGACATTTTGCGCTGATCATATTGGATCAAACTATATATGCATAGCGCCCATAGCGCTGATTAATCAGGTAATGTATTATTATTCTGGTTGCATGCAAAGCCATTTTTGAATTTACTCATGTACAGGGTGTTAAGAAACAAAAGGAGGAGCTCCGAATAACTCGAATTTGGGTTCGAATAACTTGAGTATGATGAGTTCGAATTACTTCGAAATCCGCTGAAACGCGGGTTCTATTATTTTGAAGGGACATCTTTTAGGGTTGTCCATTTCTTGGCCCCCAAGAGGGCAGGTACAAAAGTTACCGCTCCCTAAATCACATTTCTCAAATAGCGCTCCTCAATTTTTATTCATACATAACCTCAACAAATTCTAAGCATTTTGGCCCAAACCATACACAGGTCTATTAGATATCGTTTTTCGTGTTTGAGATATCGAAAGTTAAATTTCGATATTGACTTATTTTCAAAAATTCATAACTCCCTCCAAAAAAGTAATAATTTAAAAAACTATCAGCTTAAAGTACTCTGCAAAACAAGTAGGTACTTTTCAGAAAAAATGCAATAGGTCTGTTGCACACTTTTGCTATAAAGCCAGAAATAACGTATTCTACAGTAAACTGTTACGAAAAAACTGATGGAAACAACCAAAACTCATGAAATTTCCTCTGTGATAGAGGAAAAGTAACAATCGTTTGAGTCTTTCTGCAAAAAAGAAATTGAAAATAACAGCAACGGCGCGAAACTCGCTGACGTCATAGTATAGGTCCGGCGGAGCGGTTTAACTGAAATCAAATCACTGCTGGCAGCTAAATAACTATGTCAAACGGTGTCGAGTATACAAATCCTACGAAATCCATCAGCCGTAGGTAGGTATACCGATAATTCGACCAGAAGCATGAATAGTCGCATACACTGTTATTTGAAGGCGTTTACGTCAAAAGAGTAACGTACATCATTAGCAGTGATTTGATTTCAGTTTATTTTCGCAACTTTTAATTCACGATCCCGTATTCAAAAGAAGGTTTAAAAATACTGTGAGTTCCTTTCATCAAGTACTTTAAGGAAATGAAATAATAAAAATCTCTGCAATGGACCCATTGTCCTATTGTCCAAGACAATTTTTAAAAATTGATTTGTTTTTTTCAAAATTTTCGAAAATTTTGAATCAGCGGTTTTCTTGTAAAACGGTCCGAATCAATCATTTTGGCTGGACACATGATGGCTGAGTTCAACTTAGCGATAACTAGTGCTTTTTAGCATAAAAAAGTCTCCGCAAATCGCCTCTAAAATTACGAAAGTAAGTCTTTGTTGAGAACACGGGCGGGTAGATTTAGGATCAGGTAACACCTTTCTTATAGACTTTAAAGGGATTGTTAGGACTTCTCAGCGCTTTTCATCGCTGATTTGGACTAAGCCAACAGATTTCAAGCCGAAATGTTGATTCGGACCGTTTTGCAAGAAAACCACTGATTCAAACTTGTCGAAAATTTTGAAAAATATCGGGGGCCTAAAAATCAGTCTATTAAAAATTGCCGTGGAGAACAATATTTTTTTTCTGAAAAGCGCTTGTTTTGTAGAGTACTTTAATGTGATTCCTGGCGAAACTTTTCCAGATTACAATCCAATTAATGGCTCCACTATTCGCTTTTGGGAAAAGTCGTGTTTTTGTCATTTTAAATTGAAAACAAAGTAAGAACGCGAAATCCAAGAACGTCAGCACCTGCGAATTTTTTTATGGGTTTTTTGAGCCCAAAACGAGCAAAATTGGTTTAGAATTAAAGCCGTAAATTGTGAAATTCATTTCACCACAATGCTTAGTGAAAGAGAGTGAGTGCGAGTGATGAGTATGCCTCACTCGCACTCATTGAGGCTTATATAGGAATTTTCGTATTTCATAATTTCCGGCTTTATTTTTGAGTACTTCTGCTTGAAACTTTCAGAGCATCTTCATGAAGTGTGCTTGCAGGTGCTAACGTTCCTCAAAATAATGTGTGCTTTTAGTGTAAATTCGTCAATTTTAGACCAAAATTGTTGTCTTTTTGAGCAGCGCGACGCGACATGGTGTCCCCGGTTCAAACTAATGAACTCTGGGATCATCTTACGCTGTTAGTTTTTTAAATTCTGACTTTTTTAGAGGGAGTTATGAATTTTTGAAAATGGGTCAATATCGAACTTTAACTTTCAATACGAAAAACGATATCGACCTGTGCATGGTTTGGGCCAAAATGCTTAGAATTTGTTGAGGCTATATGTATAAATAAAAGTTAGGGGGCGCTATTTGAGAAATGTGATTTAGGGGGCGGTGACTCCCGTATCTACCCCCCTCGGGGGCCAAGAATTTGACAATCCCCCTAAAAGATGTCCCCCTCAAAATAATGGAACCCTTGTTTCGGCGTTTTTCGGAGTTCGAACCCTAACGCGAGTTATATTTGGAGCTGCTCCTTCTTTTCTTAACATCCTGCATGTACATATATTTAACTTTGATGAATCACCCTTTTTTTTTCGCTGACTGTAGCAAAACTACATGCAGACATCATTGACATTGAATTTCATTTTCGTTCAAAGTAAGAACAAACGCAGTTGTAATAATTTTTACGTTTATTTATTTATTTATAATTTAAATTTCAATCTATTGAGAGTGACGCATCAGTGTTTTCCAAATTTTATCGAACGACCTATCGAACGAGGAGGAGGAGGAGGAGGAGCAAAAAAATGCAAAAATGTTTGTTCGAACGCCTTCAATTTATTGAATAGACAAAATAAACTCGGAGAGTTAGACATATCATTCTACTACGCACTCAATTATAGAGAGCAGCAGGCGATTTGACGAAGCAATCTCTGATTCTGTGGGCTAAAATGAAAAGTCTTACGTGCAAAAAAAATATGTTCATATCAAAAGAATGGTATACGGAAAAAAACAACTTTTCACACCTGACACCTAATCAAGTTCAAGGTGAAAAAAAAAAAAAAAAAATCATACGGCAATTGAGACGTAGCAATGGACAACTCGGAGCGATTAGCCGAATTTACGGCCATATTACAGGGATTTAGGGGCGACGGCCGACCAAAAGGAGCCGAAAATTTGAGTAATGAGAATTCAAGAGACGTGCGGTCGAAAACCACGAAGGTGGAATGGGATGGTTACAAGTTACTGAGACCGTGACCGACGCGTCAGAGGTTGCTCACAAAGATGTTATAAATCATCCGCCAGCACAAAAAAAAAAAAAAATTGATGGAAGAGAGGAGGAGAAGTTGAACTATCGAATCATTTATTTTATTAGCATGGAAATCTGGAAAGAGAAGTACGGAGATGCAAACGAAAATAAAGATGGAATGGGAAGACCATACGAACTCAGAGTAACTCAAAATCAAATTTGTGAAAAAGTATAAGGGGTGGATGTGGATGGGAGGATGGAAGTGCCGACACACAGTGGATAGAAATTAACTATTTGGCGGCCAAAATTCATTAAGTTGAAATCACCTGAAATAATTATCATTTTGAGGTTGAACCGAGTTTAGACTCTCTCAATACAGTTTTTAGCTATTTTAGTTTAAATAGAAGCATGTGTTAAAATTGGTTCAAATGAGTAAACTTTAGTCCTGAAGGATTTTATAAATGATAAACTTAGACAATTTTATCTTTTTAATTTTTAAGCTTCAAATTGACCACCGTTACACCCACCATGTGGCGCTGTAGATCGAGAGGCGGAAGAAAAAAGTTTTTGTTCAGACGAGGGTGTCATATTTTTTTGTTTTTCCTATTCTAGAATTATTTGATGTTTTTCAAATATTCCCCAAGTGCCTACAATAACGCCTTGGACGTTCCTGGGAATCTTGATTTCAAACGTCCACATAACCTCGCATGACTTCAATAGCAGGAGACATTCATATCATATCACCTTTTTTTTGGGTGATTTTTGTCAATATTTCGCCACACAGGATTAAACCCAGGGGAAATTCTGGCCTAAACAAGACATGTTTGAGAACTTGTACGGACTTGTGAGGGGAGTTAAATATGAGGAAAGTAATACCAAAAATTAGGTCCCTCAATGATAAAACATAAGTTTGAATTAACTATCTTTCCAATCGGAAATTTGCTTATATTAGCGCTCGCCTTCTTTTTTTCTTCATCTCGTAAAACATACACTTGGCAACTATCTTAGCAGAGGGTCGTTGATGAACTTGCTGCCCAAAATCTTCGGGCGGGTCTTTACATTGGCTATAATTTTTATTTTTATTTTATCAATGCAAAACGCCCATGATGAGGATGGATGATTCACCACGTTCCTTACTGCGCATAGCTTATTCCACAAATTAAATTGTACTTTTGTACAATGATGGGTCATTTGGTTGGGATTTATATTTCATTGTATCCTTACCCACCAACCATGACCCCCCCCCCCGGTTCAAGATAAATTTAGAACTCTATACACTACCTTGTTTCAGACAAATTTCGATGTCTTACCAACGTTTTCATCGTGTTGATTTGCATCAGTGAATCACACTATCGATAAAAATCGACAAAAATGTATCGAAAAATCTGCAGAAATTGCATCTTTTTTAAGGATTCGGAGAAGTACTTCAGGTTCGGCGCAGATCTATCTTCTATCATTCTTAGTTCTAAAGTATATATACGCAAGCAAAGTAGGTAATAAATTGCTCTTCATCGACGTGACTAGGACAATTTTTTGGAGGGAGTCAAACGTGGAAACCTTGCGGGGGGGGGGGCTATTTTAGCGTGAAAAGAGTTTGGGAGTACTTTACTTAATAACATTTTTTGAAAATGTAGCTTCTCTCAGACATAATTTTAGGCTATGTCCGTTCAAACACCATCACAAGAAAAGGAGCTCGCAGAACAGTTCACACTTGTGTTCCTCTGCAAACATGATGTACCACTGATCATTCCAATGTATGAAAGGATCTCTAATTTTACTCTCCGCTGTTGTCTAACATCATGACCCATGTAACCAAAAATTATGGACTTCCGTGAAATTTTTCTGTTCTCTCCTGATTTTTCTTCCTTTTATTCAAAAATATTGAGAAAGTCAGGTTTGACCTTGTGTCCTTCGATTATTTTTTATAGAATTCAATAAGCCTACTGAACCTTGGTCCTGTACGCAAAGAAGAATAAATTAGGATGATTGCTACAAGATGTAAAACTTGAAGATCTTTAAACTTATACGTCAGAGGCCATTTATTCATCCAAAGTGCTCTGCTCTAGGTGAAAAAATAGAAACCTTTTTGAAGGCTTCCCTCCTTGATATCCAACCTTTAATCACCAAAGCTTTCCTTCATACCCTAGATGTGTGGTTCTTCTTTTGTTTTGTTGTCGATTTCTTTTTAGGGGTGGGTGTAGTTACATCTTCGAAACCTTGGCGCTCTCGCCGTCTTATTTAAAGTTGCTACAAATTAAGCGTGGTTATATAGCGATTAATTAAATCTTTAAATGAAACTCACCCTGTTCCTGAATTCGCAGTATACCCTATTTATACACATCTGGATCTGATCAAGCAACCGGAGCGGCAATGGCGGTTGAACAGTCTTCGTCTTCAATTAGATAAAACATTAGAATTAAAAAAAGCCCGCCCGAAATTGTGATCTTCATGACCCATGCGTCAGTCTCCTAATTAGTATCTTACGTTGGACAGTTGTAGCTCACATTGTGGCCGTTGATTAATGTCTAATTGATCACAATATCCGTTGCCTACGACAGAGACACTTTCAATTATTTCCTAACGTGTTATAGTACGTAACCTCATTTTAAAGTTGCCGCAGGCTGCTGAGGCTCGCGGGTGAGTCGGTCGAGGTTTTTTGTATGCACTGACCGTCCCGCCTCAGTATAAAATAAAAGTACTCGTGAAATGGAGCTCTTTGCAAGGTGTTTCTCTTTATAAATGGACTGTCGCAAATAATCGCTTGTAAAACTCTGCAAGTATTATGACGTATTATGACGCTCATATTAAAAAAGTACATAAAATTCACTCTTCCAGTGGCGTAACTAGAAAGTATACCCCTCTCACTTTGTCCATTAAAATGTGTACGTTAGAAAAGGATAGGAAAAGAATATCAATCCCAAGGTTATAGATTAAAGAGATATGCTCATCTGACTTCGCGCCTCAAAGTCAGTAGCGCGAAGTTCGAAATCCAGATCCAAGATGGCCGACAAAAGCAGAAAACATTGTACACTCTTTCCAGAAAACATCGGACGATTTTCTTCTTTTCTGGAGAGGGAGCCCAATGTTTTCTGGAAAGAGTATGCAATGTTTTCTGCTTTTGTCGGCCATCTTGGATCTGGATTTTGAGCTTCGCGCTACTGACTTTGAGGCGCGAAGTCAGATGAGCATACCTCTTTAATCTATAACCTTGGATCAATCCCCTCTTCCTATCCTTTTTCTACCTGTACATTCGGATGAGTAAAAATGGAGATAGATAGATTTCTAGTTACGCTACTGCTCTTCACAGTGAAAACTTAGCTCAAAGTTCAGATGAATCTCCCGTCTATGTATGCACAATACGTAATAGTATACATTTCACATCCTCAAACAAGGTCGAACAGATGAAATTCGATTACTCGTTTTCCGATTACTTTGAAAAAGGAATTTCAACGATAGTATCACAAATCAGAGCTTTATGATACTACTATCATATTTCAAATTTTTGGATCAGGAGGGCAGTGGCGGCTCATACGATTGGGCAACTATAGGGTTGTTTTCGCATTTAAACGAATGCAAAACAATCGATTCTCCAGCAGGCTTTCAGCCTCCTCACGAATCGATTGTTTTACATAAAGTTAAAAGCGGGAAAATTGCATGGTTGCCGAATCACACGAGCCGCTACTGCAGGAGGGTCATAAACGGCGGGCGGCGCGCGCGGCCCCTTTTTCGAGGCCTCCCACGAAAGGAAAGCTATAGGAATCGGTGACCCACTGAAAAGGTGTGTATATTTTGAAATGATCGAACCACGTTTTAGCGTTTTTTGAAATGCTTTACGACCATGGGTATAGCTACAAAAAGAGAAAAAAACATAATAAATGGAGCATGTAAATAACAAACTAAAATTTAACCGCTAAGAAATGATTTTACACTCAAAACGATGTATAATTATTTGAATATAAGAGTAGCAAAAAATAAGATGGTGGCGCACCGAGAAATTTGACTTTGGGGGGGGGGGGGGGTGTAGTACGACTCAAACTCGGGAGGTCTGAGGGAAATGGAATAACCCTCAGGACAAGTGGGGGGTCCGGAGGGTCCTCTCCTAGAAAATTTTCAATTTTCCTGACCTTCAGATTGAGTTTTACGGTACTTTCATGTGCAGTAAAATTGAAATGTTCAAATATATTTTCGATTTTGCCTGCATGAAATCGACTCATAATTGGAGGGAGAAGAGTCAAGTGGTATTTGGATGAAGGAGCCATGGAATATTCACGGAAGGGTTAGATTTTATCCCCCCCCCACCATAGTAAATAACTCTTAAGCAAATGCGGATAAAGTGGAATTTGTTCACCGTGAACCCCTTCCTCGCTGATCACGATTTTTTTCCCTTTCTCTTTCTTCTATTTGTGAAGGAACCACATCCTCTCGCTCTCGTTCTCACCCTCTCTTCCTTCTTTTTTATTTTTTATTATTTTTTTAAGACTTGGAGGGGGGTGGGGTTAACCCTAAAACCCCTCCTACCTCCTTCGGTGCGCGACTGAGATGGTAAGATTGGTTTTTTTTCCCAGAATTCGGCCTATTTTTTGGTTTTATTGTACTTGTTTATTTGTTTTATTGTTTTTCTTTTTTGTTTTTTGTTTTTGTTTTCTTGTTTTTGTTTTTATGGCAAAAGAACATAAAAAACACGTCCAATAGCGGCTAAATGTGCAGAATTTTCCAGCCAAATCCCCCCCAAGCTGTGTCGGGAGGGGAGGGGGGTAGTGTATCCCCTTAGACCACCTAGTGGGGTTTACAAACTTGGTCCTCTATAGAAAAAAACGTCAAGCTACGCCCATGCTTATGACGTTGATCATTGTCAACATTTTGAGCCGACTTGAATGTGATTCCACTACAGTTATACATGCGGAGAGCATTGTCGCTCACAACACAACGTCAACACCAAGTGCGCGGTGCAAAGCGACAGGATGTCAAATGTTGACATGGATTGACGCCATAACAAAGTATACTGCAACGGCTATATCTCGATTAGCACTGATCAGAGGATCCCGATAAAATTTCCATCATTGCAATTTCCTTGACTGGTTACTCAATTATCATCTATCAAAAGTGGAATCTGTTGATAGCAGTAGCGCACCGAGAGTTTCTTCATCTCTCTCTTTTCTCCATTAAGAAACGTATGTTAGACAAGGATGGACAAGGGGATAAAACCCCCTCCTTCTGTCCTTTTCCTACTCATACATTCAAATGGGAAATGAGAGAGATGGAAGATATCCTGGTTGCGCCAGTGGTTGATAGTGCACCTGACTCATAAAGATCCTTTTCCCTCCCGATGATCGCAATCTTCTCTGACCTGATTTCATCATACACCAAACTATGGTGCAGATGAAAAAGAGAAAAAAAAATTATCTGCGGGACAATTTATGCATGGTACAAATTCATGCAATTTATTTTCCGCAGCACACAATTTTAAAGCTGTGCCCCGCGTGGTCGATGGGATGTTAGTCCCGACATTTTTCCATGAATTTATCGGGCTCTGAAGAAAAACTGTTGCCTGCACGAGAGAGAGAGACAGAGAGAGAGAGAGAGAGAGAGAGAGAGAGAGAGAGAGAGAGAGAGAGAGAGAGAGAGAGAGAGAGAGAGAGCGCATCATTGAGCGAGCGTGAGGCTGAATGAAACATGAGCATTACGAGATCTTCACACTATTGCCAAGTTTACTACTGGCAAAATATCGGTAAAGAAAACTGCCCTCCATTCCTCAATCATACCGATGTATGAATCAATCCTCTTATTCAAATAGCAAGCCGACCAAAACCTAAATATCTTTCATTTTTAAATCCATCATTTTTTTTTTTTTTTTTTTTTTTTTTTTTTTTAAATCAAAAACGTGTTCATTATTTATTCAATAGACAGTTGTGTAAGAGTAGACTAACTCAGACTTACTCCTACATAGAAGCAACACCGCATTTAAATGTAAGATTCAACATGACCTCCAATTGTTGTATTTTTCTTTAAGCTACATAATATTCTTGTATTATTTTACGATCTTCTGCTCATCAGAAAAGAAAAACCAAGCACCAAATGCAGCCAATATTTCATGCATTTAAATACTTGTTTAAATAGAAAATCCAATATTTTGAATTTACGGTGATGTGCACATTTAAACGCTGTATTAAATTCATTTATTAAAATGACGGTGAAAATTGTATATTGTAGCGCGGGTTGTTCCAAATAGAAGGGGGTTTCAGGGTTAATGAGTGGATTTTGAAAGTTTTTAATGCGTGAACTTATTGCTATTTTTGTGGGATTTTCCGTTAGATCAATGTAATATGTTGTTGTTTAGCAAAAGTATGAAACACACCCATTTGAAAACTCTAGCTTTTTGAATGGAAATATTGAACATATTTAATTTTTCAGAGGGCTAGATTATAGTGACCGCGACATAGTCCCCGAATTGATGGGTAAAATTCGTATATTTTACATTGCTTTTTATGGGGAATACACAACCTAAAACCGTACTTGATAACTCTGGACCGCGAGCAAACATTTCTGGATAGAAAATGGAAAACCATTGCAAAATTTGGAGTTCACTTTTTTGTTCTTTATTTTTACTATAGTCTCATTAAATCCATAACAATTTAGTCTGAAATTTCGAATGAATCATTTTATTTTAAAATACCACTATTTCGATTAAATAAGTTTTTTGTTTGAAAAATTAAAAGTACATTCAACAATTTGTGAAAGAAAAAATTGAATTATTGGTTATACCTAACTCTACGACAAACTAAGGACTCCTTGCTGACGCCGAAAATTGTCATAGAAACTGAATCTAAAAACGTCTAAAGCTACCAAATGAAAGAATATTCCTTCATTAAAAAGGCGCATTTTTCGGCATATGAATCCACTCTTTACGAGGACCTGTGTGGACCATTTTTACAAGGGTTTTGACAGAAATATTCACTCATTTGTTTGCTTCGAATGTTTTAGTAATAATGATAGTTATCGGAGTCATAGCAAAAAGCCCGTTACCGTAAAATTACATTTATCCACAAATAAGGGTAAATTCTGGCTGGGGAATATTGTCGATAGTTTAAAAACACTCAATAGATACGACTCGATCGAAAGTTCCGATTCGGCCGAAAAGGATTCAATTTAGTGAACGGAATCTTACAAATGGGCGATTTTATCCAGTTCAACTCCTCTTGCAGGGGACACAACGATCAACATCAAAATCAGCATATCTGCGTAAAAATCAATTGAAAAATCCCGGTAGTTTAAAAACACTCAATTGATACGACTCGATTGCTAGAGTTCCGATTTGACCGAAGGATTCATTTTAGTGAACGGAATCTTATAAATGGACAATTTTGTCCAGTTCAGCTCCACCTGCAGATAACGGGCAGTAACAATAACATCAACATTAAAACCAACATCAACATTAGCGTCAACATCTACATAAACATCAACAACTAAACTCCTCCTTCTGTTGATCTTTCTAATATACGCTTGGCATTCGCGGATCCTACACTTTTACACGTTCCGCATTATTAGCAGGGACAAGTTCCATTATTATTCGCACACGTACGATTCGTACGAGGAATGAATAGTATATGAGCGGGAGAAGAAGATCTAGTATAGCGCATAGGGGTTCAACACCCCCCCCCCCTCAAATCGCCCACGGTACCACCGCCTCCGCCCAGCGTCTCCAACCCTCCGCAGCCCAACTATGCACGGTCATCAAGAGTGCAAGACAAATAGAGCAAACAGTGCATCCATCAAAGTTATTTTTATGTTTTGCAACATGTCACCGAGTATGAACTATTCTACCCGCAGTCTTAAATCTTAATGGAGACCGACTTTCCGGCTCCTCTTACGCAGATGCAGATGCAGCAGCCAGCACCCATCAAGCGTCCCAGTCCCAGCAGCAGGCGATATCTAACGTCACACTCACAGCGCCGAAACGAGCACCGCCGTTCGCTGCGAAACCGTAGCTCAACAAATTTAAAGTTCAGAGTAATTGTCATTCAACATTAAAACACGACTTTTAGCCTCAAGTATAAATCACTTTCGTTATCTCTCCGGTCTGGCGTGTGGCGCGGCGGCGGCTGTGTTATAAAGCGCGCGCTCTCCCGTTCCGTTGTTTTTCTTCTAATTGGAATATATTTCTGCGCTTCGTCAATGGCTCTCTGCGCATACTGCACCGCAAAAAAAAAAAAAAAAAAAAAAAAAAAAAAAAACCATGGGATGTGTTTATTAGCGCATTAAATTATTTCGATTGCATTATTTACATAGTATCTCTATTATTTCTGCCTCTTTTTTCTGCGCAAAAGGAAACATGGAATAAAAAGACAGGTTCGAAGATTTGTAAGTATTCTCTGCATGTTTTCGCTGCGCTCTCTCCCGTTTACAGCCTTTAATTAGGCTCACCAAGGAGGGATAGCCTACAATGTTCACAAGACATGAACAAGTTGAACTAACTAACTTTCACAGTGTATGAAGATGAGGAATGTCAGCTGTAATATTCATCATGCATGCACGCGGGCCAATTATGTTAGATTTATGCATTTGAGATAAAGGTCGAAGAACCAGAGGCGTATATGCCTACTCGGAAAAATACAGCGTAAATTATACGTAAAACTTAACGGAAAACGTGCATGAAGGAAAATGTTCTCGCGTATGAGTGCGTCTGTGTTGCGAAATTTTGCCATGGCGGTTCGAAGCGTTGACCCTCCAGCGATTTGTTCTTAAAATCTGCTGAGTAAATTTTTTGTTTAAAAAAAATAAAAATAAAACCAAAATTTAACAAAAAACAACAAATTCAAAAAAATTCCTGTCAATGCATTGATAGACTGCAGGCAGACTGATTCCGCTCTCTTGAACAACTCGAAACAAGGAAGCGGGAGTCAATTAATCCCAGAGCTTTAAATGGCGTCACGTGACTAGGTAGGTAAATAAGATTTGGAGTCGTTCAAGTCGTCTGTTTCAGATGACCCAAGTAAGTCTTACTTACATGGTCACGTGACTCCGTTTCAACCAATGGGGTTAATCGGTTCCCGCTATTGGCGCCTATATCTCGTCCCGTGTCGTCCAAATGAGTGTAATCGACCTACAAATATATAGGGGCTTTTCAGGGGCCTCATTTTGTTTGCCCCGAATGGAAGGTCCTCCCAGCCATTTTTAAATCCAGTATCCTCGGTGATATTGATTGGTGGAGACACAACTTGCGCCATATTTTACGTCTAGCGGAGGACTGTCCGTGCCAAACAAAATGAGGCCCCAGATAGACATATGGAAACGTAACTTATGTCGAACCACAACTGAACCACTTGGATAAGGCTCAAGGCTCTCTTCACCGAAATTAAGGCCGAGTAATCCTATTATTGTAATAGTACTGAAAACTTGGACGAAATTACCTTCTCGATTGTCAGCAAACTAATTCCAGCTTCCAGGATTAACCCGGGGCACCTATTTGCCGCATGCTAAGAAAGAATGCCATGCATAAACACCGAGCGCGATTTAAGCGGTTTTTGCAATGTGACTCGGGATGTGTTTTGAATCAGGTCGTTAATCAGGTATGGCCACATTGAAAAAAATAGCGTAAATGACCCTGGTAAAAGTGTTCCTCGTGGAACTTCATAGCTCCATGAACAAAATTCCGTGGGTCACTTTTTTTTTGTTTGTTTTTTTGTTTTGTTTTTAATTCGGAACTTACTTTCCACGAACCAACCAAGGAATTCCATACTAATTTATGGAAAAATAATAACTGCCCATATAAAATAATTTTTGGTGATGGAACTTCTCGGAACACTTTTACCTGGAAAAAATTCTGCCATGCAACGCACGGCAGTTATTGATCCTCCATATTTCAATGAGAGGTCATTCCAAAGTTGTGCTGTGGGGGCGTGAGGGGTATGATCCGTAGCGGAACAGCTCTCCGTCGTTTACCCTTTTTGTCTTCCTCTTTTCCTTTTCTTTCTCCTGATCTCTTCTTCACCTCTATTCATTTTCCACATTTTTTTCTTCCTCTATCTTACCCCCTCCCCCCCCCTCAGGTGGCTACGTTGATTTTTTTTTTTTTTTTTTTTTTTAAGCCACTAAATAAAACAAACCCAAATGTATGGCCACAATAGTGAAAACATCATGTAAACAAATATTCTGTGTCACCGCACTAAATAAACCGATCTATTCGACAGCATGGTTTAAACCGAGCCGCCTCGGACATTGGACAGCGGGTAGCAAACTTGGATAAGAGCAAGTACCTAACGTGTCGCGTCATCAAGGTTTAGCTTACTACGCTGACAAGTATAGCTAGAGATGCGGTGAAGAGGGTTGGTGGGACGGGCGTGGCGATTGATTGGTGGGGGCGGTGCGGGGGCGGGGGCGGGGGCGGTGGCAGGACGGGGGCACAAGAGGCGGCAAATGTTGATAATCATGTTATTAAGTCTAGACACCACATCCTATACACTCATACAGTCAGGGGCCTCTCAAATTATTGAATCTCTTACGGCCTCCGTGCTGCTGCAAGTCGCTCCCGCTCGCCCAGAGTTGCCAATTTTGGGGTTGAAAGTAGAAATTTTCATACACGAATGAATGACATTCGTAGAAAGCTTTTTGCAGAAAAGTTGGCAACGCTGACTCGTCGTCCGAAGTGAAATTTACTTCTTTGGCGCGTAACTTGCGCGTATATGTATTGCTATAAGCTTAGGGTGTGAGTGTAAGTACGTGTGTATGTGTGACTGCACACTGAACGTGTTTACGTGTTTACACGTTGACCCCACATGACGGGGACTTGAACACGAAATAATTGATGTTATGTGGACTCACGTTCGCCCGATGAATGCTGAGGGGACTCAAGCATGGTCCCCCAGTCCCCTCAATGTTTATTGCTGTGATAAGGTTACGTTATATAGTTAAGTCAGGTGAGTAAGCATCTATTTAAGACAGGGTTCAAGGGCTGCACCCGCGAGCAGTAGCGGCTCTTAGAATGTGGCAACAACGGATTCTCCTCATTTAAACCGACGTAAAATAATCGATCCTCAGAGGATTCACTGTGAATCTTAGAGAAAGCGATACTTTTTCCCAGGTTCAAATGGCAAAAGGGTATGGCTACCAAATAGCACGAGCCGCCACTGCGCCCCGCGAGAATGCACCAATCTCGACACCCTCTTCTTAGCAAAGTGTAATTTAAAGTTGTTCCATGAATTCTGGAATTTAAAGCAGTTTCATCGAGTATTTTAGGCCACCGATTCTGATAAGAGTTTCAGTTTTCTCCCAGAGAACTAAAAGGCTAGAATTTACAATTTTCAGCAACTTAGACAAAAATTGGTATAAGCACCTTATGCTATCGTCGCTGTCCGTACGTATGTGTGACGCTCGACGCTCTCAGTTTGTGCACTCGATAAATGGCAGTAAATATTAATCGATTTTCACGAAACTTTGCAGAAACGTTTGTCACTGACTTAGGATAAACTGCCAAAAATTTAGATGAGAGATTTCAAAGTTATTGAGGTTTTAGTTTCACGCCTCATCCGCGGAATCGCTGCGATTCAGTAAAAATTGAGCTTCGAAATGGATTCAGCTTCTGAACCTACGTGACAATTATAAACCAGTAGCGGCTCGTAAACGGCAGAATTGGTATGAGGCAACAAAAACGAAGACCTATAGGCACTGGGTGCCCTGAGGAGAGTGGAGGGGGGGGGGTGACCTGACAGGAAATTTCCGGTGAACTGCTGTCCATTTTGGGTTAGCCGGCCTGAAAGGAATAAAAGGGCGGAAAGAAAGGGAGGAAGGAAAAATAGTAGAGAAATGAGAAATAGAGAGAAAAATGGACGACATCATAGAACAGACCAGCTTTATTAGAGACAGCGGGCCGTGTGTGGGAGGGGTCATAAGTTAACGTAATGTCGACGCACAGCTCCAAACGTCCGATTCAAATACTATCACTGGAAGATTCCGCAATTAGATCGGGAAATCGTGTCTTGCTTTTAGAGGTGCGCCTTCATTTTTTAAGGTAGACTAAAACGGCACAGATGCGTACGAATAGTTAACTACTTTCCATGTGATTTTAGGAATGGTTTACATTTCCTTCCATTTCCTTTCCTGAATCAGATGAGACAGTGCCTCACTTGCCTCAACCAGCGAGCCGCCACTGTGAAAAACGCGTTTTCAACTTGGGTAGTTGAAGTTTATTTTGAAGGCACTGCCATCAGTGGCGTAGCGTACACTTTGATAACGTCGCAGTTTGTCTATTTAAACCCATGAAAAATATCAAATAAGTGGGTGCTCGGTGAACACCTTCGCAATCGACCTTTTACACGGGTTTAAATGGAAACAATACAACGTTGACAAATTGCAGGCTACGCCAATGAATACCATCGCACAACCATGTCTTAGGTTTGGTGTTTTAGTTTAGGTTTAGTATTGTTTATAAACATTTTTGCACACAAGTTACAGGGACGTGTGAGTGTGTTTGTGCGAGTGTGTGTGTGTGTGTGTGTGTGTGTGTGTGTGTGGTGTGTGTGTGTGTGTGTGTGTGTGTGTGTGTGTGTGTGTGTGTGTGTGGTGTGTGTGTGTGTGTGTGTGTGTGTGTGTGAGAGAGAGAGAGAGAGAGAGAGAGAGAGAGAGAGAGAGAGAGAGAGAGAGAGAGAGAGAGAGAGAGAGAGAGAGAGAGAGAGAGAGAGCGAGAGAGAGAGAGAGCGAGAGAGAGAGAGAGAGAGAGAGAGAGAGAGAGAGAGAGAGAGAGAGGGAAAAGAGAGGAGAGAGAGAGAGAGAGAGAGAGAGAGAGAGAGAGAGAGAGAGAGAGAGAGAGAGCGAGAGAGAGAGAGAGCGAGGAGAGAGCGAGAGAGAGAGAGAGAGAGAATGTGTGCGTTCCTATGTTTCCATTTCTGTTAGTGTTTGTTAGCTGTGCGCTATGCTCTATGCAATCAACCTATTGAGTCGAGTCGAGTAGAATTGATTCGACGCAGAGTAGGTTAAGTAGATACATGCACGATGACATCACCTTCCTTCGACGGATCATTGACACATGTGCATTTTTATTTCATCAATTTTCATCGCGCAGTTCGGGTTCGCACGCGATCTAAGATTTGAGAACTTCCGCCTTTCAATTGCATCGATAGCGTCGCGTCGCGTCAAGCAGCTCTCAAACAAATCCGTCTGCTAGACGCTCCGTTCGGTAAATCATTGCCCACGCGCAAAGAGGATCACAGGTAGAATGACTCCAACACTCTCAGGTGACTTTAGACATTTTTGGGCCCTCAGTTATTTACGCCGGGCCCCTCTCACCTGAAGATCGATTGTTAACACCATTCCCAAGGGCCGAATTAACCATTAGGCTGACTATATAGGCTATAGCCCATGACGCAACATTTTTAGGGCCGCAAAATTTTGAGGGACACCGTTTTTGTTGAGGCGAAGAAAACCCACTTTTACATGGAATATGGCTCAAAAAATTGGAGAAGAAAAAAAAAGCTAACCCATTTTTTAAAGTGCCCCCCCCTCCACCACTTGAGAACCCACGGACGGGGACGGCCCATGGGCGCTAGCTGAGGTTAATCCGGCTCTGTCCTCCTCCGGTGTTTGGGGCTCTCAACGAAATCGCGTTTGACCCTTTAACTCTCTACAGGGACTCTATATTTGCCCAACAATGCCAATCTTAATGGCTATTTATTTGGTCGTAACAATGCTAGATTATATTCAATAGCGTATTTTCTTCGCAAGACTGTAAAAAGATCGTCTGGACAAAACTTTAAAATCGGAGTGTCTACACTAACTAATAGTGTTCACCAAAACATTTGTGAAAAATAGAGATTCTGTTGAACAGTATTGGAGGAAATTTTATCCCCAAAAATCTAAAAGATTTATTGCGGACTCATTTTCGCTTTGCAATTTTGGCAAATTCACTGATTCCATTTGGGTTATTATTTTCTGAGACCTTAAAGTTTTCATAGAACGGAGGTCAAAACTTAGTCTGCTGTTAAATCATGCAAATGAATTTAAATTCATTTAAGCTCATAACTAGAGAACAGCATCTCTGTTTCCGCCACACTGTCCAAGGGACACGCGTATAGAGTACATGTATGCGTATGTACTTAACATTAGCATAGCCTAACTTAGCATTAGTGCAGCTACACCCACAAAATCACCGGAAATAAATTTCGTTTTTGAGAGATAACTGTTTCTACGTATGACGGTACTATTTTTGCATAATCCGTGAATTGAAGGGGCAAGAGGATTACAATAACCTCCGACGAGGTCGCATTAAACAAGGTCATTTTCAGTCTCGGCGCCCTCTTCCCTTTGGATAGATGCCTGGATGCATCGCATGCAGTTTTTGAGTCAGGTTTGAAACTTTTTGAGGCTCTCAACGTTATTTTCAGTGCTTTTACAACAGAATTGACCCTGCCTCTTTACAGCCATAGCGAAAGTTTGCAACAAACCCATTGTAACTATAATTAATAATCTAGAGCACTTCCCCACTGGAATTTTACACGAGTTTACCCGAGCATTTGCTTCCTTCACGAGAGGCCGGAAACGATAAATATCGACGATTACCATCAAAGGAGTGTAAAACAGAGACAAACTATTATGCAAATCCAGCGCGTTTATAATTTGTTTCGGACACTTGTTAAAGTCGCGCCTTCATTTCGAAAACACGCCATCCGCGGTGTTCTTCATAAATCAAGAGCATCAAAAGCAGTCTCGAGGATACTTAATTCTTTTTGCTGGGTATGTCGCTGTATCGATAAAACGAGCGTTATGAGTGAACCGATTGTCAACAAGATTTTTCGATAATTCGTAGTGGTACAAACAACGATTCGTTCGGTGTAATTTTTCCCTGAATATTTTGCATTTTGACGAGGCAATGAGTGTCTGACTGTCTGAATCCTTTATTGTCTTGCTGATTGTATTGCTTTCAAAAACATCAATAGAGATTGTCTTGGGATCATGATTTATTGGTTACAAAATGGGTTGGATTGTATTGATGACTCATAGTTTAAAAACTAAATGAACATTACAATAATGAATTGCTGGAAGGCAGTTTCACTAAACGTTTTCCTGTTAAGTCAAGTATACAGAAGCTACGGGGGGGGGGGGGGGTCGAGTCTCAAGCTTTATTACTTTCTCAACAACCCAAATAATTTAATTTTTTTAATCTAATAATAAAACGTCTGACTCTCATTGGCAAATAATAATGTGAAGTCTACCTTCATGAGAAACTCATCAGAACCAAGTTCGTATACAAAGCGTTTCGACG
The DNA here is from genome assembly GCA_011764245.1 of Trialeurodes vaporariorum. NCBI lineage: Eukaryota > Metazoa > Arthropoda > Insecta > Hemiptera > Aleyrodidae > Trialeurodes > Trialeurodes vaporariorum. The sequence goes on from VMOF01000002.1 coordinate 61,554,143, forward strand.
CTTTTCGTCTGAAGTTTTCCCGAAGGGTGTTACCGACAGTAATTTAAGATCAGTTTAAGCCTCTCGTAGGCTTTAAATCGAAATTTTGTCATAGCAGACCTATGAAGTATGAATAGGTAGAATCAAAAACTATTGTTAAGAAGAATGTGCGTGTATTCGTGCATGCATATTGTACGTACATTATTATTATGTTATTATGTTATTATTATTATGTTATGTTTATGTTCAAGTTTCCCAAAAAGCATTATAGTCTTATATCTATAGAATGCCAGCGATTTAAAATGATTTTCAGACGAAAAGTCAATTTTCTATTTGAGAAATGGCGATCGTGCAAATCACAATTTGTCAAACAACGTTTCAAAATACTTCACTAATATACACCATCTCAGGTAGTTTCGTCAATTATCAGGTCACAAACCTCTGTGTTGTCCTTAATCAACCATGCCCAACCTTTGAAAAAATCTATATATATTTTTTTTTTTTTTCATATTGATTTAAACAAATAATTTAAGACAGCGCTGACGATGATTTTCCATTTTTGCACTTCGTGCTCATCAAATAGCTTATCAACCATGTGCTGCGAAATCAATGTGCATCATTCATACATTTCAATATCGTATTATACCACCCTATACATATTGTAAAAATTTATCAGTATTGTGCAGCAGATAGCTCACAATACAAATACGCACTAGCTGAAGAAGAAGAAGCCAAGACATTCTATATGAAGACGTCGGTCATTGCACCTGACAAGACGCACCGCTGAGTCAGCCATAATGAATGACGGCTCATATCGCTCCGAAAAATGCAGCGTTTTTGTCTTCGTTATCGGGCCTGAATCAGCATTTCGATACAAATGGATGAGACATGAAGTCTGACTCAAGAAAATAACTCATATCTCCTAGTGAAAGTTGCCGTATAAGTATGTAATTACATGTTTAAATTATCATTGAACGGAAAGTCAGAGCGATCCAGTGACGGATATTGTATGTGTATATTTCGCAATGAGGCTCTGGCTAACTTTTGCCCAACAGGCGATTGAATAGGTCATTCTTACGTAAGAACTAGCAAAAATGGTGAAAATTCACAGACTCACAAAATGATTTTTAAGTTTCAGGCGTAATGGTGGAGCTATGCAGGTGCCATGAGAGAAACCCATAGAATTTTAGTCTTTCCGCTGTGTGTTTCTATGGGGGGAGAGAGAGAGAGAGAGAGAGAGGAGAGAGAGAGAGAGAGAGAGAGAGAGGGAGAGAGAGAGAGAGAAATTAGACAGGAATCCCTCATGACACTTCCGTAGCTCCGCCATTTAAGAGCAAAGATGGCGAAGCTATACAGGCATCACAGGAGATATCTATCAAATCTGTCTTATCTCTTTATAGAAACACACAGGGGGAAGCCTAAAATTTGATAGGAATCCCAATGGTATACACATATCTGCGTGGCTCTGCCATCTTTGGTTCCCGCCGGAAGATTTGGGGATAAGAAATCACCCTTCGACAAACCTTCCGAAAAACATGGCTTCCTGACTCTGACTTGGTAAGGGAAGGGAAAGGGGCCTAGAAGTTTTCAAGGCGAAGCTTTAGGGATTTTAAGTGTAAGATAAGAACCCCCTCCCCCCACTTATACCCACCAGTGCCAGTTTCTGAAAATAATATGTTCTTTAAGATCTTGAAACTCAGAATTTTAAAACAACACCTAATCGACGATTACAGTTGAAGAATCGTTCCTTAATAAAATTCTAAGAAATTAAGTTAGCTTTTTTTTTTTTTTTTTTTTTTTTAATCATGGCATGTCCCGAAATTTGTATTCATTGTATGTATCCAATCTACAACTCACCATGGATTCAACTTCAGCCGATCAACAGGTACGGAGTCTTGAGTATTTTCAAACTTAGGAACCCTCATCAGTGTTGTCAAATGAAGCATAGAGGAAAATCCCCGAAAAATGTCATGAATCTTAAAAAATGTTCACAAAAGTCGATATTTTCCTAAATTCGACGAGAAAGGCAAAATATGACGCCGCACAATATGACGCCGCAGCACTGTGTCCATTTGAACCCATTAGCAGGACCAACACTGGTGAATTAAGTGGCCTTTTATCATATAATTTCATGTATGCATGTTCATTTTTTCGGAATTTCTTAAGGTACCATGTTAAAGATGTCCTTATGTCACAGGATACAGTCAGAATGGAAACTTGGGTTCATTTTGACCGGGGAAAATGTTTCCATTGGCTCTTATGGGATTTTTCTTTCTGGTTGTGTTACTCTGTGCTTAGCTTATATTTACTGATATTTTTTCTGGGAAAATCAAGTGTGTATAAACGAAAAATTTTATTTCGTTACAAATGCAAAAAAAAAGAAAAAGAAGCTGAATAGAGATTTTGTTGTTTTAGCAGTTTGGATTGTATTATTGTCAAAAAATGTTGATGAAATGTCATTATTCACTTGTTGTTACAACCACATTGTATCAATTTATTTGGAGAGTGAAGACCGGAAGGGTTAAAAATATGATACTTCGAGTGTGCGCTGTTCGAGTGTTCGGTGAGCACTCTCGAATTCAACTTTTCGCACGAGTTCAAGTGGACAGAACGCAACGTTGCCGTATTCTGGCTGTATCATTGATTCCCAAAAGATTTTTCTTCAGATTTGGCACCGCTGCTCCACCTTCCATCGAATTTGCATGCTGCTTTTCCCTGAAGTCTGCGAGCCGCGAGCCTCAATGGAAACGTCTCGTCGCGTCTAGATGTACGTCTCACGTCTCCCGTATCTCGTCCTCCGTCGCGTCGGTCGGCGAATAATAATCGATCCGCTCCAGAACCGTAGTGTTGCCAAGTTTGAAGGAAAAATACAAATTCCAACTTCACGGAAAAACGGCCCGTGTAAGCACCTACGTTGCCGTATTAAACGAAATATCAAATTCCTGAATCAACCAGGAAAAAGATAGATAGATTATATTACAAAAAACAAAAAACAAAAACAAAATCAAAAAAACATTCCCGAATTATTTTTCCGGGGTGGTTAGATATTTTGTGGTCCTATAATGGAAAAAAAAACAAAAAACAAAAAAAAACAAAACAAAAAAATTGATAATAAAAAAAGGGGAGACAGAATTGGTTTGCCAGACTATACACTTTTCCACAAACGATGATAGCTCAGACTCGCAATGGGCATGTGCTCGCTGGCAACACGGCAGACCGTTTGACCCTAAAATCGTGCGAAGTGTCTCACTCACGCATCGAACGATCCGGCCAAACAATATACTACTATGACAATAGCAGTAGGTTTTGAAGCCGAGGCCAACGTCCGAGATTATTCTGAACCATAAAAAATTATCCATTTTTGATGCGTCGGAAATTTTCCATCAATGACGGAAAATGTGATGTGAAGTACTCGCGAAAAATGCAGCAATTTCGATATTCATGCTGAACGAGTTCAATGATTCGTCTAAATGAGGAACAAACTTTTAAAGTGGAATTTCTATATTAATTTGTTCGGTTACTTATTTACACATTTCATTCAAATCTCGTGTTTGGTATCATTTTTATCAGCTCTTCAAACTGATTGCAATCAAGGTGATAGATTTAAGAAAATTTTCCATTTTTCAACGGAGGAGGAATGAGGTGGTTCTGTTAGGTAAGCTGAGCTGGAAGCTGATCACGGAGGATCGGATCGTTTTGGGTATCGTTATCGTTATCGAGTAGTCGAGTACATGTTAACCTTATAGGTGGCACGACTGATCGAATCGTTTTGAGCCTCTCTTAAGGTGAATCTTCAGCATTTAGTGCCGATTTCTGCCATCAGAGCGCTACCGTTCGATTAAAGTCAAATTACAGGTCGAATGTAATTTATTTTTAAGAAAACGGAGTGTCAGTTACTAGATAATCATCTGAAGAGTGTCTCTGCAAAAAATCTCGTCAATAACTTCACAAATAAGGCTGAAAGTACCGAAAAATGAAATATCGCAAATCGATTCTTGTATCGGTACTTTCAGCCTTATTTGTGACCCACTTTTCGACTGCGCAAAACGAGAGTGGCGAGTGTCTCATACATACAGCGACACTAGCATAAGGTGGGTGCTTTGCTACGCGACAGCACCTAAAAAATGCACGTTAGACCAATGACATGAAGTCTACTTTTGTTTGTGCTTCTCTTCTTGTCAGCTGAAAGTTCCCAATCAGCCTGCAGAAGTGGCAACACTGTTTAATGCTTAGGGTAGAGAAATTGTGAGGAGAAACAGTCTTGTTCCGTCCTCGGCGGACATCCCAGTTTGCCTAGTCTCTTTCCTTTCCGTTCCGTTTCACGTTTGTTTCCTTTGGAACCTCACTTCTTCTACACCCTTCATCCTTACCTGCAGCGCCAGCATGTCTGACAGAGGGTATAGTGTCGTCGGAGAGGCGATTTCCATAGAAATTTGGGTTTTATGCCGGTATAGATTTGACAACGCTGTATAACTCATTCAATAACAATATTTGGAATACAGTATTGCCAATTTTAGGAATTTTTCACCTTCATATTATTACCAGTTTCCAGCAGCGGCTCAGCATTGGTGAGGCATAAAAAACAAAAACCTAAATATTGGGAGGGCAAAGGGGAGATTAAGGCTTGGGAACCGGTGACGCGCGGTTAGATCTGAATTTTATGTTCTGCTTGGCGAAAAACTGTGGGAATACTAAAATGAGTTACAATTCATCATTTAACCCTCTAAGGACCAGGTTAGTTAAAAAGACGCCAATCTCCCGTTTACATAGGGAAGGTAGTTAACTGTTCGTACTCGGGGGAGTTGAAATTGCATATACGACGCATTGAAGGCGCCGTATCTCGTAAGTGTTTTCATCGCTAATCGCATTTATCCAGTATGAAGACTGAATCAATATGAAATAGACTGGAGGAGAAAAACGAGTAAACTTGGGCTTGGTCCATTAAGGGTTAAATACTGCCTCCATAGGCTCTTCCAACAGAACTTGATTTCAAAGATTCGGTTTCAAGTTATTGCTTTGGAAGCTCTTAGGAAGCATGGCTCCCAAAAAGTGCTCCCTAAAGAACTCCCAACGCAATAACTGAAAACCGAATCTTTGAAATCAAGTTCTGTTGCGGTGCAAGAGCCTTTGGATTCAGTATTTAAATGATAAAATGTAACTCATTTTAGTATTCCCACAGTTTTCCTCCGAGCAGAACATAAAATTCAGATCTAACCACGGCTCCGCGGCTCCCTAGCCGGGGGGGGGGGGGGGGAGTATTTGGAAGATCTTGAAGGAAGGACTAAGGAGGGGTGTTTAGGAGTACTTTTCCAAGAAATTTTGTCAAATTGGGGCACAAACCGTGCAATTTTAGCGAGTTTCCAATGTGTTCCCTGGTAAAAATGTTCCATGACTAATTTTACATGCAAACCGAGCATTTTCCCATGGAAACAGTGGCGTACGCAGGGGGGGGGGGGGGGGGGCAAGGGGGCCAAAGCCCCCCCTAGACCTCCGATTTTTGGGGGTGGAGGGGAAGGGGGGAACAATTTTCAGTCAAACACTCATCAGTGCGAGTCCCTCCCAAGAAAAATCCTGTGTACGCCACTGCATGGAAACCACGCATATTTCCATGGAAATCTGTGGATTTCGATGTAGTTTCCCTGGAAAAATACTTGGTTCCCATGGAAATTGATGAAATTTTCATGCAAATCGATTAACATGTAAAATTGGTCATGGAACATTTTTACCAGGGTTTTTAACCCTCCTTAATATACCGTGCCATGTAGTATATTCGGTTCTGAGACTAAATCTGCCTCACATAGTTTCAGTTTTAAATTCACAAGTTAACATTTAAAAAATCGTGTTTTCCGGAGAGCCTTCAATGCATTGTGTATGCAAAATCAGCACCGTGGTGTATAGGAACATTTAACTACACACTTAATTTATGCGAGCTAACAGTGATTTGTCATCGTAACAGTAAAGGGACAGTAAGATGTTTCTCTGTTTTTTAATGCATTGAATTGCGCGAATATCTCAGGTAGGTACTGAAAATCCACAGATGAGCGCGAATATTCTTTATTCATCGAGAGGGCGGAAAATTTTCAGTTCTGGTATAAATGTTGGTTAAAATCTATCAAACACTAGTCTGTCCAGCAAAGCAGCTTCTTTCTAAGATATGCCGAAAGTTTTTCCTCGTGCGCGTGTGGTTTTATCTCAATGCTGTGTTTGATTCCAAATCAAGAAAAAGCACGCCCAAATGAATCAGATAAATTATTACCCTTTGACCGAACCCTCAGCTGAGCTTGTTTCTGTTTTTAAAAATGTAACTTTTTTTTTCTCCCCCCCCCTCCCTCAATATTCTTACTGTTAGTTGTTTTGGGTAATCAATTTTCAGCGTGATTTTTACGCATGTGTTGTCTATCCAATCTTATTGTTAGTAATTAAATATTCAGATATTGGGTCTTTGCCTCCAATAAAGCAAAGGAATTAACAGATAATTATAATTAATATTTTATGTATCAAAAAGACAAAGAAATATAAACCGAACTCATTTGGTCAGAAATCAAAAATTTCTTTCATGAATCAGTTTAATTTTTTTAAAATTTCAGAGTTGGTCAAGGGTCCAAGTCCAAGCGTGGGTCACTCGCCAGTAACCCACTTTGTTTAATTACTCATTTCGGACACTTTTCATCACACACTGCCTTTACACTTTATACACGAGAGATGTCTCAGGTCTCAAAAAATTCCAGTCCTTACAAAAATGTTGTCATTCTCTGGCCGCCCCTGGAGAAAACCGCACTCTCGGTCTCGCAAAGATGTCCACCCGAGTAATGCAACAATTAACCTTGGCTCACATCGAATCCGCGACTCAAGTCCATGTAATTTTAATGTTTATTTACTTTAAAGGAAAGTATAACAAAGACGAAGTGCGGTCGTTTTGATTGTATAATAATTACTCTCCCTGAACGTAACACAAAACATAACGCAAATGCGGTGCATGTATTCGTGTAAAGTGTATAATGTATACTAACACAGAATATTGTTGGTCATGCACAGGACAGGGGCAGGGCGAGAGGGCAAGGAAGCGGCAAGCTCTCTGGGGTGTGTACTGTGTATAATTAAAATGATTAATGACGTTTTTGTCGGGAGATTTGCGGATGGATTCTGATACAATGAGACCGACGCGTCGCCCGACTTGTGTGGCCGAGGTCGAGGGTATCTCATCTGCGGACAATCTATATATCTGAAGGTATTGTATTGGTGCGGTGACGGACCAATAATAATCATTATAGTTACTCATTACCCTTTCGAATTTATTTTGTAAGGATTTGAATAAATTATGAAATGAAATTTTATGAACTTAAGGAGTTCACTCAGGAAAACAAAAAGAAAAAAAAATTAAAAAAGATTACTAGAACCACATAGATGAAACAACTGAGGAAATTCTGACACTGTAACCACAGTTCTGGTTTATTACAATTACTGTGGGAAGTTTAGAGGAAATGCTGCTATTTATGACCAGATTCTGATAGAAACGCCAGGACTCTGGTATTTGTACGTTCACGGAAAAAAAAGATTAGTGAAATTAACCATACAGATACCTGATTTTGGCACCTGCTAGAAGTTATGGTAAACTTGACCAGAAGTATGATACATTCGCCGATACGTTAAGTAAATTCGACATGCAATCAGGTAACATCACCTAGTTTCTAGTCAAAACATAGTATTCTTCTGGTTAACATTACCATAACATCTAGCAGGTGCCAAAATCAGGTATCCGTATGGTTATTTTCACCGTAGTTTTTTTTCCGTGTTGTATCATGGCTCTTGAAAATGGTGAGGAAACTCTGCTAATATGACCAGATTCTGAAAGAATTAACAGAGAGAGGCAGTTGCAAAGGGTCTTTTGGTGTTTTCTTATAAAGAAAATGAAAATATTTGATGAGCTGAGAAAAAAGCTCACTTGGTTTCTTCTTTAGTGTCCCGGTTTTGGAGATACCCTCCGTAAGTTGCAAAAAACTTATTGTGCGTGTGACATCACAACGCAGAATTCAAAACTAAGACATGAACCAAAATTACGTCTCTGAAACTATAAAATGAAACCTAGTCGAATTCCAAAGGCATCATTGTCCTCGGCTCACTGAGTACGTACTTTTATTTGCTTGCTACAAAAACACGAATCCTTTTTCAGACCCTTGCAACCGCCCCATTCTCCATGGTAACTCATGCCTTGGTTGTCGTTGTGCTTCTGGTGATATTTTTAGAATTTAGGAATTTTTCCCCAGTGTTGTAAAAAAAAAAAAAAAAAAAAAAAAAATGTTCAGGAAAAAGGTTGCTTGAAAGTTGATATCACAAGCGTCAGCTATTTTTTTCCTATGCTAATGCTAATCATACAAAAAAACTGTATTACAAGTACCCTTACGAAAGTAATACGATCATCGTCGTCAATGATAAACAACAGCCACGAGGGTTTCCAATGAAAAAAGTATCAAAAGCGCCAAATCCCCGCAATTATTTAATTGATTTTTTGTTTCCGACGCACTGTGGTCTGAGATCGAAAAAAAGTGGCCGCAAATCAGAGGAAAAAAGTCAACAAATCATCGTTTTCGACCTTTAAAGCTTAGTTTTAAAAACTTTCCAGTGTCATTTCTAGGTTTGAATTACAGGTTAAAAATTGTTTTCTGTGATTAAAATTGGTCTTGAAAGTGTATATATGAGAAATTTATATTCTGATTTTTGGCCACTTTTTGAGGATCTCAGACCACAGTGCGACGTCCCGCCGCATTGAAAATCTCTGAACACGTGCACTCCAGGCGAATACTCCATATTTTAGGCCAGAACAATTCTTACATTTCCAATGAGGCACGTGCATACTGCATGTGTCTGAATTTTGCTGAAAAATCGTGCGGGTGGGACGTCACTACCGAGGCTCCAATTTGAAACTGTTTAAATATTTTGGCCCGAAATTACATCGCCAGATCTATAAAACGTTGGAACAAACCAAATATATCCTTGTTTTCAGCACACCGAGTAATTTCATTTCTTCAAAAAAACACCAGTATTCAAACCCATGCATAATAACTATGCTCTATCGTATCTACTTGTTTTATGTGTCTCATGAAAGAAGTTGCAAAAGTGGGTTTTTCGATCATGAGCGTAACTAGGAAATTTTGCTGGAAGAGGGGGCATAGATCACATACCATGAAATAGGTGTTTCCTCAAAATTACGAGTTTTTCTCCCATGTCTTTTTTCCCTTTTCCTATGTCGCATCAGTTTTCTTATTTAGCGATTTTCTACTGAGGGGCTAGCCTCTCCCCTCCTTGTTACGCCCGTGCATGTGGTTTCTGTCCGGGAGGTTGCCATATGATTAAGATACCTAATTTACTACCAGGTTACGAAGACACATCAATGTTCACTCGCTTACATTAAGAGGCTATAGTTAAATATTTCTACACAGGGATGCTGATTTTGCATACACAAAGTATTGAAGGCAATCGAGGAAACATAATTTTTAAAATATATTATCAATTTGGAGTCGCCATTATTGTGAATAAAAAATAGAATTGTGTGAGGCAGACCTAGCCACAGACACTAATATACTCGGGCACGGTAATGAAAGGGTTAAAAGAGTCTGATTATTCTCATATTCAAGCGTTACCTAAATCAATGGATAGAATAAAAGTTACACACTTACTCTCAATTAGACCATTTTTGTTTTTATTTTATAACTCCAAAAACAAGAGAAAATAAGAAATAACCCTTGGAAAAAAATGGCTTAACCGTGAATTTAGCAATAATGGGGCTGTTGCACACCTTTGCTATAAGCGATTTAACAGTTGATTCTGATATAAACATCTCGAAAAATAACAATGGCAGCACTAAAAACTTCCGAAAATCCACTCTTAAACTCAATAAACGCCTTTATTTATGAGGGCGTAATGGTGGCCGAGTGCAGTAACAATGGGAGATTCCTATCTTAATTTCGTCACTCTTTCTATGCTGACAAGGGTGATTCACAGAGTAATCAATCATCAGAGTGATGATCCACATCCGATGAATGGTGCCGCAACACCTAGTGACACCGATGTCCTTATTGGTCACTTTTTGATGGAGTTACAGTATTGTTAGATGGGAATCTCCCATTGTTACTATCCTCAGCCACCATTACGCCCGCGCAATTATATAAAAGCGTTTATCGAGTTTAGGAGTGGATTTCGGAAGTTTTCAGTGCTGCCATCGTTATTATTGGAGGTTTTTACACCTGAATCGACTGTTAAATCGCTTAATTATAGCAAAAGTGCGTAACAGCCCCATTCATATCAGTGATAGGTACCTACGAACAATACTGGTAGTTTAAAGTTATATTATTCATTCGAACAAACTCTGTTTTATTATTATTTTTTCTTTCTTTCAAAAAAACAGCAACAACAATAACAAACAAAAACAACGAAAAAAATGAAAAAACAAAAAGAAAGAAGCAAAAAATGACAACACGTACTAGTGCATAGGACGTCCTGACGTCTCTCTGGCACTAAAAATTTTACATGAGGAGATTAATGCAACGATTTCCAAGCACTTCAAGTGTGACTCGGTAAGAAAAGAAGAAAAAAACATGAGCTCAATGACCTGGAATGAATGAAAGAAACGAGATGAAAAATATACATAAAAGCAAGCAATAAAATGCGTTCTTTTCGAACTGTGCAGGTGTCTATATAATTGAAATTACATTCATTAATCTTCTTTTTAGTGGTTATCAAAATAAGTTCATGAGGATTTCCCACCAGAAACGTAAATAATTTGCTCAGATTAATGAAGACATGAACGATTCGCGAGATTTTATCTATGTTCTTTATGATGAAAAGGAGCGCAAAACGGCCAAAACGCCTTGAAAATTCTGGCTTGTAAAATTCAGACGCAACGCAACCTACAAATTTCCGTTTTCATTATTGTTGTTCGTGTTTTTCTTTTTCGTTTCCTCTCACTTTATTTTCCGAACTTCAAATAGAAAGTTATGTTGGGTACTTACATTCGTCATATCCGAGAACAATTAATGTTCTTCTTTTTCGAAAATTCCATGCAATAATGCAAATGTGTTGTCGATGAAGTTTTTCAGTGGCGCATTATAAGAGGGTCGTTCAAAAAATCAAGTTTCATAGATCATTTTCTCAGGCTCTATTAAAGATAAGAGAAATCCAGTTACACCGTTGAATTTGTCATATTCTAAGCTTTTCAACGACGTAAAGTTTTCTAAATTTAGTTCAGTTTTGGCGGAGATACGGCTATTTTACTGCACCCACTTCAAAAAATTTCCCGCCACCTTCCACCACCTTCCGACAACTTTTTACGGACGAGTGCATCAAATCAGCGATGAAAAAATGGCTCATACTGAACATTTTTAGAGTACGAGTATTGTCTCAAGTTTTCTCAAAGTTCAGAAAAGAATTTTAGTGAAAAAATAACTTGAACTGACCTAAGTTTCAAGAATAGTCGACGTAACCGCCTCGAACATCAATAATGCACTTTTGAGATCGGCTGACCAGTTTCGCAATTCCTGCGGCGTAAAAATCGCGATCGAAGCTCTTGAAACACGACACCATACAATTTTTCAATTCTGCGTCTAATTGAAAATTGCGGTCAGTGTGCACCTTATTTTGATACCAGACAAAAGTTGATAACGCATCTCAAGCGCATCAATGATAGCGGATTGAAAACGAATCATTTTTATCGCTGATCTGAAGATTCCACTCGTTCGTAAAAAGCTGGCGGGAGGTGGCGGGAAATTTATTGAGGTGGGTGCAGTAAAATAGCCGTATCTCTGCCAAAAATGAACCAAATTTTAAAAACTTTACGTCGTTGAAAAGCTTGATGTATGACAAATTCAACGGTTTAATTGGTTTTCTCTTATCTTTAATAGAGTCTGAGAAAATGACCAATGAAACTTACTTTTTGAACGACCCTCGTACAATTGCGCATTGTAGCGCGTAGCAATCATTTGCGTGTGCCATATAAACTTATGGAAAAGAATCGAACCTAAGGGAATTCAATGGAACCTCCTAATAAATTGATACTTTCATTTACATTTAAATTATGGAAAAATGACAATCGATCGCTTGCGAGCCGCCACAGAGTATTTTTGATCATGTGATAGTTCGACCAAGATGCTCCTATACCTTGATCGATCAATTTTTTTTTCAAATTGATATATAATTAAGTAGTATATATACTACTTAATTATATATCAATTTGAAAAAAAATTGCAACAGTAATATAGAGCACGTATGCCCATGGATTTTTTTTTCATGGCCTTTTTTTTTTTTTTTTTTTTTTTTTTTTTTTTTTTAGATGGAGATAAGAGCTTCAGAAATAATCTCATAAAGTTGTGAATGGCTTTTTAAAATCGGAAACTCAAACAGCGTGCTTGCTATTTCGGTACCATCTATAGTGGCGGTTCGTGCAAAATGGCACCAATGGATTCTCTCCATTTAAGTAAACCTATACATAAAATAATCTTTCTCCAGGGGATTCAATAAAGCCCTAAGACATCAATTCTTTTGCATAGGTTCAAATCGCAAAAAACAAGCTTGCCAAATAGCACGAGTTGCGGTAACGGTACCACCCAACAATCAACTGACTGAATAAGCATCATTTTTATCGAGAGGCGCACTTTCCTATACTTCAGCAGACTGTTGCAGAGTTGACGTCAATGATCGATTTTTTTTTTTTTTTTTTTTTTTTTTTTTTTTAAAGACTTACATTTTGGTTCAAACGATCGCATTTATATATCTCACTTTCGTGTAACCCTCGTTCGCTCCGTCTCTTTCTAAGCCCGAAAGTCCTACTTCAAGGCTGTTTCTTACTTATTTCTACCGTGAAGTTACCTTTCAACCCCCCCCCCCCCAAAGATTTCATTTCCAACTAAAAAAAGAAGCGTTAAACAGCCTTGACGTACGAATTTTGCAATACTTGCCGAAAAATAGAGAGAAAGAGGGAGAGAGAGAGGAGAGAGAAAGAGAGAGAGAGAGAGAGAAGAGAGAGAAGAGGGGGGAGAGAGAGAGAGAGAGAGAGAGAGAGAGAGAGAGAGAGAGAGAGAGAGAGAAGAGAGAAGAGAGAGAGAGAGAGAGAAAGAGGGGAGAAGAGAGAGAGAGGAGAAAGAGAGAGAGAGAGAGAGAGAGAGAGAGAGAGGAGAGAGAGAGAGAGAGAGAGAGAGAGAGAGAGAGGGGGGGGGGATATAAATGCGATTGCTTGGAACCAAAACGGAAAGATTTGTTAAAAAATATGGCCTGTACGTGATGTCACACTATAACGGTCTGCTCCACTCTATGTACATACAGTATACTGCTTCTAAAAAACTATAACTTGGCTCGAGAGTCTGCGATTGACGTCTAGTTCATCGTTCAGTGACTGGTCTTGGTGACTCGCAGTTGCTTTTTCGATGGTGTAGTGTACTCACCTACTTGAATATGGGTTTGTTGCAAACTTTTGCTACTGCATTATGGGAGGGTCGATTCCTGCCCGTGAAATTGCAAGAAAATCTCATTAAAAGCATCGAAAAGTCTCAAATCCATCCACAAATCCAATGCGTTTAACAAAATTTGAAGATTACGATCAAATGAGCGGGTCACAATAGGGGAGTCCTATTTAATCGCAACTTTCTTTAGCCGCCTTTTTTTACGTTCACAATCGTCCACTGTGGATCGCTGCGGTCCACGGTCGACGTTTTATTTTTTTGTGGACGACTGTGAATGGGCGGAGATTATCTAGCAAAAACACTACGGGATTTCCCTTTTCCCAGGCTGGTAGCACTGCTTGTGAGCGATTGTGGACCACAATCGTCCACATGCTTTGAAGCACGCGAACCATCAAGGACGAGGAGGATGTCCTGCGCAGTGCGCAATCGACATTGTGAAACCACGTGTATTTTTTGTAGGCGGAGTTCACACCACATTTACAGTCCACGTTCACAAAATTGTTGTGAACAAAAAAAAACAAGACGGCTTAGGATCAATGAGCTATAACTTTAGAGTGGCACATCAAGGATGATTGTAAAAAAATGTATAGTTCTACTATTCCTTGCAAAAAAAGAGTTAAAAGTACAAAATAAACTAATCATAAAGTTCTTCACTATATTACTCCTTTGATTAACATTTCATTTTCTCCTTTTCCTTTCATTTTTCATCGTGAAATTTTGAAATTTTGTTGGGTTAAAACCCATGGGCATTTATAATTTATATTGCTGTAGCAAAAGATCCTTTTTGTGGGAGGAGATGCAGAGAGAGAGAGAGAGTGCACAATGTCACTACCTGATATTAATTAGGAGTTACATGTGTCTGGCAAACGTTTGGGTGAAACAAACAAAATGAACGAGAGACAATTGGCAAGGGTCCCCGATGGCGTTGCCTTGCAGTGTTGCCAGATGGAGGGTAAAAAGCCGTATCGTCCCCATTTAAATCAATGTAAAACGTACGGCTTTTTCACCCCAATCTGGCAACACTGTTGCCTTGTCGCAGTTCTTTGGCTACACAGAATTTAGGCGAAGAGCTCGGTATAAAACTGCACGATCGGTTAAAAACCATCATTGACGCCAACCAAACCCCCCCCCCTCCCAATTTGAATTTGTATGTCTTGATGTTTTGTCGTTTATTGAAAAAATTGACTGTTCAAAAAATAAAAGGATGGAAGGGACTTTTGTTACACCCTGTATATAATTAATTATTATACGACGCGCTGGACGCTGGTATTGGTGAAGTATCTCTCTTAATTGAAGGAGACGTTCATGTTTTTAAAGCTCACGCCTCTCTGCCCGCTTCGTGCAGTCTGTCCTTCTTTTGAATCGTGTGATCTTTGAAGACGGTTTTGGCGTTGGTACGAAGTCAACGGTTAGCTACGAGTAAAAATCACATTATTGTACTCATATAGCGGGTGACAATCAGCGTGATAATACGCGCGTAGCGTTTCAAACTACCTTACTCACTCTCATGTGGCCCTCATACATACAGGGTGTGAGGAAAGTCCCCCCCCCCCCCCTGTCTAACTTTTGAACGGTTGAAGATAAAAATACGAAACTCGGGGGATGTTTATAACTTAACGGGAACTACTTTTTGGCGTATCCAAAATTTCCGGGGGGCGCCCCTAAGGGGGGGTTTCGCCCCCTAACTCAAAATTTTCAAATGGCAACCCCTATCTTGTGATACCTCCTTTTAAAGGGCGTATAATTTTAAGACTTTTGGCGCAAACCGGAGATCGATATCGGTTTTCGTATTCGATATATCGATAGTCAAAGTTCGATTTCGACCCATTTTCAAAAAATCAGAACTCCCACTTGAAAAGTCGGAATTTAGAAAACTAGGAGTCGAAAATACTTTAAAAAGCAAGTACTTTTCAGAAAAAAATACAATTTTGATATTAGTCTAGTCTTAGAGCTCCAAAATTATTTAAAAAAATGACCCCTCAGGGGGGCTATCTCAAAAATTCCGAGCCACGACCCCTATCGAGTGATACATCGCTTAAAAGAACACACAAAACTGAGCATTTTGGCGCAAACCGCAGGTCGATATCGTTTTTGGTTTTCGATATATCGAATGACAAAGTTGGATTTGCCAATGGGTAAAAATCCAACTTTGTCCTTCGATATATCGAAAACCAAAAACGATATCGACCTGCGGTTTGCGCCAAAATGCTCAGTTTTGTGTGCTCTTTTAAGCGATGTATCACTCGATAGGGGTCGTGGCTCGGAATTTTTGAGATAGCCCCCCTGAGGGGTCATTTTTTTAAATAATTTTGGGGGCTCTAAGACTAGACTAATATCAAAATTGTATTTTTTTCTGAAAAGTACTTGCTTTTTAAAGTATTTTCGACTCCTAGTTTTCTAAATTCCGACTTTTCAAGTGGGAGTTCTGATTTTTTGAAAATGGGTCGAAATCGAACTTTGACTATCGATATATCGAATACGAAAACCGATATCGATCTCCGGTTTGCGCCAAAAGTCTTAAAATTATACGCCCTTTAAAAGGAGGTATCACAAGATAGGGGTTGCCATTTGAAAATTTTGAGTTAGGGGGCGAAACTCCCCCTTAGGGGTGCCCCCCGGAAATTTTGGATACGCCAAAAAGTAGTTCCCATTAAGTTATAAACATCCCCCGAGTTTCGTATTTTTATCTTCAACCGTTCAAAAGTTAGACAGGGGGGGGGGGAGACTTTCCTCACACCCTGTATAATAGCTATTAGCCATGTTTACCTAGTGTCGAAATTCGAAATCAGGGCCTTATTGTTCCAATCTATTGAAGTATCAAAATCGCATTAAAATTATTCGAAAAATTCATTTTTTCCAATAAAAAAAAAAAAAAATCCTTAACAGATGTCTCTGTATAAGATTTTAGCGATCGTTTTGTTTCCGGTTTAATTTTGCTTGAATTGCATCGTGATTTGGTGTCCAACAAACATCGATTCGAACAAGCCAAGAGAAAATGTCTCCTTTTTGCGAACTAGCCAATAGGCACACGGGCCTTAATTAACTCACTTATTTATTTATTTGTGTACAAATCTATAGTTTTTTTTTCTTTTTCATTCATTTATTTTTTCCGTTCGCAAGTAAATATCTTTTGTGAATAACTTAGTTAATTTTGTTTTGCTTTTTAATATCCAATTTCAAAGTTTTCCCGAAGTTTCTACTGAAACCAGTAAAAGCGACTGACTTATAATGAAATGTATGTATAACCATCAGGGCAAACAATTTGATCCATTTCTAATCATGTCAATAATCTGTATAACTACACACAAATGCTTTGTTTGTCATCATAATATCGCATCCTTAGAACTTCATTCAAGCGGTTCGTGGTAGAAGGATATTTGGAGTCGGAATCCCGAAACAAAAGTTAAATTTCCCCTGGGCAACGCTTGAGAACGGTTCCTAAACGGAAGGTATGAATTTGGACCGTTCCGCTAGAAAATCTTTGATTCAAAATGCCCAGTACAAACAATTTGGAGCCCTAAAATTTCATTCAAGTCATTAATTTTTTTGCATTGGGGAGAAATTGAATGTTGACCTCTGATATAAATAATTATTAGGAACGACATCGACTCCTCATCTTACGCTATAGCTCAGGGACCGAATAATAATGCATTGTTGCAGCTTTCAGGGACGTGCCATGAAGGAGGGGATAAGAGTGCCCCAGCTCCGGGCGGCACTCTCCAGGGGCATCAAAATGAGGGTTAACAAACAATTTTTATTTTCCTTTTTTAATTTAGCTCCGAAGATGGCAAAATCAATGCGTATAAGCGGGGGGGGGGGTGTCATAGTTTTGACCTCCTCCCAGGAAACATCGGCACGCCCCTGGCAGTTTCTGAAAGAAACTGAAGACATTTTTGAGTGAAGACTTGTATTTTACAATCCCCTTTCCCGCACTTGGCGGACGGTCAGGAAATGGAAAACTCCCTAAAATGATGCCCCCCCCTCCCTGAAAAAGTGCTTCTCGTGAGATTGCGAGGTTTCCAAAATGTGAGGCCACCCTCGAAATACTAATCACACTAAGGGCCGAATTTTTTAGTTCCTTGAAACTTCTTCGACTTGGAAAGTGTCATTTAAAACCCGCGGATCATGAAAAGAGGACAAGGATCAACTGGTTGAAGATTTGGGGAGAATGAGGTATTAAATAAGGAATTGTGAACTATTGGATCGTGGGACTGATGGAATCTATTAATGCAAATGGAATGGATATATTTTCGAGGTAATTGAAAATTGAAAATGGGAAAATCTTCAGATTTGGAGGAGATCTCAAGGCTAGTCCGGACCAGCTTTGAGATTTCCTCCAAATTTCACCATTTTCCATCCTGAATTTTTAATTATCTAAAAAAATATCCATTCCATTTCTGTTATCAATGCAACCTTTTCGCGACGTATTCCATCGGTTCCTCAATCCAACATTTCACAATTCCCCATCCACCCCATTCTCCTCAAACCTTCCTCTATTACAGTGACTGGATAAACCACAGTGTGGCCATTTCGGTCGTCTTTCTGATTGGTCGGATTCCTCAAATCGCAAATTTGAGCATTTAGAAGTAGTTTCACGGTTTCATAGGGTTCTCGTACGCAAGTTAGACATGACTGAAGGCCTTTTGTCAAATTTGAAACATATTGGTTTGCAAAATTGAGAGAAATCAACGATTTCCCGTAACTGACCCCCCGCGGTTGCGCACCCAACTTAACACGGGCGCCATAGGGAGGGAGTGTGTTCCTAAGTTACTCGCAAAAAATATCGCAACCCCCCGCCCTAAAAATGGTTTATACATGGCATTAATGACTTTTTTCAGACAGGGGGTAAAGAAATCTTCATTCCGAAACCCAAGAACAATCATACTCCCCATGCTGCCAATGCTAAAGTGGGTGCACTCTTGAGGGGTGGAGGGCAAATGGCCGCACTGTGGTTTATCTAGTCACTGTATCCTCTATAAGCGAATTTTCGCGACGAATATATTCGACAACAACATTGCCAACCTACGCATGACAACAGTGAATGACACGAAACTGGATCGTGTTTTTCGAACTTTTTCGGTGTTTTCAGTCATCGATGGCATCAATTCGATTTTGAATTCAAGTCCGAAGGTGAATTCGAAATCGAATTGATGCCATCGATGCCGCGAAAACACATCAAAAAACACAATTGAGTTTCCTCGAATACGTAGTTAGGTTGGTATTGTTTATGATATTCGATCGCGAAAATTCGCCTTATTTGATTCTCGTTTACTTTTCATCATCAGTGTATTGCAAGTGGCATTTTTCAAGTCGAGGAAAAATCGAGGACCGTGTTTTTGAATTCGGCCCTTGTAATGGCTCCTTTTCGTTTTACACCGTGTACATAGACTCTCGGAGGGAACGGGCTGTGTCGTGGGGTCTGTGTCAACAGAAGCAGACAGACTGAAAGTAATGGAATGCACCGACATCGTGCGCACTTGCGTTAAGATGGCGCCACTTTCAGCTCAGTGCGCGGTGGTTGAAGCAGCAGGAGTATCCCTTGCGTTGCGAAGCCATTCTATAAATTACCGACTGAGACACCTCCGCTGCGCACCGTACAAAGTGGAGAGGGTAATGTTGTAGTGCCAACCTCTGTCTCTATAAACTGAATTTTTCCCCCTTCTGCGCTTTGGGGATAATAGTTTCGGCCCTTTCACCCGCTATTATAAGCGACGAAGAACCTTTATGATCCAAACATAAAACGTCATGTTTAAAACGCCGACAACTTTCTTTTCATCTTCTTCTTCTTTTTGCGATCTCGAAAAAATGTAAAAAATTCCAGTGACGGAGCAACGTTAACTATGGAAGAGCCCCGGACGGCAAGGAGCTCGATGGCCGAAAGAAATTGTGGTCTCCATTAGTGTCCATTACGGAAGGGAGGAGAGGGGGCTCGGTCCCACTGGGGGCGCAACCCTTTTGGGCGAAGGGGTAAAATCGGGCGGTTGTAAACTGACTCCCGCGGTCAGAAAAAGTTGTAAACTGACTCCCGTCTAATAAGGATTAAAATCGTGAAGCTGGCAACACCGCGTGGATGTAAACCGACTCCCACTGTATAACCACAGCCAGGGACTCCGCCTGACGATTCAATTGTAGTCGACGATTCAACTGTAGTCGCTGCGCGTATTAGAGTAAGGCATGTAAACTGACTCCCGTTGTATAGCCACTCCCGGTGGCTCTGCGTCGGCGATCTACTGTAGTCGCTGCGTATGCAGATTTGAGTATGCTAGTTAGTGTACCATGCATCTACCATGCATCTTATCATGTACTTTTTCGGACCAACATTTGTTGGCCCCTGAGAGGAATAATAATACTGTAACTTGGAGTAAATTACAAGAAAAAGTGTTTTAATATATGTCCCTCAATGCTAATGCGAGATAGGTTCTTTCTTGTTTCGTGTTTGGATTACCATGACATTTTTGCGCGTTTCGATGTCAAAAAACCTTTTCTTCCAATTTTGCAAGTTTTTTCCCGGACCAAGTAGTCGCACCGCATATTAGAGTTCCCTTCCTAGAAAAGGAGGTGTATAAGCGGCGCACTCCGAAGAATCAGAAATTGCATCTCTGCAAATTGAAGGTGAAAACTGAAGTAACAGCTTGGAAGTGACGCTAATTGCGTGTATTGAATATCTCGCATTAGCATTGAGGGACATACATTAAAACACTTTTTCTTGTAATTTACTCCAAGTTACAGCATTATTATTCCTCTCTGGGGCCAACAAATGTTGGTCCGAAAAAGTACATGATAAGATGCATGGTGAGGCCATACACTAGGTATCTACTAGCATACTCAAATCTGCATACGCAGCGACTACAGTAGATCGCCGACGCAGAGCCACCGGGAGTGGCTATACAACGGGAGTCAGTTTACATGCCTTACTCTAATACGCGCAGCGACTACAGTTGAATCGTCAGGCGGAGTCCCTGGCTGTGGTTATACAGTGGGAGTCGGTTTACATCCACGCGGTGTTGCCAGCTTCACGATTTTAATCCTTATTTGACGGGAGTCAGTTTACAACTTTTTCTGACCGCGGGAGTCAGTTCGTATACGCCCGTAAAATCAGGTAAAACAAAAGGGAAGCCTTTTGTGCGAGGAAAATGTGGGGAACAGACAGATGAAGTAACATGCCACGGGTACGGGTCTTTTGGGCGAGGTCAAGTCGTAGGCTTGGCAACCTCGCATTTCTCCGCAATATGCGCCTTCAATCTTTATCAGACGCATAGTATCGAAGATTACCAAAATTTAATCATACCTGCACTCATGTATTTACACAGTTTTACAGCTTCCCAAAGAAAGTCAGGAGGAAACTATTACAAAAATTTACTCCATCCGGCGCAACAATAATGAAAATGAACCAATGGAAAACATCGTGGCATCAGTTCCAGGTAGTTCCTAAAACTTTAGACAGACGCCTTAAATACGCGGAAAAGTTTGGCTATTTGTATCAGGGAAAAAAAATAAAAAAATGTTAACTTATTTCTCAATTACGATCAGCTGTGAATTTTGGGTGTGATAGTGATTTTTCCAATATTTTAACATTTTTCTGTGATAGTAAATAGTGACTTCCAACTTTTTGGACCTGCCTCCCTCTTACTCTCGACTATATATGTCATCAATAGTGAGTCATTATGAACTTCGTATTTTTCTGCATTTTTTACTCCCTTATTTATGCTGGTTCCCCTTCAACTCCCTCTTTTTTCGCTCGCCCAAAAGACCCCGCGTTCCTCGCCCAATAGTTCGTCCACCCTCGCTGGAAACTGACAATGGGTCTGTTGCAAACTTTTTCTACAACGATAAAGAGTGTTTCATCGAATGTAAAACCGCCCGTAAAGTCCATTGGTGGCATCAGAAAGTCATGAAATCCGATGATAAACTCACAAGAGACGTTTAATGAAAACCAATGTGGCGGTAAAATATCGAGCAATCTGTATGCATGCACCTTTAACATCCAAGGAATGCCAACGTTGACAACCTCACAGCTTCAGAGGTTATGTGTTTATTTACGTTGTGATTGGGTGTGATCGATATTGTTATTGTAAGGTTGGCTATCCTTGGATGTTCGTGGTGCATGCATGCAGGCTCCTCAATATTTTACCGCCATCTTAGATTTCATTAAACGTCTCTTGTGAGTTTTATACTGCATTTTATGACATTCTGATGCCACCAATGGTCTTTTCACGCGATTTTACATGAGATTGAAGACTCTATACTCTATAGCGCTATAGTAAATTTTGCAACAGACCCATTCTAGAAAAACACCTCCGAAACGCACTTTTAAAAAGTGAAGTATAAATGAACGTACAGATCTGCAAGTACTTAAAACATGTTGGTCACCCCCTGTTTAAATGTTGACAAATGAGCGCCATGGACACGTCCCTATCACTTAATCAGATGATCCTTTTTTTGGCTTTGTAGTTTGTATGGGCGTTCGCGCTTTGATGGCTACGAGTTAAAATCCGTATATTTTGCATTGATAAAAATGGGAAATATGCGGCCGAGAGCCGTGAGTCTGGCAGTGTATGGCGGTGCGTAAAATGTGGCAACGTTGTATTTCGTCCATTTAAATCCATATAAAATACCAATGGGGTTCTTGCAAACTTTTGCTCGAGAGGATTGAAGAGTTGATGCTCGCGTAAAACCCTGCAAAAATGACGATGAGTATACACTAAAAAATCACAAAATTCACTCTCAGAATCGGGCCTAGTGGCGGATAGACGCGCAAGTAGAGGTTGTTTCAGAAGTGTAGGCGGACCTAGACCGATAATCTTTGAAATTTGTCAACATTATTTCTGATATTACTCGATGAAAATGAATAAAAATGAAATTGAGTGTTCACTTTTCAATGAGGAAAACTCTGAACACAAAAGAATAAAGTCAGGAGCAAATTCAGTATTGATTTGAAGGAATGAAAGTTGAAAATTCGCCAAAGATTATGGTTTTGGTCCGCCTACACTTCTGAAACTACCTCTATCATGGGAGATTCCCATATAAATTGAGACATACCTCTGTGTTTCCGTAGAGAAAGTGACATAATAGACAGGAATCTCCCATGATACCTGTGTGCTGAGCCGCCATTACAAACTTGCCGTTTTAGCAAATTTATGTGAGTTTACTACTGAGTTCTAGAATTTCTCAGTGTGATTTTCGTGATTTTCGCTGGTTTTAATACATAACATTAGACTATAATCATCATTTGCTCATAGAAAAAGTTTCCACGAGCCCCATTCGAAGAAATACACTGTGCAATGTGCACCCCAACATGTCGATCTTTTTCATAACTTTAAATGGATTGGTTGCAACGTTGCCAGATTTAACACGCCGCCACTAGAGTTTAGCAACACTGATTGGCTCTTGATTAACGGGGTTCTTGCAAGCTTTTGCTACAGAAGATTAAAGAGTTGATTCTTGCATAAAAACCTGTAAAAATGACGATGAGTACTCTAAAAAATCACAAAATTCACTCTCAGAATCGGGCTTAATGGCGGAGCGACGCAGGTATCTCAGATTCCTTTCTAATTTTAGCCATATACCTCTATGTTTCCGTAGAGAAATCGACAAATTAGACAGGAATCTCCCATGATACGATCCCATTACGATCTTGCCGTTACAGCTATTATCTAAGTTTATTACAGAATTTTGGACTTTCTTAGTGTGATTTTCGTGATTTTTCTGGTTTTTTCATCAGATTTGACTATTCATTACCATATTGCAAAAGTTTGCAAGAGCCCCATTTCGGATCGTGTTTTCTCCGATGGCTGTGGGGACGTGGGGTGCGACGTCACCCAGAAGTGCGCATCGAAAAAATGGCAATATCTAATTTCTTATGATGATGGTGATCGGCTACGAAGCGAAAATGTTGCAACGTGGCATTTTATCCATTCCAACCACTGAGCAAATATCGAACTATTGCGGGTGCGGTGCGTAGAATACCCGCAAATTCGATTTTTATTACATAGGTTTAAACTGACAAAATGCAACGATGCCAAATACAGTGACTAGATAAACCACAGTATGGTCAATTGCTACTCACCCAAGCCGACCTCACCGCCCATAAGAACGCGTGTAAAACACCCGATTTTCAAAAAATCGTTAAAAATATAAATGTCAAACCAAATTTAGAAAATAAGATCTCCATCGAAAGCTTAAAGCACAGAATAATACAATCAGAAGGGAAACTCCCATAAGAGCCAATGGAAACAAGATTTGGAATTTACCAGCACAAACTGGCAACTGTGCCTACTCACTTCTCAAGATGGCGGACATGCTTTTTCAGGCTATACAACCAATCACAACTCGGCCAGTTGCCGAAGATCTGCCGAAGATTGCCGAAGATACTCACTTTCGAACATGGCGGCCCGAAGTAAAGAATGTTTCAAAATGAATTAGAGTTTCCGTTCTGATTGTATTATTCTGTGCTTAAAGCGTCAAAATTATGAAACTGAGCTTCAAACTTCAACGTCATCCCTTATTTTGCCATAATCATTGAATTATAGGGGAATCCCTCGTCTCAGCCGTCGTCAGCGGCCAGTTTGTTTACATTCTCTCAACTCCTCTCCACTCATACATCCGCTCGTTCTTATTTTTTTGAAAATCAGGCATTTTCCACGCGTTCTTATTGGCGGAAGAGGCCGCTTGGGTGCGTAAACACCAGCCAATCAGCAACACGACCAAAATGACCACACTGTGGTTTATCTAGTCACTGTACTGCCAAAAGGCACGCTACGCCACTGATGGTGACTAATCGCAACTTCTTTTCAAAAAAAGTGAGGAAGGCACAGAAATTGTATAGGATTTGGGGGGGGAGGGGGGAATGTTCTTGAGCCGAAATCACCATTTGACAACTTTGGATATACAGTGGCACCTGCAGGCACCTGTTTATAACGGAGCCTCACGGGGCGGATACATTTTTCAGTTAATATCAGGTTTCCGCTATCGGCAGGTTTACCGGATGGAGAAGAAAAAACTTGAAAACTTGAAAAAAAGGGCAACTGCCTCTTACCTTTATTTACCTTCGACAGTTTGGAACTTAATTAAATCTTTAAAACTTATTAAATCATTAAAACTTTGAAACTTTACAAATTATAATGTTTAAAAATTTGAACTGTTTAAGATTTGAAAAATGTCTGGTTTTAACTGTTGAGAGACATAAGTTGCCCACTGATCAATTCAATTTATCAATCCATGCTTTGCAGCAACGAGTATTCTTCGCTTCAATTTTGGGTTTTACTTTGAGTGATCTGGGACCAAAAAAGTTTACGTCCTCATGATCCCTCACGCATAATGATCGGTAAGCACTAAAATTGCGGGGGTATAAACCATACGAAATCATACTTTCACGTGCGCACCATTCAACGTCTTTCGGAGGACCGTCAAGCAATAACATTTTTTGGTCCCTGAACGATATTTCACCGGCCTCCTGTTGTACTCACTCAAAACCAATCTCGAAGACGCACTGTCTGAGGATGCGATTCATTTGCAAAATTTTCAAAGTGTAGTTCAATCCAAACACCAAAAGTCAAAGGAGTGAACGGCGATTATAGGAATCAATTTCATAGTGCGCTCAAGCTGTGTGAGAGCGTCAATTTTGAATTTGCCACCCTTATTCGGCCAGTAAAGTTTCGAAGGTGATAGTTGGCAGTCCTTGCGACTGTCTCGTTCAAAAACTGCACTGCAGCTCTCACTCGCTCTCGCTGTCTGGCTCAGTATCATCATTCGTTCACCCTCCGCGTCGTCGGAACGACCTTCGTCCTTCGCGAGCATTCACGGTTTCATCAAACATAATATACCGCCTCTTTGCGTCTGAACTCTTGTCTTTTCACGGGAAAAAACTTTGAAAGTAATCAGCCAAACTTTTACAGTTTCAATCGACGAAAGTAACAATTTATTGCCGGGCATGTCTTATTTTGTGCGGTTCGTTGCTTCAAGTGTCACACCGGTTTTGCTTTGAATGTTTTTCTACTGGCTAACTAGGTCCAATGCTTTGAGAAAGAATAAATGAAATAAAAATCGTTTCTCCTCGATTAATACATACCAGTCGAGCTCACTGTTCTCGGTGTAATTCTTTACGAATTTTCAGTTGACGTTATTTATCCCCTATACTTAGTTCGGATACTTCCCATTTTCAACGCTGCTTTAAAAAAAATTTATAGGTTATGAACGGTCGAGCTTATCGCTGTTTCACTGTTTTGTTTTTCACTTTCAGACGCCGGACCTAGTTCAATTCAGTCGTTTAGTTGTTTTTTTTTTCTTCAAGGAAGATCTGCCCGTCGCGAATTTTTAGTTTTCAGTTCAACTTATTCAAAAATAAGTTTCTAAGTGTTCCTATCACTTCCCAATTTTACGAGCGTGTGTTTTTAAATGCTTTCTCAACACCCCTTTCATTGAAGTGTGGAGTGGTGCATTTTGTTTGTTTTCGTTATACCTTTCGAAGTAGTTTTCGCCAGTTTGAGAATAAAAATCGACAAAATCACCACCATGGTTTAGTTTTTGTTACTCACCCAAGTTATTGCGGTTATCATGTTTCCTTAATCACGGTTCAGTTGCTTTTTATTCAAAGTTTTCAATTATTGATTTTCTATCAAAGGATTTGGAACCCACTACAGATTGGATGGATTCAAATTTAGGTAATTTTAATTTCCTTATCATAATTTACTCTTCTCAATTATTTAGTTTGTTCTACTTTAAAACTGAAGTAAATCTGCCGGAGTAAATGAGGATGACATTATATAAAGCGGGGTAGAATCAATCTTATTCGATCCGAGACAGCACCTGTCTGTTCGAATTGCAAGTTCAATGGTGGTTGTAGGTACCACATCAGCTTTCAAAAAGGTAGGATACAATTTCTAAGATAGGTTAAAGGAAGGAACAAATATTTGTG
This sequence comes from Trialeurodes vaporariorum, assembly GCA_011764245.1. Taxonomy (NCBI): domain Eukaryota; kingdom Metazoa; phylum Arthropoda; class Insecta; order Hemiptera; family Aleyrodidae; genus Trialeurodes; species Trialeurodes vaporariorum. The sequence goes on from VMOF01000002.1 coordinate 61,580,483, forward strand.
AGTTCATCGGCTGATGATTTGCGTACTGGTTTTTCCCCCTTTTCATCCTTTTCTCTATTATCATCATAGACATTCCTCTCTAGCTAGAATATCCTTCTTTTATCATTCAACGCCAACACTGTCCTTTGTGAGCAGTTTTACTCTGATTCTCTGTTGTTGATCTGCTTTCTACAGGAGTGAAGTTTCGCTCAAAATTTATGGGTAGCTTCAACTTCATGATAACGTCTTTTTCATTGTTCTAGCAAATAAAGTAGAGGCAATTAAGCAAGATTTTATCCTTGTATTTCAATATTTGAAGACTATCATTGAAGTAAGATGTGTTTTTTACCTGAAATGGATAAATGAATTGGAAATCTCAAAACACCAAGTAGGTGAGGTTAGGGAACCACCTTAGGGCAAAATGAGAGTTGACTTTTAATGAATCATTGCTAAAGTGAAGTATGTATCTGGTAAACAAACAAAGTTTATCTGGCTATATAGATGGTCCTCATCATATTTCCCATCTCTCGTATCAAAAGATCAGTTTGATTGACCTCGAAATGTCGTCAAACTTGGGGCTATGCTCTTTTGAAAAATACCGATCATTTTGTGAGCTTTGTCCATTTTAGATGTCAAACGACCAATAAATCTTTTATAAAATAGTTATAGTCTTTTTTAGGAAACCGCTACAAGTGCATGTAATCACATAACCTCAAAGCAATTGAGCTGACAAGCCTCATCAAGGGTGGCATGGCTGTCTAGAGATTCGGGAAATTTAAGCTTGTTGAACAATCCAATTTAGTTTGTAGGTTTGGTGGGCTGTTGTCTTCGTTATTCTTGGAGTAGATGAACTCATACATAGACCTAAGATGGATCAGGACCTGAAATATGACACAGGTTTAACCAACTTAAACTATGGGAACGGCATAGAGTTGGTGCACCAACTTGAATTTGACTTTTGAGCTAACCTGCCACCATCCATTTAGCTTAGCGCTAGTCTTTGCTATTCTGGTACATAGTACGAGCAGCCCCCTTTCCCGCCCTTTCTCAGTTAGAAGGTTGAAAACCCTTCAAAAATGAAAAGGCTTGATGAATCACGGTCAACCTGTTGATTTATTATCTTTATGCTGGTATTAACTTATTTTTCCCTCCGTCACAAGAAGAAAGAAATGAAATGCCATTGATTTCTCTGCCGAAATTCATTGAACTTTAATGCTTTGTTTGTTGACGTAGCACGTTGTTTTTCCTGAATTTTTTTTTCATCGAATCTGTTTAGGGAGCATCTTGCAGACGTTTCTACTTTCTTCTAAGGGGTGTCCTGTAGACCCTTTTTAGGGGTCTTAAGTATGAGCATGTTCATTCTTCCCATACTTTTTTAAGTCGCAAGCAAACTTCGAGCCTAATCACGCCTTTTCAGGGATAACGATTGGATCTTATTGAGAAGAAATAACTTAAGTCTCAAACATCAGGTTCGTTTTCTCCAGCCTATCAAAACTCTTGTTCAGAGAGAATACTCAGTACAATCTTAGAATGTGCTCCAAAGACCGTCTACTCTACTTATGTGTTCGTCTACTCTACTTACGTGTTCGGTTCCTTTCTTTGTTGTTCCTTCACTCTCTCAGTTTGTCTCTCATTTTCTGAATTCTTATCAATTTTTATTGAAGATATCAACCTTGGACTAGGCTCCTGAAAGCCTTGTTGAACACTAAAATATAGTGCACATTCTGGAATTTAGATACCAGTACAGACTTGTAACTCTTAATTATAATCCTTCATTTCCAGGCAGTTAGGTCAGTTGGTTGACTTGAACGGTTGATCAGGCTGCTGACTTTTTATGTGAACCCAATACTTTTTGCACTTCTGTACAAAGCCTTTGAGTTGACCTCAACATCAGTTTTTATGCTTTCTTTTTCTTTGCGCTATTGAAGTCTTTTGGAGGGCATCTTTAAAAAACTCTCTTCAAAACTCAAAATGATAAAAAAAACCTAGGTTTCTTGTAAACCAGTTTACCATCAGCTCATAGAATGTCGCATTAAAATCTAACCTTAAAAGTCTGAAGGTTTTCCAAAGAAAACCGAGACAGTGCTTTTTGCAAGACTGCCTGCTATCTAGAGCAGGCTCATTATTTGTCTCTTGTAAATTGTAATCTATTCAATTTTAAATTGAATGAACAAACCTCAAAGTACTTAATAGAATATAAAAAAGTATGTAGAACAAGGACGAGTGCTTTGAACATGGGCGCCTGCAGAAAAATACCAAGTGGGGCAAAATTTGTGAACCACAACGGAAGGTCTAGGAGGACCCCCCCCCCCCCCCCTGGTGAAGAAAGGGGAATTTGTTTTTCATCCAAATAGTGTACAATTATTAACCCATTTTAGGTGTATCAAAAAATAATAACAATTTTGACGTGTTCGATATAATGGATAAAGGGACGACAGATGGTAACGATATTAAGAAAAATATATAATTTATTATTCCTTGCAAAAAATGAGTTAAAATTCCAAAATAAAGTAATAATGAAGTTTTTCAACTATTGCTCCTTCGATTAACATTTCATTTTCTTTTTTCGTTTCATTTTTCATCGTGAAATTTTGACTTTTTTGAATTCCAGGGGCGGGAGGTGCCCCCTCTGGCCCCCCGCACCGGGTGCCCATGGCTTTGAAACTGTTTATTTACTTTTATTTTTAATAGCCAAAGCGCTTGACCATAGATTTCTATTTTGTTTTTTATAGCTTGGAAGCTCCTCTCCTAAATCTAGTGTTTTTAGGTCTTTTATCTCTATTATTGATCAACTAGTTGTCAGTAAGTTGGATTGTATTTCTATTGATGCAAGGCTTAGTAGATCTCATAATCAGTGAAATTTTGTTTTGGTGGGGAAGAGGTGCAGATCAAATCTTTTGGCTTTTTACAATTTTATATATTAGGCCACATATTTAGGTGAGTGGCAAAATGAGCTCTTAAAACTATTAGAAGAAAACTTATGCTAAAAAATTACATCCTCAAGGCAGTTTTTATAGAGGAGCAAATTATTCAAAACTTTGTCTCAATTATTAAAAGTATTATAAATTGATAAAACTAGTCTATTAACTATCATGATGATAAATCGATGTACCAAATTTCCACCTGTGTTTTATTTATCAAGCAAAAAAGAAGAAAAAAGACTTGAAGAGGTAATTCAGTCTTGACGGTTAAAATAAATTTAAACCCTTTTTAGCTTGATAAAACACCTGCAAGTTCAAATGATTTACTGTGAAGAATCAATCGATAGAATTTGCGGCATTAAAATGCTCAGATCATTGCAGGTAATTTATTTTTCTTTCATCTAAAAAGGAAGGTGGAGGGAATTCAGGAGAATTTTGATAGGGGGGAGGGGGGGTGGTGGTAGGGAAGTAGTCAGTCACTACTTCTCTTGATGATTAGACGGGCTTGGTGCTAGCCAGAGGAAGATCTTTCCTTCATCGGGATTCCTTGAAAATAACAAAGTTTTACGTCTGTGCTTTCGATTCAAAGCTTCTAACATTTTCGATTGATCGACATTTTTCGTTCAGTCGTAATTTCGATTGATTGAAAGGTTCAGAATTTTTGATTGCATTTTCAAAGAAATAAAGGAACTTTGGGAGTGTTTTCAAAGTTTCGATCGAACGAAAATTCGACATTTTCGGGAAATTTTGTTTCGATCGATTGCTGTCAACTTGAAATTAGAACCCTTGTCGAAGTAATCTAGAAGGGAAGGTAGATGACAACAATTATTTCAGGAGGCTACATACTCTTGAGTTTCAGTACCTGGCAATCGTGGCATAGATAATAATAAAAGATGTGCGTTGTTGTGATAAGTAAAACCCACAAAAAATTGACGCAGATTAAGTACAGATAAATGAAGAAGTGAATCAGACCGGCCAGTCTGTGGACTGATGCGTGAGGTAGAAAAAAACAACTTGGTCTTGTGTAGTATCTGGTGAATAGCACCACACGAACGTCAAGCCATTCAAATCCTGATAACGGTGGGAGGGGGGCTCTTTCAGCAAACACCGAGTAAATTGAACCCGTGTTTGTTTGGAACCTATGTAGTGATTGATGTCGATAACCGTCCATTGTTTCAGTAGTTAAAGCAGATCGTACTTCATCGATTGAGTGTTGTATTTGGATATCTAAAATTCTCCTCTGAAGATTTACAGGTGATAAATCGAAGACATATCAGCTAAAAATCGATTTTAATTGCTATTGTTCCGCATTTTATCTCGTCTTTCTAGGCATTATCAACAGTCATGCTAATTTCAATAGGTATTTGATCCCTCTTCTCAAATTTTAACCCGACTTCATTTCTTAAGCTAAATCTCTGTGTTAGAGACTGGACATGGTTCGTTCAAAAGTTTTTCTAAACACTCTCACAGGGGTGCAAAATATTCCAAAACTTCGGAAGTTTCACGCGATCCATGACTTATTTCCTCACAGGATTTTAAGAAGAATCCTCACAAAAATTTGAAAGTGATGACTTTTTTTGATTATTTCAACATTTCAACACCGTATGTTCGCAAAATGACCGATATTTTCCCAATTTTTACACTATTTTTCTAGGAAATCCTTGTTGCCATTATTAGAAAAAAAAAAAAAAAAAATCGAAAAATTTCCTTATTTTCCCAGAAATTTCCTCACTTTCACGCGATCTGCGGATCGCTAGATCGGGCAAATTTTGCACCCCTGCACTCTCATTCATTTTCTCTCCTCTTACTTAATAATTTGACTCTACTTGTGTGCCTTGTTTTGCTAAATGTACGCTTTCGCCTGCGCAAAAGGTTATAGGCCATCGCATCGGGTCGTATGAAAAAGTGGGGCTGATCCCAAGACTTCGTTTTGAGGAAAACGCCTTTCGAGATTTCTTCCCAGCGTTTCAAAGTCACGTTTTTATGATTTCTTTGAATGTTTACAAACTCTCCCCCCTTTCCGAAGATTCCAGAAAACATAACTCACATAAACTGATAACCCCCCGAAACTAAATAATCCCCCCCTACATCACCTGTTTCATTTGCGGGGGGGGGGGCTCTCCGGAGAGGAATTTGTGGGATTTTGAAATTTTTCTTAGAGTCCCACAAGAACCTTGAATTTTTTTCTGAATTTGTCAAATTTTTCCTCTATCCGCAAGACCTAATACAAAAAGTGTGAACTCATTTCTCCGACACCCTGTATAGTGTATACGGGGACTCAATATTTAACACAAATGGACAAATTCAAATTGGAAAAATTACGTCGGACTTAAAAACTTGAACGAAACATAGTTTTTTAACATAATATTGCAAAGCGAAAATGATGCCATGTCTGAGGTTTTCGTAATCTTTGAATAGGGCTGCGAGGGTAATCTGTTTCTCTCTAGTCTCAATAGCTCTGACGGCGAAGTTATCAAGTATCGCGCTCTAATTGCATTATTCTCTTCCTTTTCCCCGTCTGCCTGGCAAGCCGTGACTCTGTCTACGGGACTACTAGACTAAATTTTTGTTCTTCTTTTTCTTGGAATTTGATAACGAGTGAACGAACTCAATGGATTGTACACGCAAATTCAGCTAAACAAATGGATGGTATTGCGCATCGGTCGTCTGCTCCCTTTCCATTAGACACTTCGACAGTCTCATTCATACTCGCATATGACGCTTACGGCTTATACGCTGTTGTGTTTGAGTCATGAAAATGTGTCTAATCAGCGCAGTCCACTGCGGTGGCGCTGCATAATTTTTCAGCCAAAGTAATCGGCTGTGCTGTCCAGTGTTTAGTGATTGATATATCACTTTTAACCGTATTGAGTCAAGTTTTAATCAGCTTTCGAATGAGTGGGCATCTTATAAGACACGGTGATTATTACCGAAAAAGCCCTCCTTGACACTCTAATTCTACAGATAAATTTTATCATTTATTGCTCGAAATGTAATGTTTTTGTGGACTGGGTAGTTCTAAAGCCTGAAACACTTAATTTGATTTGTCAATCGGTCTGTTCCAAACTGGGGGGGGGGGGGGGGTGTTGCCCTCCGGGCCAACTTAAATCTTTGAAATTCGTGAATTTAATGTAACTTTTTCAAGAAATGATCCGAAAACGTGCAGACAATTTACGAAAACCCCATCAGACTTTGGTCGTAAAGTTTTGCCCTCCTTTATAAAATTTTCTGCTGGTGGCCTTGCTCAGGCCCTCTAGGTTTTTTAAACAACTTACCCCCTCGTGAGTCGTGCCTTTGGCCGCCCGGGCCACCTCAATGCCTGGATCCCCAGGCGCGAGTTCATTGTTCCGCGCACCAGAATTTGTGTCTATTGAAAAGTCGTACAATCTATCTTGACTTCTTATTGATTATGGTTGCAACTGTTTTTTCTTTGTTTCAGCGGTCTCCTATCTGGAAGTATGATTGACGGAGAGGGTTCTCTGGGCAGCAAGACATCCAAATTCGGTGGAATTCCTCCGGCTCTTGAAAACGGCTCTAGTTTTTGCGTTAGTTCGAAGATCGTTCCTGTTTGCGACCCTAGTCAAGTAGTTAGCGTGGTCGGTCAGCGGTGACGAACGCATGCGTGACAAATGGTATGAGTTGTACTAGTAGAATGAATAGCACGAGTAGCCAAGTATGACAATCATAGTAAGGATTTTAGGATTCGAATTTGATACCCGGGCCCCCGCGGGCCTCGAAGCCATCGCCACCGCCGCCTCCGTTCCACTGACCGCAGCCTCGTCCTCGTCCTCCGCTGCCTCGATCGGAATCAGCGCTTGCACCGACTTAGCATGGAAATCAGGAGCAACCTGCAGGAGCACAATCGGCAATCGTTTAGTTCAGGCGTCGAGTCGTCCCATCGGGTGATCGGGCTCCCATTTTACTCTCGCTATCGTCATCGATGCCTCCGACCGCGCCCACTCCTCCCACGCCCCGCGCCCCGCATCAGTCATCGGTGAACACACGTTGAAAACAACGGCTGTCCTACTGGCTCATTGGCCAGGCCGCTCTCTACGAAAGTCATCAACAGTGAATCAGTCCTTGTCGGTTGTTCGCCGCCTTCTACTAGCAGTTCTCGTTCTGTTAACGTTGGCAACGTTGCAAGGATCGAGGTTTTACGCCGCCACCGCCGCTAGTGTCAACATCCACCACCACCATCAAACCACCCTACATCCCTCTGACTCGGAGTCTCCCCCCGAACCCTTCCTCAGCCTTACCCAGCCTGTTAAACCCCCCGTCCCCGACTTGAGTGCGGTGGCGGCCCCCTTTCTCTTCGACGAGAACCGTCCAGAAAGAACGGTCCTCGGCGACGTTAGTGATAAAGTTTTGAATCAAGGAGTCATTTGTAACGGAGGATCTTCAAACTGTGATGCAACGACGGAACCCTCTCCGGATCGGACGAGTTCCCTCCCCCATCCACGTGGCCTCAAACCAGTGGCCTCCAATGCATTTAGTGCTATCCGTGATTTTCTCAGGTCTGCCGCCACGACTCGCGAAAGGCCACCAGTAACGGTAGTGGCGAATCCACCATCCATCGGCGCGAGTTCAAGTAGTGCCATCGCGAGTGCCAGTGAAGCCAGTTTTGTGCTTGTTTTCCATAAATTCCTTGAGTTATTGCACGGTGAAAAACGTGATGTAATAATTCCAAGTAAAGATGTAGACTACAACAGCAATAGAATAAATAATTACAGTGATATTAGTGTAGATAGTAATAATAATATTGCCAGTGTTAGGAAGAGTGGTGAAGAGAGGTTCAAGAGAGAGCTTTCGACGGAAGTTATATTTTCTTCTTCTTCTTCATCGGTTTCGGCGGATAGTCGTCGTCCTGCTGTCGAGGGCGGTCGTAACGAATCGTATCTGCTGCGTAGGAAGTCGCCGTCTATCAACGTTGGCGCGGCAACGGTCGCCACGACGTCTGCGTGGACGTCTACGGCCATCGGCGGGAACAACGAAACCGAGTTGAACCAGGTTTCGCCGGCTCAAGTCTCTGCCTCCGCTGGTGTAGGCATCGGTCCCGGACCCGGAATCGGAACGAGCATCGATTACAATTCCACTGGCTCTGGATCCAATTCAAACGCTTCCGTCCTCACCGGTGATACTCTCGACAAGCCCATCTCGCCTTCTCATGCGACGCCGAAACCTATGGAAACATGTAAGTTTTCTCATTTTTTTGTTTACATACCTAGCTGTTATATGGGCACGATGCAAATGTTTGCCACCTACGTAAATATAAGTAGGGCAGGTTCCAATGTACATAATCACTGGAAAATAACGTTGGGAGCTTCAAAAAGTTCCAACATTTACTCACGACCTCCGTTAACGCGTTTAAACAAAATTCCAACATGGCTGTCTTTGAGCGAGTCAAAACGGGGGAGTCCCATCAAATTGCAGCTTCCTCCGTGACGAATCACTTTCCGAAGGTTAGAAAGTTGCAATTAGATGGGTTACAGAAATTGCCCCAAACACTTTTGATCCGTAATTTTTACCGTATTTCTTCAATCGTTCGTTTAACATCCAATATGATTATTTAATCAAAAAACAAACTTGCTTAACCCTTTAAGGACTAGGTTAGTTAAAAAGACGCCTCTCCTCCGTTTAAATAGGGAAGGTAGTTAACTGTTCGTACTCGGGGGAGTTGAAGTTGCATATACGACGCATTGAAGGAGCCGTATCTCCTAAGTGTTTTCATCGCTAATCGCATTTATCCGGAATGAAGACTGAATCAATATGAAATAGACTAGAGGAGAAAAACGAGTAGACTCGGGCTTGGTCCATAAAGGGTTAATTACCAACTAGCCCGCACCCCCCAGTGGCGTCATTTCAGGTTTTGCGGGGGGGGGGCAAAAAAATCTGGTGTTTTTTTTTTTTTGCTTCTCATGCATTTGGTCCGTGAAACTCTGACCTTCGAGGTCTTTGATATGACCCTAATGATCATAAATGGTCATAATCACTTACTATCTGGGCAAATTTTGGGAGAAAATACATTTGATTCCCAATTTTTTAAGAAATTTATAGCTTTTTAACCTACACTCTCTAAATTTGACTACCTTCTTTGTTTTTATTGCTCCTTGAATAATTTTCTGTGTGACTGTGTGAGCCAAAATTTCTGGATGTGCCAGTCTCCGGAGGGGGGGGGGGGTTCCCCCGCAAATGACGTTACTGCGTACCCCTTGAATGCTGGCCGTGGAGGGCGCCCGTATAAGGTGCCTGGAACGGCTATTATTGTATGAAATGACGGAAAATAGTCGTGTTCCATGATCCCATTTCTTACTGAAAGCATTCGAATTCTTCAGAGGATACCCGTACCAACCGCGAGTTCCCTCCTTATTTTTCACATTTTATCATCTTTTCTTTTGGTCACCCCGCTTGACTCGGATACATTTTTTTTAATTTCCTCCAAAATCTGAATAATTATATCCTTCTTGGACTTTTTATCAATCGTTCTGCCGTTCTGGGTGAACGAAGTTGCCTTCGAATGCTCTTCCGTTGGTTCATCAATTCGGAGCCTCGCGCAAGCCAACCGGAAAACCCTCCATTCATGCATAGCGGCGGCTTTGTGGTTTTCACACAAATCAGAACTCCAAAAGTACTAAAAATACGCGTATTCTTTCAATTTCTCTAGAATACCTCTATGCAAATTGCAGAGACAGAGGAGAAAAAGGAGCAGCAAATCCTCACTCTGACGAGGGGAAAGAAAAAGAAAGAGGATGTGAAAAAAAGGAGAGAAAAAACAGAGGTTTTTGAATCGGAGAATAGTCGTATATATAGTATGATTGACGACAAAATGTTGCAAAACTGTATAATTGAGCGTATCAGGCGTATCACAGTGCTGCCGTTTTGCGAATATTTAATCTGCTATTCTACAATCCACCGATGAATCCACCGGATAGTGCGAAGATTACATACATTAGGTAAAAAGTGTATCAGCTGCTCATTGAAATGTTCAAATCAGTAATCTTTGCTTTAACCGGTTGATTCACCGATGGATCGTGGTACGGCATTAAATAACCGGAGAACGGCAGCAGTGGCGTATCATATCTCATCTAACCAGAGCCTCATTTAAGCTCTCTTTTGAAGCGGGATGATGCGGGAGTACTGAGAACCGCGAGCTCCAACTCCAAGCACGCTGTGCAGGGAGCAGGCCAATGACTTTTTGCGCGGGGTCCGGCTCTGGCTCCGGGGTCCGCCATGCGACCATGCGTCCGATGCTGTGTGTCATGCCTTGCCATGCGACGCCGCGCAGCGCTTGCAAGCTCCAACTTTCTCTATATCTGTGCCGCTGCTGCCCGCTGCCGTCTGGCCTCGACAAGTAAAGCGGCAACGGGATGACAATAATTGAAGCGTTCCCCCGTTGCGCCCGAGTCAAATTTTGCCCCTAGAGGGCACTGGCATCGCTCATCGCATCTTCGCACATCTGGAGCCGAATCAAAGTTCAGTCAAGTCAAGTGCGGCATCAGTATCAACAATTAGCTCAAGTTGCACCGCCGACCAATTAAAGTCGAGGATTCGTAGAAATTAAGAATATTGATCAAGTCGGACTTCAGTGGAAAAAAATAATAATAATAATAATAATTGATGAAATTTATCATACTTTGTGAAAAAACTGAGAGGATAAATACCCTTAGATGGTTCCTTTATTGTGTAGCGACTTGGATGGTTAGAATATTCTGCGCACGATGTTTAATTACCAAAAAGCTTTCCGGTATTCTGTACCGTCATATGGTTGATATTCACGATGAGATGGTTAGTTTCATTCATCAAAATTGCTACGTAATTTAGGAAACCGTAGGTGTAGGTGGATACAGGAATTCGCCTTTCTCTCCCCCCGACTGTTTGAACTCACATGATTGTGTTAGAAGAGAATAGTGTAGAGAGGGCATCAGGAGCAGGGGGCCATCACGTGAATGGAGCCCGTCTCATCTGTCTTTTTCTAATGCAAGTATGCAAGGAGAGAGAGAGAGAGAGAGAGAGAGAGAGAGAGAGAGAGAGAGAGAGAGAGGGGGGGGGGAGGGAGAGAGAGAGAGAGAGAGAGAGAGAGGGTGGGAGGGGAGGGAGAGAGGGAGAGAGAGAGAGAGAGAGAGAGAGAGAGTGGGAGGGAGAGGGAGAGGAGAGTGAGAGGGGGAGAGAGAAAGATCCGTTCCTAACCCCCTTATTCTTCAAAATCAGATGTCTGCATGGCGAATTGGTGATGTTCACCATTTACCGCTCGATCGAGAGTGAAGTCCACCATATGTACCGCTCGATCGAGGCCGAAATCAATCACAAAGATAGTGATTTTCACCGACGATTTTTTTCCCTGAAGTTTAATACGGCCTGTAACTTTCCAACGTTCCATACCCAATTTCTTTTCGTATTTAAAGTGTTCACCAATGGCGGCTCGAGCAATTTGGCAACCATTCTAATTTTCCATTTAAACCTGTGCAAAAGTATCGATATCTTGGGGGGTTTAATTGCACCTCCTGAAAATCGATTGTTCTACATCGGTTTAAATGGAGAGAATACGTTGTTGTCAGGTTGCACGCGCCGCCACTGGACTGTTCACCAAGACCCATGATGGATACTATTTCGTTTAAATTTCAAGTGCACTTCTTCATGACGCAAAGAAGCCCTGTAAAAAAATGCATCACCAATATGGCGGTCAAGTGTCAGTAAGTAAAAATTGCCTAAACTTGAAAAAAGTTTGCTCTTATGAACCACTTCTAAAACGATCTATAATGTATACTGTACACATAGAGTCTAACGCCAGTGCAGCTTCTAAATGATAATTATGAAATGAGACTTTAGCTTGCGGATTTTGGCCGGCAAATTGCAATTTTCATCCCACTGAAAGTCGTGATGGAACTTAGACCCGTTTGAAACCAGAGTGCTAAGGTCTGACTTTGCACGAACTTGATTCGACTCTAGATCTTCGACAAAATGACCCCTGTATGCATCTTGGCTGATTGTGAATGAATCATCGATGAATCATTCGGAACCACGATATCTTTGGATTTCATGAATAGACAATCGATCGATAGTTCGATCGGAAGAAGGATCGATCTCTTGTTTGTGAGAGTCTGGTCTGTCAATTTTCTCTGGGATCACAGCTTGATTGGATAAGTCATATAAGTCTTAGGTGAATTGACTTTCCGATGTATCGATCGATAGATGGGATAGAAATGGGGCGATACTGTCCGCGGGTCTAATGTCTGGGTCGGTGAGAAATGAATTTGCAATTCATTATCAATGATGGATGCGAAAAGAGATTCATCCATGATGGGAAAAGAGATTCATTCATCTCATATTCACAGCATGTCAAACCGCAAAGTTGCCAGATTAGGCCCTAATCAGTAATCACTAGGGTGAACATCCGCGAGTTATTATCTGGCGTGCACCCTTGATCCGATGGAGTTTTTGAAAACCGGTAAAAATCAGGCTCTTATCTCACCTCTGAACCCCACCTCACATGCGGGGTACAGAAAAACCCCGAATTTTGCGCATCAAACGCAACAGGGACACGCGATCAAGTTTGCGAAAAGGCGGACTTGAGTGACTTGACTCTTCTGACTTGAAGTATAGTGTAACTTCACTTTTTGCTTACCAAACGGCATCGATGACCTTCAAGTCAAGCTCTAGTGTTGCTCAAGCTTCACTTATTGAGGTTCATTGTTGCTCATCGGTTGGACTAGGTTGAGTTCCAACCTGATCCGGCCCCAGTTATCAGTCGGACTAGCCGCCCCCCCCCCCCCCCCCCCCCCCCAACGACGGATCTGGTTAAAATAAAATACAAATTTGGTGGATTGGGTCATCATGATTCATCGTAGATCATTCACAAAACTGCTTGTCTACAGTTGTTCATTTTAACTTTCACCATACCACGCCCGATTTTTTTATTTTCTGTGATTTTAGATGCGCCTCAGAAAATTTCAGTTTTCTTTTCACATTAATTGCGACTCTGAATTGTTGACTTTTAAAAAATATTTCCTCGAGCGCCTTCAATAAATTGTGTATGCAAAATCAGAAGCTTGTTGTAGGAATATTTAACTACCCATTTAATTTGAGCCAGCGAACATAGATTTGTAACTGGGCTCCGTCATTCGAAAAACGAAAATCTTTATCTTGCTTGACTCAATTCATCACTAGCGATAATGAGCTACCCACATTTCAAAATCAGCGTTTTTCAGTTAAACACGAGATATTCAGCGAGAGTCACGGGGTGAGCGCCGCGCTCACCCCTCGACCGCGGGTTAAAATAAATGGCATGCTTGCTGCATTCTAAATGCAAATAAATCCTAAATTCGAATCAATTTAACAGAAGCACAGGGATGTGTCAACCGAAGAATCTCTAGTATTTTTACCAAATAATTCTGGTATTTCTATCTGAAACAGGCCATAGTACCGTAATTTCCTCCACTTTTCTAAGATCTATGGTGCTAAAGAGTAAAGAAGAGTCGCAATTGCATTGAGAGCCAGCGTGGTCAATGCTGATAAGAGTCGGCTTCTGATTGGCTGGAAATCGACGGAAATCGAGGGTCCAAAGTATTTTCGGCCTTATGGAAATTAACCTAGGGTTTTCGTTCCGGGACGTTTATCTCGAAACCTGCGCAAAATTGTCTCTGAACAATCAATTAATACGAGTCGATTTACCAGAATTTTCCGAACAAATTGATAGGTCACAAGTACCAGTATATTGCAAATTCGAGAAGACTGTCTCAGTTGAAAAGTACAAACACACGCCAAGCATGTAAACATACTATTGTGCGTACTTTTCAACCGAGACAGTCTTTTCGAATTTGCAATAAAGTGGCACTTATGACCTATCAATTTGTTGATAAAATTCTGCTGAATCGACTCGTATATTAATTGTTTAGAGGCAATTTTGCACTGGTTTCGAGATAAACTTCCCGGAACGAAAACCCCGTGTTAATTTCCATGAGGCCTAAAACATTTGGCACCCCGATTACAGCCAATCAGAGGCCAGACCGCGTTTCCGATCTCTTATCTGCGTTGACCACGTAGGCCTTCCATTCATTTGTGACTCCTGTTTACTCTTTGCATGGTGCAAATACCTGAACTCTGGTAACAGTACCAGAAATTTTCTCGGTCGATCTAACGATGATCCTCTGATGGTAATATTTATTCTTCACTGTTGTAAAAGTTTGCAATAGACTCATTGAAACTATCACACTATTGCAAAATTGGCCATAAATATATTATAGCAGGGTGTCTGTAGCATCAGGAAAAACCGAGGAAACCTGGAAAACCTGGAATTGTAGAGGAATTGTTTTCATTACGGTGAACATATGGGATTATGAGGGAATTTAGATTATAAGCCAGTTTCATCGGGGAATTCGAGTCCAAAACTTGAGAACCAAATCCGTGTATTAATTTTCTCTGAAAGGTCTAACTTGATGGAGTTTGAGTCTTCAAATAAGCCGAAAATATAGAAAGATTATTTCATGACATCGTAGAAAAATCGGAAAGTATCATGGAAAATCAGGGAAATTGAAACTTTAAAATTTCGAGACACCCTGATGATTAGGTATGAGCTCTTAATTGGAAGTACCAAATCTCTCTTTGCTTCTGATTCCTATTGTCAAGAGCACTGTGTGCGCAGCATACTCAATGTTTATATTGTTTATGGACCTTTTTTTGTATTGATGGCTTCAATTTAACCGCAGGAGAAAATTAATGACACCCCCTTATTCCATCAAGAGTTGGTAATATGAGTGAACGTACGCTCTTCGGCCCTGGGTGCCTGTGTGCCTGATGTATGGTGCTTATCGGATCTAGATCAATAACGCCTCAACCTTAGCCTTTGCCGCATTGTCTAGGAGTACCTTCATCGTGTGTGCGGCTTCGGCGTTATTCACATTGGCGTTATTAGATGTCTGGATAATTTTAGGCTATCGGCGAGTGAGAGAGAGGGGGGGGGGGAGAAGAGGAGCTATTGTTCTCGCTTTCCATCAAAACATCGACCGTATTGTAAATCACCCGCGAGTCGCGTCTCGCTGCGTTGCATGCCGCTGTCTAGCCTCTCCTGAATCGAGTTAACGAACTGAAATTTCTGACTCCCATAATTGCCGGACTGCACTCTTCCATGTCTGTCAATCTGTCATGCACCCAAGTCGCCGAGTATATCCTATTCAGTGACCTTAGTGTAGCAAATCTTTCGGAACTTTTTTGTTTTTGTTTTATTGAACCAGAAGTTCAGAAGTGTTTTTTTTTTTTTTTTTTATTCTTCGTATTTGAACCAGAAGTTCATCGGGTCCTTCGCATCGGGTGTAATTTGGCAACATCGTAGTCTGTGCATTCAAACCGTTCTCGAAAAAAATGTTCAATCGTGAAAAGATAAAGAATTTGAATAATTGATTTTTCTTATATAGTTTATTCGGGCCTGAAGTTGAATTTTCAATTTTGTGGTTGTTTTTTTGTTAAAAATCAATAATGCGATAAATTGTATGAAACTCATTTTTAAGTAAATCAATTTTAAACCCGGATCTATTGCGTGATTTTCAATTTTTTTTTTTTTTAATTATTATTATTATTATTATTAAATCATTAGTAGTATTATTATCATTGGTGGATTTGTTCGAAAAGTGTGTTAAACCGCTCTTAGTATTAACAGAATTATAGCCAAGAAACGTAAACATGCTCATGATTCTTTAAAGTACCTGCTACATTCTGGTGACATTCGTTGGTCACATTTTTCTGATTTGCGTTATGCAAGGCTATACCTATAGGTCAAGATTGATCGCCAAACTTTGCATAATGTATTATGTTTGTATAACTTTACTTACCCTTGCCTACAAATGCGGGGTCACTCCTAATGTACCCTCTCAACTAGCTGGTGTAGTAAATTTAATTTTGTTTTCTTTTTCAATCAAATGGGTTTATAATGGCGTAATGTTTGACTACTGCGCGAGCAGAAAGGTGGGACGTTAATGATCGATTTGAACGACTTATCTTGATGTACCTATCAAATGATTCCTCGACACACAAAGTACAAAGGCTCGGGTTGTTAGTCTCTCACTGTCACTCTGCTACAGAATGCCAAAGGAAGGTGGGCTGTACTGACTATTGAGGATGAAATTCGGGATCCTGACCTTGACCTCCGTGACCCACCATCAATAAATATTCGTCATCATACCCAATTATTAATCGATCGATAGAGAACTAATGGACTGATCGCACAGTATCGATAAGGAATTCGCGCATACATTCTCTAACAATAGAGAGCGCATAAAGGATTTCAACCGTAAATTACAAGTCATTTTCAAGGTCGAAAAAGATGAGAAGGTTAAAAATTACATTAAGATGAAAAGATAGATAATTATGAACAAACAAAGATAAGAAAATTATTTTACTCATAGCATTAATTCTTTCCTGCGACTCCGACGAAAAATCGTCACACTTTGAGTGTCCCCCGCATCCTTCGTCGTTTTTTTTTCGAACCAATTTATCGGCTATTTTTATACTGATTTTTTAATTTTTTGTTAAGCCTTGTTATTAAAAGTTATGAATGAGATTTATTTTGCCGAGATACGTGCTTCAAATAACATAAGACGTTCCGTTTTTTGAAAAATAATTTACTTTCAGCGGTTCTAGCATGTAAGTCTACATTAATCGAATGGTAGCGCTCTGATGGCAGACATCGGCACTAGACGCTGAAGGTTCACCTTAGTGTAAAGTCCTGTTCAACAACCTTTATTCGCAACCTCACGCATCTTCCATCGGTAAAGCCAAAAAAAACTGGTTCCTCAGGGAAAGAAAATGAACAAAAATGTTAGTTTTTCTTAACATAAAAATAAAGTAAGTATATAGCGCCGACAAGTTGGAGTTTTTATATGCCGCTTCATTTGTCGCGTTTAAATTGGGCGTACTACAACTAATCCAGAGCTTGTTTAGACTCGTATTTTTAATTCACTATCCAGGGAAATCGGTGTCAGAGGTGTTGTGAAATGAGATGATGCGAGGCAGGCGACGAATGGGCGGGGTGGTAAGGCCGGTGGAGTGCGGATAAAGATGTTTTCAACACGGCCGTGCAGTCCTCCTCCAAGTTCCGCCTCGCGGTCTTGTGGCTTGTGTCCCTTGGGGGTCTTTCCAGTCCTAACGAGGTGTCATGACCGTCATCAGTCGCCAGCCAAAAAGAGGAGGGCACAAATCTGTGATGAGAGCGCTATAGTGTTGTCAAGTCTAACTCGAAGCAGAGAAATTTCATCCCGAACTCTTGAAAACTTCCGCAAATACTGTTCAACGTTCACATTTGTTTTTTTTTTTTGTTTTTTTTTTTGTTTTTTTTTTTTTTGTTTTTAATATTTTAGAATCCACGAACACAGGGTTAATTGTTCCTGGAATGTACAGATCTTGGCACTTGCTTCCAGGTAAAATGAACTGTAATGTAATGTTTGAAATTGTATGCATTTCGAAAGTTAAATTAGCCATCTATTGAGTGCACTGACGGTTTTGAACCAATCTTGAGAAAATTGGCGGTCCTGTGTTTGGAAAAATTGTACCACCACACAATGGTCTGAGATCGCTAAAAATCAGAACATAAATTTCTCACCAATCTCATTCACTAACCTTTAACCCTTTATGGATCAAGCCCGAGCATGCTCGTTTTTCTCCTCTGGTCTATTTCACATTGTTTCAGTCTTCATTCCGGATAAACACGACTATCGATTAAAACACTTCTCACAAGACAAGCTTTCTCCCGGCGCCTTCAATGCATCGTGTAGGCAATTCCAACTCCCCAGAGTACGAACAGTTAACTACCATCCCTATACACAAACGGAATAGTGGCTTTCTCTTGAACAAACCTGACCCTTAAAGGGTTAAGACTACTTGTCGTAACAGAGGAAACTTATGACAAGTAATTTAAACCTATTCATGTCCATTGTCCCTTTGAAAAAGTTTTCGATGATTTTCGTTAACCTTTTTTTCACTGATTTTTGGCAACTCCGTTTATTCAATAAATCCATGCGGAATTTCATATTAATTAGACAGGGGCGAAAGCGAGGAAACACTGAGTATCAAGCTTGTTAGTTTGGAAATGATCTATATTACCTGACATCCCGGACGCCACTTGCTAACGATTGCGTCAAGATAATAACAATAAATAATATGGCGTCTCATAATGTGAGTTACCCAATATCCTGGACCGTGCCGTCGTTTTTGGAATGGAGAATGAGGGGGTTAGATTGCAATTTGGCCGTCCTCCGTGGTGAAATTTGTAAATTTGAGGCCCCTTTGTTTTGGCCTGTTCATACACCCTGATTGGCCCACCCTACACAGGAAACTGCAGCGTCGACTCGATTGAAGCCTCCATCTGACTCACTCCAACTCCATTCGATTTGGTTCTAAAGGTGCAATACAAAGACTTTCCTTGAGACCTACTTGACTTGGCTTGAGAAATACTCGAGTCGAGTCGAGTCTAGTAAGGAAAATTGCAATTCAGAGACGTTCACCGGCAATTCCAGATGTGTTTTTAGAGCGTCTCCAAATTACTTATACGAGCCATAAACTGTAATAGAACGTTGCAAACCAAAACGCATGAAGATTTCTCGAGGCAATTTAAAAGGATTTTCAAGTATGAATTTTGTCGTGTGGATATGTGTTGTACTTTCTGAAAAGTGCAAGCAGAGTATTTGACGCAAAATCCCAAGCAAATAAATTAAACAATGATCGCGTGATCGCGAGGCGTCAAATATGCTGACTTGGGTTTTTCAAAAAGTACAACAGATTTCCACCCGACAAAACTCTTACTTGAAAATCTCTTTTAAATTGCCTCGAGAAATCTTAAGGCGTTTTGGTTGAAAGGTGGGTTTCCGAATTTCAAATTGAATCTGGAGGACTTTTCAAGTTCGAGTCAAGTCATTGTCCTGCAAAGGTCGTTTCAGGTGAGTTTGGTCGATGACAGTCGTCACTGCATGAGAGCTAAATCATTTTCTGTTGGCTTAGGCGACGACTTTGATGCGTAAAAGTCACGAACTCGTCAACTGCGCATAAGTAATGCGGAATTATCGGCTAACTCTTTTGAAACGACGTTTACAGAGCATTAGAGCTTACGCACGTAGAGTATCGGGATCTGACAAGCGTGCGCCTATGGGCCTGCTTCCAAAATGCATCAATACGCATTGGTGATGAGCGATTGTTAAGCAACAAGTTGAAACTATGGGGCTCTTGCAAACTTTTGATACTGGGGATTGAAGAGTTGATTCTTGCTTAAAAACCTGTAAAAATGACGATGATTACTGTAAAAATCACAAAATTCACTCTTAGAATCGGGCTTAGCGACAAAGAGATGACGCAGGTATCATGGGAGATTCCTATCTAAATTGAGACATATCTCTGTGTTTCCGTAGAGAAAGTGACAGAATAAACAGGAATCTCCCATGATACCTGCGTTGAGCAGCCATTACAAACTTGCTGTTACAGCAGTTATGTGAGTTTATTTCTGAATTTTAGACTTTCTGAGTGATTTTCGTGATTTTCGTGATTTTCGCTGGTCTCTACATCATGTTGGATTATTCATTTGCTCACAGCACAAGTTTGCAAAAGCCCCATTGAGGCCTTCTAACACGCTCAAATGGGTTTGATCAAACTGCAGGCTTGCCAACTTGACTTTTTAAATTCTAACATAAACTTGACCAAAATATCTAAAAACGGGTTTTATTGGTTGTATTTACGGAAATCGGCGAACAGATGACACACCATCCGGCATCCTTTTGTCAGAACTCAATACTCCAAAATATATGTGCGAGTTCTATGACAATATTTTATCGAGCAGTGGCGTAGCGTGCATTTGGCAACATTGTAATGTTCCCATTTAAAACCCATGATAAAGGTCGAATGCGAATGTGTTCACCGAACACCCATATTAGTTCGATATTTTCCATGGATTTAAATAGACGAGTTGCAACGTTGTCAAATTGCACGCTACGCCATTGGTTATCGAGTCGAGTCGATCGTCCGTAAGCAGAGTCTTGCGCTTAACAAGTTAGTGTGCGGAATGTTAAGCCCTAAAACTATAAAATTCCTATGGTTTCCATTTCCGTCTCCAGTCAAATCCAAGTTGGTTTCTTTCGTTTAACTTTGTCTGGCTCGCATGTCTAAATCCTTAAATCTTGGCAACTTTGTAAGCGATTAGAGTTGACGGATCCAATGCTCCCCGATGCGATGGGAGACGGTTGATCACGTGACAAGATGTAGGAGCCACGCCACCGCAGCGCGCAGTGCTGAGTGCAGACTCCAGAAGAGAAGAGCGTGATGGCACTTTGATTGTTAATCAAACAACCCGTTAACCATAATTCATTCCGTAGATAAGCACCCTCTATCGTATCCCTGTTCTCTCCTTTGATTCCCGCGTCGCAGCATCACTCCTCCGTCTCAAAATAGGTCACCAGAGTTATTTCCCCATTTTAAAACTCCCATACCCCCTCTCTGCGCCGCTTGGGTCACGATATTTTTTTTAGTATTGTTTTTACTTCGGAAAAGAGTCTCGACGCGACGCATCCGATGCGCGCGAATGCACTGTAGATTAAGCCCTTGTTTATTTGTTTAACTCATAATAATGTGTTTAATTAAGTTGCAATGATTTATGCTGTGTTGTTTTCCTCTGGTATCCCGTTTGGTTCCGCGCTTCGACTTTTTTTTTAAAAACTTTCTCTCCTCCTCCCCCCGCCACAGCTATTTTACTCAATTATCAACTTTCTCCACTCTCTTCCTGTATCTGTCTCCTCTTTTTCTCTCAGAATATTTCAATGTAGAGCTGTAGACCACGCTGGTATAGTTTTTGAAGTTGACACATTATTTACATTTTTTCAAGTCGAAAACTTTTCACTTGAAATCCTCAAAAGTCAAACGTTCGATCTGCTACAGATGATTTGAGTCTTGGGTTATTCTGAGTAAATTATAGCATCCTGTCACATTTTAAAACTGTGAACGGAACTTTGTTCCGTAAATTTCCATGATTAAAATTTCGCTGGGCACGAATTTCCATGAAAGTCCGTAGGAATTTCAATATAATCTTACGGAATCCTACCGGAGTTAGTCCCACTTAATTTTGGTCACGGAGTAAACTTGATGAACACTTTTGTTTTTACCAAGAGAAAAACTTATGTCTGGATTGTTTTCTGACTGCAACCCGCTGCAGTTTTGTTTGATATAGGCTCAAACCGACAACGTGGAAACCGCGTTGAGTTGAGGCGAGGGCGAGCCATGCCGTTCGTTTTTTGCTATGATGCACTCTATACAGGGTGTATCAAAAGTCTTAGAACGGCTCGATATCTTGAGCTCTAATTGAGATAAAAATATGCAGTTAACGCCATGCTTCATCATATTTTCCATTAAAGATTATTTTTTAGTGAGCTCCTTCTAAAGCGGGGGGGGGGGAGGGAGGATAACTCGACTTTTTCAAATGGCACCCGATATTTTGTGATAGCTCATTCGAAAGAGCTCGGCAAGAGAAGGAAGGTGTTGGCAGAAACAGCTACACTTTATCTCAGTAAAAGCTCGAGATACGTGGCTTCAAAGTAAGCGGGCCCTTAACTTGGGGGTGGCATTGGTGGCAACTTTGACTGACCGTTATTTTGCAACAGTTTGAGATAACGAGTTGCAGTTTGCACTATTTTGCTTATCTTCACCTGCTCTTTCGAATGAGCTACTGCAAGATAGGCGATACCACCTAAAAATTTCAAATTAGCTCCCTTCGCCCCCTCCTCCGAGGGGCCGGGGATGTTGCCATCGGACCCCCGAAAAAATTATTTGCTAGGATTGATGAGAAGAATGAAGCAAACCGAGCCTTTTAATCTCAATGGGTCTGTTGCAAACTTTTGCTACAACGATTAAGAGTGTTTAATCTGATGTAAAATCACCTGAAAAGTCCATTGGTAGCATTAGAAAGTCATAAAATGCAATAATAAACTCACAAGAGGCGTTTAATGAAATCCAAGATGGCGGAAAAATATCGAGCAATCTGTATGCATGCACCGTGAACATCCAAGGTTGGCCAACTTTGACAACCTCACTGGAGGTAGAGGTTATGTGTTTGTTTACGTTGTGATTGGTTGTGATCGATATTGTGAGGTTGGCTATCCTTGGATGTTCGTGGTGCATGCATACAATTTGCTCGATACTTCTCCGCCATCTTAGATCACATTAAACACCTATTGTGAGTTTATTATTGCATTTTATGACTTTCTGATGCCACCAATGGACTTTTCTGGCGATTTTACACTAGAGTATGCACTCTTAATTATTGTAGCAAAAGTTTGCAACAGACCCATTAAAACTTGGAATACATATTTTCAAAGTAAGGGGGTGGCAACTTTGAGTGACCGTCATTTTGCAATGATTTGAGATAATGAATCGCGGTTTGCGATTGTTTTCCTTTCTCAGCGAGTTCTTTCGAATGAGCTATCATAATATAGGAGATGCCATATGCAAAAGTAGAGTTATCTCTCGAAAGCTCCCCTTCCGGTTGGGGGGGGGGGGTTCGGACCTCGGGACCCTCTGGAAAAACCCTTTACTGTCAATGATAGAGAATGACATGACCTGCATTTCTTTTATCTTAATTTTGGGTCGAGATTTCGAGCCGTACGAAGACTTCAGGTACACCCTGTGTACTACACTCTGCATCGCCATGCACTGCAAGTACTTTACAGAGCCACAGAGCACAGCATGGCCACTGCATCGGTGCACGGTGCTGTGAAAGAGATGCAGCCCAGCCACGAGGTACATACAAGCGAGGATGAGGATGAGGAGGAGGCGGAGGGAGGTGGAGAAGGGTGGATTGGATTGGACGGAGGGGGGTGGGTTCACACCGGCTCTGCTCGCGAGTGGCGGCTGCAATTTCAAAGTATGAGCTGCAGCGTGTGCCCAGTCTTGCCAGATTTGAGGTTAAAATCTGTATATTTTACATTGATTCTCATGGGAAATATTCGGCCCAAAGCCGTATATTTGACAACACTGCGTGTGCCCCATGCCATGTCATGCCGTGGCCGAAGACGTATAGTCGTATAGTTGTACTGAAGTCGGATAGTGTTCAATGAAATCTTGAATCGCGCAACTATAAATATAACCGTTCCATGTGGTGTGTGTGTGGACGTGGACGGACGACGCAGGCGTTGCCAAACGTCGACGGGGCAGTGTTGCCAGATTTGGAAAAAAGACACACATTTTACCTTAAATTATGTTGGGAATTTGTATCTTTTCTGCAAAATTTGGCATCACTGCGGCAGGGTTGCCAGCTACCTGGAATACCGAAGAATCCATGTGTACTATGATATTTTCTCCGTGTCATCTTCAACGAGCTACAGTGAAAAAAGTCGAAGAGTAGATTTTACTTTCAGATGGTACAGCGTTATGAAAGGTTGACTCCTGTGTAAAATCGCGTGAAAAGCACATCGATAGCATCGAAAAGACTTGAAACCTACTCACAAACTCAATAAATGCGTCGAGCAAAATTCAAGGTGGCGGTCGATTGAGCGGGTCACAATGGGGGAGTCCCATCTAATTACAGCTTTCTCTATGATGATTAATCGACGAATCACTTTTAGCAGCATAGAAAGTTGCAATTAGATGGGACTTCCCCCACTTAAGACCCGCTCTTGCGACTGTAATCTTTGAATTTCGTTGTACACGCGTTTATTGCGTTTGCGAGTGGATTTTAAGACTTTTCGATGCTTTCAATGTGATTATCGCGCAATTTTACGTAAGAAAATTGGGCCTCCATAATGCCCAACAAAAGTTTGCAACAGACTCATTTTTGGATGTTTATTACTTCAAGCTCGATCGATGATGGTTCAATAATACAGGACTTTTCAGTATTCTTTACAGTCGTCCGGTTAATATTTCCAATCACGTGGTTAATACTCACGATCAGATGTTTTTTGTATTTTGTTGTTGCTGTTGTTGTTTTGTTTGTTTGTTTTTTTTTAAATCATCCAAACATCCAAATCGCTACGCACTTTAGGAGCCAAATTATTGGGCGGTGCAGGGAATAGTTATTTTAGTTAGGCTTGATGGAAGGAAAGTTCCCTAAATCTATATTTAGTGGCGTAGCGTAAAATTCGGCAACGTTGTAATGTGTCCATTTAAACCCATGTAAAAAGTCGAATGCAAAGGTGGTCACGGAAACACCCAATAGTTCGATCATTTTCATGGGTTTCCATGGACACATTACAACGTTGCTAAATTGCACGCTACGCCACTGATTTCATACACGGCAAAGTAAAATCTGGAAACCATTTTCCACCGTGCCAACTTACCAATTTTATAAAATCGAAATTCTCTGAAAGATCCTCATCCGGTTAATATTTCCAATCACGTGGTTAATACTCACGATCAGATGTTTTTTGTATTTTGTTGTTGCTGTTGTTGTTTTGTTTGTTGTTTTGTTTGTTATTCGCGAAATCGCGAGCGCATATAAATCTAAGAGCCAATCAGAAATTGACTATCGGATTTTCGTTCACTCTTTGAGCAATATATTGCGTAATTTTAGTGTATAAGATACACGATCGTATGAGATTATGCATGTAGATTATACAATATACAATATGTGTATAAAAAATACTTGTAAAAGATCGTTTCAGATTGCGATGTGAGTCAGTTTGTGGAAAAGTTGAGTACATATATGTGCAATGATGCATGCGTGTTATTTATTTGAATTTGTAATATTGTCGAAAGTTTCTTCTGCACTAATGACTGTATGTACTCATTACATAAGATTATTCACGCTATGATCACTTGGTCAGTGAATGTGTAATAATTTTAAATACTTATCCTGGTTTGGGATTGGGACCAATACAGCACTCTGTAATACATGGATCATTATTCCAATCGCCCTAATATTTTGGTGATAGCGATTTATCGCAATGAATCCTCGAAGAAAAAAGGTGTCTTAGAAGTATTCATTTTTACATAATTTAAGATAAAATCTGTTCTCGAGTGGCTCTTTGCAACGTTGCATGTTTAGAAGAAGCATTTTCTCGTAGAATATTTTTCGAGCACCAACACGGTCAAGAAGTTTAATGAATACTCGTAATATCAAAAGTATCCCAAAAGCACCGATACTGATGCTGTATCTATCTTCAAAACTAAACAAGTTAGCGATTTGATATTGGTTAGGTTGTGTCCAGTCACGATTGAAATCGCTCATGAACAATTTCACGCAGGCTCGGTTTTTTTGCCTCGTTTTTTGTCAACCTTTAAAGTTAAAAAAAAAAAAAAAAAAAAAAATTACAAATCCAATTAAAATTGGGTTGAAATTTTTTCCCGAAGGATTTGCACGATACTTAGACTATAACACATATGACAGAAACAAGCAAAATTTTCGCACCCGGATTGTTGTATCAAAAGACAGTATGTGTCCAAATAACTACTCTAAAACGCTTACATTTTGGTTTCAATTCGATTTACACTCAAGGAATTATAATTTTTGATTTAAGGTTCAGGGGCGTCATTTCAGGTTCGGCTGGGGGGGGGGGGCAAAATTATGATGATTTTTTTTTTTCACTCATCAATATTATTTTAGACACTCTACAGCCCTGCATATCCTATATTTAGGCCCTAAATTCCAACAAAATTCGTTAATGACCACCAAATTTTAGTGCAAAACTTTTTTCTTCTCAAAAAAAAAAAAAAAAAAAAAAAAAAAAAAGAGTCATCACTTTTTCACTTTTGGCCGATTCTTAGGGGGGACTGCCCCCCCCCCCCCCGCAAATGATGCTACACTGTTAAGGTTAATGAAGATGAGGCAAACAAACCAAAAACAAATTGCCTATGCTGCCTCACTCTGGGAAAGGACTTATATCACAGCGTAACTAACCCCCCCCCCCCCCCCCCCCCCCCCCCCCAATAGTTATAGCGCGTCGGTTGCGTCGGCCAAAAGGCCAACTTATTGCTTCCGATTAAGCTCATCATTAAAATTTGGTCAACTGACGAAGTTATGGCGCAGTTTGAAAAGAACAGAAATATGGGGCATAGTTGTAAGGGTCAGACATTTTTTTTTTTTTTTTTTTTTTTTTTTTTTTTTTTTTTTTTTTTTTTTTTTTAAAGAAGATGAAAGTAATTGATGAACTGAGAAAAAAGGTGCCTTTGGTTTTTTCCCAAGTGTCCCGGTTTCGGAGTTGCACTTGTGTTGTGACGTCACAACGCGGAATTCCCGTTTAAAACAATGTATTTTGATCCAAAATTGCATTTGCAAACTATGAAATCTACAGTTAGAAACCAAAGGCATCATTGTTTTCAGCTCACTGAGCACTTATATTTTCTTTATGTAAAACACCAACTTTCAGGCCCTTGCAACTGCCATCATATTGTCCCCCATACGGGTTTCTTGACGAATATTTTCTCATGGCGAAAAAGAAAGCGCAAAATGAAACTGTCCGATGCACCTTTCTTAGGACATGAATTGGCAACGCTGACAATACTACTTATAAACTTTACTATCGCTGTGTAACTCAAGATGATACAGATAACGCTCATCAGCTGATCACACCTACGACAACACGTGGGTCGTAGGTAAGCTTAAACTTTGTAATTTTGTTAAGAATAAGTATTCGTTATAAAACCCCCTCCCCCTTATAAGCTATCATAACTTCGTAAATTTTTAACCTTTGCTTATCTTGAGATTTTTCTAAAGCAAATGAGCTGATCTTTCAAACGCAATTAAGATCTGATCGCTAACTTGTTTAGTTTTGAAATCATCGTATCAGTCCCGGTGCTTTTGGGACATCCTATGTCCACCGGCCGAGGTCATAAACGCCTTGCGTCAGAGCCCAAAAATCGGCCCTTGAACCACCACCACCACCACCGAACACCCCCCCCCCCCCTCCCCGGGGGAAGTAATAAAGAGCTGCAGGCTGCAATAGTTCGAAGAAGGGGATTTTATGTTGTCTGACACACAAATGTAAGCCAATGCATCTCAGAAGAGGAGGCCAGGAGGGATTCCACGGGATTCATCCTCATCTTGTCGCTCCCTTTCCACTCTTTCTCTTGTGGCCCCCCCCCCCCCCGATCTGATTGTCTCAAGGGGATTTTGAAACCAGCTTTCAGTACTGAAGTGATGATGCATCTTAATTTGTTGAGTTTTGTTTCTTCTAATTATAATCGTAAAATTATCTGGAAGATTACTTATTTACGTAATAAAGCAAAGGGTCTAAATTCTGGTGTTTATTTTTTGTTTTTGTTTTGTTTTGTTTTTGTTTTTGTTTTATAAAGAAAGTAATTGTGGTACGTGTTTTTTAAATGAAAGTACGTGATGAGCTGAGCACGAAGGTGCATCTTCCTCTTCCTCTTTCCTAGGTGTTCTTGCTTCGGAGATACCTCTGTGTAAAGTTGCAAAAAACGGTGTGTGTTGTGACGTCACTGCGTGGAGTTCCCATTTAAAACAATGCATTTGTCACTGAGTGCAAAAATTGCATCTCATGCAGGAACTATGAAACCTAGTTGGAAACCTTGTTTTCAGCTCACAGAGTAAAGTTGACTAAAAAACACCAAAATTCAGACCTCTGCAACCATATCCCATTGTGACGCGTCCTGGCAAAAGGGTCCTTGACTTTCATTTTGTCAAAATTCAGTTGAAGCACAACGCGTAATGACTATATATAGCTATTTCAATGATCCCGAGCATCAATGTTTGAAATTGAATACTGTGAAAATTACACGAACAATAGTAGATTTGCCTCTTTTTGTTTTTAAATACACATAGCAATAAAATGCTGTCGGTACTACGCGGATAGTAACAGTGTAACATGTATACATATGTTAGGAAATATGAAAAAATATGTTTTCAAACATACTTGCTGATGCTAAGATAACCAATCATTGATGCTAAAAGATAACCAATCATCACACCAATGCAGATCCCCCCCCCCCCCTTTACTCTATTCAACAGACTTACTTTGACTTTTTATGAATGAAATGCTATCTTCGTATTGGTTTCTGCTGTGGAAGGGGGGGGGAGACTCGCAACGGTCTCTGATCGTCTCAATTTGAGAGCCTAAACTAATCCAACAGTCTAAATCGTCAGAGGAGTATAAAAGATTAGTTCTGTCAAAAATTGTCGCTTAGCTTTTGCATTGCCTAATGCAAGCAGAGTTAGTTAATCTGATTTTCAGGACTTCGGTTGACTCTTTCCTTGTATCGCACCCGTCACAAAAAATAATATAATTTAACCATTTATATCCCCTAGCTTTTGTTCTGTTTTTTATTTTTTGTATGTTCTTTTTCAATGATTCTTTTCTTCTTCTTCTTTCATGGTGACAAGCTCTCAACGCTTACGGATAAATGGTCAGTACCTTAAGAGTCTATGAAAGAAGTTTGAATGCAATTCTCAAGTCCGCGCTCTAATATTTGTTGTTACCAGCTTGGGGGGGGGGGGGGGAATATTATTAAATACTTGAGAATATAACGCTTTTTTTTTCTCTCCCCACCGCCTGCGTGGTATGATCGGATGAAATCCTCGCCAGCAGGGAATCAAGACTCTTCGGTAACTCAGGAAGCATGTGGAATTGCAGGGATTGGAAGTGAATGGGAAAGCATTAAGCCGTGGATTATTTTATTTCATTTCTCTCCCTCCCTCTCACCCTCCATCCTCCCTCCCTCCTCCCTCCCTCCCTCCCTCCCTCCCTCCCTCCCTCCCTCCCTCCCTCCCACCCTCCCTCCGCTCATGAGATCATATAGCCTCATACACAATGCATCGGATGCATCGCGGATGCATTCACTATGCTGCTAACTGCGCAGTGCATTTGCAGTGCAGTGCTCCCTTTCATTCGGTCATCAGCCCTCTCGTTTCCTCACCCCTGTAACGATGTATAGGGTGGGGCTTAAGTTATGTACGCACATACGCATAACTCCCGCCCAATTTGTCCTAATTTGTCGGTGTTTTTACAAAGAGGCAGAATTTAATGCAAAGTTTCAAAATCTCGGATTAATGTTCAATTTTCAGGGGCGTCATTTCAACTTTTGCCGGGGGGGGGGGGGGGGTTGAAATTTGTTTCTCTTGTTTTGCTCGTCGCACGTTGACCCTTGAAACACTGACCATCGCTGACCATCGCTGACCATAGCAATATCGCAATACATAAGAACGCTCTGCTTTTTAGCGTTCCTAAGTTTTGCTATCGTAGCTGTGTCTTCAACAAAGAAAAACTATGTTCAGTTTTCCAAGGATTACAAGTCGACCAGCGGCTTTGATTTCCAAAATGATCTGTGTGAATATTTTCCAAGTTTTGCAGAGCAGCAATAAAAAATTAAGTGGCGCAGCCAAAAATTATTTCTGGGGGGGGGGGGGGGTACAGCGATGCTCCTAATTATCACATACCCCATTTTACCGGGGAGTCTAAGGATATGGAATATTGGAATACGGCCGGCCAGGCTTAAAGGGATTTCGAGAGATCCCCCGGAAAATTATGAAAATTTGACCCGTGGAAAAACCCACTCATCAGAATGAGTTTTCGCAGAATCATATTTGAGTGAGAACCGAGAATAAATGTTTAGCGTATATAGACGCCCCCTCAAAGAAGGAGAACATTACTTTTATTGTTAATGACGCCGTCTCGACATTCCCCCTGTATTCCAGTGTTGAACCGAGAAACGTAAAATTTCCTCGGGGCGCCCCCCTCATTCATCAATAAGTGCACAGAACAACAACTTTGAAGTAAATACAAGAGCAAATCTGAATAGAGCTCAATGGAATTGTATGGAGAGGGAGAATAGAGGGAAAAAACGTGTGAAGAGTCGTGGTGGGAGGGGAGGGGTGGGGTGGGAAGGGGAGGGGAGACCTCTTTTCTCTGTTGAGAAGTTATCAAACGATGGATGCAGCAGCGGAGCAAAACACAACAGCCAGCAGATGCAATGCAACACCATAACTAACTTTGATAGGAAGGAGAGGAAGAAAAGGAAGAAGAAAGAAAGAGAGAAAGGGGGTGACAAGAGGAAGAGGAGTCGGAAGAAATGAAGAGGTAGAAGGGAGGAAGAGATAAAGAAGAGAGAAAGAAGAGAGAAAGAGGACGACGAAAGCAGTCGGAAGAGATGAAGAGGTACGTATACACTGATGAGGTGGGTAGGAGGGAGGCAATGATGCAATGTTGTCAGATCTGAAAACAATTTTGTTCTTTTTGTGGATAAAATTGAATTAAAAAATGAAGAACGAAACGTCCAAAAATGGTAACTTTATAAAAAACAAACTCATAAACGAAAAGAATACATTTAAAGAATACTATAATCCGACTAGTATATCAGCGCAAACAAAGCGATCTAATCTTTGTTAGTGTGTATAGCCGTAAGGACTACATCTGTTTAAAAACTTTGTATATGCTTCCCCAATTATTACGTTGTCAGCAAACTTTCTCGCGTTGAGATGGTACCACCAGTTTATGGCAATGAGCTATAACTTTAGAGTGGCAGCGGGCTGGTCCACCTTGTGCCACACAGGGTAGAAGGAGTCCTGGGAAAAAGCGGAATTTGGATGGCAGATTCCAAGGTTTGAGGTTAAATTTTGTTGGTCGTTCGAAATTTGGCGGGAATTTGGACGGCAGATTCCAAGGTTTGAGGTTAAATTTTGAAGGCCGTTTCCGGCGATGCCCGAGTTTGTTTACGAAACGACCGGAAACAACCTACAAACTTTAACCTCAAAATCGATTTTTACGGCAAGATGGCAGCGCACAAGGTGACAACAATGAACCAGCGGAACGTTCCTTGATGTGCCACTCTAAAGTTATAGCTCATTGGTTTATGGTCTCAAATTAACCAATCATAAGTGAAGAAAAATTACCGTCTTAACTACAGCAATGATGCATTTATTGCCATCGACTGCTGGGTTTGCTTTGTTATCTATAAGTCTGAAAGCTAATGTTTACGTCACAGATCTATGTTTACTTAATGTTTTTAAGAAAGTGTGTAAGGTTTTGGTTTGTTTGGTTCATGTCCATCATCTTTTATCTTTTTCGTTCGTGAGCGCTGTTTCTCTCTAAAACTCAAAAGTCTCTTAAGATTGTCAAAATTAAATTTCGCTTTTTCTTCAAGAAAACATAGAAACGAATAACTTAACTTTCATTTATGACGCTTATTGTTAGTCAGGTCGAAAATGTTTAATTTTTGAGTCGGAAACAGAGGTAGATAGCTCTACACTGAGGAACATTTCTGGTTACCGTGACAATAATTGTGTTAAGTACTTTCCTGTAACTGGAATCCCAGGAAATGCCTTCGGAGTTCCGGTTTCAATTACCCTAATGCCAATTAGGAACGTATTAAGTAGAATAGGCCTCATGTAAAATTTTGCCATAGAGTTGTGGAAGGTCGATTTATGGGTTAAATATCACTTGAAAATAACGTTGGAAGCATCAAATAATCTCAAAATCCTCTCACAAGACCCACTCTTGTTACGTACACTGAAAAAATTAAAAAGATTTCCAGAAGCACAACGGTATAGGTGACCCGAGGAAAAGGATAGTACCAGAATTCTTGTGTTTGTTCCATAGTTCTTAAAAATGTTAAGGAAATTCTGGTACCGTGGCGATATTCTGATAGTAACACCAGAACTTTCAGGTAAAGGTACTAGACTCTACTCGCTTCCATTGATTGAAGTGCTTCTGATAATATTACCAGAATATGGGAATTGTTTTTTCAGTGTGCGGTAGCCAGACATTTTTCCCAGTTTAGTAAAGGTCATGTGAGAGTGAGAAGAAGCTAGAAGATGACGTTTATGAACCAAACAATCCAACGTATGACACTTTGCCCTTTGGAGGAAACACCGCGTAAACCAGACAGTCACTGAAAGAGTCTCATATATGACCCAAGGTCGAACTCGTTCATTTCGAATTCATTGTTCCGTTTTGAATCCGCGCGATGCACGCGCATTCAGCGCTCCGTCTTACGTCACGCTGGACGAAACCGTTCTGGAGAGAATTTCCAACAATTTCTGATGGTTTTTGGCAATTTTTCAAAACTTCAGGGAATTTGACGGAGCGGCAACACTGCAAACGATGGCAACTACGGCACGGCGTGCGCCACGAACCGCGAACCGCGAACCACGAGCACAAGGTCAGTGATCTTAGATTGCGCACCTCTTGTCTCGTGTATCCCCTTTCCTGCACTTGGGCCGGACCCCGATCCCCGATCCCGACCCCCTCCTCCCCCGATCATAACCGGGGTCGACCTCCCTCCTCCCAATCCTCCCTCCCTCGTCTCTTGTACTCAAAAGTGCCCCCACGGTAGTTGATCTTATCTCCATACCGCGAAGTTTCCTCTCCCTATGCGATAGTTGCGATCCGATGTCTGGGTGTAAGTACCAAAGTGCATGTGCCCTCGACATCGAAGTGACGCGAACCTGCATAATTTAGTTGTCGTCAGATGAAACAATTCTCGACAGAATCATTCAGAGCGGATAATTATTCTCAAGCCTGAAATCTTGTGCACTGAAAAAATTGGAAGTATAAATTTTACCCTTAAATGGCTCCTGTGATTTGTACACGGTGGGTTTAATAGGACACCCAAATAAAAAAGTCAGCAATCCCATTGATGGGAGGTCGTTCTGCTGACTTTAACTCTTTCAGTATACCACTCCCGAGTAAACTCGTTTCTGCGATTATAGATCTGCCTCACGAAATTTCAGTTTTGTATTCACAGCAGTTACGACTCCAAACTGTTGATTGAAAAATAATGATTATTAGAGCGCCTTCAACCCAGTGTGTATGCGAAATCAGCACCACGGTGTAGGAATATTTATCTACCCACTTTATTTGAGCGAATGAGATTTGATTTGTCTTCGTAACTTGGTAGTTAAAGGGTTAAGTAACACATTTCCGTAAAAGTTAAAATAATTTCCTTACGGCTGATTCTTTTTTATTCGGGGAAAAATACCATGTTTGTTTTGTTTGTATTTTACCCATTTGTGTAGCCTTTTAAAACCTTTGCATGCACGCATTTTGTGATTGGAGTTTTTCTGAGATTTTTTTAGACCGTTCAAAAGAGGACAATTTTCTAAGAACTTTGATGGATCACTCGGCTTTTTGCTGAATGTCTATTTAAATTCCATTGAATCCCATGTTACATACAATGGTACTATGACTTTCAAAAGAAAGTATCCTGGTCAAAATCCACATTGTTAAATTTTTCTGTTGTTTTTGATAGAATTTACAATTTTTCAAGACGTACTATAAAATGGGCATTCTGCTAAGTCCTTGAGGTCTTGAAAGTCGCAGAACTTACCGATATTTGAAGAAGTAAATATTTTGACTTGGGTACTTTCTGTTGAAAGTCATAGTACTCATGTGTACCACTTCCTGTGAAAGGGTTAATAAAGCTTTGCTGTGAGCCGCCCTTTCTCACGTTTTTGCTTGTAGAGAAAAAACGAATGAAAAGAAGCTCCGTACGTCCTCTAGTTCTTGCAAGCAGACGCCCAAAAGAGCCAGTATATAAAAAGCACCACAACCCAGTGAATCATAAAACACTGACTTAAATTCTCTCTAAAATGTTCCAACACAGTGACGTTTGAGTCTTAAAAAAGTTCGTATTTCGTATTTATATCAAATTTCTGCAGCGAGGAGAATTTCATTCATCTTGGAAAAAAAGCTATTTACTGTTATAGTAGATGTATCATGGAAAATCTGGATAAACGGGTAATTTGAAAGTTGGAAATTGCTAGAAACTCTATAGCTATTTTGCCCTTGTTAAAATTGGGAGGCAATTTTTTTTTTCTTTTTTTCTTTCTGGTTTTTAGCAATACAGCGTACATTTATCCAATCGACATACAACTTTACCTACGTTGGTTGATGAGGAAAGTGATGTCAGTAGCCCATGAAAGCGAAACGTTGCACTAAAACTGTCTGTCGGGTGGCTGAAAAAGACTGCCTATGCTACGGTGGCACCAAGCGGCGGCTCCTGCACACAGAAAAAACAGGAAAAAGCACTTTGGTAGCGCTGACAAAACCTTTGGTAGAAAAATGACCCAGCAAAAGACTTTAGTTGAGCTAACCAAATCTTCAGTTCACCAAACAAAATGTCTTTAGTCAGGCGTACAAAACCTTTGGTTAGCTCAACTAAAGTCTTTTGCTGGGTCATTTTTCTACCAAAGGTTTTGTCAGCGCTACCAAAGTGCTTTTTCCTGTTTTTTCTGTGCAATTTGGCAACAATGTTTTCCCTCCATTTAACTCAATGCAAAACAATCTAAACGATAGTGAAGCAGCGCTCCTCCTACAATCGATTGTTTTACATAGATTCAAATGCAGGGAAAACATTATCGCAAAATTGCAAGAGCCGCCACCGGTGGAATCAGCAGACGGGTTATCCTTTTGCTTCTATAAGTGTAAAAGTGAGTTTTGGGAATTGGATGAGCGATTAGCGAAATTCTTGCCTCATTTTACTCGAAACGTCAGTCTGCTCAAAATGGATGCGAAAAGCAGACTCATCGTCAGTTTTGATAGTAAATGCTATGTGTATAGGTTTGTGCTCTTTTCGCAGAACGTATACGCATAGTGCCAACGAAGACTCTGAA
Organism: Trialeurodes vaporariorum; assembly: GCA_011764245.1. Classification (NCBI taxonomy): domain Eukaryota; kingdom Metazoa; phylum Arthropoda; class Insecta; order Hemiptera; family Aleyrodidae; genus Trialeurodes; species Trialeurodes vaporariorum. The sequence goes on from VMOF01000002.1 coordinate 61,614,896, forward strand.
TGGAAATCCATCGAAGTTCTTTCATCGTTAAAAAGGAGCTCCCTCGACTGCAAATAAACTCTATCTCAACCAAATTTTATTGCACTGCTTTGGGAAGCCAAAATTTCCTCGATCGGGAATCCCGTTTTTGTTTAGTCTGGTGCGGGGAAAATGTTTACTCTTGTCGTTCAATCGTCCGTATAGATCAATGGACTCAACAAATCTGTCAATTCGAAATTGTTTATCGTGCGTAAATATTTTGCAACTGGGCGAAATATTGAGGAAGAGGGGGAATAGAAGACGGCGACGACGAAGACAAGGAAAATGAATCGTTTTGAATTCCAACACTGATTGTGAGTCCCATGATGCTTTCGTGCTGGACTCGTGAAAAATTCAAGAGTTCTCGTTCTCGACGTCCCTAAAAATATTCTCGGCCTTTTTTCCACGTAGCATCGCTCAATATTTTACCATTAGAAGTGTTCTCTTCAGTGGCGTTGCGTGTAATTTGGAATTTGGCAACACTGCATTTCGTCCATTTGAACCCGTTCAAAATATCGATTTGAGGGAGTGAACTGTGCACTTCCATTTTCATGCGTTTAAATGGACAAAATTCAGCGTTGGCCGATTGTACGGCTGTGCGCAAAGCTATTGGTTCTCTTACAATAATGAGAAATGCGCCTTACATCATGTCAAGTAAGCTCCCCCTAAAAAATCCACATTTGACTATAAAGCGGATTTCCCGGAAAGAGCTCACGACATATTCGACAGAGGCGGAAATAGGGGGGGGGATGTCCCCCAGAAAATTTTGGAAACGAAAACGTTTAGCCATCTGGCCGTGCGATTTGGCTCATCGAAAAATTGTGGCTCTCATGTAACGTTCAAGGAGCAAAAACAAAAAGGTATTGCCTATATTGTAAGAGAAAAAGGCTCATGTAGCTCGATGGTCATAGTTTTTGGAAGGGGGGAGGACAGTTTTTTGCCTGCTCAGCCCCCCGCCGCCCCCCCAGAAATTTCAGATTGCCTCTTTTTCCAGAGGTCTTTTCATTTCCTCTATTTATTTCTTGCAGGCTTTCTGACACATAGTTTAAACAGTAGCGCAACGAAAAATTCTATACCTCTTTCTTTTCTCTATTGGACACTTATGTTAGACAAGGATGGACAAGGGGATAACATCCCCTCTTTCTATCCTTCTTCAACTTGAACATTTTAAGGGCGCACCCTGGTTGCGCCACTGCACTGTGGTCTGCGATCGAAAAAACGTGGCCAAAAATCAGTGAAAAAAGGCCAGTAGCGCAACGAGAGTTTCTTCATCTCTCTCTTTAATTCCTCCATTAAGAAACGTTTGTTAGACAAGGATGGACAAAGGGATAAAACCCCCTCTTTCTGTCCTATTCCTACTTATACATTCAAATGGGAAATGAGAGAGATGGAAGAGATCCTGGTTGCGCGAGTGAAAAAGGCAAACAAAAATCATCGTTTTCGACCTTTTCGCAGATTTGTTCAAATTTTTCCAGTAACATTGCTAGGCTTAAATTCCTTATTAAAAGTGTTCTCTGTCATTAAAATTGGTTTTAAAATTTTATTCGTGATAAATTTATGAGGAACTTACTGCATGATTTTTGGCCACTTTTTGACGATCCCAGACTACATTACATTGGTTTGAAGCAGTAATGTGCTCCTTCAATTTCAAAAGTAGGTAAGATCAATTCTTTCTGCAGGTCCTTACAAAGTCATACTTTAATTTTTGAGGTAGCTGTAGGTAGGCGTTCAGGTAGCAAACAAACTATGCAGCATCGAAGCGTAGCATTAATAATTTATTATACTTATAAATTGTAGGCGGATTCGAGTTCCTGCTCCTTCAATTTCTAGGGTAGGCAAATTCATCACTGCCATGTAGGAATAGTTAGCTATTCAAAGTACTGTGTGTACTTATACCTCTTCAGTATACAGGGGCGCGATCAAGTTGAGCCACTCGAAGTCATCCTTATTGTTAGGTTCAACCGATGCCTAGAATCTACTCCGCCGACCAACAGAAGCAAGCATTCGTGAAAAGTGAGATTATGCTAATTATTCATGTTAAGTCCGATTTTTCGCCAACTTGATCGGGCCCCTGTAGAACTTGAGTAGAACCGGGGTGATGCAAAAGATATTGAAAACTGAGTGGGGTGTAAGTGAATACGAAGGTGTAGAAAGAAGAACAATAAGTGAAGTGAACAACAAGTGAAGTGAACAACAATTTGAAATGACCGAAAGAATTTTATTATTCATTCAATTGTTTTGGAAGTTGTTGAAATGGTAGAATACAGGACTGCTACACTTCTGTGTATACTATCGGCTATCAAAGTAAGTTCATCTCACTATTCGGAAGTATGATCCGTATTCTGAAAAGTTCAAGATGGTCAAATTTTAATTGATTTTGCAGAAAAGATTTGCGGAGTCGGAAAAGTGAAGAAACACGGAAAAGAAACTACGGTGAAAATAACCATACGGATACCTGAGTTTGGCACTTGCTAGATGTTATGGTAATGTTAACCAGAAGTATACTATGTTTTGACTAGGTACTAGGTGATGTTACCTGATTGCATGTCGAATTTACTCAAAGTATCGGTAAATGTACCTTACTTCTGGTCAAGTTTACCATAACATCTAGCAGGTACCAAAATCAGGTATCCGTATGGTTATGTTCACTAAACTGTTTTTTTTTTCCGTGAAATTCAATGGAAAAGATCACAGAATGACGTTAAGTCGTACTCGCTAATTTTCCTTGACGAAAAGGGCAATGGACATTTCGGGACCGGAACAGACAGACATCTCGGCAAATTTCTAGTGCGTTATCCAGCTCGTTTCCGCTCTTCTCGTTGGTTATTAAAACTGCCATAGTTCGATGGGATGGTTAGAGTCTTAGAGACTTACAAAGTGAGGTTGTAGCCTCCTGCCGGGAAAGGGATAAAGGTGCGGGGGAGGGAGGCGGGGGGCGATGGGGGAGGAGGCGCCGCGTCACATTTGATGAAAATCAGACATGTCTGGCATGTTACGGGTACGGGAACGTGAAAACGTGAGAATAACACGGGTGGAGGGAGAGATCCCCCTCCTTGTCCATTCCCTAGACGTGGTGGTAAAGCGCGTGGAACGGTGGCGGTGGGGAGTGGTTTGAGAGGGGGAGAGAGGGGATTGCGATGCGGCGGTGTTAGCGATGCAATTTTATCGTGACCCATATACAAATAATATCATACACTCGATAGAGCGGCTCATACGGTTTACACGGTAGCCGAGCAATATAAAAAGGAATATTTATAAATATATATTTAAGTCTAATAAATAAGCGTCCATTTTTATTTTTATTTTTATAGTGGCGAGAGAAGTTTAAGGAGAGCTGCGCGAGCAACAGCACGGACGGACGGACGGTCGGTCGGCATACGTCAGGGGGTGGGAGGTAGGTGGCCGCGTCGGAGGGGGGGGGGGGGGGGTCGTGGGTTTGAGCTCGGTGCAGGCAGGCAGGTGAGGGTGAGCGGGGAGGGGGTGGGGAGAGGAGTGCGGTATATGCGTGGGCGAGCTAATATTGCTTCTCGGTTCTCCATTCTGAAATATGGACCACCTTGTTGGACTTAATAAGCGTTGTAAAAGTGCCAAATGCTGTTTTCTACTATGTGTACAAATAATTCAAGAAATGAGATACCAGTATAGTTTTTAATGGACGATGCTGCGATGATGCCCCGCGTCGCTGTCGCCGTTGCCGTCACGCGTCTCGATACGACGCGCGCGCGCAGTAGCCGCGTCGTCGCCGGGAGCGGGGTCCCCCCAGGTCCCCCCTGTCTTTAGATTTGACGTGCGGATGGTGACACGGGGCGCGGCCGCGGTTGCGGCGGGGGGGGGGGGACGCGAGCGCGACGCGACGTCAAGCGGCCAAACGCAACCGATGAATTGACGCACGTTCACTCAGCAGTCAGCGAGCGTCAGCCTAGTCCCAGTGTCCAGCTGTCCATTCTGCCTAGCGGCGAGGGCCCGCTGTCTGCCGTCATCTGGTACCGTAGTGGTATGCACATTGGTCTATGGATAGTAGGTACTACCGAACAGAAATGGGCAAATGAGGGTATTATCGGTTTCAAGATTACTGTACACACAAAAAAATTATGATTCAAAACCATACTTTTTGGTTGGTTTTGGCCCCGAACTCAAGATAAACTTTGCTTGACGTCTGGCTAGCTACCCAAATGTTTAAGGTTGAATTGAAACGCTCGTTTTATGATGTCTAGTGAAGTTTACCCTCATGGTTGAGCTAAGGCCTAAATCAAATTAACCAAAAGGTAGTATGTTCATCAATTATTTTTTTCGTATGAGGAATCGGTTAACGTCAAATCTTTGGATGCGGTAACTAAATGTAGTCCTTATACAGATGTCAAATAAACCAAATCCATGTTATGTTTTTTCTCCGCCTTTGACCAATCAATAGTCACTATTCTCTGCACTGAGATACATTTGCCTGTTAATTCAACCGGACGTCTGTTTAATACTTATTCATCCGGAATTTCTGTTTTTTGACCGGAATTCCTGTTAAAGGTACTGGAATTTCTTTTTGATACAACAGGAGTTAAGTAAGTATTAAGCAGACATCCGGTTACGGCAGCAGGAAAGTTTTCTTAGTGTGGAAAAAAACTTATACTTGTCTAAATTCTAATAATGCTCTCAGAATCACAACAATGTGTTAACCGAGGAGTTACTAGTGTTTTTACCAGAAAATATTGGTGTTTCTACTGGAATCTTATCTTCGTATTAGGTTTTCCTCAACATTTTCAAGAATTATCGTTCAAATACTAGAATTCTGGTGATTACATCACAAATATAACGGAGAATAAGGGTTTACTAAAAATGACCAGAATTCTAATGAAAAGTAACCGAAAATTAATTCTAGCAATTTTCAGACGAATTCTGGTTGTTTGAACTATAGAAATCTGGCCATTTGGGCCAGAAGCTCTGGTATTCTGCACCAGAACAATCTGATGAAAAACAGAATCCTACTTTGGAAGACAAGAATTCTCGTGAAGACTATCAGAATCTCTTTTCGGGAACTTTTTACTCGAATTCTGACCATTTTAGTGGAACATTTTTCTCCGCGATCCTCGATTCACTTATCACATATCGTTGTGCTTCTCTGATGGTAATTTTTTTTGTTGGTAAAAATTCGTGTATATTAAAGGTATCGTCAAGCGTTATTTTGATAAAATTGCTTCTGAGTTGTAGGAAGGATATTTGCCTAATTTCTTGGAAGAGCACTCCGACACCCTTCTTGCTAGGGTTGTCTCCTCCAGGGGAACCCCCCCCCCTCTCACCGAAATAATCAAAGACTGTGTTGCTCTCTCAGAAAAAAATCCCAAGTTTCCGTCCTGTCAAATGTGCCGAAAATTGTAAGTGGTCCCTATTTTCCTGTCTTGAAAATTCTGACGATTTTTTTTTTCTTTCTGAAGACGATTTTAGAATGGCTCTGGTTGACAGCATCGGAATATTGTTTAAATTCGTTTGAATTCTTGACGGAGAATATTTCCGTGCATGATTTTTGGCATTTTACCCAGAAGTTCATCCACGTGCATAAAAATAAACATTTTAAATAATCCCTTCCGAAATTCTCGAATCTCTCTTTCTCTCTCTGTCTCCCTATCTCTATTTCTCTTTCTCTTCCCCTCTTTTCCTCTGCTTCCTCACTTAGTCTTCTCCCCCTTTCCCTCTCCCCCCTGTTTTTATAAATAATAATTAAAATAAAACTTGCCGAATTTCAATGTTTTTTACCTGTCCTCCTGTTGGAACCGCTAATACAGGGTGCACGGACTGGGAAACCCCGAAAATCTCAGGAATTTTGGCTCTACCGGAACAAATCTAGAAAATCCTTGGAAACTCGCTAACTTACTATCGATCAGGCCAGGAATTTTTTATCTCATTTTAACTCGATGATGGAACTGTGAAGGAAAAAAATCATGCGTTATTCAACTTTTTAGTGTGTTTCTTCATGCTATCAAAAGTAGTTGCATTTCTAACATATTTTCTGTTAGAAGTGTGACTAAAAAGTGATCAGACCCACAGAAACTCAGTGTTAAAAACTCAGAAAAAAATCAGGGAGCTTCGAAATCCAATTCTTGCAGACAGACACCGTGCGATAAAAATCAGCCGATAAAAGTAATAATGCCATATTCTAGCTCAGATTTGCACTGTTATTGGCGTATTTAACCTGAGGGGCTTGGTGATTTTCATCCCCACCCTCCCGAGCCTCCCGTGTTCCGAAGCTTTGTGAAAACTATACTCTTAATATGAATGAAGCGTCATTTTTAGTTGTAACGGTTGAGTTCATATTTCAGATAGCTTCCTCAGTTTTTAGTAACCAGTAAGTTGTAGCGATTTACGCGTTATTTATAGTAATTGCGTGATTTCTCTTAAGAATGGAGAAAACGTTTGATGAATTCTCCAACTTGTTTCGTGTTCCGATGTTTTAAATAGTCCTATGACATGGGTTTTCTATTCATGCACGAAGAGAAATCATTCCTTTAAAAACAAGGAAACTCGTTTACTTGTGACAGTTTTCCTTGCGCGAAGTAAAGTTCTGATGATTGCATGAAGGAGAATCCCTGTCACAACAAGGAATCTTTTACTTGTAGCAGCATTTATTTTCCTTGAGTTAAAGGATTTTACCCTCAGTCAATATTTCGCAGTGCAGTTTCTTTAACACAAACAAAATACACCTTGGATGAAAAAAAAGAATTCTCTCAGTGTGTCTTCAAAGATTCTTCAAATCTGCATACCACATTTACGCACTGTATCCACGTCTGACTATAGAGTTAGCTCGGTTGCCAAATCAAACATTATTTTTTAATAGCATTGTGACTGAAAGAGTCCTTGGTAAAATGCTCCCCTTTTGCGTAAATGTTATTTTACGCGTATGGGGATTTGAAATTTTGAATAGTTTCCACAAATAGTCATTTTGTGCATGAAATTTCGCACTTCTGATTGGCTAAATCAAATCCGAATGCTATTCGGCGAATGGCCAAGTCTCATGGTCCGCAGGTTGTTAAAGCGTGTTGCGTGCTAATTATTTGAAGGCGCACTACACGTTTTAATACCAGCGAAAAATAGATAGCGTGGCTTGCTTGGTACTGGTATAGCGTCAAATTTTATAGCTCAATAAGCTTGGGCTCATATAAACGCTACGATAGCGCCCATCAAGAGATCACCTAGCGTTCAATCAAAATCTGAATCATCCACAATTCAGTCAAACCGATTAGGCAGCGTTCAATCAAAATCTGAATCATCCACAATTCAGTCAAACCGATTAGGCACTAGTATTTCAGTGACGCCATCTTTGGTTGTCTTTCAATGAGCATGATGCCAATTTGGAAACCCTACCCTTCGTGTCATCGGCTTTGACGCACTTGTACCCAAGTGTCAGTGAACTATTTCGTGCTGCATGATAAAAATGAAATAGTTGGAGGTCTCGGAATAATTTATTTTGAATGGAGGGCGCAGCGCAGGTCGCGCGCGAATAAAGGGTGTCCAGCCTAGACACGTGTGTTGTGTACTCCCTGCCCTGCCCCCTCCCTCTTCTTCCCCGACGGGCGAAGACTCTTCAAGTCTTCATTCAACCCCCGTTCCGCCTCCGCAGGGGACACGATGAGTGACTTTCAGTGGAGCGGAATGGTCGCAGAACTTGAATTCTCTCCCCCTCACCTCCTTCTTTGAACCCCTTTTACTCCCCGTTTTCGCTACCGCTTTGATACCCCCTTGCTCAAATGCAGGGTCGGACTGAGATCAAAAGGCCCGAAGTGCTACGTACAAACTATAACTATAGGGAACCAACGAATGCAGGGTCTGGGTGGAGCTCCCACCCTCCCGTAGCTAATTAGAGGTGCTGAGGCTAGATTGTCTTCTGCTTTCGGGAAAATTTGAGGTTTGACGTTCGTAGGAAGCTGTGTATGATAAACTGTCATGGCAAGATTTGCTGATTGATTTTCTTCGTTCGGTAAAAATGTTTCAAGGTGCTCTTCAAATTATCCCATTTTTTTTTTTTTTTTTTTTTTTTTTTTTTTTTTTTTTTTTTTAAATAACGTGTGCGTATGCCTTCCCTTAGCCTGTAATGGGAATATATTTCGCCTTAATATGGTGGGAATTCGAATAAAAAGTTCTGATTTGAAGTTTTGGCATTTTTGACAAGAACTACGGTATTTTTAACCGGAATTCTAGCCTTGTTAGCCTGACATTCTGGTGTCTATAATTATGTCAACATTGATCTGTTATATACATATGTAGACCTGTAGGTAGCCTCTGCACTGCATAGAGATGATAAAGAGTTGTCGCTGAGGGAGTTTACCTAGGGGGAAACCCCCTGTCCTAGTGATTGAAAAACGAAGAACTATAGGTAAGTGTGAGGCAATGAACCGAGTACACGAAAGTATCAAAAAGTGGGCGACAACAGTATTTTCGCCCCAGTCTGGATGACCCCCCCCCCCCCGGTTAGTTTTTTCTGAATACGCGCTTTTGGTTGTCGCTATTTTTCTCTTGCTGACTGAACCATCGAATTCAACGATTAATTGTACACTGAAAAAAAAGATTCTTCTGGTAATATTTTTTGCTGCTAATGGTAATCTTTTTGGATGCTTCTGGTCATGACAATATGGTGAGCCTAAGTAAGGGATAATACAATCACTAGAATTCTATTGTTTGTACCATAGTTCTTGAACATTTTCAGGAAATTCTAGTTCTATGGCCATATTCTGGTATTAACACCAGAATATTCTGGTCAAAGTATAAGATTTTCTGTCGCTCACATATATATGTGTGCTTCTAGTAATATGACTAGAATCTGGTATTATAACTATCGCTTTTTTTCAGTATAGTGAATTTCCAAAATAACTCGATGAGCCCACAGGAAAACACAAAGTCATTCCTAAGCGAAATTAACTGACTCTCGAGACACTGTCTGTGCTCATTACGGATGAAAAGTACCGCTCCCATTTCTACTGAAAGTTTTTTATAATCCCTGAATTAATAGACGTTTCAGCGCAGTCTATTATGCCGGTTAACGGCGAAATCTCGATATCTGTAACCGTTGCGTTGCGGCGAATCTGGGATTTCGCTGTTTATTCATTCCTACTTTGTTGCTTATTAGTTATCCGATATGGTCGACATAGTTTTATAATTATTTAGAGCTGCAAGCATTTGTTTCACGCCACTCTTTAAAAAAAAAAAAATAAACAATAAACCCCGAACTCCGACGCCCATCAATTAATCCCTCTCCAAATTATTCGCGGAAGCAAATCGTTTCTCTCTCAGTTTACTTTTAATTTCCCCGGCGCGATCAACCCAATTAAATATGACAAATGCAACAGTAAATTGAAAGTAGGGGTTGCGAGAGATGTCTGTCTCTTTCAATTGGTGTCCGGGGGGGGGGGGGGGGAGGTGGAGAGTTTGGGGTTCCGAGGATTGAGGATTGAGGATTGCTTGTCACGCGACGAGTCGTTTGGCGTTCCCCACTCCCCGGCAAGTTCCTATCGCCCATCGTGTCTAGACTGCAGACAGGCGGAATCCGGAAGCAAAAAATTTAGAAGCAGCACAATTCCCCAATTAGTCTGAAGGATTTAAAAATAAAGTACGAACCCAAAATTCTTGTGAAATTTCGGCCTTCAGCTCCCCAGCTGTGTCAGCGATATATTTTTGCGACAGTTTCTTCTTTGCGCCGTCTTTCCCTTCAGATTGATTGTGTTGGGGAACAGGTGTATACCGCAGTAGCGTATGGGCAGTGCTTATGGGTACCGCAGAGTTCAGGGTAGTGAAGTGGTTGGTTCTCCAATACCTCCGTGACTATATGTACTATCGACGAATTAAATATTGTCGCGAGATTCTCACACATTTTCAGTGATGGTTGTGAGTGTGGGACTGATCTGCAACGGCTTTGCCGCCTAACCCGCACTGGCCTCTCGCCTCTAAAGTGTAATACGAAAAGTGGCCGATCCGGAACTTTGAAGGATGAAACTTACTATCTCATGAAAAATTCGCGACAATCTTTAATTCGTCGATAGTACAGTGACTTAAAAAAATGAAGATTACTAGAAGCAAAATTTGTCAGCGGAGAGAATTTGTGGTTTACTGATACCCAAATTCTCGCATTCGCACCAATGCTCTTGAAAATTCTGAGGAAATGCTAATACTTTGACCAGATTGTGTTAGAAAAACCAGCATTTCTTGGGGATTGTACTAAAAATTCCTCACGCCTCTGTTGACAAATCTTTGTACAGCCAACGAATTAAGTAATGTCAGTCGACTCCTTAGATTTTGGTTCAGATATAGGCAACCCGCAATACTTAATTCTTATCACAGTGAATGGATCTGTTGCAAACTTTTGCTACATCGATTAAGAGTGTTTAAACTGATGTAAAATCGCCCGAAAAGCCCATTGGAGGCATCAGAAAGTCATGAAATGCGATGATAAACTCACAAGAGGCGTTTAATGAAATCCAAGATGGCGGTAAAATATCGAGCAATCTGTATATGCATGCACCTTTAACATCCAAGGATTGCCAACGTTGACAACCTCACAGCTTCAGAGGTTATGTGTTTATTTACGTTGTGTTTGGGTGTGATCGATATTGAGAGGTTGGCTATCCTTGGATGTTCGTGGTGCATGCATACAAATTGCTCAATATTTTACCGCCATCTTGGATTTCATTAAACATCTCTCGTGAGTTTTATACTGCATTTTATGACTTTCTGATGCCACCAATGGACTTTTCACGCGATTTTACATGAGATTGAACACTCTATAGCGCTGTATCAAAAGTGTGCAACAGACCCATTCAAGAATTGATAGTTGCCTGAGCCAAAATCTAAGGAGTCGACTGACATTATTTAATGCGTCGACTGTTCTGCAAATATTATTAGAATTTATTAATCCCCCCCCCCACTGTTTAAACTTAAAGGCCTAAACATCCATTTCGAAAGTGCTTCATTTGTGTGATGCAGTGCACTGAAACAGTGTAACATGGAGTACAAATCAAACGACGATAAAAACTTATTAGCATCAGAATTGTGATTTGAGGTGAAATTTCTGGGGGGGGGGAGGGAAGGGGGGGAGTGGGTGGAAGGGGAGGGGGAGGAGGGGAGAACGAATAGGAGCACAATCATTACTGCTCTAGGGCGATTTGCTCGTCATCCAAAACTTTAACTTGAACGACTTAGCGGCTCAATGATTTCAATTTTGACGAGATCCATCGTGTTTACCGTATTTTCATTGTAAACTTCGCTCATTTATTTCTCGTCCGTAACAAAAATTTGTGTTGGTTGCGCATGTCGCCATCATGATGACAGCTGTGACGTATGATAACTATAGCTGAGTCCTCAATCAGTCTCTGTCTGTCAATTGTAGAGTCATCTATTTTAATCACTGATTGGACGATTGTCTATAAGCGTTAAAACCCCACTACGATAATGCCCGCACAAATTCAACGATTTCTTGCAGAATAATTTAAATATACCGTCAACATTCTAGTGTTAGAATGTGATCGTGAATGTTTCAAGACTACAGACATTTTTTGAATTTTCCTGAAAAGCTTATAATCTCAAAAGTAAAATCTGTGGGGTCTTACAAATCATTTTAAAAAATTTCCGAGCAAGCAGTTTCTGCGGTATTCTGAGCTCGGATTATTTCTCCCTGCGCCCTGAACAGTACTTGCCTTTCGATTTTTGCATAGTTTAAATGATTAAGTACTTACTTTAAATATCTCCATTTGAAATCCTTCACAATTAGTATAAGTACACAATCTTAAAGATGAATCGTGTATACCTCCGCGGGATAGCATGTATGTATTTCACTGTTCCCCATGGGCGAATACAGGAATTTGTCTCCGTCTCTCTCCATTTGAACGCGTGCGCTAGAAAAGGATGAAAATAGGAGCTAAAGTCTCGTGATGGCCTCTTCTTCTACCTAACACATGTCTTCAAACAGCCGGAAAGAGAGAAAGACAGGCCTGTATAAGCCCATTGCCCTCGCTGTTATATCCTTCGCGCATTTTTTCACCGCCTTTAAACTCTCTATTTCTCCGAATTTTTCGAATATTTTTAGGGTGGTGATCGATTACAAGATTACCAAGTAATCGTAATCGTCGTTTTTATGAAGGTGATTTTACGGTAATCAGGGCTGATTTTTTACAAGTCACCCATATCATATCAGTTGCAGAAGAATTAAAGCTAATCGATATGACCTCAAAGTTTATTTTAAATCTGTGAAGCTTACGTTTAACCACCATCGAAAGGTTTGACCGATTACTTGAAGTAATCGTGTAATCGATTGCACTCCTATTTGCCCTACTCTGCTTCCTAAGCTGCTACAACAATTAATAACGCAAGCGAGTTTTGCCCAAATCCTCTCTCCCCCCCCCCACAATGCATTGTAGGTGTGGAGCCCTTTGCAGACTGAGCCCGCCCTCGCTCTGGAAGAACCCCTCCCCCCAGTGCAGTGTGGGCCTTATCTAAAACAAACACTCTCGCCGCTGGTATTTTTCGATACAGAAATAAATATGTACGATTGAGGACGTTGCTGGAAAAACGACACTTGAGCAAATTTCGCATTTCGAGAAAAACGCGTTTGAAAGTTTAAATTGTGTGTATCGGCTAAAATATACCGTGTATGTTGATTTACAAGGTCACGTTTTGTCATTGATATCCGAACGATAAGAAAACAACCAATTTTACTTATTCCAGTGTTGTCAAATCTCCAGAAAAGGGCAAAACCTCTGTTTGGGTTCGTGTGTCGTTTTAATGGAATTTAATTGCGTGTTTTCGCCTCCACCTCACAGAACGGGCTCAGGTTCCGAGGTTTGGGTACTATCGGTGTCTAGTCATCCATCGTTATACAACCGAAAAAACAGTTCGGGTGAGATGAGGGTCATTCTATAGTAAAGTGGACGTGATATGCAAAAATTGAAATTTAAAAATTAGTGCCTGGCAGTCTTGTTTTGAATTAAAATGCAACCAGAGACGAAAATATTATCTAAATCTAACAAAGTCAAACAAGTTGATGTTACAGCAGGTTTGATGTGTATTTTCAATGACGAAATCACACGCGTCCCGCCGTCCCACCCGTTAAAAAAAACTAGCTGTCCCACCCGTTACGCTATACTTTTTAATTTTTTTAGAGAAAAATAATTTAGTAAATGAAAAAAACTTTATGTAGGATCAAAGCTTACACCCTCACCTTTAACATTTATTTTTTCAAAATTTTATCTCTTCAAAACTCACAGAGTTTCAACTTTTTCTGAAGCGATTCAAAAACCTTGTCCACTTTCTGTCCGATCCGTTACACCCTTATTTTGCTCATTTTTCAGCTTTGGATAGGCTTTTTTTAAATTTTGAAAATCTTATCACTATGTAGAGAAGTTAAGAATTTTCTGTTAGTGGGATAGTTTTCTCATTTAAATGATTAAAAAGTTGAAAAAAAAAATTACTTCAAAGTCGTCTGAATGTCCCACCCGTCACAAATTAATGACCCATAAGAAAAATTAAAATGCACAATCGTTGAGAATTCTTCACCTGAATCTCATAAAAAAGTCGCTTTTACAAGCACCATATTTACTGAAATACCGAAATACCGCAATCTACAAACAAACTCTACCTAATGTAACTATTCTGCTTTCTCCCTCTCGTTTTTTTCGTTCTTTCTTTTGGTAACAATAATTTCTCAGGTTTTCGAAAAAAGAATAAAAAGAAAAAAAAAGAGGAGAAAAGAAAAAAAATTTCCCGAAGTTGGCAACGTACCATGAGTGTGTGTGTTTGTAACGCGCGTCTGTACGTGAACGTGAGGGACGTTGAGAAAACTCAAAGAATGATAGTCTCCTTATTTTTAGTCACGTTACATTGTTAGTCTGGGCGGCGGCTTAGAGTGGTTGAAGGGGTCGAGGGGCTGAAGGGAGGGGCGGGAGGAGGGTGTTCTCGACTCGGTATGCCAGATTCTTTCGCAACTTATCCGAACGTTATAATTTACGGACACTCTCCCGTATTTATTCCGCGGTCCGGTATGTATACAGTTTCAACGAGTTCTTGCGGCTGACTTTAAATATTTGTCGCCAAAATTCATATCTGAGGATAGAATAACATAACATGAAATATAAATGCAAGTGATTTATCGAGTTATCCTTCGTAATAGTCATGATTAAATATTTCCAATAAAACTTTAGAAAATCTGGAATACCTCGGAAAAACAAAATTTAAAATCGAACGGTTGATAATGCGTAAAAAAGTCACCCCCCTCCTTTCAGGTCTTTTGCTTTCTTTTAATCTTCATAGCCATAATCTTACCAGGCTCACTTTTCTCAAGAAGCCAGTGTAATGGGGCAGTTGCAAGGGTCTGAAATTTGATGTTTGAAGTGAGCAAATGAAAGTATGCAGTGGCGTAGCGTGTAGTTTGGCAACGTTGTCATTGGTCCATTCAAACCCATGTGAAAGGTCGAACGCGAAGGTGTTCACCAAACACCCAATAGTTCGGTATTTTTCACGTGTTTCAATGAATGAACTGCAACGTTGCCAAATTGCACGCTATACGCCACTGCAAGGATGCCTTTTCGGTTTCCAGCTAGGGTTCGTAGTTTTGCAATTAGCGCAAAATACTTATTGAATTAAAAGAAAACTCCGCGTTGTCAATGTCATGTCACAACACAGACGAATTTATGCAACTCTACACCAGTAGCGGCCCGTGAGTTTTGGCAACCATGCATTTTTCCCACTTAAACTTAGGTAAAAAATCGATTCAAGCGGAGGCTGGCAGCCTCCTCAAGTTTCGATTGTTTTTCATGTATTTAAATGGGATAAAAACACTGTTGCCAAACTGCACGAGCCGCCACTGCTCTACACACACGTGTTTATTCCCGAAACTGGGACACTATAAGAAAAAATTCCAAAGCACCTCTGTTCTCGCAGCTCATCAAGTACCTATTTTTATTTTCTTTCTAAAAAACACACAATTTCAGACCTTTGCAACTGCCTCATCTAGAAACTTATTTCGAGCTTAGGATTAATCGACAAATGGATCAGCTCGATAAAATTACTAAGGTCTCAGTCGGGTGATTTTGAAAACTGACGAACCAGCTGTCTTTAGTTCAAAAAAAGTTTCATAGTCGCTTTTCGTAAGGCGTGAAAACCAAAAATTCATTTTGCCTTCTTCATCCTTTCCAGTCTATTTGTCTGTAAACGTTCTAAATCTACCCCCTTGAAACAATGTTTTGCTTTACTTTTGTGTCAAACGGATTGTTATAAGACTTGTCAATGAGTGATGCTATTGGTCTACAATTGTAAGACTTGGCCGTTGCTTTAGTAACCATATCATTAAACTTTCCGTTTTTTACAGCTAACTACAGCGCACCTAGACCGATAATCGTCAGAATTTTCCAGCGTTATTCCTCTTATTGAACAGTAAATTTTCACCAAAACTATCAGTAAACCTCAAAGTAATTCACGGCGGCCAAGATCCAAAAAGTTCTCCAAACCACTCCCTTTTACAGCCTTCCTCTTTCCTGCCTCGATCTCTTCTAAAGGCTTATCGGTGCTTGAGGTTTCTCAGATTCAACTTACAAATTAGCTGATATCAAAGCAACCAAGTCTCAATTTCCCCTCCCCTCTTCCCACACCGCCCCTCCTTCCCCTCCTTCGTTTTTTCCACCCCCCTACCCGTTACGATTTTAGCCTGAAATGTTATCTCTGAATGCCATCATTCCGAATAGTTGTTACAATTTGTTGGCTGCACTCAACACGAACCGTTGCATTGCTCATAAATTGCAGGCGCGTGAAAAGGCAAAAGATTCAATGCCCAAATGCGCTGATATCCGAGTGACCAAGTCTAATTTTTTGTACCTGCCTCACCCTTCCTCTGCTTCCCTTCCTACTCCATCCTCTTGCTAGTTCACCCATCAAAAAGCAAAAATAAAAAAAAATAAGAAAAATAAAAAACTTGGCGTTACATGCCAACTTAGAGTTTACTAACACCGCATGTTAGCGTTTGCAGGTAACGCCAAGTTTTTTTTGTTTTTGGTTTTGTTTTGTTTTTTGTTTTTGTTTTTTTCTTTTTGATGGGTGAATTAGCGAGAGGATGGAGTAGGAAGGCAAGCAGAAGAAGGGTGCGGCAGGTACAAAAAATTAGACTTGGTCACTCGGATATCAACGCCTATGGGCATTGAATCTTTTGCCTTTTCAAGCGCCTGCAATTTATAAACGCGATGCAACGGTTCGTGTTGAGTGCAGCCAACAAATTGTAATAACTATTCTGAATGATGGCATTTAGAGATAACATTGCAGGCTGAAATCTTAACGGGTAGGGGGGTAGAAAAAACGAAGGAGTGGAAGGAGGGGCGGTGTGGGAAGAGGGGAGGGGAAATTGAGACTTGGTTTCGCCGAGAACGGCGAAACGGTTGGCTGTTCGAATGTAAAATGGCGATTTTACGCTAATTTCAATTAAAGATATCTCCCCTTAATACAGTTAGAAATTCAACGAAACCTGGCCTAAAACCTTGAGAAAATCGTCACGAATCTTCATATATCAGGTTTTATGGGGGTTTCATCTTCCGTTATTCCGCTATGTGAGCGCAAAAACCGAGCGTCCGAAACGCAAAAATTCTGATTTTACGCTAATTTCAATTAAAGCTATCTTCCTTAATATTGCTCAAAATTCAACGAGACCTGGCCCTAAACCTTGAGAAAATCCTCACAAATCCTTCTATATCGGGTTATATGGGGGTTTCATCTACTGTTATTCCGCTATCTATGCGCAAAATCAAGGGTGCGATACGCTAAAGTGAATCGGCAAGAGGCAAAAATGACGCGAATAATTCGATGTTTTTTGGAAATATCTCTGTTGTAACTCATCCGATTAAAAATCCACTCTGTGAGCGGAACTACTACATCTCAAGACGAATCACATGGTATCAGGTGTTATGTGGTTTTAATGAACGGTTTTCTTGGAATCCTAGGTTGAAGATCAAATATCGCACAAATTGACAAAAACGAACTGTTTGGTGTATAGTAAGAGTCCGCGGACGCCACCTTCTCGCTCGTGGGGTTTGGACTTGACCTGGCGGCTATCGCCACTTATGATAGGAGTCAAAATGAACTTGATCATTGACTTTTCATTGGGGAACGCGTTAAAATCAAATGATCAAAGTCGTAGGCACGTTTAGTTTTGATTTGAAGGAATGAAAGTTGAAAATGCGCAAAAGATCATACATAGGTCTAGGTACGCCTACACTTATATGAAAGGAACTCTAAATGACTCGCCTGCAGGTTGCGTTTTCTGACTTGGCCTAGGCCTAGACGGCTACCGCCACTAAATGCTATTCCAGATTCTAAAGTGTAACATAGTTAAATAATATATGCATTTATTTATTTTTCAAAATATACACCCGATACAATATGCTTATGACAAACTTGTTAGATGCATTAGTTTTTCTTTTACTAAGTAATCCTTTCATCTTATGTTTCAGGTGAGTATAAACATTCTGGATACCAGGAAATGAATGCTTCCGCTTCCCCTTTATTTGAAAAATCCCATACGATTCGTAAGTTACAAAGCATGTTTTCTTCTTTTACAGTACGTCAGTATTGCAGTATTGCATTGCTCATTCGTTCATATCTGGAAACAGTCGGACCAAAGTTTCGTTTAAAAATCCTCAGATGATCGACGTACACAAACCGCCCAAATTATTTAACATTACAAATGTGGGAAATATTCAATGGGTATTTTGCGTTAGCTTTTTACAGGAACATGGATCATGAATTCTCTTATAGATTTAAAAACCGCCGAATGCGTGCATGTTCTTACAGTCGGCGAATTAAATGATGTTAGTCAACTCCTTAAATGTTGGCAAGGTGGCCACCTGCAATGCTTCAATTGATTGTGTTAAGTACTGCTAGTTGCCTACCTAATCCAAAATCTAAGGAGTCAACTGACATTGACTAATTCTTGGTGTTTGCGCATTCTAATTTATTGGTTGTACTTGTCCAATAAATTAGGTATACTGAAACCAATAATTTCTAGATCAGATGGTTATATTTTAACCATCAAAGTTACTGAGCAACATAGGAACTATCTAAGGCAGCGGCGGCTCGTGCTATTTGGCAACCATTTTTTCCATACACTTGATTCAATGAAAAACAATCGATTCGATAGTGAAGCGGCGCACGGTGGAGCGAGTCAATGGCAGGGATCGGACAATGGACATGGTATGTTGCGCATCTTATTTTCCTCAATAAGAAGTATTTCCTTCCACAAAATATTGCAAGGAACACTTCTCCATGGTAATTTTCTTTGTAGATTCTGATTTTTTAGTTATCTTTGGGAAATAATGAGTTTAAATCCATGTTTTGACGCATGATATTAAGGTAGCCTATGATAGAAAGTTTTGCAAGTTGATTAGGCTCTGTAAAAAAGAAACGTTCTACATTGTATCTTGCCAATTTGACATTAAGTAGCCGTTATCGGTCTCAGCACGCTTGTACGTCATTTTTTATCACTAATTCTTGCTTCTAAACAACAGTTTTTCGATAGAACTTTTTAAATGTTGAAAAACTGAATACTATTTTTCTTTTTACGTTTATGCGTTTAATAATTACCAAGAACAGGAAAAATAATAATACATTTAATAGACAAATAATGATTCTCCGCGATCACCGGTCTCTTCTTCATCATCTTCTTCTTTGATCTCTTCCTCCATTTCTTCTTCGTCAAAGTTTCCCTCGGTATCTTCAAAACCACTATCGTGAAGTGAAGTGGGAGCAGGTACGATGAGCTCTGAAACCTCTGGGTCAAGCTTCCTTATTTTAATAGTGGAGGACCGCGACCGCGACAACTTGGCGAGATAGTGCCCGCGCGGCTTATCTTATAGATCGTGTCACGGAAAAATCCGCGATCTATATTTTGATACGTTCTGCATCGCGCCTTAAATTCAAGTGAAGCAATCAGTCTTACAACTGTCAAATACATAAAAATGTAAGGCTCTTTTACTGACGGTGAGAAGTGTGTGAGTTCCTCCTCTTTGGGTCAGACTCAGGGGTTGGTAGTATAGCTGATTTTAGGCAGTGCCATAGCGTGCAATTTGGCGACGTTGTAGTGTATCCATTTTAACTCACATAAAAGGTTGAATGCAAAGGTGTTCACCGATCGTTCGATCTTTTTCATGGGTTCAAATGGAAAAACTGCAACGTTGCCAAATTGCACGCTACGCCACTCATTTTAGGATGCTGCACATTTACAAATTATATGACTTCTTGGAGGGGGGTCCCCCGAGGGGAGCAAGGAAATATGGAGAGAGAGATGTTAATTTTACTCTAAAAAGAGATTCAAGTATGCCGTGACAGTGAGCATGGGAACAAAGAAGGTGGGGAGCGAGTTTTTGGTCGCTTACAGAAACAGAGTCGAAAAAATGACCCTACCTTTTCAGACAAATATCGTTGTAATTCTTAAATTGGCGGCTATAGGCAGCGAAATGTGGCAAATGCTTGATCCCATGGGATCATTGGAACACGCTATGTACCATTTTTCACGGCGAAATGCGGCGAATTTTTTAAAAGCTTACCAGAAGTTTAATTTTCATGTTTTTGAAGTACGCTTCTTTAGAAGAACATAGCGGGCCTCTGGATAAAGATAAATTTGCATATAAGGGGTGAAAATTGTTCTACAGGCTCTCTAGAATAAGACTCAAGCATCAAAATTTGAACCCGCTAACATTAAAATTGAATACGGGGGCTAAACAGGTTTTTACAAAAATTGATGAAATTAAAGACAACAGAAAATGGCAACTTTGAACGTCTCTAGCCTATAGTCAGAGGAAAAAAAAACAAAACCAATACTAGATTCATAAAATATGTATCTTTGAGGACGCTTTAATGCCATAATGGACTCAAATTGGGCGAGACCCCCATGTCCGACCATTTACATTGGCTCGTTCCACCGTGCGGCGCTTCACCTGCAATCGCTTTTCTCTATTGATTAAAATGAAGCGAAAATACTGTTGCCGAATTGCACGAGCCGCCACTGATCTAAGGTTAAAATTTACCCCCTACTTTTTTCAGTGCAGATTGAATTTGCAATTCAGAAACACGCCTTGAATTAAAATGTCTTGAGCTCTCTCGAGTAAGTTTCAAGGGGTTTCCAAGTAAAACAACATTGGCAACTCAGAGATGCTTTGGAAACACCTAAGATAAAGCTCAAGGAGATAATGTCAAGGTAACTTCTTCTTAGCTTCCTTGAACCAGTGAATCTTGTGCGACCTTAAAAATCTAAAATTTCTGAAGGTATCACCGAAAAATTGTTGGCGAAAAAGTCGCCTTGGGAGCTTCCTAGATTACAAGCGCTATCATCATCACTCCAATGGCCATTTTAAGTAGATTCCATGAATCTACTTATTGCGGAGGGTGCGATGTTGGATTTTTCGGGAAATTTTATCAAATGAGCACGTTTCATGGTCCCCTGAGTGAGAAAATACCACTCGTTGAAAATTGTATATATATATATATATATATATATATATATATATATATATATATATATATATATATATATATATATCTTTATATGTATGTTTCAGCCAGTTTTACCGTTTTTATGTCCCACGATCCTGTTCGTAATTTTTGGTTTTTGTTCTTGAAATTTTTCTCAACTATTCGTTGGGTTTATTTCTTGGATGAGTTCGAAGATGGTGTAAATCCGACAGTTAGTTTTCGCGTTATGGGCCGTGTTTGAGTCGTAAAATGTGTCTTTGAGGTTTATTTTTAGGAGTGTTTGTTTTGAGAATTTTTTTTGGGAAAATTTATGTTAGCCGTTTTGTTACGCAGCTTTTTTACTCGAGTCATTTTTTCGTTTTTTGCGTTGTAAGCGAGTTATAGCGATGTGTTTTTCGGGTTTTTTGGCAGTGTTTTTATATGAAGAAATTGTTTTTTTGTTTCAAAAATTTTAGTATATATCGTTAAGGATGTTTTTAGTTCATATGCTCTTTGCCTTGAATTTTCCTTGTGTTTTACGTGTTTTACGAGCTATTTAGTTTCTTATGGGATTTTACAAGTGAAAGACAAGGATGGCGTATTGGTATAATTGCTCTTTCTTTGTTTTACACGTACACTGTTGCTTAGGTACGTTATTTATTTATTTTCTTGTTTTATCAGCTGCTCCTATTCAGATTTATTTCTCATTACCGTTACAAAGATTACACATTTTTCAATCTTTGTACTATAATCTTTTTCTCATGGTCATTTTTATTTAAATGTTGAACAGCTGATAAAAAAAAAAGAAAATTGAATAATTCAAAGAAAATCATAACATAACCTATTTATTGAAATTTGTGAAAAACTTATATAACCTAGCTTTTATTTCTCACTTGCATTGTAAAGATTACACATTTCTCTGTTGGTAATATAATCTTTTTCACAATCATATTTGGATTTTGAGCAGCTGATAAAATAAAAAAGAAAAATTCAGAGAAAAATTCAGCGAAAATTATAACCTATATTTAAATTTGTGAAAAAATGATTTAACCAAGCATGGAATCTACTTCGTCTTACCGGCCTGCCGGGAGGCATTTTTATCAGCTAGAAGGCTAGACCCAAAACAATGGTCGGATAGAAGAAACTCAGTGACTTAAAAATAGGAAGTCAGCTCACAATTTTCGTTTGGTAAAATTAATTCCTTTGTAACTTTCCCCTGTGCCCGCATCTATGCCCAGCAGTCCTTTGAAGTGCGCAGTGTTATCGAACTTTGGTGATTCGGTGATTGCGTGGTATCAATGTCATTGGTTTAGCATTTCCAGTTCCCACCGAAGATTTCGTCTCGTGGCCCATCTAGATCGTTTATTACCAACTTATGTTTTTGGCAGTCCTCTAAATGCATGCTAGTAGATTGTAATCTGTGGTTCATCCATAATCTTTTCTGTCGTGGATTTCCATCATCTCCAATCCATGATTTTTTTAGTTGAAAAATTGGTACAGTGGCTGCGCAGATCGTGCAATTTGAAAAATTTCCCTTTCGCTTTAATCTGTAAATAACAATCGATTCAGTTTTTTTTTTTTACATGATTTTTTTAGTTGAAAAATTGGTACAGTGGCAGCGCAGATCGTGCAATTTGAAAAATTTCCCTTTCGCTTTAATCTGTAAATAACAATCGATTCAGTTTTTTTTTTTTTTACATAAGCTCAAATGGACGAACAACATTGTACTGGATTGGCAACGGTATACTATGGTCTGAAATCGTCTAAAAGTGGATAAAAATTAGAAAGTGAATTTCTCATCAATCTATCATTATGAACTTTAAAAACCACTTTTAACAACAGAAAATACGTTCATAAAGTAATTTAAACTTAGAAATGTCCCGTGAAAGTTTTGAATTCAGCTTGAAAGGTTGAAAACGATGATTTTTTATGACTTTTTTTCACTGATTTTGGCCACTTCTGTCCTGTGAAAATTTTGAATTCCGCTTGAAAAGTCCAAAACGATGATTTTTTATGACTTTTTTTTCACGTTTTTTTCACTGATTTTGGCCACTTATGTCATGTGAAAATTTTGAATTCCGGTTGAAAAGTCAAAAACGATGATTTTTTATGACTTTTTTTTCACTGATTTTGGCCACTTATGTCCTGTGAAAATTTTGAATTCCGCTTGAAAAGTAAAAAACGATGATTTTTTATGACTTTTTTTTCACTTTTTTTTCACTGATTTTGGCCACTTGTTTTCGATTTTAGACCATAGTGCGGTGCTTAGTGATCTGTGAGCAGCTGTTTCATTAAATTCAGATTGATCGGACGACGAGCCTTCAGTTCTGTGGAAAATTAGTGCCGGCCGGTACGTAGCAGTTAATACCACTGCAAGGCCCCCTGCCCCTCTCCCCCACTATACGATGTGCTGGATGAAAGTTGGACCGCGATCATCGTCGGGGAAAAAAAAACAATAACAATAAATATTTGCACATTGTATTGAATCTATGATGATCAGGTATACCGTACTGTTAATGTTGAATTGGTGTAATATGAATACTATGTATATACATGTAAAGCTTCATGTGTAAATACGTAAATCTCGTGCGTCTGTTTAAATACACTGTGGTGTGGTGTGGTGCGGCTATTATTAGGAAGTCGTGGCCCTCCGCACCGCCTCCCCCCCTCACCGCCCTTTTCGCGTCACGTACCCCCCTTACTCCCCCGTACAACCTGTCCTCTTTCCCGCCCCACCACCATATCTCCCTCGATTTTGCTTCCATCCCCCTTCCTCTCTTGTCGGAACTCATGACTCTATGACTGGCATTCTCATAGCGACTGCTGCCTTTCGACTAGGCTCATACTTGTTAATATCTCAGTAAACAAACAAACAACTACTTATGATGAATCACTGTACAGGTGAAAACTTTCAATTTGTAGCTACAATAATATGATTTGAGCATGGTTTTCTTGTGAAGTAATGTTACGTACACCATTGAACCACCATTGTTTCCACCATTGAAAAGTATAATCATTTTTCAATCTTCAAGAAATCCCTGCTTTCTACGAGTTCGACGTAACGCCTCTAAAAGATACTTCCTACACGGAAAAAAAAGATCAGTGAAAATAATCATACGGATACCTGATTTTGGCACCTGCTAGATGTTATGGTAAACTTGACTAGAAGTATGGTACGAGGGGTGTTCAATAAATAAGGCGCTTTTGTCTATAAAACGAGAACGAATCAACGAAAAATAACGAACGAGGTGGCAAATGAAAGCAAATTTAATACTCTTTCAACTTACAAACTTATATTTTGTCATAGTCGCCGTTTACAGTGACGCATTTCTGCAGACGTTGAATCCATTTTTGCATTCCGTTGAAAAAAAAAAAAAAAAATCCTGCGGTTGTGATCTGATCCATTCGCGCACAGCGGTCTGCACAACATCATCAGAGCTAAACTGTTTACCCTTCAAGGCTTCCTTGAGCTTTGGGAAAAGCCAAAAAACACTCGGAGCTAAGTCTGGACTGTAGGGGGAAGGGGGGGGGGTACCACTTAAAACTTCATCCGATCCAGCGTCTTTTTTGTTTCTGCACTCCAATGTGGTCTTGCATTGTCATGATGCAACAGGAAAGCTGTCCTGTCCGGTCGAATTCTTCGGATGGGAGTTTTCAGATTTCGCATAGTATCGCAGTATCTTGGAGAGTTGACAGTATGCCCTTTTCCAGATATTCCTTGAGAATGACCCCGTTTGCATCCCAAAAAAATGGTCGACTTGATTTTTTGAGCTGATTCAGCTTTTTTGAATTTTCACTCATGATGTCGCAACTACGGCACTGACCTGATACTGATGAAACTTTTAGATGGCAACCTTTAAGTCAACGCTTGATCGGCTGATTGAGACGCTTATCTTATCAGTATCTCCGTTTTTCGAGTCTCGGAGATGTGAGGTTGCCAAATACTCGTAGATCAGATCACAACCGCAGGATTTTTTTTTTTCAACGGAATGCAAAAATGGATTCAACGTCTGCAGACATGCGTCACTGTAAACGGTGACTATGACAAAATATAAGTTTGTAAGTTGAAAAAGTATTAAATTTGCTTTCATTTGCCACCTCGTTCGTTATTTTTCGTTGATTCGTTCTCGTTTTATAGACAAAAGCGCCTTATTTATTGAACACCCCTCGTACATTTATCGATACTTTGAGTAAATTCGACATGCAATCAGGTAACATCACCTAGTACCTAGTCAAAACATAGTATACTTCCGGTTAACATTACCATAACGTCTAGCAGGTGCCAAAATCAGGTATCCGTATGGTTATTTTCACCGTAGTTTTTTTTCTCGTGTATAACATAGTTTCATTCGAGTGTTTGAACGAATTAATGTTAATTAAGGAGCTGAATAATTTATTGTTCCAGTGTCTTTTGAGTATACGACTGAGCACTTTCTCATTCAAACACTCAGACATTCGACAGCATTTTTCCTTTTTTTTCTTATTTTAAAGAAGAAAATAATAAAATATATATGCATGTATTAAAAAAAAAAAAAAAAAAAAAAAAAATCTATGCATTTTGCGCAATTAGCTGCATCCCGGTTGGATTCAATGATTAATTTGCCAGCATAAAGAGGGTCATAATGTCGCATGTCCACTAAAACGAGACCACTAGAAACGCGAGAGAGTTAGTTTCGGGAAGGGATGTTTGTCGTTTGATGTTGCATACAAGTGCATCGATGCAATGATGCGCCCGCCCTGCATCGGATATGGGCCGTATGATTGATGCACAACTTCACAAGGCTTGGAGAGGGGGGAGCGGAGAGTGATTTACCCTTGACCGTCGTTACCCAGAGACAGAGAGGGAGACGTCGGCTGGTGGCGTCGCTCGCGAGAGGGCAGGGTGAGAGCGTTGGAGGGGGTAAGGAGTAGCGGGCGGGGGCGGGGTTGGGGGTGCAGGAAGTGAGTGTGAGTGCAATGTGTGCAGTGCAGTGCGGCAAGAAAGTCGAAAGTCTGTGCTTCATTCTACGGCTACGGCTGCCGCCGGCCGGCTCTCTCATTTCCACTTCTCTTCCTTTTCATCTCGCAATCAAGTATTGGAGTAAGAGGGAGAGATTGAGAGGGTTGGAGAGAGATAGAATGAGGTAGTGGGAAGAGAAAGACAAAGATACAGCTCGACAAAGTTGTGGATGCAGTCGTGTATACGACGAAATGAAGAGCATCGGAACGGTGCCGGTGCGGTGGTGAGCAGTTGAACACTGGGCTTTCGCCAGTGCTGCTGACTAGTGGAGCTCCGCGGTAATTTTTGGAACTTTTATTGCAAGTTTTCGGTAGAGCCCCTATACGTGCAGAGAGTTGAGACAAGTGACACCATGGATGCCGGCCATCGGGTGCGTGATGCGTTTTTGCACATTTGTTTACGTACCAAGGGCGGTTGTTGTGTTTAGTCCAATGAAAAGATTACAGTGCGGTACATTATCTAACGCGGTGTAATCTTTCACTGGGTTTGCAAATCGCTATTTATGTTGTAAAAGATTATTTTGGACATTATTGACGGTCTTGAGGTGCATCATGATTAAAATCTTCGACAGTTTTCTTTCACCCGCAAAAAAACCGTGGGACCTCTTTGTTTGTAAACAAATGACGTGCGAAAATGCATCTAATGGCGGCGCGGCGCCTGTCAAAGGCGGAAATGGGGGGGGGGGGGGGCTATGCCTTCATCAGAGGTCTGCAACCCCCCCCCCTCCAGAAAATTTTGGAAACAAAGGACATTTAGCCATTTGGTTTTGTGATTTGGAATTCAAGGACGAAAAACTGTGTTTTCCCCCAAAATTTCCACTGAATGAATTACATATGTTGATTTAACGTCGAAAAATGCAATTAAACTTGAATCAAATTTTCTGTGCTGTCATTTTATGAGATAGGACTTTTAAGGTGGTTCCTCACCCGCGAGTTGGGAGATTTTTGCCCGATAGATAGCGTTACTAGTCGCTTTTTGAGATTCTCACTTTGACGGCTTGTATTTATTTTTTAGAAGCGTTAATTGAAAATATCGGCCCGTTAGGAAATGCGTAATTTTTTGCTCGATTTTTTTAGATAAATTTCAACAAAATTGGTTGCAGTACCGCAGAGAATTTCTGCGGAAAAACAAAGGGCTTCGATTTGCAGGTTATGTAGGGGCGGATTATATATCGTAATGTATTTGTTTCATTGAGGTCACTAGGTGAAAAAAACGTCCCGTTAGGAAATGCGTAATTTTTTGCTTGATTTTTTGAGCCCAACAACATCAAAATTGGTTGCAAATTGAGAGAGAATTTTTGCGGAAAAACATTGGAATCGGATGATTTGAGACGTTTTCCTTTTAGAGTTCAATGGTGCCGAATCCCTCCGTTGTTTGGTGGATGTTTTCATAACCTATAAACAGTTTCTTATTTATTTTCGTAGTTCTCTTATGCGTTCACGGTGAAAAATTTCGGTTTTGGATTATTTTCGTTTTACCGAGTGTGATCACGGATTTTACAAGTTACTCAAGTCACTATCAGAAAAACAAATCCTCACTGTGAATTCCAAAGTTCGTTCCGCTATACTACAGTGTTTTTCTTCGAAGGCAGTCGGATGATTGGATAGTGTAGTGTCAGTGTCGGCGTTTTTGGCCCTGTAACTCCTCTGCTTTCATGAAATTTCAGACAATCACCTATGTTGTCCGTGCTGTTATATGCTCAATATGTGTCGAGAAACTGACGACAATATTATAAGGTAAGTGCCAATCTTATCAAGTGTGAAAGATCAGAGAGCCGTTGCGCTAGCTGCCTCTTCTAATCTCTATTTCTTGTAAATACTGCCCTTCTACTGATTAGTTCTGATCTCTCTACTCTATCACAGCACTCTCAGCTTCCATCAGTTGTACTTTATGGCCCTGCTCCAAGAGTAGTTTGCATCAGTTTTCAGCTTGTGCCCAGTTCAGTGATTTTGAATCATCGACTTGATACTGAGTAGATAATCAAGTATGTGTTATCCTTCAGGGTGAAGTTTTACGATAGCCTCGTTATTAATGAGAGCTAGCTGTTGATTAACTCTCAAAATTCTCTGAGAGAATATTGAGTGCAGAAGTAGCTCTCATAACGAGAACTCAATTGTATGATGTCATCTATCAGGATAACACATACCTACTCATCTGTCTATTCAATAGTTCACCGTTTCTCCCCTCAAAGGAAGTGTTTTCCAAAGGTCATGTACCTAAGCTGGCCGTCTGATAGTGCTAAAATTCTCTGGTCTGTTCTAATGGGATCCTGTAAATTTTTAAAAAAATTTAACCCGAACTAATTTAAAGGTTTCTCCTGGGGTTAAAAAGATTACAGAAAGTTGAACTGTGAAGGAGTCAATATGAACGATTTTTTTGAATCGATCGATTCAGTGTCATTGTGGGGGTAGGTTTTTATTTTTCTAGTTGGCATTTTTAAAAACCTGTTATCTCTACAATGTGGGCTTGATAGCTGAGGAGTCATCATGAATGTCTTGAGAGATGTATGGTTCCCATCATAAGGGCAAGGAAAGATAACTCACAAGAATCCAACAGAAATTGAAATAGAATTCAAATCCCCTTTCATCAAAAGACGGTA
This sequence comes from Trialeurodes vaporariorum, assembly GCA_011764245.1. Taxonomy (NCBI): domain Eukaryota; kingdom Metazoa; phylum Arthropoda; class Insecta; order Hemiptera; family Aleyrodidae; genus Trialeurodes; species Trialeurodes vaporariorum. The sequence goes on from VMOF01000002.1 coordinate 61,642,963, forward strand.
GCCCTTTTCTTCTCAAAAGATATTCCTTTGCCAACTGATTTGATTGATTGATTCATTTAAAAATTTTACCACTTTTGTTGACTGTTTGGTTTAGGTTGGTATAGATGTTTGCATCAGTGGCGTCGCGTCCATGAGTGCACGAGCACGTCCCCCCCCCTGAGCCGAGAGAACGGCAAAACTTTAAATTAACCCCTTATTGCGAGAAAAATAATACAAACCATGAACGATCAATGCGTGGAAAGCGACAAATCGGGGCCACCCTTCCGCAAATTCCCAAGGGATGCGTAGCGTTCAGTATGAGCGACGAGGAGAAGTACTAACGCCCCCCGGCCGCCTCCACTGCCTCGTTACGAACGTTAGCTAGCCGAGAGATTTCCGTACACAGACGAACTCGGCCTATACACGTTTGGTGTAAAGGCAGTCTCACCGTGGGCATATACTCGATCTAAACTTGCTGAGAAATCTCGCCCTCGTGCACTCAGATTTGTGCACGAAGCCGAGGAAACTGTCCAGCGAGCTACCCCCACCACCAGAAAACCGGGTTTTCCCCTTTCCCCTGCTCGCTCTTTCTCAGCTCTCCCGACTCTGCGTCTGCGTTTTGTGCGATCCCGATTTGGGCCATTTCCCCACTCATCCTTTTGCAGCAAGTGAGAACTGCGCTCGCCTGTTTGGTTTTTTTAAAGATAAAAAAACGTGCTAAAAAAAAAAAAAGTAATGTGGGAAACCGAAATCATTGTTTTAGTAGGCATTTTCCATCCTAGCAAAGACACGGAGGTATTTTTTTTTTTTTTTCCAAAAAAAATATAGGATTTTTTGCAGGTCAAATATGCCTGACACTACTCACAATTGATAGGTATACCTAAAATTCCAAAAAATTTTTCCCGGGGAGGCCCCGGACCCCCCATTCTGTCCGGGGGGGTTTTCCTCCCCCAAACCCCCCGGAAATATGTGCACTACCTAGTAGAAATCCACGCGACGATGGATTGCATGCTTTTTAAAAACAATCAAGCGAGAGATTAATCCTTTGCTTTCAATCTGAAACTATCAGAGAATGATCAATCGCGCAACTGATTGGACAAGAAATATGTGCTTGGAGAATCTTCTTCCAATAGTGATTGCCATTTTTAGGCAGATGAGCAATGCTGTTTGCCATTTTTAGTCAGATGAGCCATGTTGTTTGCCATTTTTAGCTAGATGAGTAAGGTTGTTTCTTTTCCAAAAGTCGAGCAGTTGCATTTAGAGTACCAGGATTTGACAAGTAGCAGTGCCTAGTTCCTTAAATGCATTAAACTGCACTGGTGAGAGCAAAGATATTATATACTACATAGATACTGAATGGGGCCCTACCTTAGGGGGGGGAAAATGGACCTGCTAGGGGGTACACAAATTGGAAGATTCACCGGCCATGTAGGCAGCGTGTTTTGCGACAGGCAAAAATTCTCTCTCCCTCACTCTCATGGAAAAAGAGAGAGAAAGACCATGTTTGCCTTGTGCAAAACAAGTTGCATACTTACAGGAATCGGGACTGTTTTATTCCCTAGCATTCGGTATCTATATAATATTTTGGGTGAGAGGTTGCTTTGTCCTGAGTTGAAACCCTCTGCAAAGAATCTACTCACCAATGTGTTTCTATTCATTTTCGGTAGCTCATCAAAGGTATTTGTTGAATCCCATCACTAAAAAAATACTTTAGTACAAAGTAAGAAATAGGGCAGCCTTTCAGAAAAATGCGTGCACAAAAGAAAAAAAAGAAGACTCTATAATTTGTTATGAGATCACCCTGATCATCATTTCTAAAAAGCTTGAGTGTGTCATGCTAGAGGAATGAAACCCTTTTTTCCTACCTTTGAAAATATCACTAATCTATCTCTCCCTCTTGCAGGTGTGAAACTGACATTTTGACTAAAGCTCTTGAAATTGTTTGATGCCTTCAATACGGCCCAAAAAAAAAAAAAAGAACCAGCCAGTAAAGAGGGAACAATTTTTCTCACTTTTTTTATTGGGTAAGTCCTCTTTTTTCTGTATCCATCCAACATTCAATTATTCATTGGTTTACAGTCTCTAGCAATAAATACTGTTGTTCGCTAATTTGTCAAAACGAGGTAAACGGCTGGGAAGAAGTGTACAACAGCATATATATATTCTTAAAGTAGAAAAAACCATACTACGAATGCATAAAACTCATTTCAGACACAGGCACAGGCTCCAACTGAATCAGAAGTTGTCATAATTGATTTTACTGGAAGAAGCTAAAAATAAATTTATGACCTCCTTCAAGTGGAGACTAAAAAAAAACTAAATGTGACGATGCTCTTCTTACAACCAGGAGTTGGTGTATGTGTCTGTTTAAAGCATTGTTCACAGCCATCCTGAAGGTTTCAGCGCTTTGCCTGATGCTACCAGTTTTTTATGTACCCCCAGAGAGGGCAGCGGAAATCTCCCAGCAGAAGGGGTTTGGGGGGGGGGGGGGGGGCGTTGCGTTCCTTTTGTAAGTTTAGTATAGATAGCAACAGAATTACACAAATAGCCCGAAAATTCAACTCTGAATTGAAACAATTCCGTGCTATTCTCCCGAGAAAATTGGAGAGTAAAATTGCTTACATGATTACAGGGTGCCTCATTTGATGGATACAGTTTAGCCACAAGGCTCCTTAGTTTTCCTTACCAAAAACATCTTGAATCAACTCAATTCACTCTGAGAGTGGCAGAGGAAGAGTGCCGTTTGAGCCTCGAAACGTCCCACGGTTATTTTATTTTAATTAAATTGTTTTAGCTTTGATCCTATTTTATTATTTTCTCATATTGCTATAGATAGCCAAACTAGCTCTGGAAAGATAGCTATAGAAAGTACAATTTCAAGATGTTTTTGGTAAGGAAAACTAAGGAACCTTGTGGCTAAACTGTATCCATCAAATGAGGCACCCTGTAATCATGTAAGCAATTGTACTCTCCAATTTTCTGGGGAAAATAGCAGGGAAATTTTTTTTTTAAAATTTTTTGAACCTTGAATGCTTCTTCAGCATTTTGACTCAATTTACTACACTGAGAAAAAAGTTACCAATATTGGTCCAACATTTCAGGGTGGGCTGATTTTTATCTGAAAAGCCAATTAAGGGTGTTTCGGCTATATTGACCCATGGCACCACGAGTCCTTACTTTACAAAACTTCTGAAATCCATGTTCATACCCTAAAGTAGTGTTTTCATCATCAACACTCGTTTATTGTACTAAGCATCAGAAGTCAGAGCACTTGGTTGTCTAACCACCCAAGCTGCTGATTCAAAACATGACTGATTAGCTAATTGATTTGAAATATGAGGATTTATAACCTGCCATCAGCCGTGTGGGTGAAAATCTACCCCAAGGTGCTGGGAATGGTATTTTTCAAACTGAAATCTCTCAAGTAAGAGTCTGTGCATCTCAGTATACTCTCGAGCAAAGATATAAAAGAGAGCTTCCGTCAAAGATGAATGCAAAAAAAATTTCCGTGATTTGCAAGAAACTTCCAATGTTGATTGGCGTTGTCTTTTACTCCATTGGCGGATCCAGCCCTTGTGGACCGGGGGGGGGGGGGGCTTGGAATTTTCGCCCCCCAGAGCCCCCCTTTTTCCTTTCTTCTCTTTCCCCCTCTCTTCCTCCTCCCCCCCCATTTTTGGTTGAACGGGGGGGGAAGCGAACCCCCCCCCCCCCTTGCATCCGCCAATGTTTTACTCTGCTTGACCACTGACGTCAACTAGTCGAGTGATGTTTTCCATCTCTTTAGTGTAAAAAAAAATTTTACCTTCGGACCTCCCAAATTTTTTTGGCTTTATAATAACTGAGGCAACCCATCTGAGCAACCATGGATCCCCCATTCAGCCTAGCCCCCCTAGGTGTAACACTGGTAGAATAAGACTGGTCTGCGGTTCTGTACAGACTCTTGATGAATTTGTATAGTTCCACTTTTTCAGAGAAAAAGGTCAGTGGCATAGCTTGGAATTTATCAGGGGGGGGGGGGGGGGGGGGGTGATACCGAGTTGCCCGTGACAGATATTTTACACCGATTACTGAGTTGAATCAAATCTGGGAAGGAGAGGATTCCGAGTTGGCCCATTTGAAAAAAATAAATAAATCAGTAAGAGTGCACTTGGCAACGTGGTTTTTTTCTGACAAAGAAATTAGAGGTATGTGAATGAGAGACAGCAGATAGTAAATTGTACCCTCCAGTTTTGTTAATTCCGATTTTTTGACGCGGAGGCTATTTACACCATCAATTTTTTTGGGATTTCACCACAGAATTTTTTCATAGACTTTTTTTTAAAAAAAATGATTTCTCTAAATTTGCTAAAGACAGATGAAATGTTTATTTGTTACGGGCAAAGGGGAGAGAAAGTTCCTAATTACTGATTTTTTCTTCGATTAAAAAAACATAGTTTAAGTACAACCAAAGTAGCCCTTTAAAATAGCTTAGCCGAGCAAAAGTAGATGAGCAGGATCAAAACGAAAGTAATTTCGAATCGGCCGACTTTCGCTAATGCCGTCTGTTTTCGGTCCCGTTTGGACCCGGAATGATCGATGGGACATTCTTTAGTTCCTAATGGTATGCTGATTAGGACATGAGATGAGTAAGACCTTTAGAAGACTTTTCAGCGGGGTTTCGCCCCGTTGGTCTGTAAAATTTTTGATGCAGTAATGTAATCCGCGGCCGTGAGAGGTGCTTTATTGACCTTTGTTGGCGTCAGATCGATCTGAAAATTTTTTGCTAATATTCTAAGTACTGCACTTTCGATTGGTCGAAACCGCGTTTTGATTCGACGAATTCATTTCGAAGTATCGATTTTTTTAATGAGCAAAGATGAGCAGGAGAAAAAAGAAAGTAACTCTGAATCGGCCGACTTTCCGTAATTCCGTCGGTTTTTTGCCCGGGTTTGAACCCGGAATAATGAAAGGAGCGTTTCAAAGTTTCTAATGGTATGCTGAACAAGATATAAGATGAGTAATACCTCAAGAAGACTTTTGAGGGGGGCTTCGGCCCCTGGTTTGCTATAATTTCAATAGAGTAAGCTTTCATCTGTGGCCTTGAGCGTTCCCGTACAGACCATTATTGTCTTTGTATCGATCTGGAAATGTTACCAGCAGTAATGTGAAAGCTGAGCTTTCGATTGGTCGGAGCCGCATTTTGATACAACTAATTCATTTCGAGGTATCGATTCTTTAAGTGAGCGAAGATGAGCAGGAACAAAGAGAAAGTAACGCCGAATCGGCCGACTTTCCGTAATTCCGCCGGTTTTTCGTCTGGTTTAAACCCCGGGAAATAATGGAAGGAGCTTTTATAGTTCCTAGTGGTATATGCTGAACAAGATTTAAGATAAGTAAGATCTCTAGAAGACTTTTGAGGGGGACTTCGGCCCCTGGTTTGCTATAATTTCTATAGAGTAAGTGTCATCTGCGGTCGCGAACGGTCCCGTATAGACTTTTTTTGGCTTCATGTCGATCTGAAAATTTTACTGCTAGTACTCTTAAGGCAGCACTTCCGATTGGTCGAAGCCGCATTTTGATACAACTAATTTATTTCGAGGTATCGATTTTTTAAGTGAGCTAAGATGAGCAGGAACGAAAAGAAAGTAACTCCGAATCGGCCGACTTTCCGTACTTCCGTCTGTTTTCAGTCCCGTTTGGACCTGGAATGATCGATTGGACATTGTTTAGTTCCTATTGGTATGCTGAAGAGAACATGAGACGAGTAAGACCATTAGAAGACTTTTCAGCGGGGTTTCGCCCCCTTGGTCCGTGAACTTTTCCTGCAGTAATGTAATCCGCGGCCGTGAGAGGGCTTTATTGGGCTTTTGTTTGTGTCATATCGATCTGAAAATTCTACCGATAATACTCTAAATACTGAACTTTCGATTGGTCGAAACCGTGTTTTGATACGACTAATTCATTTTGAGATATCGAGTCTTTAAGGGAGCGGAGACGAGCAGGAGAAAAGCGAAAGTAACTCCGAATCGGCTGACTTTCCGTAATTCCGTCTGTTTTTCGTCCTGTTTGGACCTGGAGTAATGGATGAGACATTTTTTAGTTCTAATGGTATGCTGAACAAGACATGAGATGAGTAATACCACTAGAAGACTTTGGGGGGGGGGGCTTTCAGCTTGGACCCCTGGGTTGCTTGAATTTCAATAGAGTGTCATCTGCGGCCGCGAGCGGTCCCGTATATGTAGACCCTTATTGGCTTTGTATCGATCTGAGAATTTCACTGCTTGTAGTATTATTGCTGCGCTTTCGATTGGTCAAAACCGCGTTTAGATACACCCAATTCATTTCGAGATATCGATTTTTTATGTGAACGTTGATAAGCAGCAGGCGTGAAGCGATAAGAACTGCGAATCGGCCAACTTTCCATCATGGGGCTGTTGCACACTTTCGCTGTAAGCGATTTAATAGTCTATTCTGGTTTAAATACCTCCAAAACTAATGATGGCAGCACTAAAAACTTCCGAAATCCACTCCTAAAATCAATAACCACTTTTATTTGCGAGGGCGTAATATGGTGGCTGAGGGCAGTAAGAATGGGAGATTCCTATCTTAATTTCGTCTCTCTCTCTATGCTGACAAGGATGATTCACAGAGTAATTAGTCATCAGAATAGTGATCCACATCCGATGAATGGTACACCGTGACATATGTAGTGACACCGATGCTAAATGAAAGTCATATCTTATTGGTCACTTTTTGATGGAGTTACAGTACGTATTGTTAGATGGGAATCTCCCATTATTACTGTCCTCAGCCACCATTACACCCGCGCAGTGAAAAGCATTTATTGAGTTTAGGAGTGGATTTTGGAAGTTTTCAGTGCTACCATCGAATGTTTTGGAGGTTTTTCCCTAAAATCGACTATTAAATTGCTTACAGCAAAAGTGCGCAAAAGCCCCATTCCGTCTGTTTTGATTCCGGTTTGGACCCGAAACAATCGACGGGGTATTTTCCAGTTCCTCATAGTATGCAGAAGAGGACCTGAGATGAATATTACATTCCTAAAATTTTTGAGGGGGGTTCGTTTCCTATGGGCCGGTGAAATTTTCATAGAGTCAGTTTCATCCACGGTCGCGAGCGCTCTCGTATAGACCTTTCATGGCTTTACATTGATCTGAAAATTTCAAAGGAAGTAATTGGAAAGCTTTGCTTTCGATCGATCGAAACCGCGTTTTGATACTTTAAATTTAAATTTCATATAGACTTATCGAGTTTTTAATTTAGCAGAGATTAGCTGATGAGCAGCATGCAGCAAAGCGAAAGTAACTCCGAATCGGTCGAATATTTCAATAATTTCGTATGTTTTCGGTCCCGTTTGGACCCGGAATAATCGATGGGACATTTTCCAGTTCCTCATATACACTGCCCCGAAAAAAAAACCGGCGCACCTGGCGCGCTGGATCATTCCGCTCGAAAATTCGAAAAAATTACAAAATTTAAAATCGTCATAACTTTTAAACTAAAATAGCTAAACGTATTTCAAAGCCAGGGTCGAATTTCTCATACTTTCTAGTTTTTTATACAGAAGCTAAAATTTTTCTTTTGATCATTTTCCCACCCGTATGAAGAGACTTACCCAACCCTCGCGAAAACTTTTTTTTTTTTTTTGGAGCACATCCCAAAAAAGTTACTCAAACTTCTCACATCTCTTTGGCAAAAGTAGCATAGGTAGACAAAATCTGAGACATGCATCAGATTTCTCAGAGTTAGGACTATCGATCTGGTTACCTCAATTTTGTCTACAAAATTTTTAAGGTCGGAAAATGCACTTTTCCGAGACCATGTAAAGACCGCTTCTGAGCACACAGTTTACACATCCGCTCAAACATGCGAAAAGATGATAAAAGTTCCAATCGTCATAACTTTTGAACAAAAAAGCTAAAAATATTTCAAGGCCAGGGTCGGATTCCTCGTATTCTTTAGTTCTTCATACACAAGCTTGAATTTTTTTTCGGTCATTCTTTTGCCCGTATGAAAGTTTTTTCCCAAAACCTCGCGAAAACTGTTTTTTTGGAGCACATCTCTAAAAAGTTACTCAAACTTCTCACATCTATTTGGGAAAAAGTTGCATAGATAGACAAAATCTGAAACCTGCATCAGATTCCTTAGAGTCATGGCTATCGACTTGTTTACCTCAATTTTTTCTAAAAAAAATTGTTCAAGGTCAGAAAACGCACATTTCCGAGACCATGTAAATACCGCTTCTGAACATTTTTAGAAATGTGCTGCAAAAAAACAGTTTTCGCGAGCGTTTAGAAAAACTCTTCACACGGGCGTAAATGACCAAAAAAAAATTTTGAGCTTCTGTATAAAAAAACAGAAAGTACGAGAAATCCGACCCTGGCTCTTTAAAAATTTTTAACTCTTTTAGTTCGAAAGTTATGACGATTTAAACTTTTATGGTCTTTACGCATGTTTGAGCGGATGTGAAAACTATGTATGTGTCTTCAGAAGCGGTCTTTACATGGTCTCGGAAAAGTGCGTTTTCTGACCTTGAACAATTTTTTTAGAACAAATTGAGGTAACCAAGTCGATAGCCCTGACTCTAAGGAATCTGATGCAGGTTTCAGATTTTGTCTATCTATGCAACTTTTTCCCAAAGAGATGTGAGAAGTTTGAGTAACTTTTTAGAGATGTGTTCCAAAAAAACAGTTTTCGCGAGGATTTGGAAGAACTCTTCATACGGGCAAAAAAATGACCGAAAAAAAATTCAAGCTTGTGTATGAAGAACTAAAGAATACGAAGAATCCGACCCTGGCCTTAAAAAATTTTTAGCTGTTTTAGTTCAAAAGTTATGACGATTTGAACTTTTATCATCTTTTCGCATGTTTGAGCGGATGATGTGTAAACTGTGTGCTCAGAAGCGGTCTTTACATGGTCTCGGAAAAGTGCATTTTCCGACCTTAAAAATTTTGTAGACAAAATTGAGGTAACCAGATCGATAGTCCTAACTCTGAGAAATCTGATGCATGTCTCAGATTTTGTCTGCCTATGCTACGTTTGCCCAAAGAGATGTGAGAAGTTTGAGTAACTTTTTTGGGATGTGCTCCAAAAAACAGTTTTCGCGAGGGTTGGGTAAGTCTCTTCATACGGGTGGGAAAATGACCAAAAGAAAATTTGTGATTATGTATAAAAAACTAGAAAGTATGAGGAATTCGACCCTTGCCTTAAAATATTTTTAGCTCTTTTTGTTTAAAAGTTATGACGATTTTAAATTTTGTAATTTTTTCGAATTTTCGAGCGGAATGATCCAGCGCGCTAGGTGCGCCGATTTTTTTCGGGGCAGTGTAGTATGCTGAAGAGGACCTGAGATGAATAGGACCCTTCGAAAACTTTTGAGGGGGGCTTCGCCCCCTTTAGTCGGTGAAATTTTGATGGAGTAAGTTTCATCCACAGCTCCGAGTGGTCCCGTATAGACCAGCTTTAATGGCTCTATAGACGGTTTTAGTGCGAAGTCAACGGTTAGCCAAAACCAAACAATGCACTCATCGGTCGCAATCGGTTGTGATAAAAATCGCGTAGCGTTCCAAACTATCTCACTCACTCTCCCGTGACCCCCCTGTATATCCATCTCTTTCTAGTATCGAAATCCGTACACAGGGCCTTGTTTTACGACATATTATTATCAAAATCGCATTAAAAAGCCTCGAGAAATTCATTTCTGCCATAAAATTTCACAAAAGAAGTCTCTATATACGATTTTTGAAATTAGAGTGAGATGGCAGTACATAGGGGTCACGTGAGAGCGAGAGAGACAAAATGGCTTTGTTTGGAACGCTCATCGCAGGCAGTCGCCATTACTAAAACCCTCTATATCGGGCTTAAAATGTCACTTGCTAGTGATCTAAATGTTGCACTTAAGATTGGTCGAAACCGCGTTTTGATAGGTACTTAGAATTTATTTCCGTTTATCGGTTTTTTAAGTGAGCTTAGATGAGCACTTTGAGCTGGAGCAAAGCACAAGGAATTTCGAATCGACTTACTTTCAGTACTACCGTCTCTTTTCGGTCCCGTTGGGACCCGAAACAATCGACGGGGTTTTTTCTAGTTCCTCGTAGTATGTAGAAGAGGACCTAAGATGAATAAACCTTTGTAAGACTTTTGAGGGGGCTTCGCCCCCTGGGTCGGTGAAATTTTTATGGACTAAGTTTCATCCACGGTCGCGAGCGGTCCCGTATAGACCTTTTGGCTTTGCATCGATCTGAAAGTGTACAAGAAGCAATTAAAAGGCTTTGCTTTCATTTGGTCGCGAAACTGCGTTTCGATACATCTTATTTACATCGATTCATCGATTTTTTTAAATGAGCAGAGATGAGCAGGGGCAAAGCGAAAGTGTAACTTCGAATCGGCGTACTTTTAGTCTTACCGTCTGTTTTTTGGGTTTTTTGGACGGAATAACCGACGGCATGATGTTATTCGGAAATTTCACGGCCTTTTTCCCAGGGTTTTTTCACTTTGGGTGACTTTTTTTTTTTTAACATTTAAACTAAAAAAAAATTTTTTTATTTTCCGGGATCCCTTTTTGCCCTTTTAAAAAAAAAGGGGGAAACCCCCTTTTTAGTTTTCATTTCGCAGATCGGGCATTTTTTGGGCCGACGGGGCATTTGTCAGTTTTTCATAGTATACTGAAGAGGACCTTTTTTGACAAAAAACCCTTTTGAAGACTTTTTAGTGGGGCTTCGCCCCCTAGCTGGGTCACCTATTGTAACTAGTTGTAAGTTTCATCTGCGGCCGCGAGCGGCATGGCACCCCGTATAGACATTTGCCTGTTTAGTGATGACGCCACGATCAAAATTGGATCCAAACAAATGCTCCATCTCGCCCACTCTCGTGGATTTACCCATAAGAAATCGAACCCAAATTTTCGAATGGAAATTCATGCTGGGTAACATCCAGTTTTCTCAAATTTTTTTACCATTTGATTCTACGTACCTCAAAGTATCTTTTCACTCCGACGCATAATTCCTGAAAGATCATATGTATAAAGTTACAATCACAAATTTTACCGAGAGATGTTGTATGTGTTTTCCTTGTCTTATGTAGTCTCTTATGGGCGTGTCAACGCCATGAAACTAATCATCCTAACCTATCTTCGTATCGAAGCTTGTTCGAGGTATAACACGTGGTGTGATGGTGCCGATAAGCATATATCCCAAACGTCTGGGACCATAAGAAACTGTGAGTGGGACAAGGACAAAACATAGACTTTCTTCGAAATAACTGTGATTGTCAATTATTGCGTGATGTTTCACAAATGTTGCTGCAGCGTGATTACATTTTAAAATACGTGGAATCCTATGGTGTAATAAAATCTGAGAAAACTTGTTTACTGTCACGAATTTGCATTTGAAAATTTGGATCCTGTTTTCTCCTATTTCCCACGAGAGCGAGTGAGAGAGAGACCATTTGTTTGGATCCAATTTTTTTCGTGACGTCACACTAAACAGGTCTGTTGGCAATGTACTTATAGCTATCTGAAAATTTCACTGCTAGTAATGTAAAAGCTGCGGCGCGCTTTCAATTGGGTGAAACCGCTTTTTGATACGTCTAATTGATTTCGATATTTCGATTTTTTAAGTGAGCGAAGATGAGCAGGAGCAAAGCGAAAACACCGATTCGACCGACTATCGCTAATCTAGTTTTTATCGGTCCCGTTTTGACCCAGAATAATCATTGGGGCATTTTTCCAGCTCCTCGCAGTATCTTGATGAGGACCTGAGATGAATAATACCTTTATAAGACTTTTGAGGGGGGGTTTTGCTCCCTGGTTCGGTGAAATTTTGATTGAGTAAGTGGCTACGTGTAATCCGCGGCCGTGAGCGGACCCTTTATAGATCTTCCTTGTCTTTTTTTTGATCTGAAAATGTCACAGGATGTTATTGAAAGACTGCTCTGTCGAGTTTTTTAAATTGCGTGTCCATCCATGAAATCAATGTCTATATTTATCAATTTTTGAGAGTGCGGAGGAAGACCACAGCAAAACGTTTTTCACTTGGCAGAGAGCTTATTATTCCAAATTCCGCCTCTTATCGGTCCCGTTTGTCCCCTGAAAAAAAGATTACGCATTTTTAATTTTTCCTAATAATGTGTACCTAAGGATACCTGAGGTTTTAAACAAGCCCATGTATATCCATTATTCAAGACGTCTGCGGAGAGGGGCGTCCCTCCCCGCGCCGCGCCACACCGGGAGCCCTCGTTATATGGCAATTAAATGTGAGCCGAACAATGTGATGAACAATATTGTTTTTGCAGTGATTTTTGTACCAAGTTTAATGGGTTTTTAGATGAAACATTGGCATTCACTTTTAAGTAACTGACTAAAACCACAGAGTCATCTCAGGGGAAAAAAAACAATGGAAATTCCTTATCTCGAGCACATATGCTTTTAAAATTTTTTCTTTTTTTTTTTTTTTTTTAAAAAAAATAGATATGTTCATTCAATAGGTACTTGGTACTTCTACTATAAAAGATTGAATGGGAAAAATTTGTTCAGCTTACCAAAGTCTTAGCTTGAAATTGGCGAAAAATTCCAATTTCGCGGACTCCTGTCCAACTCGCCATAAGAAGTAACTTCTTATGGCGAGTTCCTTCCTATTTTATACCTTAGAAATCGAGAAAACTAGCTTCCGTCAGGAGGGGTTTTAAAACAACGTGAACATCTTTTGCGCAGTGTTATTTTACCTAGTCATGATGATTGCTTTTATTCTGTTTCAGGTCCAGGAAATTTGTGACTCCTACGAAATAAAAGGGATTTGCATCAATTTCATGTATCTTTTCCATGGATTACTTTCTCTTCTCGTTGTCTTACATGCTTTGGAAGCATCGTCGTCACTTTAATTATCTTACTATCATTTTCTATCATCCTTTGCCACTAACGAGTGCCCCTGTAAATTGATGTGCGATACTTCTGGGACTGAAATAATATGGTCCATCCATAATTCTATATTTAAATAAAAAAATAAAAAATAATAATGAAGGAATGGATTAATGCAGAAATGAGTACTTGCCTAGGTACTTTCGTAGATACGAAAAAAAGGATTATTGTTACTTTGTTATGATATTCGTGAATTTTATTCCTAGATATTTTCATTGTTCTGTCTTCTGTACGCTGTTTTTGTTTTTTTAAACATTTTAAGTACTCATTGAATGTTTTTTTTTCTCTCTCTCAATCGAAAACTACATTTGTGATTACAATAAATTAGAGATATCAGTTTTGTAAGATCCTCGTCTTTGTCTCATCATTTTTATTACTTTCAAGTAAAAGTTCTTCATTTATACTGATTTTCTTGGTGTCAATCAGCATCACAACATTGACATAGAAAATGAGACAATCCAATGAAACGACCTACTTTCAAAAATGGATTTAAAAAAAAAAAAAAAAAAAAAAAAAACCAATTTCACTCATCACTTTATTATTAGGAGTAGTATCAACGCAGAATTCTACGATCAGATTGGAAACTTCGGTTCATTCTGAAGAGTTATTTTCTGGCCTGTTATTTGTAGAAGATCCAAACTATATCGTGCAAAGCATCGCAAAAGACAGAGATAGAGCCACCGTTGTGAACAGACACCGAAAGAGACCAAAAAAATGTTTCTTCGGCTCTTATGGGAGGATCCATTCGGATTGTATTATCCTGTGGTACCAATATGTCTGTTATTGATACATGCTAGCATAATTTTGCGTAAGCATCAATACTTCTGCCCTCTCCCTTCGACAAAAAATATGAGATTCTTTTCTCGTAGTCGGAGAACTATGAGAGACAAAAGCTGGTTTTAAAATAAAGAAAGGTTCATTATTTTCCCCTATTTTCTGCGCTTTCGTTTCCTTCAACGTTTCACTCGTAAATTTGTGTCAAACCCAAACCTCAAAGTTACTTCGCATTCTATGGGAGGGATTTCAGTTTTGTCACACGAATCTATGCAAAATACATGATGGAAGGTATAGGACAATAAAAATAATTAATTTATTTTTAGCGTTTCCTAGGAAGAGGTGACTGGATTCTCCTATGATGGGCTCATAACTTTGTGGTATCTCCTTGAAGTATCGATACCAGTATAGCGGCTGATCCAATTTGGGAATAATTTTTTTTTCCATTTGATTTTATATGAAATAATCGATCCGACAGTGAAGCAGCGCTTCGCCAGCATCCGATTGTTTTACATTGAGCCAAATGGAGGAAATACTTTGTTGCTGAATTGCACGAGCCACCACTGATCGATACTACTGCCAAAGTATCAGTGCTCCGATGTTGAGCCAAATTATTGCTGACTGCTGCATTATGGTATCAATTTTTTACAAACTTTTTCATTGCGAAACACACGATCCAAATGAATTTGAGTAAAACTCAAAATTGGGGTCCGGTACACCTGATATTGAAAATAGGATAGTGATAAGGATCAGGGGGGATGGGTATGAAAGAGTCCATGGTCTAGTTTCGGAATCCTCAGGAATTTTGTTGACATTGGATACTTTTAGCAGCAAATTTTTTTACCGTTCGCTCTGAAAAAAGTTTATTTTGAAGAAATCTTATGATTTGACGAGCATACCAAGAGTTTCGAAGATACGGAGTAGGGGAAGGAAGGATAGGAAAAAATGCAAACTTATGATTTTGAATTAAAGTCTTCACAGGATTGAAAAAAAAGAAATAAATTATTTTGTGACCTTATTCGAAGGAAACTAATGACCGGGAAGGCTTTCCTTCAACTGTGGAGAGGTGCTTTAAAGGGGGGGGGGGGGGGGGTTTGTTGGCAAACTTTTCTCGCCTCAAAAAATAGCAGCAAAAGCCACTAATGGTTAGGTATAAAAAAGAGAAAAAAAAACAAAAAAAAATTTGCCATAGTTTTTGACAGTATCTTTCATCTCAATAAAAAATTCGTGGCGAGTTGTGACCTAAAAAACATTTTGGTGACGAGTTGCTCGTCACTGTACCCCCCCCCCCCCCCATGAACACCCTTGGCTGCATCTCCTAACTTTTTCATTTTCCTCATTATTCAACAAACTTCGCACAGCCCCATCCCCCCCCGGGGGCGGATTTACATCTATTGAGACCCTAAACTTTGAATTTGAGGCCCCCAAGAAAAAAGGGGAGGATGCCCTTGGGGGTCCGAAGGCATCCACGCAAAAAAAGAGGGGTTTGGGGGTTCTCCTCCTGATTTTTTTTTTTTTTTTTTTTTTTTTTTTTAACTTTTTTTCCCAGCAAAGTTGTTGTTTTATTTTATTTTTTTGCCTTCTTTTATTCTTCCTTTTCTCTCTTTTCATCTCTTTTCTCTCTCTCTTTTCTCTCTATCATTTTTATTCTCTCTTTTTCTCTTTCCTTCTCTCTTTTTCTCCCCATTTCTCTATTTTTCCCTCTTTTTCTCTCTTATTCTCACTTTCTTTCTTTTTTTATTTTTTCTCCATGTTTCTGCCTTTTTCTTCCCGTCTTCCCTCTTCATGAAGTGAGGCCCCCCTTTGGTCTAAGGCCCTACGCAGTTGCGTATTTTGCGTAATGGAAAATCCGCCCCCCCCCCTTCGAAAAACCTCGTAACTTCATTACCTACTTTTACTGCCAACGAGAATGATGGCTGATGTTTTGGGAAAAGTCCAAAGTCGGCGAGTAACCCCCCCCCCCCCCTTTCCCCCCCCTCGTGGACGCTAAAAAAAGAAAATTGTCAAGAAACGAAGCTCAGAATCTGATGCTTGACTCAGCTTGAGACTTTGTGAGTGAGGTATACCCGGCGACCGGCACTAGCCTTTTTCGTGAGAAATGTGTGAGCCGCAAACGAGTGACTGGAACGTGTGGAAGATTAGAGGGCCGAAATGCCCGAAATTTAGGGGAAGGAGTAGTTACGGAATGTTGTCAAAAAGCCGACGTGCGAATGTAAGTAGAGTACGATAAGCAGGTATGGGGGGGGGGGGGTATATCATTCTTATTATGATTGTCTGTTATTGTCCCACCTTGGTCACACTCGAGGAGCGTGAAAAGTTGACGCCAGTGGGCATTTCGGCAACTACAAATCGTCGAAAACAGACACACCATCCGGTGTTTGGTGAATACCGAAGTGTTGCTCATTTTGAAGCGCGACGTGGTGGCAGAACCAGGAAACTTTCGCTATGGAACCACCTTAATACAGCATCCCTTCTATTCAGTGGCGTCGCGTGCAATTCGGCAACAATGTATTCTTTCTGTTTAAACTCATATAAAATATTGAATTCAGTGGGTTCACAGTGTACACGGAAAATTCGATACATTTAATGAGTTTAAATGGAGCAGTTGCATTGTTGCCAGATGGCACGCGACGCCACTGCCTCTATTTGTTGTAGCTCTTTGGTTTTGTTTACTTTTTGATCTGCCTTTGGACGTCATGATGGGACGAATGTCTTCGACTTTATACTAGTATATACTTGCATTATATTGTTAGAGCAATGGCAGCTCCGGATTAGGTCCACATTGATTAGGTACATTGTACCGCCGCGCCGTGCACCGACGCAAAGTGGGTTAAAAATCGATTTGGTGAAATCAGCATGTTTAAAATACACGACGTCGTGGTTTTAACATCACCAGGGGCCCACGAAGCACTTCAATGGCCCTTATGTCTTGCTTGTTGAAACTCATATCTGGATGTACTATTTATAAATTAAGAGCGCCAAGTTTGACGTCCAAGCCGTTAAACCACAATTTTAGGTTCTTTTAACTGGCCGATTTTTGGCACGATCGTTCAATACTGGCGACTGTGCGGTTCACTGTGGTTTGAGATAACAAAACAAACAAAAACAAAAAAACAAAAACCAGTCTACAAAAAACTTTTGTTACCTTTTAAGCTTAGTCTATAAAACTTTCAAGTGACATTTTAAAAAAAAAAATTAAAAAAAACCAGTCCACAAAAAACTATTGTTTTCGACCTTTTAAGCTTAGTCTTAAACTTTCAAGTGACATTTTAAAAAAAAGAAAATAAAAAAAAAACCAGTCCACAAAAAACTATTGTTTTCGATCTTTTAAGCTTAGTCTAAAACTTTCAAGTGACATTTTTAGGTTTCAACTAATTTTCATAAGAGTTCTCTGGGAAAAAATAATTATTGGTCTTGAAAGGTCATCAATTATAAATTGACGAGAAAACTTTCTGATTTTTGGCCACTTTTGGATGATCTCTGACCACAGTGCGGTGTGGAACCAACACTGGTTACCGAGACCAAGATCGAGCAAGGCATGGCGTGGTCCACAATTTGACTTGACTTGACTCGAGTCGGCTTGACTGAACCCCGACGTCAACTCGTCGTTCTTATGCTATGTCATGCGCTGCGGCCGTACCGCGATTCTCGCACACTGGTTTGAAGCAAACATTTTACGGAACAAGACAAGTTTTAGATATTTTGCAGTAAAAACATTTAAGTTTTGATATTTTCTTGCTATTTGCATGTCAGGTGGCTCATTTTAAGCTCTCGAATGAATGATTTGAACCAATTTTTAAGCATTCTTGCTATTTTTGATTGTTTACGTTATTGCTTTTTATTCTTAAAATTGGGTCCTAGAAATTCTACGTGTCGGTCCTCAGTGCGCCGCTCATCGCCGCTCCCAACGGGAAACAAGACAGAGTGTCTGAAATCTACGCTCGAGCAGGCACACAGCCAGAAGTCGATTCAAGGGGAGGAAGGGAGGCAAATTCGTCATGAAGACTGGGGGTCTTGGAGGACATCCCCCAGACATAGATGTGGGGTTCGGGGAAGAAATTTTACTTCAACCCGTTTAAAGGGCAATTCTGTGTACTTCTATAATGGCTCTGCTTTAACGGACCAATGCCCAGTTATTTGAAAGTTTTAGGAGTTTTTCTAAAAAAAAAAAAAAAAAAACAAAAAACAAAAAACGCCATCTTATTGTCAGAGCTAGAAAAATGAAGAAATGAGAAAAACCGAGAATAATTGGGTCCAGCTAATTGATAGGTGCTAAATAAAAAAATAAAAAATTCAAGATGGGTTTTCGTGTAACATTTTCCAAATTTGACTGAAAGGTTAGGAAAAAATCCACACTCACACACACACACACACACACACACACACACACACACACACACACACACACACACACACACACACACACACACACACACACACACACACACACACACACACACACACACACACACACACACAACGACAGCAAAAATGTCGTTAACAACAACGGCCCACAGGGGCTAATCGGTTAAAAAAGTATCTCGGAAATCAAATTTCTGAATTATAAAAATTAAGGAAAGTAGGTTTGACAATATTTTTAATTTGATTCGCATAGGGTGCAAGTCAGAAATCAGAATAAAACAAAACCTTCCCGATCCGGCCTTTACTTGAGAATACTTGAGATTTTCCCATTACTTCCTTGAGAGTGTATAAAGGTTGAGAAGGAGCCGCCTTCCACTGCCACCACTAATGCATCAAATCTACTCGAAAAAAGAGGATCCAAATTATAGAATTTGAAGAATCAGTGACGTCAGTGAAGATGGCTTCTTCTGAATCCTTCTACACGGCAGAAATTCAGAATCTCCAAAATTCCATAGCTCAAGTCAAGGCCAACTCAAGGAGGTTTTTTCTCTGAGTCTCTGAATTGCACCCATAGAATGTGAATAATTTAAGAACACAGAAAAAAAAAACTACGGTGAAAATAACCATACAGATACCTGATTTTGGCACCTGCTAGGTGTTATGGTTATGTTAAGTAGAAGTATACTATGTTTTGAAGGTACTAGGTGATGGTACCTGATCGCATGTCGAATTTACTCAAAGTATCGGTGAATGTATCATACTTCTGGTCAAGGTTACCATAACATCTAGCAGGTGCCAAAATCAGGTATCCGTATGTTTATTTTCACTAATCTTTTTTTTCCGTGAAGGAAGAAAGAAAATGAATACTATGAAAACTCTCTCTTCGAACTTTTGAAATGCATGTGTTACAGGAGCAGAGCTGTCATTTTGCGTTTATAATTAATGGCATTTTTCAATTCACCGATGATTCCCCTGGTTGAGAAAAGATTACACAGTTCAGTTGACTGTGTTACTGTACTGCATTAAAATAGAAAATACTCTAATCTGTAATCTTTTCTCAATCGATGGAAACGCCGTTAATTTATTAATGTAAATCTGCAAGTTTTTTAAAGTCATCGACGACGCCACCGTTGGAGAAAAGCTTACAGATCAGTGTATTTTCATGCAGTACAGTCATAAACTGAATTGAATTGTGTAATCTTTCCTCAATCGGTGGAATCATCAATGAATTGAAACATGTATTTAATGGGGCTCAAGTGCAAACTTTTGCTATAGGGGATTAAAGAGTCGATTCTTGCATAAAAACCTGAAAAAATGACGATGAGTACACTAAAAAATCACGAAATTCACTCTCAGAATCGGGCTGAATGGCGGACAGTCGTAGGTATCACATGAGAGATTCCCATCTAAATTGAGACATATCTCTGTGTTTCCGTAGAGAGAGTGCCATAATAGACAGGAATCTCCCATGATACCTGCGTTGAACCGCCATTAAGAACTTGTCATTATAGCATTTATGTGAGTTTATTACTAAATTTTAGACTTTCTTAGTGTAATTTTCATGATTTTTTGTGGTTTTTACATCAGATTGGACTATTCATTTGCTCACAGCAAAAGTTTGCAAGAGCCCCATTATACGCAAAACGGCAGCTCTGCACAGGAGGACACAAGAACAGTAACAGGGACTAGAGGCGCGTGTTCATAGCCTCTTCCTCCATCATTTTCTACAAATCCCAACACATATGTATGTAAATCTACGACCAGAGAGGAAGGCGTATGGTAATCATATCGAATCGATGCTTACCTAATGGGCGAATTATTCCTATCAGATCAAGGTGATGTTATTCCGATCAAAGTCCCTGTGGGACAGTTGAGTTGCACTGTCAGCAAATTACACTCGTGATGGTTAACACGCATGTGAAGTGCCAAGAAAATCTCACTCGTTCCAATATCATCGTGACCCTCCGTTCAGTACTCACAGATGTAAAAAACGACTTTTTATGACGTAAATGTTTGTCAATTGGAAGAACCTGTCTCTTTTAGCACTATCCATTCAGTGATGCTACGCGCGTTAGTAATAATGCGCGTGGCTTCACTGGATGCGCGGTGCCAAGATGAGAAGGCATGGGGGCACGGCCGGCGTTTGCCGCTCGACAAAAAATAACGTATTGACGTCATAATATCGGTTTTTCAAACAGATGTACATCGGTTAGTACTGAACAGATCGTGACGGAGGAGTCGTGGCCATCGTAGTTTTCTCTGAATGTTTTACACAATAATTATTTTTCCACAGTGGAATCTGTCGGAAGTCTTACTGACTTCTTTTTTTTATACGAGAGGTAAGCCAAGAGGATGTCAACCTCTAATTATTTGGTGCATTTTAGGCAGTGCGAGAGGTGTCAACGTAGGTCAAATTGTGATTTAGACCCCCCCCCCCTCACAATCTTTATGGAAACAATATAATGAACCAATTTCACACGATTCTTTTATTGTCTTATCTTAAAGTACTATACATGAGCTGAGTAAGAGGTATATTTTACAAGTTTTTTCGGGTACTGGATCATGGAGGAAAACAGGTTTAAGTTGTGGAAAATAGGTGTCCCATGACGTCATCCGATAGGTATCCCCATTTAAACACATGTGTTCTCGTCGATTTGAATAAAGCGCGCCGTTTCTTAGGAGCCGCTCGTCCATAAAAAGAAAACCGAAAATATCCTTGTTCTCAGTTCACCGGGTACTTTTATTTTTCCAACTAAATGAATCAATTTTCAGACACATGCCATTGATCCATTGTCGTTGACATCGTCAATATCATGATGCCTACGCATCCAATCAATGGATGAAACGTCCAAATTAAAATTTAATATCGCGTTAACAGATGTGAAACGCCGGTAGGTGAAAAAATGACGTTCAATACTATACTCAGTCATGACTCATGAGGTCTATATACGTTTACGGCTTCGTAATCTTTTTCGCGAACCAACATCAGCTCTTTTGCCTGCAAAGTCGCTTTCCAAATCCGGCACCTCTTGTCACTTCTCTCGTGTAATATATAGGGGATTTCAATTCAAAACTATACACAACTAAAACAACATATAGCCTCAAAACGTTGATCATTTTATTTGTATAAATACGATTCCAGTATTATTTTATGATCTTCTGTTCTTACATCATAGAAACAATGCAGCAAGTATTCAAATGAAAAGCCAACGTTTTAAGGTTAGGTACGACAATGCTCACGTAAATGCTGTGCGGTTCCGTGTGTGCATAGTAGTAAGTCGGTGAAAAAAGAAAAAAAGTGTAGCGCCGGTTATTAAAAATGGAAGTAATTTCTCGAGTTAACGAGGTGATTTTGAAAGGTTCTAATGAGCGCATCATTGCTTTCGCAGGTTATTGTTACGTTAGAATCCATTTGCCATATTACTGAAGCAAAAGTAAAAAGCAGACCTTTGCAGTGTTACCTGATGGCCAGGTTTCTTTGCTACTTGTCCCAGCTAGCCGTTGGACCAGGTCCATACTTAAAGTGTGATGCGTAACTGATCCTATAAATGATATTGTTATTGTTGCTTAGCTCCTAATTGAAGGGTCTGCATACTTAGAATGAACTGAAGCTAATCGAGCCCATTTGAAGAGATGTATCATTGACAATTATTAGACGGCTATTTACTTACAAGGGGAGGCTCAGAAGTCGCCGCCTCCGATTTTGAAAACAATTGCGCGAAAATGTAGCTAAAGTAAAACTATTAGACCCGTGTTTCTCACTTTTTGCCGATGGGCCTTTCTAAAGCGTCAGGAATTTTTTGAAAGTTGCCGAAATTCACGTAAATATTCGGAACGCTCTCCGATCGGGTTTTTACGTGAATTTCGGCAACTTTCAAAAAATTCCTGACGCTTAAAGAAGGCCCATTGGCAAAAAGTGAGAAACACGGGTCTAATAGTTTTACTTTAGCTACATTTTCGTGCAATTGTTTTCAAAATCGGAGGCGGCGACTTCCGAGCCTCCCCTTGTTAGTATGAGAACTTACAAGATATCGGACGTTGCCAATTTTTCTATTATTTTTTATTTTTCTGAGATGGATGCTTTCAAGAAGAAATCTTGATAACAAGAGGGACTGTATCATCAAATTTCAGGAGAATCCAGGCATTTGTCTCTTTTTAAGAAAATAAAAATGACGAGACAAAATTATAACAATGTGGCGGTTGCAAGGGTCTGAAATGTTGTGTGCGTTATGAAGAAGATGAAAGTACTCGATGAGCTGAGAACAAAGATGCCTTTGGTTTCTAAACAAGTCCCGCCATTGTTCCGGAGATGAGATTTTGGACCAAAATATGAGTTTAAATGGGGACTCCGCGTAGTGACGCCACTACGCACACGATTTTTCACAACTTTACACGTGTGTATTTCCAAAACCGGGACACTTGGGAAAAAACCAAAGGCACGATTGTTCTCAGACTCAGCTCATCAAGTACTGTCATTTTCTTGGTGAAAAACACAACTTTTCAGACCCTTGCAACTGCCCCCATTGAAGTCGTGCGTGGATCCGTTAATGGCATATGAAGCCATCTTTTAAATGAATCTTTTGCACACTTTTTCTACCGCAAAAGGTAGCACGAAGGAACTCATAGCATCAACTCAAAAACACGTATATGAGCGCACTAAGAGCCTCCAAAATCCACTCATCAAGTCGTAAATTCCAGTATTCAACTGAATGCATCTTCTCGAGAAGACTTTAATTGAATCGAGCTTATTTTAAAGCGTGTTAGCCTTCAATTTAGAAGTATGCAACAATAACAACACCACGTGTAGGAATAGTTGCATCATTCTTTAAGAATGGGAAATGATGTTTGCGGTGCTCGTATGGTGGTGTAGTTTTCTTTTCTCTTGAAAGGAGCTCTCATGATTAATTTCGCCAGTGCTACTGCCTACTCTGTGAATTTATGATGCTTTAGGGCTAAAGCTTAAGTTGTTTTTGTTTTTTCTCTTGTCTTAATTTTTTTTTTTTTTTTTTCATATTCTTTTAAATGAATTTCAAAAAAGAACACTCTAAGCTTTTAAAAAGATTGTAAGACAAAGACAAGTGGTACCTGTGCACAGTTGCACACGAATGGTTTGGTTTCAACCGATCCTCACTGTTGATATTTTCTTATACAAATCGCGCAATCTAAACTATTTGGAACTATGAAACTAATCTTTCTTGCTCGCTATCCACAAAGTTGACTTCGTTTATTTGTAGGACTGTCGCGTATAGCGTTATCACACATTATTTTCGTCTCTGTCATTTGTATGACTCCCTTGCTCTGTTCTCGAAAAGTACCTTTCAGTAAATATCATTCGATTTTTACGAAATTTTGCTGAAACGTTTGTCACTGCTTCAAAAATGTGAAGCTCAACCGTGAAACTTCAATGTTATTCAATTTCAAAGTCATGACGTTTGATCCGAAACGAAACGATATGCAGAAAATTCATTGGTTTGGTCTTAATGTGCAGCACGCAGTCTCAGTAAGAGTGTGCCGCAAGATAACCAGCGTGACTGCGAGGAGCTCTTCTAAGCGCACTCATCTTCGAATCTTTCCCCTTCAATATTGTGTATAGTCAATAGTATCACTCTCATCTATAATACTTATACTTGTAACTGATGTAATCTTGTGTCCGTTCCGTTTTTGGACGGAGCCCGACTCTACACTGCGGGCAGCCTGATTTTTCAACAAATATTTTTATCCCACATACCGATTCCGCACTGATTTTCAGTGAGCTAAAATAAAAGAAGCGAGAGGGCGCGGTTACTAAATTTTTCCAGCCCTTATTTCTAGACTTAGGACAGGGAGAGATAAATATAACTAAAATCGTAACAAAGAAAATCTTTTGCTTCTTATAGTACTTCTTTGTGACTACAGTTCTACAATTCGTCACCACTTTTTAGTCAGCTTTGTCAAATTTGGCGGGAAATTCATAAATGTTACATTTTGTTAAATGGAAAAATGCGTATCGTAACAATTTCACACAAAATGGAAGCCCTGTTTTTAATGTTTCTTTTTTTTGTATGCTGATAAAACAAGTGCGCAAAACGGCTATAACTCATTATTTACATAAATACTTAACTTGAAAACTCTCCTAAAATCCTGATTTGGTGATACCGGATTGACCTTTCAAAATCCTGACGAATCGATAACCAACCGCAAACAAGTTTATGCCAGATTGATAGACGAGTGTCACTACTTCATTCGACTTTTGCGTCGAAACATCAGCGCTAATTGCTTCCAACGAATCCAAGGGAATTTATCCATTTCCCTCAGGTGTAAAGGGTTCCCCTACATCTTTTAGATCTTGCGCAACAAATGGTTTACGTCTTGGTCCCGTTTTAACCTATTCAAAAGTATTGCTAATTTTGAGGTTTTGATTCCATTTCATTACCCTTTTTTGCCATGTGCCCAAAAAAAAAAAAAAAATCACGTTCATTATACGTTTATCAAACCTTTGGTTGGGATATTACCTTGCAAAATATTTTTAGGTGAGCTCGCCAAACCTTTTGTGCGCCTTACCAAAGCTTGAATGTGCTCAACTTTAAGGACATTTTAGCACTCTCATTTTTTTAGTATTTCTTTTTTTGTGCGTGTGTCGTGGCACCGTAAATCACTCATCACAAAAAACTCGTATTCTTAGAAAAACTCGGCAAATCGTGTCAGTCAAAATTCTGTGAAAAATGAGTTCAGAGCACTGTTACAGGTGTGGTGCTCTTTTTCTCTGGAAAAGATAAATCATGCCCTAAAGCCAGGGATTATGTAACTTGTAAGGATGTGATATCTTACGTAGATGGATGCATTTAAGAGTGCTAGGGCCAATTTTCTTCAATTGTCAAAATTCTCTTTGGTCTGCTGTAAAACGATCACAGT
This sequence comes from Trialeurodes vaporariorum, assembly GCA_011764245.1. Classification (NCBI taxonomy): domain Eukaryota; kingdom Metazoa; phylum Arthropoda; class Insecta; order Hemiptera; family Aleyrodidae; genus Trialeurodes; species Trialeurodes vaporariorum. The sequence goes on from VMOF01000002.1 coordinate 61,667,879, forward strand.
TTTTCTGTATTTTGACCTTTCGACGACTTTTACATCAACTTTAGGTTAGGAATGATAATTTTTAAAAGCTGTTAAGTGTCAATAATGGGAATAAACCTTCCACGTGGCAAAGGCGAACCAAAGTTTCTTTTACTAAAATTTTGCGGAACCAGAGAATTTACGTTTGTCGACTGATTGTGAGTGAAAATCGACTGAAAAATCGAAAGAATGTTGACTGAGTAACTGATTGTAAGTTAAAATCTTGCCACGACGCGACACCGCACCGGTGCTGTGGTAGTGTGGTAATGTGGTAGTAATCAAATTGTGTTAGAACTGATCGAAGCGCATTACTGTATAGGATGTTTTAGTAAAGACCGGTTACTTTAAAATCTAGGAATCTGATTGGCTTTGATGCTTTTTTTTTAAATTTTTTAATTTTTATTTTTTTAAACGTGGAACCGACATCTAATTAGTCAATTATGAATTTCTCGATTCTCACTAAAACGCTCTGTTGAGCAGTGAATTTCGAGACTTCGGAGTGCGCGTGTATCGATTTATCAATGCATTATTTGTAAGTAGGGAGCAATACGTTGGTAAATCAATTCGTCTTTCACAGCTTTGACTGAATGCCCCCTTTACTCTCCTCCTCTCTGTTCTAACTCTTCTCTCAGGGCGTTCCGGTTAGGTGGCACTGTCTCGTTCCTGCCTGCCTAACACCCCCCCCCCCCCCCCCTTTGTCACCTAGTCTTTCTACTTCACCTCATTTTTTTTTTTTTTTTTTTTTTTTTTTTTTTTCTTTCCTCAGTACTTTTATCAGGGTTTGGTTATCGCTTTCGCACTTCTTCATACATTTGTTTGATAGTTTTAATTTGTAGCGTGATAGACGCAGCAGATGCTTACGTCACTCTCAGACACACTTATGGTCCGTGTGATAGCCGTGTTTGTAGTGCCCAGACAGAAATTGACTTCATATCTATTTATTTTGTCTCGGTCTCTTTTCTTTTTTCCCCCTTCACTCTCTTTCCCTCCCCCCTTTTTGTTTTTTCTTTTTAATTTCTCCCGATTCACTTGTCCCAGACACCATATTATCCGACCCGCTTTCGATAAGTTGAACGCGGCTCGCTCTATAAATCGTCTCATGTCTTTGTAATAGAATTTCAATTTCCAGACTGCGTACATCGGTGCACTCTTTATCACTTTATCTCTAAAGTGTTTATTCGTCATACACCAAAGATCGTTGTACTGTAGTTTGACCGTTGACTAACGGCTAATTAATAATCGAGGCTGTCTCCGAAACAAGCTTAGTTGCCAGATTAGACCGAGAAATCCTCAAATTATGTTTCGACTCGTGAGAAAATCAATTGATTTTTTGGCCTAGTTTGCGGCAATGCGGCGAATAAAAAGGCTCCTCGAAAATACGGATAATCGGATGTTTCATCGAGAAGCGGAAAATTAAAAATTGACCAATCGCGGATGCTGATTTCACACGCAGAAAAAGCATCTAAACCAATCAGATGCATGGATTTTTAAATTTCCCGCTCGCCACTAAAATACTATATCCTCGTCCTTTTATTTCGTTATAGCTAGGATGTGTTTATTTTTTTTTCTTCGGAAAAAAAAAAAAAAAACGACTGATCGAACGAAAACAAAACGAACGAAACTGAACGAAAAATCGTAATTCTGATTGTACGTTTGAAATCAGATTTACTAATGATTTTTACAAGTTTCGATAATCTGAATAAGTTCCTTTTATAAATGCAGATGTTACAATGTCACCGGTGCCGCTTTTGGGCATGAGATTCTGCCGCTCAGATTCCCAAGAGCGGCATCCGATGATATCGATGACATTGTAAAATCTGCATCTGAAAGGAACTTTTAGAGACCATCGAATCTTGTAAAAATCAATAAAGAAGTCTTATTTCAAACGCACAGCGAGAATTATATTCGCGTCACGTCGTTATTTTAATGAAATAGAGTAAACATCGGCATCCCAGATGACGAAATAAAGGACGATACTTATGACTGTTGATGACGAATGACGCGCATCATATGTCATCTCGTGCAGATTTTAACTTCACAAACTGCACCCGGCGCCAGCGCCAGCGGTGACGCCGACATCGCTCGTGGCGTCACGCGACACGGTGCGGGTGCGGCTTGAATCTCTAGTAATTCAACATTTCCAAAATCGCCACTCTAACCGTTCCACTGATTTTTTCAAACAATTTCGCAATTTATTCCCATTTTTCATTTTGCCGATTTCACAATCAGTTTGAAATTTTTAATTGCTTTGATTACTATTATACTCATTCGCCTTTGTTTACATTTTTGTTTCAGGTAAGATTCAGAATGCTTTAGTTATTCCTCTCTCCACATTTGTTTCCTCGTTGCCTCTAAAAACGTAAGCGAAAATGAGTTTTTGATTTTTAAATTTTGGTTTCATCGTGTCTTGTTTGGTGGCGGCTCGAGCCATTCGGCAACAATGTTTCCCCTCCATTTGACTCCAGTTCAATAATCGATTGTTGGTGAAGCACAGTTTTTCTGTCGAATCGATTGTTTTACGTAGAATCAAATGTAGGGAGATCCTTGTTGCCAAATTACACGAGCTGCCAATGTTCTGCATCCCTCCACTCTTTGGTTTTCATATTTTTGGACTCAATTCTAAGCGCGACCCCGCAAGAGGGAGTGTTTTTATTTTATTTTTTTCATCCCCCCCCCCCCCCCCCCCATTGATTCATATTTACAAACGCGTCTTGATTGGATTATTATTTTACGAACTTATCGTTGTATTTCAAGCATTCATCCAACCTCTTATATTTTCTTTAATTTCTTCTAACGTTTTTCTCTGCCGCATCGAGATGAACAAAAAGTTAGCAGACCCGCTCTAAACTCGCGACGTTTGTTTTTCTTCAACTTGCCCGCGAATATGGAGCTCTGCTTTTCATCACTGTAGCAACCAATTTGAAAAAGTGATGACTTTAAGACTTGTTTTTAAGCAGGGGTGCAAAATGTTCCACAAATTCGGAAGTTTCACGCGATCCATGACTTATTTCTTCACAGGATTTTAAAAAATTTCCTCTCTCAAATTTGAAAGTGATGACTTTTTTTGGTTATTCTAACATTTCAACACCGTATGTTAGCAAAATGACCGACATTTTCCCATTTTTTACACAATTTTCCTGGGAAATCCTTATCGCCATTATTAAAAAAAAAAAATGGACAAATTGCCTCACTTTCCCAGAAATTTCCTCACTTTCACGCGATCCGCGGATCGCTAGATCGGGCACATTTTGCACCCCTGCAGGCGCAAACGTCGCAAGACCAAACCAATATTTATTTTTTTTTATTTTTCAATCTGGTGTTTAAAAAATGCTATGGTAATTAACAGTTAATAAAATTAGTTTATATTACCTTTTCAGAAAAAAAATTGAGAGAGGGCTTTCATACATAAAGAGTGTAATCGGGAATATTCTCAGGAATTTGAAATCATGCACGAGATATGTCGGTTATTTAATTCGGTGAAATACTTAAAGTCACAGGGGTGCAAAATGTGCCCGATCTAGCGATCCGCGGATCGCGTGAAAGTGAGGAAATTTCTGGGAAAGTGAGGAAATTTATGCAGTTTTTTTTTTTTTTTTTTTTTTAAATGGAAAGAAGGATTTCCCAGGAAAATAGTGTGAAAAATGGGAAAAATATCGGTCATTTTGCGAACATACGGTGTTGAAATGTTAAAATAACCAAAAAAAAGTAATCACTTTCAAAGTCTTGTGAGGAAATTTTTTAAAATCCTGTGAGGAAATAAGTAATGGATCGCGTGAAACTTCCAAAGTTTTGGAACATTTTGCACCCCTGTGCGCCTGTTCCCCAATGCGCTGCGCACCTCCGCTCTGAAATTAAAATTCTTTGAAAATGCCTATTTCCTCTAAGGTTGCCAGTTTTTATTGCAATTATGTTCATAATAGTAACTTCCATTCTTAATAAATTTTATGATGATCGGTTTTGTTTTGACTAATATTTCATCATAATTTAAAAAAAAAAAAAAAAAAAAAAAAAACCTGGAATTTTCCGAATTCCTAATTCCCAATTTTGACCGTTAAAATACTTTAGACTTTTCTCAACCCTGGTCTGAGATTCAGAGGTTAGTGTTCGTCTTGGTATTTGTAAGCTTATGGCCTGCTTATGGCGTTATCGAGTATTTGGTTGGTTTTTTTGAGTTCACCCGAAATTAGAAAAGTACGTCAGTAATGAAAGTTTTGGGCTCAGTGCCGGATTTACTGCCACAAAGTAGTAAAAGAGTTGGATATCGTATTTAAAAAGGATCAATCACGATTTTGCATTCCTCTAACATGTCACCCTCCATCACAAGCGCACGTATATGCCAAGACGACCCTAACCTAAAACAGCAACCAGGTATGCTTATAGACGGTATTCGCTGAAACTTCCTTACCGGAGCATGGGCGGATCCAGCAATTTGGCAACCCTGAATTCATCCCATTTAAACGTATAAGAAATAATCGATTCTTGAGGGGGCCATGGCTCTTTTACTAATCGATTGTTTCTCATGCATTCAAATGGGAATGATACGCAGTTGCCAGATTGCTAGATCCACCTTTGTACCGGAGCTTCTGTTCACGATTTCTGCCGCGGTTTCATCCGTATCCTCATCACTATCGTAAAACTCGTGACCGCCTGGCGCTCGACAAGAAGTCAACGTAAAATTCTTCAATGAAGTTCTGTTGTCTCAAATTGAATACGACGTCTTCGTTCTGTGTTTGGGCCGGCTCGGGCACGCGAGACCGAATGAACTTGAGCATGAACTTTCGTCCGTGAGCGCCGAGCGCGCGCGTTCCGTATAACGCGTCGCGTCGCGGTCTCGTCGCGGCGGCGGCGGGCGAATTCGCAAACTTGGAGGGCTTTCAGACGAGCAAGCTTCTTTTCACCTGGTTTTATCGTCCCATCCCCCCTCCACACTCTCGGCCTACCCTCCACCCCCCTTATATTCACCCCCACCCACTCGCCGCGTCGTTTCTCCTTCCTTTTCTGTCTCGTCTCATCCTCTTTTCGTCCCCTCCCTCCCTCTCTATCCCTACCCTCACCTCCGTCTACAAACCCAAATTCAGTCAAGGCTGCCAGTTTGATTGTTTATAACTACTCGCATTTTCCCATTTAACCCTTCAAAACACGCATTTCCAGTACTAGAGATAAAAATATCCAATTTCAGATTCTTTATCAGCTGATTTTTTCAAATAACCAAAAAAAAAAAAAAAAAAAAAGGAATTCGTGCGATTAGTAAGCGAGATAATTGATGTGCATACTGCATAGTTGTTTTGGACCTTGCGTGTCAATGTTTTTGGATTGATATGAATTATTATGGACATTTTGTTTCAAAGATGTCGGAACTCTAACGAAAAAAAGGAATCAGAAACCCAGTAATTGGGCTGCTTTCTAGTCAAATTTCCCAAAGGTATAGAGAACAAATTAATATTTTTTGTTTATTCGTCAAAAATCTGCTGACATCATTGTTGTCAATTAAGGTATTAAAATTACAAAAATGAGACGTTGACACTAACTGTCCATTATCATACACGTCAAAGTTAAAAGAAATCTGTACTCATACGTTTTGATCCAATATTTACAGCAGTTAATTAAAAACTCCTCTTGAACCGTATATTTTACGATGAAATTGTCAAAACAGCGAAATCGTTACTATTTTTGAGTACAGAGCCACTGAAACAAGGTTATATGTTTGCAGCACGAGTTTTTGAGAGAGAGTCACATATTAATGTTCCATCTTCTCAAAAAAGTTCTAGAATTGACCGACAGAGAGGCCTTACTTCAAAGAGGCATTGGGCAGGGACGCAGGGTGTCTGTACAATAGTGGATATTGTGTCAAACGCAGTCGTTGCGTTCATATGTATTGTATACCCACAATAAGCCGGGAAAGTCGATGTGGTCGATTGTGGACCAGCAGGCCAGTCTCATTGGTTTAAATGGCGACACGTGACAGATTTGAAGTCATTCAACGGGTTAAAGAGTCATTCTTTTCAAATTCATGACTCTTTACCCGTTGTATGACTCCTAATCCAGAGCTGCCGATTTGCGTAGATTTGATGACATTTTGATATTGACCGAAGATTTCACCGGTTAAGAAAAGATTACAGAGTTTAGGTCAGTGTATGACTGTAAATGCACGAAAATACTAGCGTCTTTTATCTTTTCTCAAACGGTATATTTTAATTAATTAATTGCGTTTCCACCGATTGTGAAAAGATCACAGATGCGAGTATTTTCGTTCATTACAGCCATACACTGAACTGAACTGTGTAATCTTTTCTCAACCGGTGGAATCTTCGGTGAATTTCAAAATGTCATTAAATCTACGCAAATCGGCAGCTCTGTCCTAATATGTCACGTGACACCATTTAAACCAATGGGATTACTCGATTCTTTCTATCTCGTCTCGTCTCGTCCAAACGAGCAAAATCAGCCTGCAGGTGTGTCAACGGGTTAACTCAGTGGACATTTTTTGAATTTCCCGCTAAATTTGGCAACGCTGAAGTCAATACACCTCCGCAGTGCGCGGTGCTACCCGCCACGACAACCACCCCGGGCAATCATCTCGGGATGGTTCCTTATGCGGCTCCCTCCCTCCGTCAACCCCTCTCGCTCCACGACCCCCGCGCTTCTTTGCCCTATCCGCGAAGCTTTTTATGACTTGAAGAGTTTCTGTCTCGCTCGATTTCGTCATTTTGTCTCGTCTCATTTGGTCCCCCCCTCCCCTCTCTCCATTCTTTCGGCTCCTGTATTCCGTTATTAATACAGACCCTTAAAAATGTCCTCCTCTCTTTTCATTGTCAGTCGGGGGTGACGAGAAAGAAATGTCGCTTGACAACGCCTTTACACGCGTTTATGCAGAATGTTTGTCAAATATTCAGGCATTTTCAGGAACTTAGGGATAGGGAAGTTATTCGATTGGCTACTTACTATCGAAGGTGAATATTCTCAGTAGCCAATTGTATTTAAATTTTCATAAATCTTGGAAATGTTTTGTCTGAAAGACTATTTATTCAGACAATGAACTTTAAGTTCACCGTGATAAATTATCTATCTCTTAAATCTCGTTTATTTTACCTCTAAGTATGTAAATTTTTCTCTGTCTCTCTTTTTACGGTGGCGGTAAGCGTGTGGAAACTTTATTATTTATAAAAAAAAAAAAAAAAAAAATAATAATAATGATTACATCACCCAGCAATTCTTTATTTTTTCTTTTGGTTAGATTTATCACATGAATTGAGGCCTTGAATTCAGCTGTTAGTACGTTGTATATTTTTTGATATGGAGAGTGACGACTTTTTTTAACACTCTTCACTATCGAGAATCCTGGTGACGAAAAATGGAAACTTGTTTTAAAAATCGACAAAGTCCTGAAAACATGTGAATAAAAATTGTTGGAAATTTTACACCCAAGCTCAGTCGTAAGTTTTCCGTCGCGTGTTTGTGTACATTTTCTCCATTATTTTTCTTTACACAGTTATAGCTGTGTGAGTGTGTGTGTGTGTATTTGTAAATGTCATGACTCTGAAGTCCCTTGAGTTGTCAACGGCGGCGGTCAAGTTTCGTCGATTGTCTCCGTTGTAGCTGTCCCCACGCAGCAGGTACCTGGTACCTTCTGGATTTGACACTTTTCTTTCTCTTCAAATTTGTCTGGAGGAGTTTGGAAGATGTTTTGAGAGGGTTTCGAAGGAAAAGTTGAGCAGAGATTGTTGCGGAAAACGTCTTAAAATACACGCAGAACAAACTTGATAGAATTCTTCAGACGTCTCTCCTACTTCAGGAATATAAAACGAAAGTCTAGTAAAGACTGAAGCAGTCCACTTGAAACTGTCTCAGTAATTGCGTCTTTAAATAGCCAACTTTTTTCAGCTTCCAAAAAGAATAATTACCATTTTTTACACCAATATGAAATGACACTATACCAGGAAAGTCACCATCCATAAAGTGCCGAATTCTTCTTTCTCATCTCTAAAGGGACACGTGCGTCGTGCAAGTGTATATTTATTTATTTATTTTTTAAGCAAATGGAAAATAATTTGCTTTATAATCTTGTGTAGAGCATGATCATGAGGCCTCTCTGTGTATTGGGTCATTTCGGGTAAAATGTATAGCATCCGTTACAATTTAAACTATAATTTTGACTTTAAAACTTAAAACTGTCGAGGAAGCTGGCAAGCAAGTATATAGTGACCTCTGACCTGGTAGTCATAAATGAAAAGTACAGTTTTAAAATGTAACGGGTGCTACATTTTACCCGGAAAAACCACCATTATTTTTATTATTTATTGCGACCATATAGCATCAGCGCTCAGTTCAAGCTCAAATATACTGTCTTTGGTACGTAATCATTCTTTCATGTGTAAGCAATTGCCCACCACGTTGCAGTTGGTGCCGCACACCCTCTGTTGCCAACACGGTTTAAATTTTAATTTAATTCATGCGTTATTTTCACTTTTGTCGGCGGTTCATTTCAGAATATGCAAATTGATGTTAATTGTAAGTATGAAACGGCGATTTTTGCGATTAACGCTTTTAAGGTGTCTGAAAAGGAGACATTTAAAGCGTGCATGTGTATGATGTAAGCGACTCGCTTAGTCATCGATATAGGTAGTAGGTACGGTCGCCCGCCTGTGTATTATGTATTAGAGTGTCAGTGTTTGCGTTAAGTCAAGTCTGGCATTATTTACTTTTTCGCAAGACAACACAGTTTTACCGTCTGCTGTCTAATTCTTTCAGCCGATCCTGCATGACGCAACGTTTAATTTGTGCTGAATACTCAAAGCGAGCAGACAACTGCAGTCTCATGCAACCAGCTATATGTATTCAACAACTCAAACAGTCAAACGCTTCAAACGCCAGACAGCTTCCGAAACCGACAATGACCTAAAAAAAAAAAAAAAAAAAAAAAAACTCACGGTATTAAGCTTTCCAGTTTCCCGTCCGCGTCGGCCGGCCATACCCTCAATCTAAGGTGTCATAGATATGACGTCACTAAACCGTCGAACCACATTTTGAGTTGACTGCTTTCAAGATATGATTTTTTCTAACCCCCCCCCCCCACCCTTTCAAAACGTTGAAGGTGGTTCACACAACTTTTATACACATATTTTAAGTACAACTTTAAAAATTTACGTTACATATCAGTAGTTTTCTTCGTTCCATAGGAATTAATTACGTATAGGGAGACCGGGGCAAGACGAGCTATACCCTACATTGCATTGTGGCGCCCTCAGTAGCTGCATGATGAACTATACCAGAAAAAAGTGTTACTGGGGTTGGCGGCATTGCTGTAACCCTGTCTTGTTATGATCAAAGTAAGGTTAATCGAATGCCCCCAAAAAAATATAATGGGAAAATAAATTACATCCGTCGTAAAGGAACTGGGGGGTTTTGAGTCTCTAGAACTTCAAGGGGTGTTAAATCTTGAATGCACGAACAAGGCAACTGAAAATTTATCGATTAGTAAAGCAACTTTTACATTTTAACTGTACCCCTAATCATAGTGAGCACTGGTATATAAAATCAGATATCATAGTCATCACTAATATGAGTCACGATCAAATCTCGCAATTCGCTTAGTAAGTAATTTTGGAGACAGATCCTATTTAACTTTCTGTTTTAAAGTAAAAGTAATTGATGATATAATAAGTTGCTGAGCTATTCACTTAACCTATGCTATCACTTTGATAATGCTCTTCGCTAGTTGTTATAATTGAAAAGGAATTGAAAAGAAAAGTAGATTAAAAGAAAAGGCGGCTAAAAATATTCGACCTAGCAGTTGAGGTCAATAATTTCTCTTTATCAACACTCAACAGTCTGCCGATTTTATCACGAACTTTATATTACGAAGCCATGAGGCATGCAGCCTGCATTCATTCGTGGATTTCGGAGAAGGAGTTCGGGGTGAAATCATAAAATGCAGATTAGGAGAGGTGACCTCCGGACTGCTTTTAAGGAACTGCAGACATTAGCAAACAACAGACTCACCTCATGTAGAAAGTTTGGCAAATTATCCTACAACCCTCTGAATCATCGTTCTAGACTTCTAGCGTCTTCCCGCTGTAGATTAGAGCCGTAGAATCGTAATCTTAATCAGTTTCTTCCGGCCTCTACGGTTTTTCCAAAATTTTCTTAGTTTTCACTTGTTCGTCAATGGGGCTCTTGCAAACTTTTGCTGTGAGCAAATGAATATTCCATTATTCTGATGTAAAAACCAGCAAAAATCACGAAAATTACACTGAGAAAGTTTAAAATTCAGTAATAAACCTACATAACTACATAAATGGCAAGACCGTCATGGCGGTTCGACGCAGGTATCATGGGAGATTCCTATCTAATATGCCACTTTCTCTTTGAAAACACAGAGGTATGTCTCAATTTAGATAGGAATCTCCCATGATACCTGCGTCGAACCGCCATTAAGCTCGATTCTGAGAGTGGAATTCCGTGACTTTTTAGTGTACTCATCGTCATTTTTACAGGTTTTTATGCAAGAAACAACTCTTCATTCCCGTGTAGCAAAAGTTCGCAAGAGCCCCATTGGCGGTCAGGTGTTGATTACTTCTGATTTTTGGGAGTGAAAGTAAGTTTAAATGTGAAACAGTGGCTGAATTCGGAGTCAGTGCGCTGAAGTACACGCTCCACTGCGAAATTTCATTACGATCGGAACAAAAATCAAGATTTATTGAAAAGTTAGAAGTGTGGTTTATGGTGGAATTTTGCTAGCCAATGTCTTCAGAACTTTTCATTTCTTCCCCACAGTCCTGATCCGGTGATGTCGCCGTTCTGCGTAATTTTAGTCGCATTCTACAATCCATCGGTGATTAGATTAAAGGTTATACGCGTATCAGCTGAGAAGTATAACAGTGGCTGGTGGAAATACTCAAATCCTTAATCTTTGTTTGATCTGGCAGAATCACCGATGGACTGTACACAGTGGCGTCGCGTGCAATTTGGCAGCAATGTATTCTATCCATTTAAAATCATGTAAAATATCGAATTCAGGGGGTGCACAGTGCACAAGGAAAATTCGATATATTTAATTAGTTTAAATGGAGCTGTTGCATTGTTGCCAGATGCGACGCCACTGACTGTACAGTTAAATATCCGCAAAACGGCAGCACTGTGGCACTCTGATCTGGTATCCGCCCACTACTCCGATCCACCTCATAAAACCCGTTTGCAAAAGTTCATTCACATTTTTCGAAGTTCCTCGCGTCTCGTCTCAACGTTCTTCCGCACTCGTCTGGCCCGTTGTAAATTTAAGTATTTTTCAATCCACCCAAATTGCGCGAGACGAGACCGTGGCTAGGGAGTTGGCTGCAGGGTGGGGGGGGGGGGGGGAGGTGGAGGAACGATGACCGTCATAAAAAGAGCAATAGGGAAAAAGGGACTCGCGGATGCGGATGCCGTCCGACGTCCGTGTGAGTTGAGGCCAACGGGAAAGGGGGGTTGTAGATTGTCAACAATCGTTCCATAGGTGGGGGTCGTCGGCGTCGGCGGGTGTCCGGTGTCCGGTAGTGAAAAGTAAGGAGCAAGACGGAGAGAGAGAGAGAGAGAGAGAGAGAGAGAGAGAGAGAGAGAGAGAGAGAGAGAGAGAGAGAGAGAGAGAGAGAGAGAGAGAGAGACGCGAAGTATAAGGGACAGGGCAAATAAAAGGTGATGCCAGAACGAGGCCTCGGACACACGGCACAATTAACTGCGGTGCAGATTCGATCGAAAAAAGCGCGCGAACTTCCTTCCTGGATCCAACTCTCCGCTATCTCTTGTTGCCTTGTATGATTCCCTCCCCCCTCTCTCTCACACTCACTATCTCTCTCTCCCTCTCTCTCTCTCTCTCTGTCTCTGGTGTGTCTCCTTATGAGTACCTATAATGTGGAGAAAAGTCACACCTAAATTACCAGCAAGGAAAAAACCTCGGTTCGAATTCCCATTGTAAGTTCAGATCTGTCTACGGTGGACGGTGGGCTGTGGCCTATGTTTGCGGCTCCATTTGGGTCTAATTACCCAAGCTCCCCGCTATCATTTTTCGAGGTGCATCCCCCAAGATTTATGTGAGCGCGACTCCAACGTACTTTTCAACGTTTTCAGGTTCCGAGCGATCTCGGTATGCTGCTCGCGTAATCCGCCTGCCTTGGCGCATTTAGGAACTAAAATAAACACCCCTGACCAATGATGGAACGAAACGATAAAAATAGTGAGCGGGAGAGGGGAAGCATGAATGAATTATCAAATATTATGTGGACGACACGAGACGAAGTTTGAAATGAGAAAATTGAATACTCACTAATCGTTTGTAGGTGCTCACTATACTGTTATCAGTCGATTATTTCTCATCGCCCCCCCCACCTCCACCACCCTCGCGCCCCTTCTATTTTTCTTGCTCTTACTCTACAAGTAACCTCTTTTCGATTTGTGTTTTCCCTTGGCTTCCTTCGTTTTAATTCCTTTCTAGTTTTCTGTACGAATTACCGCTCATAATGTCATGTCCCTTCGTTACCTAGGTTTTTTCGCCTAGTACCGGTACTCGCTGCTATCAATTTTTCGCAGAAGAAAGAAAGGGGAAAATTATAATGTCCACCCAGATGAAATTTTAGTCCCCTGTGGAGCTCCTTGTCCTTAGCCTCTATCGTCTCTCTTTTCATTCGTTTTTGTTTTGTTCCTTTGTTCTGTGTTCTTTTTATTCTCTTTTTCCTTTCATCTTACCTTTCTTTTGATTTTGATACCCTTCACTTTTTTCTCTCCTGTTTTCTGTTATTCCTCTCTTTCTCTTGTTCTCTTTACCCTATCATCTTGTCCTCGCTTGGTTACTATTTTCTTCTTCTTATTTATCCTTCATTTCATCCACTTGTACCATCACTCTCATCTCTGGAGTCTTCGTCTCCTTGTATTCCTCTTTCAAACGAGTTTTCCCGTTTCTTACTCTATCTTAACGAATATATTATTCTGTCCATATTTCGCACCTTGACTTTATTTATTTCCTTTCTTTTCTTGAAATTTTCATGCACAAGTCCGGAGCACACGAACACTTTTGTAGGTTTGGGGGGGGGGGCTGCAACTGAAGATGCTGTCCTGAATATTAAGTTGAAAAATCAAAGAAACCAGAAAAAGAAAAAGAGGGGGGAGGGGTGGTTAAACTCCTCGCAAAAAAATAAAAGGGCTAAATCCTTAATTGACATTTTGGATCAAAATTATGTTAGATCAGACCTACTGATCATTGGCGGATACAGGGGGGTGGCGAAGGGGACGATCGCCCCCCCCCCGATCGGCCCAAAAAGTGGGAAAAGAGAGGAGAGGAAGGGGGAAAGCAAGAGCGAAAAAAGGAAAAGAGGTCACTAAGGGCCGACAAAAATCCCAAGTTCGCCCTCCCCGTTCCCAAGGGCTGGATCCGCCACTGCTACTGATTGTGAGCCTAACTTGACCGAGCCTCAGTTAATGCAACCAAACTGCTTTCTGTGGCTCTGGGAGGTGGAGGTCATAAAATTGTCGATGGGAGGAGAAGGAGATGGAAGAAAAAGTGGTTGTGAGTCAGATCATGAAAAATTTTCCAGGATAACGGCAAACATGACTCAAGTTTTGCAATTTTTTTATTTCCGAGGGATTTGGACGTGATGGACACTCCTCATTCCTCCCCCTACCCCCTCACCCTGTGCCTCTGACCCCACCAATCACTATGTCTCATCAGGGGTTTGAACCGCGACCAAAAATGGGTTCGGTTCGGTTCGCGGTTCACGGAAATTTGATAAACCCGCATGAACGGTTCGGTTCGTTCAAGAAATTTTGAAAATGCGGTTCGGGTTCGGTTGGGGTTTTTTGAAATCTGCTGAACCGGTTCAAACCGAACCTTCGACGAGCAAACCGCTCCAAACCCGGGTTCGGGTGAGTTGTAAAAAACCGCCCAAACCCGGCTCAGATGGGTCGTGAGGAACCACTCCGGAGCGATGGAATATTATTAAAAAATCACATTAAGTTCACTTTATGACAATTTACTTCCTAATTTTAATTTTTTTTTTTTTTTAAAATGGTTCAAATATCGAATAAAAATAATAAAATTGAAGCACCCAAAATTTAAAAAAGCAATGCTTGTTTTAAGCAGGAAAAATATTCAGAAACCAGAGACCTCCTGTTTAAAGATCACACGTCTCCAATTTACTTCAAATTTTGAACCGCATACAAACCGGTTCAACTGCCGGTTCGGAGATTTTCAAAATATTGGTTCGGTTCAGTTCAGTTCGCGGTTCGCAAAAATTTCTGAACCGCCCAAGCGGTTCGGTTCACGGTTCATAAAATTTTACCAAATGCGGTTGGGGTTCAGTTCGCGGTTCAGGAAAAGGGCCCGGGTTCGGAGCGGTTACGGTTCGCGGTTCGGTTCGGTTCAAACCCCTGTGTCTCATCGCACGCCAACTCTAATCCTACATGAACTAAAAACGGAAAAGTACCATTTTCCGCTCTCAACTCCCCTCTGCCTCTCCCTACATTATTCTCCTTCGTCTTCCACTGTGTCACTCCTCGTCCCCCCTCCCTCTCCTACCTTCGCCCCCCCCCCCCTTTCCAGCCTTGTGTACTCACTACTCATCATGCATCGTTTGCTTATCAAGCTGTATTGCTACTCATTGCTCGGTATACCTACTCAGTTTACCTGCCTCGCTTCATTTACAATCTCGTGTCTGTCTGTCTGTCTGTCTGTCCGTTCGTCCGTCTGTCTGTAGTTTTGAAGTGAAGTGAAGTCTGTTCCTTTCCCCCCTTTTCGTCGCGTCTCTACTCTTCCATATTCCTTGTGTCTCATTTCCATTCATCTCTGTCGTGCGGTCAATCAACCAACTTCTTCATTCTCTTCCTCTCTTGTCCTCTCGCGATCAGTTTCGGCCCAAATTTTTGTGTTTTTACCGCATCTCGCTCTCATTCGGTACGCCCTTCGCATCTTCTCGCCCATCGGAATGTCTTGGTTTTTTGGATCGTGATACGCAGTGTTTTCGAGCTTTTTTGTCCATCATTTCGTTTGAGTTTGATTCTTTGGGTTTTTCCCGGAATCGTGAAGGATATGACGAAAGATATCAATGCCTCGCATCTTTAGTGTTCTTTTTTTTTTTTTTTTGTTTTTTTTTTTTTTTAAGTTTTGAATAGCCCAGTTTTCCAAAATCCATTTTTATGAAATTAGGTTTTGAGTCGGTGTAGTTTTGCTTTTTATCAAAAATAAAGCGGAAAGTGAACCATTTGTGGATCTCAAGTATCGGCATTCCGCCGGGTAAACATTCCTGATTTTCCACCAAGAAAATATTTGAATACTCTCGCAGTTGTACTATTTTGTTTTCTTAAGGCTCCCTAGTCCAATGTCCCTTCAATAATCTTTGTCTTCCGTTTCTTAGCGGAGGTTACAAGCAACAGCCAATTATAACAATTCTCGACCAATAGCGTCGCAAATTCTCCGTCGGGGGGATTCGGGTTGACTGCGATGTGATGCAACCTTACAGCACGAAAATCAAAATCTTTTGGCGTTTTTCGTTTAAAGGGAGATGTCATCTAAATCAGCAGACCTACTTAATAATCATGACTCTCTCTCTACTTAGACGACTTCATTATTCGGGAAACCGGAGAAGAAAATTTAAGTCTGGAGATTGCTTCACATCCATTCTTTTTTTTACGGATGTCACCTTTTTCTGTTAATCATACCATAAAACCATTTTAATAGTTTCAAAACAAAATTAAAGCTATGCAGGAAGTAGCGCAACTGTAAACTCTCTATATCTCTCTCTCTCTTTTCACCATTGTAGCAATTGTGTTGGACAAGGAAGACAATATTAAGAGGAAAAATTAATCCCCTCTTTATTCAATCCCTTTCCTTATCACACACTCAAAGGGGAATGAGAGAAAGGAAGAGATCGTATGGCTGCGCGAATTTGTGGAGGGAATTAGTGCCCATTAGCATCTATATGTTTCTCCGAAATGTAAACAAAAATCTAACTCGATTTTGGAGCATTTAGGTAAAATAGGCGGTGAACGTCACCCTCACTCCATGAAATTTTTTTACACGTTTACAGCTCCATATACTTCGGATGAGCTGAAAACAAGGATGCCTTTGGTTTAAAGCTCCGCACTTTGGGCCCCAAAAATACATTTTTTTTGAAATATAGGGGAATCCCCTGTTGTACCGCTACAACACACACATTGGCGGATACGGGGGGGAGGGCGATGAGCGATCGCCCCCCCCCGGTTCGGCCAAGAAAGGGGAAACGAGGGGGGGGAAAAGGGGAAAGATTTAAGAGAAAAAGGAAAAGGGGGTCCCGGGGGTCAAAAATTCCAAGTTCACCCCTCCGTTCTTGGGCTGGATCCGCCAATGAACACCCCTTTTTTTTGCAACTTTATTCGAGTGCATGTATCGGCGAGACAAAGACACTTAGAAAAAACCCGAAGGCTCCCTGTTCCTGTGCTTCTTGTGGGTACCTCTCAAATTCTTAAATTTTCTTTATAAAAATTACCAAATTTCAAACCCTTGCAACTCCATATTCCACGTGAAAAAATATTCAGAAAAAACATACATCACAGTTCAACAAATTTTTTGTTTTTTTTTTTTTTCTTTTTTTGGTAATTATTTACTTTACGCACTTTTCGCAATTATGATTTAATTTTTTTCAAACACCCTAAAAGGCTTCCTTAGGGCCTAAATAACAAAAAAAATACGGCGGAAACATAATAATATCAGTTTGATAAGTATATTTGTGAAAAAAAAAATAATAACAATCTTATGTAAAGAAAACAGCCATCTTGTAAAATCACAGTTCAGTTACTCCAATACCAACTTAGAATAGAAAATACACTAATTCTTGAGATCAGTGAAAAATGCGCTTAGTATAAAAGGGTTGTGTAGAATAAGAGCTTTAAGAATGACAAAGTAAGTTCAAATTAAACGGGAGGGTACAGTTTAGCAGCTTGCTGAAAGAAATAAGGGGCCTTTCTTTTAAATCTGAAAATGACGTTTAAATACGAATTCTGCAAGGTATCCTTGATAATGTCGGATGCTACGGCCGTATCTTGGTACATTAGCACGCACATCTCTCCAAAGTCGCTCTATTTTTGCGTATGTGCTTTTGTTGCAGGATCAACAAAATTCATTGAATGATTCACTGTCAAGTGGCGAAAACCTGCAACAAATAATCGAAAATTTGGGGGTTTGTTCAAACTGCACGACAGGAAAATAAAAAATCTTTACTGCCATAGCTTGCAACCATTATAATCTATCAATAACCGAACCTGATCTAATTTAAACCTCACAGGAGTATTGGTTAGTTAGGGGATACAGCCAAACGGACAAGGAACCCAAGTTTTTCGCAAAAAAATTGGGGTTCGGGGGGGTTGCGAATAATTGTGATGGGGTTCGCCGCCTCACAATGATTCGCTAACCCTCGCCGAACCTCAATTTTAGCGAAAAATTTGGGTTTCCTTGCTAGGTATTAAATAGAGGTGTAAAATTTAAATTTTTCCTTGCCGAATTTTGAAGTTATTAATGCTTTGATGGTAAAAATTAATTTTACACCACTAATATACCTAGGCAGGGAAACCCAAGTTTTTCGCTAAGAATTGGGGTTTCGGCGGGGTTAGCGAATCATTGTGAGGCGGCGAAGCCGCATCACAATTATTCGCTAACCCGCCGAACCCAATTCTTAGCGAAAACTTGGGTTTCCTTGTCCGTTTGGCTGTATCCCCTACTTAACCAATTTTCCCTGTGAGGTTAATTTAGAAAAGGGTTCGGTTATTGATAGATTTAACGGTTGCTCAAAAGAAACTGAAAATAAATGGGAAACAAGAGGGAAGACCTACCTTCTGTTTTAAGCAATTGTATCCCTTTCCCAGCAATCTGAATATATTGGGGTTTCCCGGGAAAATTTTTCCTGGATGGCTTTTAAAAGTGTTTCTTTCGTTCGATCTTGGACAGGAACTAAAAAACATTTTCTTTATCTGAGCGTAAAACCCTCCAAAGCCCCATTGTCCTTCTACTCTTCTTCCTCTGTTGTACTTTCGCTTTCCGACTTTTGCCTCGTCAACCTCGATGATTTCATTTTCTCCGCCTAAAAGTTCGTTTTTTGATCGGCAAAATGAATGCAACTTCCCTAAAAAAACTCATCCAATAAACGATGGTTTACTGGAAAAGCCAAATTCGCTGCGGAATAAAGTCTGGCGAGGGGGGGTCAAATGTAAACTATAAACAGTCATTTTCAAAATATCCGTTGGTTAGGTGCGTTTTTTTAAAAATGGGTTTTTAAAAATGCTTTGATTAAAATTGCATTTAACTTTCTTTTTGTTTCTGATGAAATTTCTTTGGCACCGATATTTTTTTGAGGCCAGTTCAACAACACTTCTCTATCACACGTAACGCATTTTCTAGAATTACTGATTAGATTATGATACAGAAAAAATTTCTTTAACCCGGGCATCGTCTTCACAAAGTAAAATCATATCTTGCACACCGATTAAACATTTTTCACAGATTCCTGCCATTTTTTAAATTTAAAACCCAAAACCCGTAACTCCCTTTTAAAATCAACCGCAAACCTTTTTAAAACTTCACAATACTTCTTCAAGACAAACTTTCCGAAAGGTAAACAATTGGACCGGAAACGGAAACACGCGATTTCTTTACAACAATTACAGCAGAAAATATAGTGGGTGGTAGACCTGGTTTCACTTACCTTGGTTTGTCAGTTGGTCGATAGATAGAGTGCCCGTAGAGTGTGCCGCTCAACGTAAACATCGGGAATATCGCGGTCTAATAGCATTGCTGTAGTACCACGGGAAATCAAATAATAACTAATATAAACGTTTCAAATATTGTTTCCGCCGTATTTTTCTTGTTATTTAGGCCCTAAGGAAGCCTTTCAGTGGTGTTTGAAAAAAATTAAATCATAATTGCGAAAAGTGCGTAAAGTAAATAATTACCCTTTTCTTTACCTCATTGGTTGAAAAAGAAGGAAAAAATGTATGCAGGGCACCCGCTAAAACTATCGCATCGGCGCGGTTGGCGTCAAATATTCGCTGACTCCTGATTTTGAACTATACGCGACTGTGTGGAGTTGTGAACACCCCCCCCCCCCCCCCCCCCCCCCCGAATCTGTCATTTGATTTCTCTATGTAATCTTTTTTTTCCCCCACACGCCATCACTTCTTTATTTTGCCGCAGAATCTCTGAAATCATGTGAAAGATATGGATAAAAAACCATTAAAAGGCAAAGTAAAACGTCAGTAGCGGAGCTTAATTGGAGGTTGGCAACGTCGAATTTAGTCCCTTCAACGTTTTTTTTTTTTTTTTTTTTTTTTTTTTTTTTCATGAACTTAATGATTTATTTTACCTACGACCACACTCTTGTGAAAACCCCAAATACATAATCTGACTTTTCCCCTGAAATTTTCGCAAAATTTTTGCTTGAAAATGTATTTATGAATAGATCATTTTTATTCCCAATGATTTTCTGCCCATTCATTGGTATGCAACTTTCCTCTTTTTACAGCAGCTACAGAGAATTCATATAGTCGCCATATTTTTTCGCTGTCCCTCTTAAACTCCTCTTATAATTAAACTGCCTATTTATATGCGGGGCTCTCTAACACGAAGAACTGATATTCCATGGACTGCCACACTAATGACCTCTTTCCAATGACCTCTTTTAACGTTGATCGAAAAATGTGAAAAATTGGCTGTCTTCTGAAAAATTCAGAAAAATTGCGTGATTAAATTTAATCCTGAACGCGCCATCATGATTGTCACACGATGCAGTTGATCTCTATTCGTGTCTTATAGGATTAAAACAAATTTTAAACGTCGAGAGAAAGTTATTTTGAAAGATTCTTCTGGTAGTTTATCAAATAATCGTCATTCCTAGTTGAAACTTTCAACCATCAGTATAGTGAGTCTCCGCATGCTCATTATAGTCATTTAAACTCAAGCTGCGTGTCTAGAAAAACTTTGGATCCGTTCATTGTTTACAAAATATAATAATGAGATAATTCTAGTATCTTAGACTTTTCAAGTATTTAAGCTTTTATTTCATTGTCTCTAGTGTCTTAAAAAAAATTTTCAATAAACGTCTAACTCTCTATCATATCTCAAAGCGTATTGCAAATGATTCTAGAGCAGTGTCGCCAGATTTGAGGTAAAAAGCCGCAAATTTTACATTGATTCCTATGGGAAATATGCGGCCTGTTGCAGCTCAGCAACAAAAGTATTATTTATCGATATCATTTAAGTTATTAAAAAGATATTAAAATTCAACTTACATAGTTATGATTTATTTATACAAATAATCCGACTAATAATAAAGACAATAGGAACTTATGTCTGACGTGCTCAAAAGCTCAATGGTTCACTAGATTCTCAAAAGTTTATAGTCCATGTGAAATAATCGTCATCTCAGCTGTCCCTTCGATCTTTAACACGGCCTATAGCCGTACCTCTGGCAACTCTATTCTATATAGAGAGAGTTATAATCAACCTTTCTCAATCAAACAATCCAAAATTTTTTTGCTTAATGGCGCGAGCTTTCGAGATCGAGCTATCTTGAACAGTATGAACAACTATATAACGTATATTTTTTTTCAATATCCTTCATAATATACATTTTACATATGTGACACGCTGAGGGGAAGTCCTTACTATCTTCACCGGGAAAAAAAATTCTAATGTTAGATTCATTAATTAACTAAACCCACACCTTTAATTACGGGTATTTTTTTTTTTTTTTTTTTTTTTTTTTTTTAAATTTTGCCTTTTTTTAAATTTTTATTAAACGGACTTGGTTTTTTTTATACAAGTTTTTTTAGAGAGTAAAATTTTGGTACGAAGAGGAGATTTTGCTACTACTATTGAGAAAGGTTACACCGTCTAAGAGTCGCCAAAAATATGAAAAAATTTTCCGAGTTACAATTGGTCCCCAAAAAAAAAGGGCCCTAAACTTCAACCGTTTAAATATCATAATGAAGTTTAAAGGGCCGTTTCCCCCATTTTGACATGCGTTCAAAAACAGCACGCTAACGCCTCCGATGACTTTTTTGAACTGAAACTCACTGGAAACTCACCAGTTTTTGACGGCTGGAAAAAAATGCAAGTTTAGACGTAGTTCGCGAAAAATTTCTCTCTTGAAAATTTTGTCCCGGGGAAGATCAGGGCCCTTTAACCTTGGCGTGTCATGTATGTGATTAGTGCTTTTAAAGAAAAAACCGCGGATCCTCTATTTTGTGCGCCCTTTTATACAGGGTTACTATAAAAAAAGGACCCACCTAAGGATTTAGACCCCATGCAGAAATTCACATTTTTTTTTTTTTTTTTTTTTTTTTTTTTTTTTTTTTTTTTTAAATGGCAGGCTAAAGATTTTTACCATGCGCCTACTGCAAGCGCCGAATTTTGGTTGGTTTCTTAGAAGAAAAATATCCGTCTTGATTTACGTGTAAATAAAATTACTGTAACTCTTGCTTGATGCAACTAATTCCAGAACAATAAAAATTAGTTGTTATAAGACTCCTGCAACTGTCAAGGGTAACATCGTATTACTTATTAGGTATTGTTAACATCCTTGCATCCTTTTGAGCCTCTGCAATTAATTTTGACTCTTTTCAAATTAGTTGCAAGTGTAGATTTGCAGAGATTAATGGCGCAAAACAGCTTCGTGTGGACGACGCGACGCGCGCCGCTCGGCGCCTATAATATTATTCAAGGTTTGCGTCAGTTTTTCTCTATAATCTTGGTGGGACTAGTGAGTGAGTCACCTAAAAAAGCTAGCCAAAGTCAATCAAACTGGTTTTTTTAACTAAGTTTTTTATCTGTTTTCGACTTCATTTGTATGCATTTAGAAAAAAATTGCAAGATTAGTCTAATATTCCCGGCTCTTTTCTTTACTGTTGACTCTTCAGTCGCTAATATTCTATCTCAGTGGTATCGCGTGCAAGTTGGCAACGCTGCATTGCTGCATTTCATCCATTTAAACCCATGGAAAATATCGATTTGAGAGCGTTTACCGTGCGGCGTGCACCTCCTATATAGTTCGAGCATTTTCATGCTTTTAAACGTTTTCAAAACGTCTGTAAGCTTTGTTAATGTCTATACTTAAAAATAGTTAAACGCGGTGGTTCCGTCTATGTTGTTGTGCGTCTGAGAATTCAAATTTTAGATGATACCCTGACTACCCTGAGTAACCTAAGTTAATTTGAAAGTTTTTAAAGTCTTTAATCGTTAGTTTTGAAGAATTTTGCCTTAGAGTCAAATGTACCATATTGATGTGGCAAAAGCACGCAACAGGCCAACAGACCCTTTATTATGTTGACTCAAGTTTCGTATTTCGGACAACCGACTTTAAGTGAAAACCCAACAAGTTCTCAAAATGCGTGGAAAGCTTTATAGGTTACTTTCGGAAATTTACTAAGGCCCGAAAATTGTTTGGAAAAAATGACCCTCTTTCTAGTTTTATGGTATAGGAGTAAGTAGCTATCTTCTTCCGTGCTCTCGTCCTCAATTTCTTACATCTTACAACAAGTTGAATCGCCATTTTTGTTAAACATTTTCCGGGCCCAGGGCCTCGCAGTCCTCGGACCGGTTGCTGATGTCCAGTGAAGATCATAGATAGCAATATTTGCAGTACATAGACCTATAAATGTTCGGTACCGACTGTCCTGCTCCCAGATGATTGGTGAGCACGTACACGGCCATTTAAAACCACACGCGCAAACGCTCACCATCCAACGTCTTTTGGGGACTGTCTGTACCGAACACTTATTGGTTCCACTTACAGATACCGAAATACCGATTGTGATTTGTGCAACGAGCTATACATTTATCTAGAGTGGCGGTTTAATGGGTAACCTGCGTAACCACCATGGGGGATCTTTAGGTTAGGTTTAAGCGAGTAATTTGTCCATTTTATTCCGTGTACTTTGATGTGGTGCCACCGCACAATGGACCGGAACATACTTTGATCCACTGTGCGCCGCGCCGCACCAAAATACACGGAATCAAATGGACAGATTACTCGCTTAAACCTAACCTAAAAATTTCCCCCCTGGTGGTTACGCAGGTTACCCATTAAATCGCCACTCTAGATAAAGTATAGTTTGTTGGATTTGTATAATCTGTCCTGGACCGCGACCGTCGCAAAATGGTCTGGAATCTAAAAAAAAAGTGGCCAAAAATAGTTAAAAAAAAAGTCACAAAAAATCACCCTCTTCAATCTTTTTGTGCTTAATTTAAAACTTTTCAATACCTTGTTTAAATGTTTACGCCTTAAATTTCAAAGTAATTTTGTGTGAGTGAATTTCGTAATTTTTTTTTTTTGCTCATCGTAAATTTTCACTGGATTTTACCCAAGAAAGAATCAATCAATCACATTTAGCCAAAGTTAGCAAGCGCTCCCTTTCAATTTTTTATTTGTTTTTGTGTCTGCGAGAGATTTTATCAGATTTTATCTTCCGACTAGCGTTCGTCGGATGAGACGCGGCTCGGCCTGACTCGGTACAAATAACTGTAAAATCGTCGATCGGGCAGTGGGAGCGGGAGCGGGAGCGGTGTGATGCGATGCGGCGCGCGTCGCGAATCGGTCATTCGAAAATAACTCTTAAAAATCTCACGTGGTGGTGGCGGCGAGCACAAACCTCTTCTTCTCTTCTCTGAAACAGGCTCTGAAGTCTTGCTTGAGACGAGAGACGGTAGTTAAAAAATTTCGCTCGCGTTTGTTTTCGTCTCTTTATTATGCTTATGCGTATTCGGAATGCGTATGTTTGAGCCCTGTCCTGTGTGTGTGTGTGTGGGGGGGGGGGGGGGGTCAAACGCCCAAACAGCGTGGCGGCGGCGGCTGCGGACACCGGGCGCGGCGCGAAGCGATATTCACGCGGAGACTGCTTGGTGCCCAGGTGCCCTTTCCTCTCTTTTTCTTCTCCTCTTGTCTCTAATCAGTGATCTCTGTCCCCCCTCCCCCTCATGGATGGCGCGGCTGCCGGCCGGCGCCGGTCATGCACTGACCACGCCAATTTTCCATGAATGAATTCAAATCGGCTTCCTTTACCAATTTGCCTGCCTCTTCCGACTACGTCTTTTTTTAACCGTCACGAGAGGAGCAGGTTTTTTTTTTTTTAATATTTATCGGAGCAATTGTTTAATTTCTGGTACTTAATTACAGAGCATTATAGAGGTCGTTACGGATACAGACGAGAAAGCTTTTGAAAGTTGGTATCATCAATGCGCAATTATCGGGTATTCAACTCATGCGCATAGGAAATTGGAATCAAATGTGCGTCCAACCAAATCGGAAGTTTTTGAGCGCTAATCATTTGACGATGGTTCGTCATCGGTCGACTCACCAAAACAAAATGACCATCCAATCGGCAGAGGATCAAACCCAACAACTGCACTCAGCAATAACTTTTAAACGAATGAAGGTTTTGAGAGGTGCATTTTTTTTTTTTTAGAAGTTGATCTTAGTGAGACCTATTTAACTAAATGTATGCAGCATATCGAATAATTATTGTTTCGGTGGCTGGACTTTTTTCATGCCGCCTTTTCCTTTCCCGACTTTACAGTTTTATGACCCCTTTATGATCTTTCCCTTTACCCCGCAACCAACGGCTGGAATAATCGAATAATCTAAGTTTGGAGTACTTATAAAATATTACAAATACAACGAATAAGTCCATTTGCAAAACTGTGACCTGCTTTGCTCAAAAGCGCCACTGCCAAAATCTTAAAGCATTCAAGTGTAAGGTCAACTCGCGGCTCAAAGGCCTTACCTGTTAACTTATCTGAACACGTTGTTACCCTTTTCGAAACACACACACATAGTCGCAAAACTCAAAATTTTGGATTATATGAAGGCGTGAATCTGGGGGGAAAAAAACAACCCCCCCCCCCCCCCCGATGTTTGCGTAAATGCGCTTATTTTACCCTTTTTCATCTTGTTGTCCTTATTATTAACCTCCGATCTGCACCAGAACTCCGCATATTTACACGCGATTGGATGATTTTTAGGACACTACTAAATGCGCCTTCAAAGGGGATAGGATACCACACCAGCGCACAAACACCGGCTTAAATTGCGTACTCGAAGTGTGATGCAACTATTCCTACACGTGGTGTTCCTGTTGTTGCATACCTTCAAATTGAAGGCTGATTCACTTTTAAAGGAACTAGCCCTCATCTTTTTTTGTTTGTTTTGTGAACGATCGTGAATGAGATGAGCTTATTCTACGTTCTCAAAGTTTGATCTATGGTGCAACTATCCCTTCATACACGTGGTGTCTACTGGTGCATGCCTCCAAATTGAAGGACAGTTGTCTTAAAAATAAACATTAGCTGATAGAGGTAGAGCCTTCTTGATTAGATGCAATACATGCATGGATAATCTGTAAAGGACTGTTGCTCGTAATGTTAATGTCAACCGATTTCCGACTCAAATTTTAAATATTATTTTCAACTGGTAATGAATTCTGGATGACGCAGGTCCTGGTTTTCATTCCGCATGCATCGAAATTACGGAAAATTTGACAAAAAAGACGTGATGAATTAATTTATTGTTGACGTCACGAGTGAAGTGACGATACATTGTATGGTTCCAAACGAAAAATCGACCGTGGTGTCCGTAGAATATGAGTCATCAAATTGTCAACTATTTGTCTTAAATAAGAAATGTTGCCGTCCCAAAGATTACACTGTCGTTATTTTTTTATTTTCAAACGTTACCTAAATCCCCTCTAAAATTAATTAATGCTAAAGCTATGCTTAGCAAAAACGGCGTAAATGCAGCGGAAATTAAAAAATTCCTTTGATGAAACGCCTTTTTTGTTCTTTACGGCATAGTATTGTAAATTGAACCTTTAATTTTAAGGTTTAGGTTTGGTTTTTCTAAGAACCGGAGCAATTTTTCGAACCCTCGGAACGCTTTACCCGTGATTCCGTACTCAACATGTTTATTGTTTAAATTTCCCACTCGTTTTCATTTCCCAAAAACTACGAATTCAGTACGATTAAATGCATCACTCACCCTCTTCTCACATGCTCACCCACGCAAATATTGCACCATCCTAACTTCAAATCGCAAGTTACACTTTGCATGCTTTTTTCAGTGCATAGTGGGTTACAAATACTTTTGAATAGAATTGGAGGTCATCGATGCGGTTTGTTGTCGGTGCTCAATATTTCAAAATTGTACTCGCTCGACACTTTTAAGCTTCGAAATTGTTTCAAACTCGGTGATCGAGATCAAAATACTCGTTGGTGTGACGTAATGAGTCAGTTGCACGGTTGTTTAAAAATTACATTTGATTCTTAAATGTTTTAGAGTTTTTTAAGGAACTCGTACGGTTATGCCATAGTGACAAAGCTTTCCGTTGCGTAATATTTGCGAAAACAGTGTCTGAAATAATGACCAATACAAAGATTACTCGTATATACAGTTATAGCGCAAGTTATTTCGCGCCCGTGTTAAGTGAATGCCGGTCAAAGTGCTACTTTTGCCGCGGTTTAATGCAACCCCGGTTCACCGAGGGTGGGGGGGGGGGTTTTCATTACAGCACCAGTTCGCAAAGATTACAGATTCACTGTAGTTTTTTAGTCTTCTTGATCCCCTCTGTTTGCCTGATAATTAATTACGCATTGAAGTCGCTGGGCCACTCATTGTGTGTGCATTACGGCGCCTGTAAAAATTATTCGTTTTTTATTATCACGAATGGATCTGGTAGATCGTGACAGTCGGGACCACCAATTTTGTGTTTTATTTTGACCTGATCCGATGTTTTTCGGGGCTCATCGGAGGGATGACTGGTGTGTTTCGTTGTGAACGCTGCGCGCCCGAGTTTTTCCGCACGAGAACAGGGTTCCGATGAGCTGAGCCTGCGGTGCACACTCGTTTCCACCAACTCTTCCGGGCTAGGAACGAAATCCAGACAGCTTGCGTAAGAACGCTTTTAATGTTCGCAATGCTGCAACTTATGAAAACTTTTACATGTATGGAAGGTATTGACAGATGACGTCAATTCCCCGTCAATTTCAACTTGTTCCCGGAAAGAAAAATCTAGAATATTCTGGAATTAAGAATGGTTTTTAAAACAATACGTACTATAGACCCGTTGTCATAGTCAACGGGGGAGCGGGGGAGGGTGTGTACTTACGAATGAAAACGATACGATAACAAATATAGCAGAGACTGTAGCACAGGAAAACTTGCCCAAGTCAACCGAGTCCAAATAAACATGCTGCTTGCAAAGACTGATAAAAGTGAATCTGTTAAATCTCTTATACATGCTGTGTGTAAAGCGAAAGTTTCGTGTAAGTTTTTGAGGGAACAACTAAGAGCGATAGCATCAGGGTTACTTTATCATTAATGACCCACCCGCAACTTTGTAAAACCACATTTTTTATACTAAAACTTTAATTTTTTAATTTTTTCGTAATGGCAAGGATTAACCGTCTATGGCATGGCGTTACCTACAGGTAACACGGGGTATTTACATTTCTAAAAGATCCAGAAATGCGGTGCTATTCATTCTGCATGTTGTTACCTACAGGTAACATTATGGCCAGTATGGGGGATTATAGAAAAAAAAAATTATGATCCAGTAGTGCCAACATGAAAAAAATCCTGTTTCTCCAAATGCGTGTGAAAAAATAAAAAAATAAACATGCATAGGGTTAGATTACATTCATATACCCACACATCATCACTAAAAAGTAAAACCCATTTTTTTTTTTTTTGTTTTTTTTTGAAATCAAGTTAACCTTATGCATGACTTTTTTTCAACCAAACTGGATTTTTCGATTACACTAGGTAGTCACATACTGAAAAATAGCAAAAAAAATAATTCGACAGTTCGTGAAATTCTCATTTTTCATTCTGCATGTTTTACAAGTGCTATAACAATACCAGAAATGGCGGGAAAAGAAAAAAATTTTTATTCAAATTTCAAAAAAAGAAATTTTTACTTATTGATTTTTCAAAGAGCATGCCAGAAGTTGGTAAAAAATGAAATTTGAATGGATAGGGCAAATTTTCCCAACCATGATTCTTTATAAGCATTATATAAGTGCTGGCGGTTTGAAAAATTTGACCCTTTTTTATGTTTTCTTATAATGTGACACTGTGATACAATTTGAAATAAGTCAAAATATCTTACAATGTCTGATATGGGCTTTTTACATCATGTGACACTGGTGTCACTATGCAGTAAGGTTTAACGGATGTGGCAGTTATGATTGAATAATCTAGCAACAGATTTTGAGAGGTTGAAGAAGACTCCAACACGCGTTTGGGTATGATGGTTAAAAAAAATAAGAAGAAGTCACGGATGTTCGTTGGTTCATGAACCGTTTCACCCACGTGAGGTGTATGGATTTTCACGAACTTCTGCACAAAAAATCAGTTACACGTTGTAGGAACCCCCACCACAATTTACTTGTATTGGACAAAATTCTAAGAACTCACATGTTTATTAGAAGCAGCTGTCAAGCGCAATGCTATAATAATACGTGGTGACATTTTCGTGAACTGGGGTCAGCTCGGATTTATAGGCTTACTTTGCGTCAGTGTTGCCAGATTGGGGTGAAAAAGCCGTACGTTTTACATTGATTTAAATGAGAACGATACGGCTTTTTACCCTCCATCTGGCAACACTGATTTTGCGTCCTCACTCGACGCAAGTTTCCACCCTCGCCCACTGCGGGGATGTGGAGGGGGGCATGGGCCCCAACAAGAAGAGGGAAAGGAACGAGTTACAGCGCGAAAAATGTAGAAACGAAGGAAAGAGAGGATCAAGAGAAAATGAAAGAAAAGGAGGGGGGTGAGAATGAAAGAAAAAATATTGCTGGAAATTTTATAGATGCATTAATCTAGCATTGTAGAGGAAAAGTCCCGTCTCCTCCCAAGAAAAGCAATGAATCGGGATCGGGCATTTATTCATCCATACTGTTACAAAATAATGAAGGGCTTTTTAAGATTTGATGGGCCCCGCGGCCGTGGCTACTGGAACCAGTAGCGGCCCGTGAGTTTTGGCACCATGCATTTTTCCCACTTGAACTTAGGTAAAAAATCGATTCAAGCGGAGGCTGGCAGCCTCCTCAAGTTTCGATTGTTTTTCATGTATTTAAATGGGATAAAAACACTGTTGCCAAACTGCACGAGCCGCCACTGACTGGAACCCTTGATACGAGACTCAATTTCGTTATCCATCGTCTCAAAAATTGTATTAATGGTATTTATTTTAACCAAAAGTATTTTGCGCTGTTGTGCCAGTAATCAGAACAGCAGTGACTTCCATGCAATGTGAGTAGTTTTCGCGAAAATTGAATCGTAAGTATAATCATAATCCATCTGAAACAGCATAAGAAGATTTTGCCTCAGTCCTGGCTCCTCAAAGATCGGTTTTGCATTTTTCGAATAAAAAAAAACTACGAACAAAGGAGAAACGACGTTGACATTTGTTTGTGACCTCCATTAAGACTATTTGATTAAAGCCAATGGTTCAACGCAGTCTACTCATAAAATGCGGTAACTTTAATAATTTCATTGAGCTATAGATGAAAATCTAACCCCTCATTCTGCAGATTTGCAAATTTTAGATGCGTGAGGGGGGGGGGGAGGGGGAGGTTCCTCCGACAAACTCCCTCGGGCCTCCTTTATCAAACTTGCCGAGGCCACCTTAATTCTGGCATGGTGGCCCTGCATCCATACAATTTTGAGGCGAGGGCGGTCTTTACGAAGCCTTTAAAATGTATAATGAATTATTTCAGTGGTTTGATGTAATCCAATGATTATTTTCATCGATCAGCCTGGTTGAATTTGATACATAGTAATATCGCCAAACTACCGTGTCTGATCAATTATTCAGTACTTACCTCTACCACCTCCCGCCCCTCACGGGCAATTTTTTTTCCTTGTGCACAGTGTCTGAACTTAAATACTTTGCAATGCAAATTATATTTCTCGAAGCATATTTCTTTAAAAGAATTTAACGAGTAAGTAGAAGCCATTTTCCTCAAAAGTAAGGAAAGTCTCAATTTCTCTTTGTGCCAATAATATTGCTTTTTCGTTTAAGGCCTTCACAGAACGGCAGTAAAATCAACTCAAATAATAAAACAAATGAGCAAAGGAAAGTGACAGAAACAATAACTACTGTAATAGCTCCGAGCTTGTTGCATGTAATTTAATGGCACGATTCTCAAAATCGTATAATATTCACGACTTTTGATATCGACTCCCTAGCTTGATCCAGTCCTATTTCCTCGAATGTCCATTCGAACGGCAGAGGTTTATATGAAAAGCACGTATATTTATTTATATGGAAAAAAGAAGAAAAAAGTAAACCGTCTTATCAAGTTATGCATAGAGCATATAGGCGTTTGTTTTGTATACGTAATATTTAAATATCATGCGACCCATGCGCGTCCTGCGTCAAGTAGACAGCCGTTATTTGCATGCTCATTCATTGTTCTATTTATTTACTTCTTATCCAAATCCACCATTTCTTGTCCCAACAAATGATAGTTACACCTATATAGTTCCTCAGTTATCTCTGCCAGACAGTCTTTCACGCTTACAATGTTGATAACATTAAAAGTTCGTGAATAATAATAAATGAAGGTTTGGAATACTAGCCGTGGTGCATGATTAAGGGTCGTTCAAAAGGCTCTTTTTTATTCGTTTGAAATCATCAAATCTGATAAGAGCTCGGATTATGGACATCTTTAATGCCCCCCCCCCTTTCTTGCATGCTTTCTTTCTTTTTAGTTGAATGTAAACATGATCGATTTTTATCAGCTATTCTAATCAAGAGTCGAGAAGGGAGGAGGGGGGCTTAGGGTAAAAATTACATCTGGCTTAGAAATTTGTGCAGTAATTTTCTTTGCAACAATTTTTAATGGTGTCTTTAATGAAATACAGGATATTCAGTTGTAAAAAGTCCGATCGACTAATGTTTCCTTATTTCTTTTCTATGTCTGATGCAACATTCCACAATACCGCGACAACATCAGGCAGTAGCGGCCCGTGAGATTTGGCAACCATGCATCTTTCCCACTTGAACTTAGGTAAAAAATCGATTCAAGCGGAGGCTGGCAGCCTCCTCGAGTTTCGATTGTTTTCCATGTATTTAAATGGGATAAAAACACTGTTGCCAAATCGCACGAGCCGCCACTGACATCAGGACAGAGCTGCCGTTTTGTGTACATATTTGATGGCTTTTCCGATTCACCGGTTAAGTAAAAGATCACACAGTTCAGTACGCAGTCTGTATGACTATAATTCACGAATCATCTTAAAACATTCGCATCTGTAACATTTTCTCAATCGGTTGAAACACAGTTGAAGTAGAAAAATATCAAGGCATTTTTTAAAGTCAATGATAGACACTCCACCGATTGGAGAACCAGTGGCGTAGCGCGCAATTTGGCAACGTTGCAGTTCGTCCATTTAAACACACAAAAATAATCGAAATCTTTGGTCGACCCTTTATATGTGTTTAAATGGGCATACAACGTTACCAAATTACACGCGACGCCATCGCCACTGTTGAGAACTCATTACATTTTTGTGCATCCCAGTGAATCAGCTATGCACTGATGCCTCTGGTATCTTAAAGCCAAAACATCCCACTTTTTTCTTTCGGAAACCTTTAGAATGCCGTTCGTCCGGGGTGCGGTTTCTCTCTAATTATCGGTTTTAAAAGTTCAATTTTTCTCCTTTTTTTTCTCTCTTCATCAATTATTTTTTCATCCACACTGCGTCCAATAATTTAATTGTAATAATCTACGTAAATAGTGTTTTATCGAGAATCAGGAGCCTCCTTACATGTGCAATCGGTCAATCGTGCTTTGTTAGTTTTTTAAGTTTCCGTTGGAAAAATGTCCGTTGGAAATGAACTGAAAGTGCATTCATGTTGCCAGATAAGGTTTGTTTACTTCTTTCAAGAGATTAATTTTCGTTGATACTACAATTAGGAACTGGTGGTTTATTATGACATTATTCATAAAATTAACATACTTTTCACCAAGTTCACTTCCAATCACAGTGAAAGCGTTTTTCTTTATTTTATTTGTACTCCATATGCCAACACTGCATCAGGTTAATGGGGTATTTTCGATTTGGATGTTTTGGACTTTAGAATCACGGAGGCAACGACTGCATGAACCGTGTAAATCTTGTGGTTAATGGAACTAGTGGAACCACAGAATCGATGAATTTAAAAATGTCTTTAAACATACACATAGCGGCAGTGTGGCAGTTCTGCGCTAAATTTAGCTTGGGGGATGGAAGAAGGCGAGATAAAAGTTTTGAAATAAGGAAAAGAGGGAAATTATAACCTGCACCTTTTCAGACGCGTGTAATCAGAATGGAACTCAACGAGGTGAAACCAGTTGACTCACTTTGAGCCTCGTCTAACTCTCGGTTTGTCTTTCCCCACTGTCTCCCGTACTTACTCCCTAACTTGCGTCAAAGTGGGTGGGACGCTAATTGATCAATTTGCATATTGATCACATGCACGCGTGCGGCTCACACCAAATGAAAATCGTGTTGTCCAGTCTTTATCGTCTCATACCTGTTGCGTGCGTCGCCTACCCATGCACCCGTGTCGCCTGCGATGGTTAGGCATGAATAAATAAGATCTGGCGATTTATGGTTTGAAAACTTGTTTCAATTTTGTTCCTATCGTCTTGCCGTGTTAACCCTTTCGGTCACTGTGTCTACACATAATAATATGTGGACGCATAAGTAGTACAGTTATCATATTTTAAAGTGCGCAAATCCATTCGTTAATTAAATAGGAATGATTCGAAAATCGATTTTGTTTTACGATGGTATGGAAAGAAATCGGAACTTTTTTTAGAGTGTGATGCATGGCCGCTGACCCGGAAAATCTATAAAATTCCGGAACTGTACAAAGTTTAGGAAAAATTGCAAAAAAAACCGCGTATAAAAATCGCGGAGATTTAACGTATTTGTCGACTTTCTCTTAAAATATAAAATTATCTTCTCCGAGGTTTTTTTTTTTTTTTTTTTTTTTTTATTTATTTTATTTTTTTTAAAAAAAGATTGGAAGATCAGGGAAATCGTCGAAATGGATGTATAGAAAATCCAGGAAAATGTCTAGAATTTCTCTGTTCAACTCTTGTGACTATACTTTTTCTTCTATCTGCCTGTTCCTCTCGCAAGCCGTCCTTTACATGTAAGTAAAACTGAGCAATCATGAACTAGAATAGATGCGGATCTCTGTTTGAATCTATTTTAATATCAAATTCGTTACGGAGCCTGTAACAAATTCGCGGATAAACGCTTGAAACATGCGATTTTTTTCAAGATTTCCGGGCAGACTTGAATATCAGAATATCCACCACTAATCTATTTTTCCACGGAAGTTTTTTTCTTACGTTGTTAAAAGCAATTTTTTATTCTTGCTTTACGTATAGTGTATTTTTCATGGGGATTGATTTAGCGTATTTTATTTTTTTCTTATTCAATCAATTCCATGTAAAACATTTATCCGAACAGATCAGTGGTGAAACCTGCAAATCGGCAGCAGCGATTACCCTTTTGTCAAATCTATGTATTTATAATCGATACTAGAAGGAGCCATGGGTCTGTTGCAAACTTTTGCTGAACGGTGTTGTGGAATGTCAAACTCCTTCGTATAAAATCACGGGAAAGTCACTTAGGAAGCATCAAAAAGTCTCAAAATTCATTTTAAAACTCAATAAATGCATTTTAAAAAATTAAGATGGCGATTGAATGAGCGGGTGACAATAATGGGGAGTCCTGGGAGTCCCATCTATAATTGCATATATAGCTCTTTCTATAATCAACCCCTTTTCTTAGCATAGAAAGTTTCATTGCAACCGACCCATTGCTTCCAGAAAAATCATTTATTTTACATAGGTTTAAATAGAATTAAACCATACCATAAGAGACCACTTCTAGATGTAGTGACGGCATTATTATTTTGGAATATCCAATCTTTCAGTGCCCAACACCGCCATTACGCTCGCGCATTTGTTAGAAGCTTTTTACGAGTTTAGAAATGGATTTCGTAAGTTGTTAGTGGAACCATCGTTATTCTTGCAGGGGTTGTCTCTGAATCGATCCTCAAAGCGATTGTAACAAAAGCTTGCTTGTCCCACCAGAATGTTGCACACTTGATGGTTTGTCACCTTGCGTCTTTCGAAGGTAGCTACAGACCACAGCAGTGGCGGATCCAGAAAATTTTTCTGGGGGGGGGGGCACGCCTGTGAAATTTTGAAATTTGAAGCGTTGGTGGAAGCGATTCCGGGCTATTTTCTATATAGAAAAAAGGCAAAATTTGAGGCTTCTGGGGGGGGGGGGGCACGTGCCCCCTGGATCCGGCACTGGACTACAGGTTGAGGTGCATTCATGAAACGTGAGTTCTGATCTCTCGGGGTTGTAAAAATCTGGCCACAACACTGCGGCTCTGATAAGAACAAGCGCACCCGAGGTTTTGTGACCCCCTGTCTTTCGAAGATAGCTACAGGTTGAGGTCAATGAGCTATAACTTTAGAGTGGCAGCGGGCTGGTCCACCTTGTGCCACACAGGGTAGAAGGAATCCCGGGAAAAAGCGGAATTTGGACGGCAGATTCCAAGGTTTGAGGTTAAATTTTGTAGGTCGTTCGGAATTTGGCGGGAATTTGGACGGCAGATTTCAAGGTTTGAGGTTAAATTTTGAAGGCTGTTTCCGGCGATGCCCGAGTTTGTTTACGAAACGACCGGAAACAACCTACAAAACTTAACCTCAAAATCGATTTTTACGGCAAGATGGCGGCGCCCTAGGTGACAACAATGAACCAGCGGAACGTTCCTTGATGTGCCACTCTAAAGTTATAGCTCATTGGTTGAGGTGCATTCATGAAACGTGAGTTGTGCTCTTTTGAGTTAGTTAAAATCTGAGTAATCTGGTCTGAAACACTGGCTCTAACAAAAAACAAGCACACCCGAGGTTTCGTGACCTTGTCTTCTGGAGATTACCTCAACTTTTCACGTTCGTACTCAAATTCGCACCTTACCGCTGCTCTTGTTGTTGCGGCATTGCTACGGTAAAGTGGGTTTCGAAGCCGGAGCCGGAGTGCGCACTGCACTGCCAATGAGCGAGCCTTGCCGCAGGTTCAACAATCAACGTATATACCCAGGTCCCATGTGAGCGGGAAGTTGTGCTCGCGGAGCCTCCGAGTCGAGGTAACGGTGTATTTCAGCCGCGCGCACCTCGCACGGGCAAGATCGCGCCTCGCAAAAGCTGCACTTGGGTACCTGCGAACCCCCCCCCCCTCTGTTATTCTCCGCCAAACCTCTCTTGAGAGTTGAGGGGCCCCGGGGCTCGGGATCTCCCAGCCGGAGACTGCAAATCCCCGTCTGTGAAACGCAACGCGCGCGCGCTCCTTCGTTGGTTCGTTTCCTCTTTGTCCATGACGGGTCACTCGTCACTCCTTGCTGAAGGACGCGCGCTGTCGTCTGGGCGCACAGTGGGTAGTCCGGCAAAGTAGATTAATATAGATTGATGCGTTAGCCTGTTTTAGACGGGGGAGATGCACTTGGGAGACTTCTAGAATGGAGCTCTTGCGAGGTTTTTGCTGTAGGCAAATGGAGTATCAATTCCAATGTAAAATGCTGCGAAAATAACGATGAGACCATTAAAAAGTCTAAAACTCACCCCTCGCAGAGAAAACTTAAGTTGAAATTTCGGGTGACCACCCTTGCATGTATGTGATGTATGCACCAACCTTGGATTCGGACCCCAAACAAAAGAGCAGGACATGAAATTTAGTGCAGTTTTCCTCATTTATTACGCAACGTCGAACTTTTCTATAGCTATTGCCTTGCTCTTATAGTGACAAAATGTGTATAAACGGACCTTTAATTCCTTCAAATTTACTTTTTGAAAGCAAATTCATTAATCTCATTCTTCAAATTCGTAGGTTATGTTCTTTTGTGTGAGGGGTCTAATTATATTTTCGCTTAAATAGTGAAAAACGAATTTGTTTGACTCAGCTTGGGGATGTTTCAATTCTTTAGTATCAGTTGAAGTTGACAGTATACATCTCTGAGTGGCTATTGGTCAGTAGCGTATCGTCAACTGTGCGATGACTGAACGATTACTGTGTGCTGTCCTTTGTTTTACAGCAGGTAAACAAGTGCATCCTCCCAGCGAAGCAGAGAGCCGCAGCGCCATCGTAGCGGTGACCCGATGGAGGAAGTTGTTGGAAACCAGCAAGCATCAACAAGCATCATCAGGTTCATCAGAGACCTATGCTCTCTCTCTCTCTCTCTCGCGGGTCACAGATAAATCCCAACGTTTACCACGAAATACACCGCATTCATCGCCTAGATATGAGCATGAGCCCCGAAAGACGTGCATGAGATTGGGTCAACATAAATTACAGAATAAGTTGATAGGTTGATCGTGATATGCCTGCTAATCATTCGCAAAACATGTCTAACATTATATACTTGGAAAACCTTTGGACATGCACCTCAGAATATTACAATCAAAACGGAAAGTCCCGAAAAAAGTTGCCAATGGAACTTAGATTTAGAATTTACCAGCACAATTTGGCAACCGTGGCTACTCTTTTCCCAAGATGGTGGACTTGCTTTTCGAGGTAATATTTACAATCAGGGTATATTTACAACAAATCACAACCCGGCCAGTTGCCGAAGACTTCGTAAATGCTCGATTTCCAACATGGCGGACCCGAAGATTCCCGAAGTAAAAAAAATGTTTCATTATGAATTTAAGTTTCCGTTCTGATTGTGGTATTTTGTGCTTTGGAGATTATACTCTGTACCGTTATTTTTTACAGTAGATTCAGGGCTCAAATCGATTCTTATACGCTTTAAAGACTTGCTAATTCCCCTCAAAAAAAGAACATAAAATAATCCGGCTTAACATGTAATGAAAAGACTACTTAACTACTGTTCTTGGACATAATTGACTACTATCGGTATTGTGTTACGCTGATTTTAGCCCTGTTCTCAATTTGAAACTAATCTCACAATTTCCTCATGTTTCAAATTTTTTGTGTTTAGCATCGAAACATGTGAATGTACTACATAAAAGAGAAAATCCAACGCAAAAGATCAGTAGCTTTAATTGTAAGTATACGTGTTCTAGCCACACTTGGGCAAAACTATTTCGAAACCTAGTAGTAGTAGTAGTAATTTTCGTTTATTTTTAGGAGGTGACGAAACATCTAGGTTATTCACACCTCCGTAATGAGGGAGATTATACAAGTAATTTGGTGGATTTAAAATGAGTAATAATTAATAAGAAAGAAAACTATTGTTGTTGTACCGCAAGTCAGTTTGTCTACGTGAACAGCTAACGACCAATTTAGTTGCTTGCAGGACTAATTCAACAATTTAGTTGTTTTTCGGAAACTCAGCCTCTCTAAACACACTCGCACTTTCATTTAAAACCTATTTCCACTGAAGTAATTACAATTTTTGTTTTAAGGTTAAACAATATGAGGCAGACAAACACCAATCAGATCGTCCATACTGTCACACTTTGGGATAGGACCCGTAGCGTGAAATTTGGCAACACTGTATTGTGTCCATTTAGATCTACGCGTAAGGTCGAAGGCGAAGGTTTTCACCGAACACCCATTAGTTCGATTTTTCTCGTGGGTTTACTAATGCCGACGTTGCCAAATTTCAAGTTACGCCACTGAACTTGAAACAAAGAACTATTAGCCCCTCTATTGGGGAGCGTTCTAGAATTATCCGATCCGGTTACCCGGGGAAAAGCATCAGAATTTTCGGGGAGTGCTTACGATAAAGCCGGTAATGTTTTGATGAAGCTCATCGGTCCTCTGATGAATTTAAGAACGATCACTTGGTATTAGCACAGAATAATACAATCAGAACGGAAACTCCCATAAGAGCCAATGGAAGCAAGTTTGGAATTTAACGGCACCAATAGGCAACTCTGTGGTCCTATATCCCAACATGGCGGACGAGTGTGATTTGTGTTGAAACTCATTTATTTCTATAAATTCCGGAAGGAAATCTTAAGTTTCCGGCCTCACTTTTATTCTAATGGCACTTCAGAATGAAAATTTCTCGGATCATGTCCTATATTGCTTTTTTCAAGCGCGAATCCAGATGTTAACATCCTATTTCCGAACATGGCGGACGCGAAATGAATTTGCTTCAATTTGAAGCAAATTCATTTCGCGGCTTGGGGGGGGGGCAAAATATCTTATGACTTTTTTTTTTTTTTGGCTCATCATTATAATTTTAGAGCCAAAGAGCCGTCGTTTGGGGGCAAT
The DNA here is from genome assembly GCA_011764245.1 of Trialeurodes vaporariorum. Classification (NCBI taxonomy): domain Eukaryota; kingdom Metazoa; phylum Arthropoda; class Insecta; order Hemiptera; family Aleyrodidae; genus Trialeurodes; species Trialeurodes vaporariorum. Next base: position 61,706,194 of record VMOF01000002.1, read on the forward strand.
AATCGGATGACTTTTTTTTTTTTTTTTTTTTTTTTTTTTTTTTTTGCTCATCAATATAATTCGTGCCAGTTTTTGAGCCTGACTTCAAATCCTTGGGGGGGGGCAGCCCCCCCTAAATTACGCCCATGGCTTCAAAATCCGACGGAGTTTCCATTCTGGTTGTATTTTGTATTATTCTGTGGTATTTGTTTGTTAGTTTCAATTTTGTGTGCGGCGCGGTGGTCTGTCTACTGTGCGATGTGCAGATAATTGCATATTGCTGTGCTTGCTTGGTGTGGTGTGGTGTGTGATGCTTCGCCTCGCCTTGGAATCAACAACAGCAACAGCAGGCGTGCAGTGGCGCGGCGGCGACAACGTCAGCAGCATAACTAACGACATCACCAACGACCTTGCCTTGCATCGGCACCGCATCGGCGCGGCCGGCGGCGGCATCGGGCGTAGTAGCGTTGCCGTTGCGTCCGTCGGGCGTCCAGCGACCAGCGCAGCGTCCGCGAAGAGACTTCACTCGCCACTCTGGAGTGGCCGCGCCACGCGCTGGTGGATCCGAAAGTAGGCTACTCGCTAGTTTAGTTACCGCCAACTTGTTGCCAGGTTTGAGGATTTAATGTTGATTTTTGTTTTTCTCTTTGAGGATTTTTCCTTCGAATTCGACCCTCGGGGATTTTTCGCCGCTAAGCGACTTCCTTGGAGAATTCAAAAAAATGCAAACAATGGGTATATTTCAAACGTTGCCTTAAGCCAAAGCGTTACAGAAGCTTAACCCCCCTGTCAAATCCCGTGAAAATTGCATTGAAAGCTTCCAGAAGACGTATCAAAATCCCGAGGTAATCCCGAGGAAACTGCCGCGGAAATTACATAGGGCACAATTAATTAGGTGATCAGATGCAAATCCTGGGACCAAATGCAAATCCTGAAGAGTATAACGTGTTTGGCTCTGAAAAGACCGATGTCTCGAATCTACACCGCTGACTATAATCAGTAGCAAGAGTTTGTGAAAAGTTATGTCTGCTCGTTTTCGTCAAATCCGGCTTTTCGTCAAATACGGCTTCCCGCCAACTTGATTCGGCTCCGGATTCTGTGCAGTATGAAGCCAAATCAAATTTGAAACACTCGAAGTCATACTTAAGGTCAATCGATGCCTCGACTTTGCACGACCGACCAATAAGAAGCAAGCATTGGTGAAAAGTGAGGTTATTCTAGTTCTAGTCAAGTCTAGCTTTTCGCCAACTTGACTCGGCCCCTGATGCTTTCGTAAAGCATTAAAACGCATCGGTGTATTCCACGCAATCCGTTGCTAACCAACCGCTCACCGATGCGTTTTGATGCATCTTGAACGCATGCACCGCTACTTGTCAGAACCCTGTTCTCAAAATGCGTGAGCTCTACCATCGTTTTTATTTATCAGGTTTTTAGATTTAAACCAACCCTTAAAACTTCTGTAGCCAAAAAGTTTGCAACAGCCCCATATGAGGATAGGGTGATCACAGAAAAATAGAGGCCCAGCGCAAAGATTACGCGACAGGTGACACTCTGGCTGGATCAGTTCACGAATATCTAGAGCGCGCGATTTGAATTTGCCAAGCAAAACCAAAACAAAACCAGTCTCTATTTCTGGGACCGCGGACCAATCACATCTCTAGTTTTGCTCGCCTTCCAACAGTTAGCGACTGTTCGTTGTTGAGAGCGGTGACTCCCAAATGAAATTCGAGCATCTGACTTGCTTCACCTTTAAGCGAATTTTCGCGATGGATTATGATTAACGATACCAACATAACATACATATTCGAGGAAACTAGCAATTGAGTTTTTAGGTGTTTTCGGGGCATCGATGGCATCAATTCGATGCCTTGAAAACACCGAAAAAGTTCCTAAAAACGCGATCCAGTTTCGTATCATCCACTGTTGGCAATCATTTCGTATGATATCGTTGGATACATTCGTCGCGAAAATTAGTTTTCTTTAATATGGGAAGCGTAGCATTCGTTTACTGCTGACAATGAGTCTCTGCGTCTCTACTTGTTTCTGGGGGTAGTCGAGAAAATACGCTTCTGATCTGTGTAAAGCGGCAACATTGCCGTTGCTGTCGCTCACTCATCGCTTGTTGCTAGTTGCTCGTTGCTCGTTGTTCCTCCACCTCTGCCTTACTTCTTCCTTTTATCCTATCCTCTCCCCCATCATCTACCGTCCCGTCGATCGTTGTAGCCGCCGCACTATGGTCCCAAATCAAATTCTAGGCGGTCAAAAATCGTTCAATTCAAAGTAAAAAAAAAACTATTCTAGCTAGCAGGGGTGCAGAAAATCCTCGATCACGCGATCACGATCGCGTGAAAATTGTGGACACACAATTGTGGAAGAAAATTGTTTTTTTTTTTTTTTTTTTTTTTTTTTTTTTTTTTTTTTTTAAATACCTTGACCAACCAAATAATGTCAATGGGGTTAATCCTACATGCTAGACCAGGCTAAATTTCGAGTGAGAGAGCTGTTTTAAGCGAAAATTTTTGTTAGCGCGTTAAAATAAGCACAAAAAAAGTCAACAAAAATTGTGGACACCGTCCTCTGTGTGTGTGAAAATTGTGGAGGTGAAGAAGATTCTGCACCCCTGCTAGCTAGTATAGATGACTTTAGAAAGTTTATTTAGCAAGGTAATCACCCCCCTGGATTGTCATATATCCATTGCAGATAAATATTAGATGGAACCTTAGTTCCCGTGGTATTTTATGTCTGTGTTTTTTTTGACCCAGAGACAATTAGAGACGGAGCACTACGCTAAAATACATAAGGAAGATTTGAGACACACGGAATTTTCGGGGATTTAATAAAATAACATGTAAAACAACAGTCAACACCTTTTGATGTCGCATGGTGTTGAATGGTGTTATTCGGAAAACACGGGGGGGGGGGGGGGGAGTGGGCGGGAAGTGAAGAGGAGGGTGCTCACCATTCAACACCATGCGACGTTGACTGTTGTTTTGTTGAATCCGCGAGAATTCAGAGTGCCTCTGCTGCAGCCAGTTAGTGCTCCGTCTCTACTTGTCTCTGTTTTGACCGCTTTGGATTCACTTTGGATCCATGGTACACCGCACTATGGTCCAAAAGTCCGATTTAGGAAGACATTAGTTTGCATTAAAATCGCCCAATATCTTGAAAACGGCTCATCTGACATCAAAAATGGTTATCACAAAAAAGTTAAAACGGTTTACGTTCTATCTTTTTTTGTAAAAACCAGTTTTGGTGTCAGATGAGCCGTTTTCAAGATATTGGTCGATTTTAATGCAAACTAATGCCTTCCTAGACCGGACTTCTGGACCATAGTGCGCCGTCCGCGTCCGTCGAATCGTATCGTCCGACGGATGAGTAGCTCGGGTGTCCGCGTCAACCAGTGGACGTCGCGTCACGTCGCGGTCGCGCCGCGCCGCCCTGTGCAGTTGGAAACTTGCGACTCGCCCCCGTTGCGTTCTGTGTTGCCGGCCGTCCGCCCGTAGTCTGCCGTAGCCTCCGTTGCCCATCAGCACGCGGCCGCTCCGGCAGTCGGCACTCCGACGTGCGGCGGCATCACGGCCGCGTCTCCTCGTATACACTCTTCGTGCAATGCATTTTGGCGTCCACGTCCAGCTACTCAGTACCCACCCCTCTTCCCGATCCTCTTCGAGTCGCGTCGTGATATTAGCGTCCAACGTCAACCACTCAGATGGTTCCCTAGTACGTTGACAATACCATAATACTGCAAGTGTTCAGTCAAATGAGTACGGTTTTGTTTTTTTTTTTTACAGTGATATTAAGTTGTGTCGACCGTTCATTGTCAGCTGATCTAATTTAGCGCTGTTGTTTGTTGGTGGTATTATGTTATAGCAAAGAAAAAAAAGTCGTTCGGTTTCAAGTGCTCAAAATGTGTTGTATTAACCCAGTTCACGTTGACAATATTGTACTGCGAGTGTTTCGTTAAATAAATACGGTTTCTTACAGTGCTACTAAGTTGTGTCGTCCGTTCACCGCTTACTTATCTAATTTATTGTTTCCGTACTTTGATTATATTTTGCAACAGTAATGAAATAATTTCGTACTGTTTGAAGTGCTCATAAGTTATTATATCAACCTATAGTTCATTGGCAATACCGTGCTGCAAGTGTTAAGTTAAAGAAATATTGCTTCTTCTCACAGTGCTGCTAAGTTTTGTCGGCCATTCATCGTCAGCTGATCTAATTAATTTATTGCTTCTGTACGTTGACAATATTTTGCCACTTATTGTTTTAACCGCTTCGATGGTTTCCTAGCACGTCGACAAGAGACTACTGCAAGTGTTTAGTTAAATGAATACGGTTTTTACAGTGCTACCAAGTTGTGTAGGACATTCGTCTACAACTGATCCAATTTAGTTCTGTACGTTGCCAATATTTTGCTACAATAACGAAATAAAGGTTTCAGTGCTCATTAGGAATTGTGTCGCGCGTTCCTCGTTGAAAACATGAAGTTTTGTTATTGTCAAAAAGTCGTACGGATTTCACTGTTGCCGAGTTGTTTGTGTCGCGTATCCTTGGTCAACGGCTCGAATTTGCTTTAGTTCATTGACAATCTTTGGTTTTGCCACAATAATATAATATTCAATCTTACGCGGATTTCTAAGTGATGGTGTCGCGCGTCCCTCGCCAACTGACCAATTTTCCTTTAGCAGGTTGATTTCATTTTGATCCTGGGATGTAATCAAGTCGTACGATTTTCAGTGCTCCAATAATAAATTATCTTGTCGCGCGCTCTACATCGAGGACTGGTCCGTTACCTTTCAGTACGTTTACACGATCAATATTATATATTATTCTTCTCTTTCTCCCGTATAAATTAGTTTTTAGGAGCGTTCAATTTTCAGGGCTTCTTCTCAATTTTCAGGGCTTCTTCTTGTATCGCTCGCCTTTCCATCAGTATGCGCTTAACATTTCTTGCATCTGTATTTATACCATACTGTCGTCAATTTCGCATATTTTCCAGGGCACCTCTTATTTTTCGTTCAAGTGTCACGTGCTTGTCACTACTGTAGCACCAATTACTTCTTATTACAGTTATACAGTTGAGTCATTCAATTTTCAAAATGCATCATGCCTCTAAATTTTCTTAACTCAGTATAGGGGAAGGAGGCTCATTGGGACGGAATGGGTTTAGAATTTAACCCCCTCTACCAGGGCTGCCGTTTTGCGTATAATCAATGCTATATTTTTCTATTCACCGATGATTCCACCGGTTGAGAAAAGATTACACAGTTCAGTTCAGTGTATGACTGTAACGCACGAAAATACTCTGATCTGTAATCTTTCCTTAATCGGTGGAAACTCCGTTGATTAATTTAAATATCCACAAGTTTTTTAAAGTCATCGACGACTTCACCGGTTGAGAAAAGATTACAGATACGAGTATTCTAGTTTATTACAGTCATGCACTGAATTGAACTGTGTAATCTTTTCTCAACCGGTGAAATCATCTGTGAATTGAAAAATAGCATTGATTATACGCAAAACGGAAGCCGTGCCCCCTACCCACCCTATATAACCTCGATCGCGTCGTTGCACTCCTTACTCGAGGGACGTTGGTTTGAACATAAGGTACTTTATATATATAAGTAAAATTTTTCTACTTCCTTACTATATCGAGGAACAATGCTTTATCTTTAATGACCCCTCCCCTCCCAGAAAATTTTGACGGTCCCTTTGGTGAAACTTTCATGACTCAATGACTAATCTTAACTTTAAGCAGTGGCGTATCGTGTACTCTTACAAAGTTGCACGCCCTCCATTGAAACTCATGAAAAGGATCGAATTATTGAGAGTGTAATAAACATCCTGGAATATTTGACCTATTGCATGGGTTTAAATAGACTGAATACACACCGGTGTCACACTGCACGCAACGCTGCTGACTCGAAGTGAGGAACCTCACTCCGCAAGGAACTTCGGATGTTGCATCCCGGCTCTCAATTTTGGAGGTCGGTACGCGGCTCTCAAGAGTGAAATCACGTTTCGCGTAGTAGAGGATCCTCATTAGTCGAGTCACTTTAATTTGCGTTTACACCTTGAGGGCATCCAAGGTTAATAGCTTAGCTCTGCACATTAGCGATAGCCAGGTTGATTGACCTCCAGCTATCAGATCAAAATTATATATGATGAAAGATTTTACCTTTTTTTTTTTTGTGTTCCGAAATTATTGTGTGAATAGCTGAACTGCTACGCGAGGGCATTCTTAAGTTAACGAGGTGCCTATTCTTGAGTTTAGTGGACCGTTGAAGCTTCTAGCCTGATGTCACGAATTCAGTGCTGTATGGGACCCAATAAAAGAGTGGAGATCATATATTCATATGCCACCTAATCTCAATAGCCTCCAAAACTAGACATGACTCGGGAGTAGAACTACTCCCGAGTTATCTGCCCCGTTTATCTGCTTATTGACGACGTTTTTCTTTTGTGAGTCCTTACTTTACCTCTTAAATCACTACTTTTACCGTCAATTTTCTTCGTTTGGTGCAGATTTCTGTCACCAGAGCGCGACTGTTCGATTAATGTAAGATCGCAGACTTAAAGTAAATTATTTAAGATATAATCGTCTCGGAAATGTGTCTGCAAAATATCTGGTGTTTAACTTCAAAAACAGAAATGACCAAAAAATAGAATATTGTAATTTGATACGAGAATTGATTAGAAATATTTCGTTTTTTGGTACTTTCATAGCCTAATTTTGTCTGTGTCATGGACAAGATATTTTGCAACGACATTCTTTACAAGATTCTCTAGTACCTGAATTTTTATTTTCGTAAAGATAAAGTACTTTTGGCCTGTAATTTAACATTAATTGATCCGTATAGCGCTCCGATGCCAAGAATCACCGCTAAAATGCTAAAATTCTCCCTGCAGCGAATAGAAAAAGTGACTAATTGAGATAGGAACCCTCGACAGTACCTGCGTTTCGATTCCTCTATACGGTAGCGCATTTTAAAGTTATCACTAAGTTGACGAATGGATTTCGGAAGTTGCCATTGTCAACATCGTCTTTTTTCATTTATTTATAAGTACTCAAAGGTCGTTGTCAAATCAATACTATAACACTAGTAGCATTCCTTTGTAAATTTTCATGGAAATCTATGCGAAATCTAATTCCAAGTTTATACAAAGGATTGGAACAGAGCTCATGGAACTTTTTTGTTTTATTATTTTGTTATTAAGCAAAAACTTGCAACAGCCTCGCACAGTGAAGCGAGTCTATGGGAGGGATCGAACATGGAATATATGTCTAAAAATGCAAATTTGAATGTTTTTGCGGTAAAGAAACAAAGTATTAAATGTGATTCTTGTAGGAAATTATACAATAAAACTGACGCTATAAATTTCACACGTTTACAGTGCTTATTAACAAAGATATACGAATTTGAATTTGTCACACAGTGGCTGGACTCTCCCATTATAATGCGCTCTACAGTACGGCGGTCAACATGTTGCTCTCCACTAAATGGGATGCAGCAGACTGGTGTGAATCTTTGCTATAATTTAAAGAATTCAAAAAGTTTTTACTCATTTAAATATGACCTGGTTGAAAAAATGCTGATAGTTTTTCTCTCTGTCCAAAGTTATGAAAATCTAATAATTAGCTATTATAATTCCTATAATAGTTTCTTATTATTTCATCAAGAAACGCAGCTGTTCATTTGCATTTATGACAAGTCACCTCGAACTGCACACAAGTTACTTGAATGCCTTTAATCTTTTTAGCATGCACCGAGTTTTGGAACTTCAATTTACTTTGTAAACTGTTGCCACTTTTTGACGACCTCAGAGCATTGTGCTACGGTACACTAGTAGACATTTTAAGACACAAAAAGTCGCGCCATGTATCAGCAGGGAGTTTTTATTTTGCTGAATCAAGGATGATTCGGATGTTGGTAAGCTGCGATTTTGCGAAGAAATGGGGAGGGAAGGCGAAAGAGTGGTCTAAAGAGAATGGTGGAAGATGTAATGGGGGAAACAGGGATGGGAAGTGGAAGGGGTGAGAAGTGAGAGAAAAGAATGGGTGCTGAATTGACTGTTTGATTAAACGGAGACGCGTTGCGACGTTATATGGGCAGTGATGCCCGCGCGCGCTCCGCACCCGGCTCCGGAGTGCGTTTCACAGACGTCGAAGACGAAAATATCGCCATGTATTTCGCATGGAATTGATTTTGTACGTCTTCACCCGCAAAATAAGCGTTTTTCCTCCCTTTTTTATGTTCCTGCCCTGACGTGTCTCCTGTGAGGAACTGAGATTCGTAAATTTCGAGGCTGATTCATCCCCGTTCTCTATCCCTCCCGGGTCATATTCTAAGAAACTTGATTTTACCACAAATAAGATCTATAATTTACCGATATCAATGAATTACCGTCAACATGTTTCATGCTTTGATTCCTATAGCACCCTTTCGAACTTCATATCCAATCCACAAACCTGAATTCGGTCTGTAAGCAGAACGGACGTTTCGAAAAAAAAAAAAAATCGATGTCTGAAAGCATTTTTTAAGTATGCTAAAGATTACATGGAATAATTCAAACATTTTCTAGAAAAAATAAGGAAAGAATATGAAAAACCACCCTTCAAAATAAACTTTGTCTTGTTGATTAAAGAAATTGTTAGGCGGCTTATATATGCTCAATGCTACCCTGTACCCCTGGAATTGAAATTTGTGCGAATTCTGACCTATAAGCGAGGAGATGAGTGGCCTGAAAGTATTTTTTTAAGATGCTCCGCTTCAAGGCCAAGGTCCTGTACATACTTGATGTTCAATTTTTGACCAACTTTTATGTAGGCTCATTACATACCTCAAGCCAAGCCATCGTAGTTTCACAGTTTTTGATTCATCGGAGTTTCTTGAAGAAGAACTAAATGACGTCGTGTCGTCCTCCTATTGTTCACAAGGACTCGGAGCAAGAATGTAATTGAGTTTAATCCTCATAGATTTTACATAGTTTTAATTAATTTAATGGGGCAGTTGCACATGTCTAAATTTTGGAGGTTCTTAGTGAGCAATTGAAAGTACTCGGAAGCTGAAAACAAGGATGCTTTTGGTCTCTATTTTCTGACAATGTTCCGTAGTTACGGAGATGCAATTTTGGCCCAAAATACTTTGTTTTAAATAGAAACTACGCGTTGTTACGTAACAACACTCGATTTTGTGTAACTTTACACGAGTATATGTCTCCGCCCCCGGGACTTTTGAGATAAAACCAAAGGCACCTTTGCTCTCAGCTCACCAATTACTTCCATTATCTTTATGAAAAACCCAATTTTCAGACCCGTGTATATAAAGGACTCACTTGCCAAGCCATTGTGAGAAAAACTCAAAATTAAAACTGAAAGTACAAATTTTTGTTTATCAGCAAAAAGACAGAGATCAATACTTTCGACTTCAATTCAATACAAGAGACAGGTTAGGTTAGGTTCAACTGATAAATTGGTTGAACCAATTCTGACAGACCGACAGCATTTTTTTAAAAAAAAAAAAAAAAAAACCAACAACTTTCTCAGTTTGAACTTAAACGTGCTCGTTTATAACTGCTTCATTTGAAGGTCTTCAATTTTTTGTAAAAATTACGATAGAGAATTTGGTCAAACTCAGTTCACTTTTCTGAAGATTACTAACCGAAGTCTGGCAACGTCATGTTAGGGTGCAAACTGCTAACTGCTAAGTGAAAAAATAAAAAAATACAGAAAATTCGCAAGAGACGTCCTTCGATCCTCACGCCCCGCCAGCGTTGCCAGATTTTAGGGAAATATCATTAGATTTTACATTGATCCTTACGGGAAATCTACTGATATTTCCCTAAAATCTGGCAACGCTGCGCCCCGCCACCATCACGCTTCAAGCTCTATACTTTCAAAGCTCGCCGATTCCTCCCTCCCTCCCTCCCTCCCCCTCCCCAGTTCCCTCCGCCACCACTTTTACCGCACCCTTCGCAAAGCTCTAGCTCTGCTGCCTGCCCTCTGAGTCTCTTCCACACCATTACCACCTTCTGCCGCACCAAAATCTCTCCTCTACGTTTATAAAGTTGCGTCACCACCATGTGTGCAGTTGCGGCTCAAGAAAAGCAAAAGTCCGTTTTCCCCTTTTAACCCTTTATGGGCCAAACCCGAGTATACTCGGTTTTTTTTTCTCTAGTCTACTTCACATTGTTTCAGTCTTCATTCAGTACAAACTCGATTATCAATGAAAACACTCTCACAGGATAAGGTTGGTTCGGGCGCCTTCAATTCGCCATGTATGCAATTCCAACTTCCCCGTGTACGAACAGTTAACGACCTTCCCAGTAAAAACGGAAGATTGGCTTTCTTCTCAACTAACCTGGTTCTTAGAGGGTTAAAATAATGTGAAAAAATCGATTTTCCAGTCAGCCTCCTCTGCAATCGATTGTTTTACCTGGATCTAAATAATAATAATAATAAAAAAAACTGTAGGGAACACCCTACGAACACTTTCTCCCTCCATTTTTATCGGATTGGGGGGCGAAGGACCCCCAGACCCCTTAAGAATTCTGGGGGAGACCCCCAGACCCCCCTCTAGTATTCTGGGGGAGACCCCCAGACCCCCCTTTAGAATTCTGGGAGAGACTCCTAGACTCCCATAAAATTTAAAATATTTTCACCTCTGGACATAATTCCGCCTTCAATTCGAGTGTTTGCGATTTTGCAGAGAAGCTGTATGAATAGTTGCCTACTTCATCCTTTGAAGGATGGGTTTTGAACTGTGGATCTTCAAAAGAATTTTTTGTTTGGTAGATTAAACCCCCCTTTAAAAATGTTTTTTGTTTGTAGATTGTGTACACCAAATGTCAACAAAATTCATCCATCAATTTTCTTTATAAGTTTAATTTTCTTTGGATATTCTATTTTTTGGGTTTGATGGAACAGCTTTGATGGAACAGCTATTTTGCCTTTAAACAGTCTCAGACTTAAGAGTTGTATACTATAGTTTTACATTGAAAAGAAATCCTGCCCAGGTTGGTTGCCAACTTTTGTTGCAATTTTCATCAAACATAATTGAGTCATAATTGAATTTCTTATTCCAAGTATTACGATTGTTTTTTTATTTGCTTGGTTGGTTTCAAAGATTTTTGCTCGATCGCACCTATATTGGCTCTTGAAACGGTCTTAAAGGTTTTTGATGATGACTGTATGATAGGAATATTTTAGTGGGTCGGTAACATAATATGTTTGTGCAAAGATTCATCAAAATTCATCCCATGAATGATTGACTCCAAGTTTTAACATTAATTCTCCGCTTTAATTCATGTTTTTGGGTCAAACACCCTATTTTGATTTTTAAACTATCTTAAGTGTTGTATATTGTATCTGTAAGGAATACTTTCTTTTATAGACTAATTGTAGATTGTGTTTGCCAGTTTTTATCAAAATTCTTTGGCCCAAAACCTGAATTATCCCAATTAATAGGATTATGTTTTTATTTGCTTATATTCCCATATTTTTTTCTCAATCCCACCTATATTGCCTCTTGAAAAGGTTTCATCAATTGTGTATGGTGACTAAGAAAGGAAAATATCTTAGTATTTTGATAGTGGATTGTGTGTACAAAAGTTTTTATCAAAACTCATCGAGCCATAATTGATTGACTCCAAGTTTAAAGATTAATTTCTCACGATAATTCCATTTTTTGGCTCGAGCACACCGATTTTGATTTTTTAAACAGTCTTAAGGGCTGTATATTGTAATGATAAGAAATTCTATCTAAAGTAGAGTAAATGTAGGTAGGTAGATTGTTTGTGCCGGATTTAATTAAAATTAATTGGACCTAACCCGAATCATCTCAATAAGTAGGATTATGTTTTTATTTGCTTAATTGGTCTTATTTTTTCTCAGTCGCACCTATATGGTCCCTTTAAACGTTTCAAAGGATTTATTATGATGATAGTGAGAAGAAAATATTTTAGTACTGTGGTAGTACATTGTGTATACAAAGTTTCATCAAAATTCATCCAGCGTTTAGTAATTGGCACTGATTTACAAGATTAATTTCTCACTTTTATTCTATTTTTTTGGGTCGAACGCGCTAAATTGATTTTTTAAACGGTCTTAAGGGTTATTTTGCTGAACTATAAGGGGTTAATTTTGATGTGGGCTGGTTGTAGAATGTTTTTACAAATTTTCTTCCAAATCCAAAGGTCCAATATTGAAATATTTAAATTTTTCTCTTTTTTGACCCATTTTCCCATTGATTTTAATGGAAACCATTTTTCTTCCATAACTAACCTAAAAATTAAAATTTTTAAAAAACAAAAAAAGTCCCTCTGGGGAATGTTAAAAGGAACATCTCTGCAATATTTGGATGCATATAGATCAATAGTTTAAAAGTTATGCTGGGTTTCACGTTTGTGACTACAGACAGACAGACAGACAGACGCACAGACGGACAGACGGACAGACAGACGCCACAGAAATTTTTTGCATTTACTCCTCCCTACCACATATGGTTCAGAAATATTGAAATATCATGGATGGATGTTCTTTAGGTTAGTATTAGGCATGATAAGAGCCAATTATTTTATAATTATCATGATTGACTTAGTCGCAGCGGGCCAAGTATCGAAACAAAATGCATCAAAAATGTCTGCGCCATCGCAATACTTTCTCAATTTTTCTAATTTCATTAGAGTGAGAAAGTAAAAAACTGTACGGTTGCAAAATCGCACGAGCCGTCATACACTGATCACGATGGGACTCATACCGAATATCATCAGAGACGTAAAATGACTGTGCACTCTAACAGCTGCAGTAGAGAGTCAACTTATCAATAAAATTTCACATTTTGGCCCGGAACGTATTTTTTGGTGTATTGATCATCTCAAGGATATTAACAAATTCTGCACCAAAATATACGTACGTGTCAAATTTAGGTGCAATTTTATTGCAACTTAAGCTACAAAAATCGTAGCTCAGAAGGAAAGCATTTTGTGATGTTACCTATGTTTTTAGGTGAAAGTCTCCTTTTGTCATGAACAATCAGTACTGAAGTTTCTTGGCGTTAACCCTGAAGCATCCTGGGACACCATTCGGCAACATCCTTCTGGCCAATAAATAATCTCTATCACCCAACCGAATCGAGTTCAAAATGCTGACCTATCTATTAGCGCGCGTTGTCTGTGTGGCAGTCGCAGATTCGCCTCTACCATGTGCGAGCAGCATTCTTACTATCTTCACTCTTTCTGTATCAGCGAATTGAGAATCAATCGTTACCTTTTCCCGCTGACGACGCCCACCTCGTTATGCAAAAAGTAGCGCACTCAGCACTATAGCAGCCCGCGACCGCCCGGCAGGGCTTCGGCTTCGGGGTAGGCCCAAACATCTCTCTCCTCCTTCACTTCTTCATGCTTTGGCTCTCCTTCGCAATTAATTTCGAGTGCTTCGCGCGAAAACTCAGACTCAGGCTCATTAGGTGGAAAGCAAATCACTCTACGGCAGGGCTGCCGTTTCGCGCACTATTAAACGCATTTTCCATTTTAACTCCAAATAAAATTTTTGAATATCCCCCAAATTTGACAACACTGCGCTACGCGAATTCCAGAGTTGTCAGATCATTTCCTCGTGTGGGGTTCTTAGGTCCCTTCGGTAAATAAAGGAGAGTCAGAAGCGAGGGCTATGTGAGGGGTACATTTCTGTTAAAAAAAAAAAAAAAAAAAAAAAAAAAAAAAAAAAAAAAAATCGAAAAATGAAATTGTCGTGAAAAAAGTCACGGTCAAGTTCATCGATTGCTTGCAACTTTTGGGTGACCCAAGTGATCCAACGCTTACATATAAGTACCATTGACGATCATTTTAAATTAACTTTAAAGGCAGTGAAACATGCCGAACGGATTGGTTTAGGTAATAATAATCGACTGAGTGTAGAAAAGCCGAGATACCTGCTGGCTGACCTTTGAAATTATTGTATAAAACTGGTGTGGACTGAGTGAGTGGAGGGTTACTATAATGACCTCTTTTATAGTGTTTATCGAATGGTAAAGCTGTGGAACCTAGTATCAGTATCCTTTCGCTACGTTTGAAAAGCTTAAGGATGCTTTGAACAACGGTTTAGTTTATCGAATCTTGCGGAGGGATACTGGGTCACAAAGCTTTACTTTTCGGTAAGCACTGCAGAGGGTCCATTATAGGAAACTTCCATTCAGTCTGTCTAACCAGTTTTATCAAAGAATAGCAAAGACCAGCAGGCTGTCGCGCCGGACGGACGCAGATAACGAAACGAAACTTGGTGGATGTTCATAATCCAATGGGAACTACTTCTTGGCGTACCCGAAACTACCGTCGAAGGAGGATTCTCTGCCCCCGCACTTTATTATTTAACTTGTTCTGTCACAATAACACCTCTGTGCCAATATTTGTTGTCCCCAGTTTAACTCTCGCACACACGACAACACTGTGAAGAACGCGACGACTTTGGGATCATCGAATTAAAGTCGTTACAGTCAACACAAATCGCATCTATCTCATCCGAGCGCACTCGGGTCGCCTTGCCTTGACTGGTGGCTTGGCTGGACTCAGATTGCTTCGACCTCTAATGCTGAGGTTATGACCTGTGCTGCCCCGCGGCCGACCATGCCCGTAAACTTGTGCAGTAAAGTACGACTTCATTTTGATCCCTCCCCCCCTCCCCTCCCCCACCCCTCCCCTCCCCCTTCACCCTCCACCACCCACCATATCCCCTTCCCCTTTATCATTTCTCTCAAACGACTCAAATCCAGCCGCGAATGTGTATTTTCGATGGAATGGGACCGTGGTCAGTAGTTAGTTGCGCAGTTGAGAGCAGAGTTTTAGCAAAATCACTTAGTTAGGTTAGGATCAGGTCACATCCTGGTCTATGTTTGAAGGAAGCTTAAAAATGCTGACCAATTGAAGGCCAAGGAATTTTCGTATGTCAGTTACGGCTTTGTAATTGTTTTAGTCGGATTTGCTTTGGGAAAACTTTAAGAAAAATTTTAAGTCCGGCTGAAGTACACGCCAGTTGCAAACAGAATAAAATTAAAGAGGTGCGTCAATCTTTCTGTCCTCAATATTACTAACTTTAAGCCGTTGATATGACCACTAAGAATAATATAAACTTTTATCCTCATCATTGTGAACAGTCATAATTCTTTTGTTTCGGACGCGTCACCATCTCGCTGTTAACCCTGCAATAAAATTATTTTGATCATTTCAAAACTGAAGTGACACGTTGGAAGTTAATGTCCAGTAGCATCTATGTTCCCCCGAAATATATTTAAAAAAATCCTATTTAATTTGCAAGAATTCGAGGAAAACTTACGGACGTCATTCTCACTCAGTGACGTCCGTAGTTACATTAGTCTGTTACAGTCACGTGCCTAGTTCTCTCTTAAAGGGAGGTCGTAAGCCCTATCTCCCCAATGTTAATTTACCAAACTCTCGGTACACATGTCTCAAGACCTCTTGCACCTACAAAGCGCATTTTTTCTTCTTTTTTTTTTATAAAAAGTAAGAAAACATGTACTTTGGCAAGCTAAAACAATGTTTACTAACTTTTTTTTTTTCAATTGAAATTTCAAAAATAATTTTATTTTTAAAAAACGTCTTGAAAAACGAGTTTTCCCCCGCATATTTTGTTTATTACTTTTATTACTTACTAAATTTTATTACTTCTTCACATAATCATGCATTAAAAGTTAGTTAACTTTGTTTGTCTTTTTAAGACGAACATTTTTTTAAAGAAAAACAGAGCTCTCTGTAGGTGCAAAAGAACTTGAGTTATGTGTCCCGAAAGTTGAAAAATTACAACTTTTCAGGAGAACAGTTTTTAAGTGGCAAACTTTTTGAAAAAGGAAATAATATCTTAAAAATTCCCTACCCAGAGTCTGTATACCCTATTGCTGCATTTAAAAATGATCTTTGAGACATGTTAAACAAAATATAATATAAAAAAATTACAAATAATAAAAAAAAAATAAAAAATTTAAAAAAAAAGGGGAAAAAAGCTTACAACCTCCCCTTTTAACACATCTCAATTGCTCCCGAATGGCATTGGATTATTTTGTTAATATTTCGGGAAACATTAATGCACTGGACGCTAAATTTCGTATAATACCGGAATATTCGCGTGTTCCAAGAATTTTTCATTGAATTCTTGATCGCCCATATTCGCACCTCGCCCAATTTCAATCTCAACGACTGCAAATTTCTGACCCTTGCAAAATAAAATGTGTAGAGATTCCTCCAAATGTTTGGTATATAGTCAAAATAAACACTGTGGAGTGAGAATATTTAACCATAATTAGAGACAGGGAGCGTTGATTAGTAATTATTAGAAAACTGATTAGTAATACACTTCTTCGAAAATCAGAAAAAGTGGTAAAATCTTTACGTGGAACATAAGTTGTCACTTTCCCTGCATCGAGCAGTTTTTCACGAATAGATAAGAAACGGAAAGAGAGAGAGGAAAGAACTAATTCTTAAATTAAAAAAAGAAAAAGAGGTAAAAGCCTCGGTGACTGCAGACAGACAAACTAGAATGAAAATAAAACAGAGATAACCTACTTTTCTCAACAGATGTTTAATGTAACGCATTTAAAATATAACCTTCGTCTGTTGAACGTTCCACCTATTTGTTTTATTCGAGATAAAATTTTTGTATTTTCCACTTAATTAACTGACGCTAAAATGTCTGAAGCCCCCTCATACCAACGGATTTATTTAGGTCTTGATATAAAAACGGAACCACAAAGTTTTTTTTTTTTTTTTTTTTATTTGCATTCCATCTGAAAGTGAGACCCGAGAGATTTTTAAATCTCAAGTCACTCATTGATTTTTTTTCTCTCCCCCTTTCTCTTTTCTCTCTCTTTCTCAATCCATCTCCTCTCTCTGTCTAGTTTTGAACTTTTCTTGCTCTCAATCATGCAGTCACTTTTTTGTTTTAGTAAATAAAGCGGGAAAGAGTTAATAGTTCCGGTTGGTCCGGTTGGAATAATATTTGAAGGAATTAGATTGATACCCGATAGTGAGATAGTGATATTAAATACGCGTTATTTGGCTATCATAAATAGTTTGTCAGTTTTAGTTTTTTTTTGTTTTTTGTTTATTTTAGTTCCTACCTTAAAAACTATATTTTCTGTTTCCCGAGTGAAATTCGAGTTTTCCTCGATGTGCATGATGTGAGTGTTTTTTACAACCATCTGCGGGGGTTCCTTTTTGATTTCAGAACTCTCTGATAGTGAGCACGAGTCAATACGTCCCCATTCAAAGTTCCGGTGATGCGCAAGTAATCATACTTATTTAATCATACATATTATATTATGTATCTACCGCGAACGTCCATGACTTATTTTCCATTTGTTGGCCCAATCGCACGTCATCGGTGGTTTTTTCCCTCCGCATTGACTGACATTTTTTGTCTCCCAGTTTTTATTCCAGTTTTAAGGTAAAAACCAGTAAGATTGATTTAATTATGAAGAAAGTCTTTTTTCGCAATTTCTTTCGGACGTAAAAGGCCGGATTTACCCATCATTTTGCTGTCAAAATTCCTAATTATAATTCCTCAATTTACATCAAAAGAAAACCAACTTACCTGGAAACATGTATCCAGAAGCTTCGTGCACTTTTTTTCAGGAGAAAAAAGTAGTTTAATAAAGTTTTGTCAGAAGTGATCTCGTGGGTTGAAGCTGAGAACTGGTGCTGAAGTTTACAGGGCAACGCTGCCTCCATTTCTGAATCTGCCAACTACTCATACTTTACTGAAAACGTTATAGAATTCGAGTGCTTTTTTGCAGTTACAGGTATTCCGTATTACTGTGTATCATGTGGGGTGTCCTACACCATATACATAGCTCCATAATCCACTGAAAAAATAAAAATGCTGATTTAGCATTTAACATGTAGAAAAAGTGTCCGACATGTACTAATTGCTGATTTCACATTATGAAAATGCTGATTCAAAATTTTAAAATATTAAATCAGCATTTTCAAAAGTGAAATCAGCATTTTCAAGTGTTAAGTCAGCATTTTCAAATATTGAATCAGCATTTTCATAATGTGAAATCAGCATTTAGTACATGTCGGACACTTTTTCTACATGTTAAATGCTAAATCAGCATTTTTATTTTTTCAGTGTCGTCCAAACCTCTAAGAGAAATGCTTTGGAAGTGCAATTATTATTTGTGACATTTTTGAAGTTTGTGACTGTATCTATGTTTCGATGTTTCTTTTTTAGCGCATTTTTGTAACTTTATTTCAATGTAGTTTTTCTTTATTCTGTTGCAGTGTTGTTAATAGTAGCAGCTATAATTACCACTCTAGGAGTCATCACGTGCGTGGTGACAACTTACACTCGGCCACCAGCCGCCACAATTTGTCATCATCACCATCACCACCATCACCATCATTTTCATCAATCCACGCCGAATACCACAACCACCGTTCCCGTAAGTTTCCTCTTTTTGATTAATTAATTGACCACTCTTGTTTAGTCATTCAATTATATACGTTTGTAAATTTTCCATTTAATGCAGTGGGCGAGGAAAAAGTTACGCTCACTTTCTTATCTTCACATTTTTTGTAATTGACCATCCAACTCCACGGAAAAAAAAGATTAGTGAAAATAACCATACGGATTCCTGATTTTGGCACCTGCTAGATGTTATGGTAAACTTGACCAGAAGTATGGTACCTTTACCGATACTCTGAGTAAATTTAGCATGCAATCAGGTAACATCACCTAGTACCTAGTCAAAACATAGTATACTTCTGGTTAACATTACCATAACATCTAGCAGGTGCCAAAATCAGGTATCCGTATGGTTATTTTCACCGTAGTTTTTTTTCCGTGGCTGTATATGCCCATGAAATATTCTCCGTTAGTAGTGGATTTAGGGGAGGATCTCTCCTCCTCCCCCCCCCCCCCCCCCCCCCAACCTGTTGAACGAAGTTGTTGCTGAGCCGATTAAAAGAGAAACCCCAGCTTCATGTAGTAGCTAAGTTAATCTGAGCAAACTTTTAATTAGTTTCGTTTATAATTCATCAATTTAGAGGTTACTGTAGGTATTTATTCCGAATCAGAACAATATATCCAAGCAATCGCTCACAAGACTGCATCGCGCGTCGTCGAGTCAAACGTCAGCGCGCGGCTCATGCACGATACGCACATTTTCTTCTTTTTCCTCCTAGTTATACTTTTCAACGTTAATTTTTCTCTTTTTCTCTTTCTTTTTCAAAACGAAACAACATTGAATATTTCGAGAGATTGTTGTATTCCGTTTCTGGCACATTAAATTTGTGGCTTGGAGCCATTACAACACATATTGGAGGGGGAAAATACAAGACCATTACATTATTTTATCTCATCCGGCAGCCAAGTTGAGCAGTATCGGATGTACCGCTTTGTAAAACATAATAGGCTCGTTTTAAAAATGATGACACTCCATTATTTATCCTGTTTAAAATTCCGACTTTAATACATCTTCTTCCTCTCAAGGGGCGGATCCCAAAATTTTCGAGGGGGCTCACCAAGGGAGTGATACATCCTACTTTACCATGGTGATAAATTGACCTAGCTGCAGCAGCCTGTTTACCTAGCTTTGAAAAATGCGCTCGCATCCATTTATCAGTGTTGCCGGGTTAAAGGAGGAAAATTTCCTGGATCTGTTGGAACATTCTCCTCGTTCCTCGAAATTTGTCACCTTAAATCCCAAGTATTTTTTTTTTTTTTTTTTTTTGTCAGATCTCTAGTTTGAGTTAACATATGTCTGGAAACTTTCATTGTAAAGTTTTTATCAAAGAATTTTCACTTTTCTTACTCTTACGTGGAGTTAAAGTCACTAAAGACTTCTTAGATAATGTCCTGTCAAATCAATTTTGAATCAATCTTCAACGCCTCGATAAATATCTGTTTCGTAAAATTTACAAACCCCCCCCCCCCCCCCACACACACACACACCACCACGTTAACAGTCCTTACATCCTAAAACCAATCGAATCAAAGTCAAAGGTTGAATTTAAAAGAACAATTGAGTTTGCTAAGTTGTTGAGGGTTTTCAATTTTTATCTCAACGAATTTGGCTACGCAAATGAGGTTCCTTTAAATCTGAGGGAAATATTCAGGTTGTCGTTTCCTTTAGCTCAAAGGCTCTGCAGTTTTCTTTCCGAATCGTCAAGGGCTTTTAAACCCAAATGGATTTTCAAAAACGTCCAGTGTGCTTTTGCTTATAGGTATCCGAAAATGTAGAATTTTTATATCAAGATTTGTTATCAAGAACACACCTGATGTTTTTCAAGTTCCTCCTACTTAATTGACTTCGACGGGTGGCAGCTACAAGGGTCTGAAATTTGGTGTTTTTTATAAAGAAAATAAAAATACTTGATGAGCTGAAAACAAATGTGCCCTTGGCTTTTTGCTAAAGTCTTCTGGTTTTGGAGATACACTCGTGTAAAGTTTCAAAATATCGTGTGTTTTGTGACGTCATTACTCTTGGAATTTCCATTAAAAACAATACATGTATTTTGGACAAAAATCGAATTCTCGGAATTATGAAACTATTGTTTTAAAATTATTGTTTGAAACCAAAGGTATCGTTGTTTTCATAGCTCTAAACGAGTAATTTTATTTCCCTATTTAAAAGGACACAGCAATTTAGACCCTTGCAACAGTCCCATTGCATGTCGAGATTTCACCCGGAAGTTTGGCAACAATGATACAGATCAGTCTTAACGGGCACGTGCTTTAGCGCCCCCCCTCCCATCTCCACCAACAGCGTCTGAATTTTATTCAACCAATGTCTCTACTGTCTCCTTCTTTAATCCATGCATTCATGTATATCCCACCATTCTTGCGCCGTCAATTCTTATTCTTTATATGCTCAAAGCTTGCGACTCGAGAATTTTGAAGTTCACATAGCTCAAACCTCCTTCTTCCTCCTTAGTAACCAGCAGCCGGTTTATTTTTATTTATTTGTTTTTAGTTTTTTTTTCTTCTTCTTTTTTTCGGCCGTGCCAGTAATGAGATTATTGCCGTCAATGTGTGGAATGCGCTTGAAATTTTTAAGAATTCAAAGGAGTTGAAGTATGATGTCCTCAATTTCTATGATCCTAGCGCTGATTTAGGTAAACTGCACCTCATGCCAGGAAAAAAAAAAAAAAATTGTATTAATTTTCAGTTTTCATCGCTGCAATGTATCATAGATCATCGCCCTATTTACCTACCGATTCCGAACAATTCATCAAGCAAAATTGTAAAATTAGTTTCTGTCTTTCATTTTCGTTCCTTCTCTTCCCTCTTTATCTGAGCGTTGATCCCCTTAAAAAAGTTGTCAGGTTGAACCACTCTTATATTCTTGGAATACTCTTGTAGCATAAAGCTTTGTTATTGTTATTACTACCCCTTGTTTACATTACCTTTGGGGTCATGACCGTAGCCTGGATTTTTTTTTTCGGGTGGCTGCAGGTCTTTTCTCCCATATTTTCCCTTTTTTAGGCATTTCGGGGGGGGGGGGGGGGCTGTAGCTTTATCAGCCACCCTGACTACCTCCATAGCTGGGATACGACGTATATTTATATATAGTACACGGAAAAGAAGATTAGTGAAAATAACCATACGGATACCTGATTTTGGCACCTGCTAGATGTTATGGTAAACTTGACCAGAAGTATGGTACATTTACCGATACTTTGAGTAAATTCGACATGCAATCAGGTAACATCACCCTAGTACCTAGCCAAACATAGTATACTTCTGGTTAACATTACCATAACATCTAGCAGGTGCCAAAATCAGGTATCCGTATGGTTATTTTCACCGTAGTTTTTTTTTCCGTGTACCATAGAGTGGATATCATTATTTTGAAACTCACAAAAAAAAAAAAAAAAAAAAAAAAAAAAAAAAAAAAAAAAAAAAAAAAAAAAAGGATTTCAATTCAAACCTATTTTTAGTAAATCGAAAATTTATGTTTTCACTTTTCCGCTGTTAGTACACGAAACGATCCGAGCTGCTTAAAAAAAGTAGTTGTACCTTTCTGAACAAATCCATGGCCACGTGGAAATAATCTTTGGTTGTCTCGTAGGTAATGAACTTTTGATTGTTTTATAAAGTTATGGGTGACCTCTCGACGTACCCTCAGAGGTTTTTAATTAAAATTTTTATTATTTCTTATCAACAAATATTTAATTTATTTTCTATATAAAATAGTTTCCGAACCACAAAAAATTCAATTAATTTGTTTTCTTATCTTTGCTTATTTTTTAAGTTCTGTATTGAAGAAACAAGGATTTTTTTCGTTCTCAGATTAATTTCTTAGACTTTTGACCGAATTAATCCTCCGTCTCTAAATTTTCAATTATAAGGCCTCATTCATTTTTATTTCAGATAAAATTAGGTTCGTTGATCAGCGACTTTTCCACGTACTATCTCGCAAGCCTGGTTACATACATTCATGTGTGACAGAAGGGGTCATTATTAAACTCTCTGTGGAGATTTTTTCCTATACACTTGTGGAGTAGTCGCAAATACTCGAACGATGGACTAGTCGGTTTTTAAGTAAAAGAGCGTAAAAAAGTGATTGCAGCTTTCGAAAGTTTCAAAATCCATTCTTCATTTAGGTTGGAGAAGAAAAGTTATACTTAACCCCTTATGGACCCAGCCCGAGTTTACTCGTTTTTCTCCTCGAGTCTATTTCATATTTTTTATCCTTCATTCCGGATAAAAGCGAAAGATGAAAACACTACACTAGATAAGGTCTCGTTCGGGCGCCTTCAATCCGTCGTATAGGCAATTCCAACTCCACCGAGTACGAACAGTTAACTATCTTCTCTCTAGAAACGGAGAAGTGGTGTTCTCTTGAACTAACCTGGTCCTTAAAGGGTTAATAGCAACATAACGCAGGTAGGACTATCTCTCCGTGTTTTTCATCCGGATCAGAAAGTTCCAAGCCACATGGACCCGACTCGTTTCAGATTTGGACGGATCATATGACAGAGGTGTGCAGTGAGCAATATGTGCTTCACCACGTTATAATTATTAAACACAAAAAACACAGGTTCATTGATGAAATATTGGGGGTCAGGGCCGTGACCTCAGCGTCCACCAACATTACATCCTCAAATTTTTGCTTCAAACGGAAGGAATAATAGAGGGTCTAATGTACTCCTCCCATATCGTTCTAGAGGCTCATAGAGGGTTTCATTATTGGATCTATTTTTCAGCATAGGCTTAAGAATTTCCGATCCGGTTGAAAAACTGGTGCAGTTGGTGCATGGACTTTTTCAACTGAACGATGCAGCAGTCCATATGTAATTTTGTCATTTTATCCACTACGTCCAAGGGTCGTCGAGAGAAATAGTGAAAAAGCGAGCCCGTTCCAGAAAAGAAAATGCGGAGCTTACCGACAATCTTTGGAATTTTCAACGTTATTTCTCCTATTGTATGATTGAAGAAAATTGAATTTGTGAGATTTTGCTCAATTTCTGACTAAAAAGCGTTCTAAACGCACTGTGTTCAAGACTCACGAAAGTTTTTTTTTTCGATCGAAAGGATCAAAAATTTAATGTTCGCCAAAGTTTATGGGTGAGCTCCGCCGTTTCTTCTGAAACAAGCTCTTCTCCAACCAAACCTACTTTACGCAGCACCGCGCTCTCTTTTAAGCTTCCTCCCATGAATGAGTGGAAATTGGAACTTTCCAGTGAAACCTTCTTGTTTAGCATCATCTCAATCATTTATTGCTGAAATTTGTAGCAGGCCCATACAAATTTCAGCGCCGCGCCGTAAGGACATTTTTACCTCCCAAATGTGTTGCAATTAAAATTCCCAAGAAACCACAGTTAAGGATTGTGTTGTAAACTGCCCATTTATGAGTCTACAATTCAATTTAAGCGCGCTCGTGCGCGCGCATGTATAGTGCAAGCACAATGACTGGCGTATACTGGATCGAACTGTATGGATTTGTCGGACATAAACAGTTGTTGGGCATTTGCTTTAACCCTTTTAAAGGCCAGGTTAATTCAAAAAGCCTCTCTTCCGTTTATGCAGGGAAGGTAGTTAACTGTTCGTACTCGGAGGAGTTGAAATTGCCTATACGATGAATTGAAGGCGCCCGAAGAGACCTTACCCAGTAAGTGTCTTCATCGATAGTCGCGTTTACCTGGAATAAACACTGAAACTATTTTAAACACTTTGGAGGAGAAAATGAGTTTACTCGGGCTTGGTCCTTAAAGGGTTAAGAACATTTGAGTGTTTGTTGTTTGATCAACAACCGCGTTATTCGACTGAGTTTAAGCTGCAAGTTGGATGGCTTTTCATAGTTTTCAGTTATCTGCTGTTAATTCATGCTGTTGCTATTATACACAATAGTGTATAATCTTGATTTTTGTTTATAAAATTATGTCCGGGAATTTCCTTGTTTGGATCCACTGTGCATCGCGGCGCAGAGAAGCGCTGTACACGTCGTTCGGCGAAGAACAGGGAGCGGCATGTGGAATGGTGGAATAGTGGAATACCGATCAGGTTTATTTCGGGAGGTCTCCGCGCTGTCCGCAGCTCGCTGCCCGCGATGTCACCGTCATATCATCCCGTCCGTCCGCGCTACGCGTAAACCCGGCAGTCGCAGTCGGCACGGGCAGGATCCAAGCAGGCAGCGCTCGCCACCTCCCCTCCTCTGTATCCTCTCGATTCTTGCATATTCAAGGTCATTTTTCACACGTGCCCCTGCTCCCATGTCATGCCGGCCAACATTTCGCAGTCTCGTCCTCTCGTCCAGTCGCAACCCTTCTCGCGGTGTTGCACTGGTTAGGGGCGGATTCAGGGAGGGGGCACTCCCCCCCCCCCCCCCCCCACCCACAGAAGTATTACGTTTTGTAGATACGGAATGTTTATCGGATACAGGTGAAAACAACACAATTCTAAGATTATATTTGGTGTTTGTCGATGTTTTTGTGATCTTTTTACACCCTTCTCACTAGCGGCGATGTTCAAAACTATCTGCGGTTTCGAGTCGTATATCGGTGCCGCGTGGAAGACCGATGCATGACCTCGCTCAGCGCTCTTGCTGAAGAGGGTGGGCCCTCTAATCTCTATGGCTCTCACGCTGAAGACTGAAATTTGTGCTTTTTACCAATTCCTTTTTGTTTGTTTGTTGTTGTTTTGTTTGGCCCCTTCTCACAAAATGACGACTTCGATGAAATTGCATGATCTCCTAATTATGTCTTGAAAATGCGTACTCTTGTGACAGTCCAAGAGGGAAAAATCTTCTTTCTAGCTGATACTTCTCTACCACTTGTATCCCTTACCTGATTTAAACGATAAACTTGCATGGGTGCATGAACAAGTGCACAAGTTCTATGCCGAAGATTCAACAAAACCCACATTATTACGCGGAAAAAACTCAACATTTTCTTTCTTTTCTTTTGTTTTCTTTAAACCACGTTAGGCTCGGATTATCTGCATTGCGGGTTGCTTCAAACCAACGACTCCATAGAATTTGGCTCAGATAGGCCACCTGCAATTCTTAAACTCATTGAGATAAGTATACCGGGGAGCGTACCGCTAGAGTCCCTTGCGGGAAAGGGAGTACCGGCTCGAGCTTAACGAGTTCTGATTGGCTGTTGATTTAACACGAGCAGCTCCATAAGACGACGTTAACTAGCGGCGACTTGTGGAATGTGGAGACCAGCGGGCCGATCATTTACTTTATAGGCTGTTCATGAGTAACCTTTAAAAAACGGGCATTATAACGATGGTTACCATAGCAACGGCCAAGTTTCACAATATTCGACCAATAGAATCACTCATACACAGTCTTAACGATCGGTTTAACGATGAAGTAAATGATCGGCCCGCAGAGGAGTCGCTTTGCTATCTTGCCAATGCCAATGTTAAGATTTCGATCATCTGGAGCTCCGAAGCGTCTCCTCGGTGTCGATATTTTTAGACCAAATTTCCATCAAAGAACTCTACCAACCCCTAGGAGTCATATCTGACCTTGTTTATGTCCCCTACTATACATACTACTTACGTATCTTAGCCTTACCCCCAATTCTTCATTGGAATATTCCGAATTATATTTTGTACTTTTGGATGAGATTGAATTCAGTCTGTGGGCAGTGGAAGCTGCACCGGCACCATTCGGTAGAAAATCTCGAGTTTCGATACTCGCTACCATCAGCGCTACCTCGCCGGATTGCCCGGCACAGGCGAGGTTTCTACCTCTTTCCTTCCTCCATCCACCTCCTAATAAAACCACACCCCTCCTCACCTGTGCAAGCACCCACCCACCCACCCACCCGCCCATTCGTTCCGGTCGATTTGCCTCAGTTGATTCTTCATTCCGGTTCATGGACCAATTATCCAAATTGCAGGTGGCCAAAATTCGCGGACTTGCGAACAGTTTTGGACCTTTGTGGTGGTGTAGCCGAGTAATAACTCTGAACTTGGTTTGAGCATTGTGCTCCAAGGTTCAAAAACATTCAGTCGTAGGTCTGGACCATCGAATTTTTATGGAGGCGTAAAATAGCTAAACGCGTTGAGAAGTTCCAAAGCCACTCCTCAACTTTAAAGAAGCTTAAAGCTTTTAGACGATAGGGGCAACGTACCGCCGGTAGATGTACGGTCGGGGATGAAAGAAATGTTGACAGATCCTGGTAGAATCCCCGCAATACTTATCTCAATGAACATACGTTTATTTTATTGTGTCGAGTTGATGATCAAAAGTATCGCAAATACCGCGATGCCTCCTTGAACCAGGATTCCAATCGAAACTATTTCGACCTCCATTGAATCCAGCCAATGAATAACGTAACCTTGATAGTATCGGATTTGTTATTCGCCTATTGTCAGGTCATCGCTGCACAGTGGCGTCGCGTGCAATTTGGCAACAATGTATCCTATCCATTTAAACTAATGTAAAAGATCGAATTCAGGGGTTGCACAGTGCACTAGGAAAAGTCGATATATTTAATGAGTTTAAATGGAGCAGTTGCATTGTTGCCAGATGGCACGCGACGCCTCTGTCGCTGCAGCATTGAGCCGGTTCAATCTCGATCGTTCCCAATCGGCTCGCTGCGCCTATCAAAGACATACAGTCGCGTGGCTCACATCAATTTAGGAAAATGCGATAAGACGAAAGCCCCCTCTCCCTCATTTATCTTCTCTTCTCGTGTGCAACGTATCAACAAAACAAAATAATTATTATTACTATGACAAGAGTATACTTTAAGACCCGAGTATTCTCGACGACGCCATGTTCGGTTAGCGAAATCGACCCGGTAAGAAGACAGTTTTGGCGCGTCGTTCAAATAAAACGAGATACGCTTCCCCTGCTATCAAAATATGTTGATTAACTCATTTTGCTGTTTTAAATTTACTATCATGATCAATTTTGCACCGAAAAATTACTAATAAATACGACGCGACTGAAGAAACGCAATTGCTCACTCAATGTTTGCATTCGTGTTATGCTGATCGCCGCCATTTTCGGTTAGCCTCGGCTCTCTCATAAGTAGCATTAGTAGCATAAGTAGCATTGATCGGGAATACTCGGGTCTTATATAGTATACTCCAACTATGACGACATCGTCTCTGGACAGTGGACACAGTGGAACGTGGCTCGCGTGCAGTTTGGCAAAAATGCTTTACCTCCATTAGAATATATGCACAACACTCGATGTATCAAATCGATTATTCTACGTAGAATCAAATGGCAGGAAAACATAGTTCCCAAATCGCACGAGCCGCCACTGGCCGAACAACAAAAACCAACAAAGCAAATATAAACTCCAGCTTGATCGAAGTTAGATTTAGGCTCTGTAAGGTAGGTAAAACCACCGCATCGCATTTTCTGCGTGGTGGAGAGAGAAGTTATTTATTTTCAAAATTGTTGGGAAACAAGAAAAGAGGAGGAGTGGGGAGATAGATAGAGAGATAGAGAGATAGAGAGATAGAGAGAGAGAGAGAGAGAGAGAGAGAGAGAGAGAGAGAGAGAGAGAGAGGGGGGGGGCGAAAAGTGATGGAAAAAACGATAATAACAGTACACGTGTAGCGGGAATGAAATCGGGTGAAAATTACGGAGAGGAGAGGACCAGTCGCCCGAAATTGTCGCAAAAGGAGGGGGTGGTCGGAGGGGGGATGGGGAGTAGAGGAGGGGGAGGGGGAGGGTTAAGAAGATGATAAAGATAGAGAGTTGTAGGCCGAGGGCGGGGGAGTCGGGAGGGAGAGAGTGAAAAGAGGGAGCAAAATAGCACATTCATTGAATTTGACTTCTTATTTTAAGACTTTCACTTGAATTTTTAGACTGTACTATGTTGCAAGGCAAAAGTTCCCGCATCCACTGCGACTGCGGTCGCTCGCACGCTGTGGTCGCATATTTTCACCGAACGCGAGTCTGAGTTCCAGGTCCCGACTCGCAAAACACAGATAGAACAGGCTCTTGCATCCCCTTCCCCGCCTCCTCGTCCATATCTACGAGGGGAAGAGGAGAGGATGGGGTGAAATGTTTAAAAGACAAATTTTTTTTTGTATATACATTTCGATGGGAAATCTTATTGGGCAATAAAATTAAGGAAGGTATTAACGACTCCACACAATCCTTTAGGAAATTTGGTTTTGGTCTAATTGGTCTACTTTTTTTTGGGGGGGGGGAGTCTTATTTCATCTGTCTAATCAAAAAAAAGGGCTCTGTGTCTACAGATAATTGCTTTCAAAACTCTCACCACTTCTATGTTTGCGGATGAATCTGCTCCAGTACGGAATCAATGCGGCGTGAAGGATTCCCAAGTAAAAATGGTCAGTCAGACTATATGATCATCTCAAATTGGTCAGGTCGGTAGCAGACGTATATCAATCTGAGGTCAGTTTTGCAAGTTACCGAACAGACCGACCACTTTTACCGTCCATCATCTAGGATAGAAGTGTAGCAGTGGCGTAACAATAGCCCCCTCAGCCCCCGCAATTGCGAGGGGGCGCAAGGCGTTGGTGGGCGCAAAGAGAGAGAAGGAAAATACAGGGCGAAGGAAGAAAAGGTAAAGAAGGAAGGAAAAGAAGAGAAGAAGGAAAGAGAGAAGAACAAAAAATAGGAAAACGGGGACGAAGATAATAGAGATAGGATTGATAGAAAGATATGGATTTTGGAAGACTTATTGACGAATTCGCAACAATTAAGGCACGAAAAAGTTTTGAAAGAACATGTAGGCGATTTTTGATTATAAATTGACAAAAAAAAAAAAAAAAAAAAAAAAAAAAAAAAATTGATTCATAACTTTTCTTTCGTTGGAGTATGTGTTCTACGAAGCCCCGGGGTCATAAGCCGGTAAAAAGTGAAATGGGGAAGAGAGGGGTTGGGAGGGAAGGTGATGGGGGGGGGAGCTCTTTTTTTGCGTGGGGGCGCATGCATGCCTAGTTACGCCACTGAAGTCTAGTATATTGTAACGCCCCCCCCCCCCCCCAGCGGTGTACTCAAGAAGAGTGGTGAATAATATCAACACGGGGAATTTGGAGTCTGCAGTTGCTGACAATCGAAGGGCGAGCCTCAGTCGAGCATTTGGGCTGTCCTCTGTGTTTTCGGCGTCATATGAAATGAGGAAGAAGGAGAGCCCCGTCTCATAGGCTTTGTTTTGTTTTTGTTTTTTTATTCGCTGGGAGTTGAGTGTTGACTGACTCGTCCCGAGTCGAATCAAAATTAGAGTCCCAAGTGAGTTGCCCATCGCGTACGCAGCGCCCAGTTGTCTCCCGAGTCCAGACCATACCAGACCAGACTCGGACACCATTAGTGCATGTCACTCTCTGTCTGAACTTCCCAAGGCCTTGAGACGGGTCCTGGCCCTCCACTCTTTTCCTCTTCCCCTCCCTCCGCCTCTTACCTTCAGCTCAAGGCTGTCTAATGTCCTGCTGTACTTACCCGTGGATGTATCCGCGAGTCTTCGCACTTTTTCCCGTGGAAACCATGCCCGTGGTATAGACTAATGCGAGACAATCAGCAATCAGTGCTAGGCTCTCGCCCATCATTGAAAGATGCCTCTCGGACTCTACAGTGACAATGGGATCGTTGGGCGCTCTCCTCTCTTCTCTCCACCGCAGAGGTCTAGCGGAAGAAAATACACTTCCTCCCCACTCTAAATGGGGGGGGGGGGGGGCTTGAGCAATAGACGGTATTAACGAATTTTTTCATGAAAGTACTTAACTACCTACCAGAGTTTTTGGTTTTTTGGTACCTGCATGTCATATTTGATCTCTCTCACTCTCCCGTCAAGGTATAGATTAATACAGGTGGGTCTGGTGGGTGCCTAAAAATATGGTGGATAAATTCAGGGATAATGATGTGAACCGACTTGCGTCACGAAGTGAGCTGTGATTGGTTAATTTACAGGTCGGTGTAAGTGGGGACACAACAGTTCATGGTTGACCCAAGTCGGTTTACAATCGCTGATCGCTGATAGGGTGAACCAGCTCTGGTTAACAAGGACCACCTGACGTTGCTAACCTAAAAACTCCCGAGAGAAGTTTACCGCGCACGACCCTGACCCTCCAAATAGACTTATAATGCATCTACCTGTATTAATCTGCCTTGCTCTCACGTGACCCTTCGTTTGTGCAGTCTCTCTCTTTTAAAGTTAAATTCGTGTTTTATGTCAGTTGGAAGCAGAACTCTTCCCGCGTTCTATAGCCATAGATATTGTCAGACCCGTAGAATTCATTTCTGGGGGGGGGGGGGGGGGGACTGAAACTAAAAAACTGAAGGCGCACCATAAAAGTAAAACTCATCAGTCGAATCGCGGGAAGTTTCGGGTGGAGTAAGTAGTAATCTCTGGAGGAAGTAAATCGCAGATAGCGTTAGTTGTGAGTTGTGAAATAGCTAACTATTCGTACGCGCCAGTACCGTTTTAGTCTACCTTAATAAATGAAGGCGCACCCATAAAAAAGACACTATTTCCTGATCTTGCGGTGAGAGTATTTGAATCGGATGCCTGGAGCTGTGCGTCAACATGACGTCTACGTATGATCCCTCTCTCCACCCTTTTCATGTCTCAGACAAGGCACGGTCACTAATGAAGCTGCGGTCTGTTCTATGATGTCGTCTATTTTTCTCTGTATTTCTCATTTCTCTTCTCTTTTTCCTCCCTCCTTTCCTTTACGCCCTTTTATTCTTTTCACTGACGGCTAACCGAAAATGGACGGCTGCCCACCCGAAAATTTTCCGATTTCCCGATAAGTCAGACTCCCCCCCCCCGCACCCGGTGCCTGTAGCTCTTAATGTTTGTCGACTCACCAATTCTAAGGCTCACGAGCCGCTATTACACTCTGTCCAGTGTTAACCGAGACTATAGCCGTTTGAAAATTCTGCTTAGAGGCGGCGTATTTTTTTGTTAGAATTTGCAACAGTTTCATATCTTGTCTCTTTGTACCACGTGTTTGTATTGACGTTGTTGGCGGAACAAGGAAATACGTCGCGAAACAGCGTTTCTAAACGGCTATTTCTCGCACACTGAACGGGTGGATCGCGATTTTGCTGTACAATGTCGGTTTTCCTTTTTTAAAATTAACAAAAAATTTGCGAAAATGTAAAAAAACAAAAAAACAATAAACAAAAAAATAAAGGAACAAAACAAAAACAAAAAAAACAAAACAAAAACAAAAAAAAAAAACAAAAAAAAACACACAAAAAACAAAAACAAAAAAAAAAACAAAAAACAAAAAACATAAAAAACATAAAACTACAACAAAATTCGCACAATTGCTGTTGCCAGGTGGTTTTCGACGACGTGTTTTTTCGGATTTTTGCGAATTTTTGTTGTCAATGACAGTGAGGAAAAGTGGAAATGGAACAAAATAGGTTAAGCATTTATTAAAGGGTGAGTAGCGAAAAAAATGAGATCATTTTTAAAACCTCTAATGAAACAGTAAAATTGCCCGGAATCCTATTGAGTTAATTCAATGTGAAATTTGTGGATTTTGTGCCAATCATCAACACTGAAAAGAACACTAACTGACCGCGGCAGGCGGACACACCGGCGCACGGTGGATCGAGTCAATGGGAGGGGTCGGACATCGCGCATCACGCACTTCGTTTCCTCTAAGTATGGACCTTTTTCGAGCATGTAATTCCCCAGAAATTTGTGACCTTATGTATTTTTCGTCGTAGAATCCGTTTTTGATGATATTTTTCGAAATTTTATGAGTTCTAAAATGTATTTTGACACATTTTCTCATCATTAGTCGATACGATTTGCTCAAAACACACATTGCACGCGTCTAATGCGGTACTGAACGGCTGAAATAAGCAGATAATAAGACAGTAGGCGGTTTTTGTAGATTCGTGGCGTATTTATACGAGGGGGAAGGGGGGGGGGGGTCACAAGTAGGCGGTTTTTGTAGATTCGTCGCGTATTTATACGGGGGGGGGGGGGTCACAATTTCCTCACTACTAATGTCACATTATTCCTTTGCTAAACAATTGTCAACTTAATTTTTCGCAATCCCCCCCCCCACCATTTTTTCGTTATACGCCCACAACCCCACATACGCGGGACAATATAACGATGATTTTTTTTTTTTCAGTCAAACTAAGAATTTTTACTTCCTCGTTTTTCTTTCTGTCCGTGTGGATCTTTTGAAACTCTTTAACTTCAATTTTTTTGTTACATTATAAATAAAAACACGGAAAATGGGGAGAAAACTTAGGTGCATCTTTTTATTACGACAAATTTTCAAAATCAACAAATAAATTCAATCAGTCTTCTCCATCATTGTCTCTTTCATTGTGTCTTGAGGGCAAACCTTCAGAAGTGCAAGTGCCTCTGGGAGATATTCCTTGGCCTTCTTCTTCTTCTGTCCACAATAAAATTCTGAATTAATCAATTTCAAAGAAAACATGTGGCACTCATCAGTCAAAGTTTGTTCGTCAAACGAAGTTTTATAGTTTTTCATAATGAACGTGACCAGATGATCACAATCATCCAACGACTTTTTATTATGGTGGAGTTCAACAAATAAATTCAATTAGTCTCCTGCATAATCGTCTCTTACATTGTGTCTTGATGGTGTCATTGAACAATTGCAAATACGTAAATAACATTATTAAATACATTAAAATTGTCAAAACAAACGGCAAATTTAACATATAAATTAAATAAACCAAACACTGAGCTTGTAACACCAATTCACCTATTAACTATAGCTGAATGCACGTAGGGAACTGAATTCTTGTTTATTTTCCACCAAAAATTCAACAAATTAGTGAAAATTAGTTATCAATTGAAGACTTATCGAGATTGGAAGATATCTTGTGATGCGCGATCTTTGTGATAGAAGGAAAGCGAGATAAGCTTCAAAACGCGCGCGACTTGCTCTCATTCAAACGAGTCGTTTGCTCAAATTAGCGGGTATTAGCGGTCAATTTTTGTTGGAATACATTCCTGAAGAGGTGTAGAAAACAAACCCCGAAAAGCATTTAGGGGACATATGGGGACATTTTTTTGTAGAGCTTTTCCCCCCTTTTTTTCACAATTTTTTTAGCGAGTTTTCAAAGTATTTTTTCTCCCCTTATAATAATGACAAAAAATATCAACGACAAGTGAAAATGTTCTTCAGAGGGAGGGCAGTAAGCCAGTGAAATCGAAATTTTGATTTATATTTTCAAAATCTGATGCGAAAGCAAAAGTAAAACTTGAAAATCAGACGGTAAATTTCATATTGCCTACCTTGTCAAGTTTAGGCAACCCGCACGTCAAATGAGGGGGGTGAAATGACCTATGAACCATGGATATAGTCCCTGTAGATGTTAACTACTAGAAAACCATAAAAAATTTTTTGGATATGTGACCTTTTTTTTCCCCGCCCATGTCCGACCCTCCCCATTGACTCGATCCACCGTGCGGCGGCGCGGCTGTGGATCCAGGAATTTGTATTTCTCTCTCATAGCCAATTTGACCGCGTGTGTTTGAGAAAGACAAATTAGGTGCAGTTGCTTGACTTTCACCCCTTTTCCTCTCCTTTTCTAACTCACGCGTTCAAATGGACCAAGTGAGAGAAGAGAGAGAGAGAGAGAGAGAGAGAGAGAGAGAGAGAGAGAGAGAGAGAGAGAGAGAGAGAGAGAGAGAGAAAGAGAGAAATACATTCTCGATCCTCGTACGGTTGGACGATCCGGATGGTATCAACAGCCGGTAAAACTGTCTGCTCCGAAGTCTGGCCGCGGAGTGCAGCTTCGCCACGGTGCATCTGATTCCGTGTAATCCGATTCGAGATCTCTGATTCTGTCGGAGAAAATTGAGAGGAGGATTGAATTGATACGACCTAACTCATCGTCTGAAGGGAGACAGAGGAGGGGGGGAGGAGTGCAAAGAGAGGTCATTGAACAGGAACATCGAATCGTCGCTGCCTCTCTCTCGTCTCCTCTTCCTCCACCTCCACCTCCACCTCCACCTCAGTCGTCTTCTTGACCATTTTATCGTGACCTGTACTCAACCACCCCCCTCCACTACCCTCCCGATGCTGCACCCGATGAGGGAATGGGGAGTCCAGACGTAAGCATACAAGACTCGACAAAGTCTGAACCAGACTGGCGGGAGGTCGGTATGGAGAGGGGGAGGGGGGTGGCGGGCTCCCATGTGATCACTGTTGCCATGCGTTTGTGATGCATCTTGAGATGATGAGACTTTTCTCCAATTATAGCTGTATCACAAATACTTTATTTTTATAAATTCATGATGTTCAGTTTTGGAGAAGAGTAATAGTATGTAATAACGGACTCCTGGTTTTATTCGGTGTAGTGCTTCTCCCCCCCCCCCCCCCAAGTTGTGTCTGAGCTTCGAAAAACGTGGCTGATAAAAACGTCTTTACCTTTCACTTGTCTCATCCTCTGAGAGATAAGATATCATATTTATTACTCTTAAAATTGTGGAATACGATCCGCATTTACATCAATTATAATTTAGTAATTTTTACTCCTTCGATAGTGATAATGTCACTATATCGTAATATTGTGTGAAAAGATAAATATTCAATTATTCTCCACATAAGCACTTGGATATTTGTGACGTCAGAATCAGTCTTTTGCAATATCTTACCGCTCAATCACATAGTCAAAACGAGCTACGAGACGAATGAGAAACGACTGCTCAAAACGAAAAGGCGAATTTGCGTGCTTTGCGCGAAATCAAAATTTATTGGTCGTAGCGTTTGTATTTTCGCGAAAAATTCGTCTGATCAAGAGTTTCGGGAGTATCTTTTCGAAAACGTGTGTGGTGCCTTTGTGGATCACCGGTGAGGACTCTTGTCTCCAAGCCCTCACAAATGATAAGGATTTCGGAAGTATCATTGTGTTCTTGAGAAGAATTTCGCCGTTACTGAAAAATGGAATTCGTAAATCGGCGATTAGCCACACACAGGAATGGAAAACTGTGAAAACTCATTCTTGAAAAACTTCTAACGGGGCCTTTAATTTGAGGTACTGGGGCCTAGCGGTCTGGGCCTGTGACTTCGAACAACAGGGCCATGACGACGAAGGAGCCAAGGATGCAATGCACTCGGGCCTTCACCCGAGAGATGCACTCGAAAAAAGGATGCGAAGGACCTTCAGGTGACTTCGTCAAAGATAATCCATCTGCGCCTTCAATTCTTGGATTATGCAAAAACGGTACAGATATGTAAGAATAGTTATCTCATAACAACTCTTCTTATTTCCGGCGCTTTCATGAGCAGGTGCGTTGCATCCATCTGCGCCTTCAATTCTTGGATTATGCAAAAACGGTACAGATATGTAAGAATAGTTATCTCATAACAACTCTTCTTATTTCCGGCGCTTTCATGAGCAGGTGCATTGCCATCCTCAGTGACGAGGACCGAGAACGTCAAATCTTGTTGGTCGCTTACCAAAACCTGACATGAACCAAAACCGAACGAACGAGTTGGACGCCAAGGACGAACTTGAATGAGTGTCCATTGCCTGCTCACCACTCTTTAAGAAAGAAAACAGCTTTATAGCGCGCAATCTCTTTACGAAAGAAAACCGCTTTATGGCTCGCAATCACCCGCCCTTGTGTCGCCCAGTGTTTTGTGTCATTCGAATATCGGACACTGGAGAGCGAAGTTGAACTGTCGGGATCATAACTTTTGTGAACTTTCAAATGGCATTCGCTGTCACATTCGCCCTTCTTTTAGTTGTTATGTTTTAATCTCTGAGCCCTAGTGAAGACATGGAAACTAGAACGGACAACTTTTGACTTCAGCTTTGTAGCTTGTTCAAAAAGGTTAAAAAGCATTTGTCAATTATGTCCACAGATTCGTCTTAAAGGGATCGAAGTGAAGACGGAGCTTAACCGATTACTTTTCGAATCTTTTCTAACTTAATTTTTCATATTTCGGGACGGAGATGGTTGAATTTCAAAGTACAGAATCTAAGTCGTAAGCTAGTTTAGTTTCGATTTGAATAAGTAATATTTATTATTAAAAATTTACCGAAGATTATCGAGTGAGCTCCGATTCTACTTTTGGAACGTTCTGTGAAGGCACTGCGTGTCGTGCCGACGGTTCGATCCGCATGGACTATCTGGTCTGGCCGAAATGTGGCATCACCGGTCCAAGTTTGGCGGTCGCGGGTTCGGGTCAGCCGACGCCGCCGCCCGTCTTTGGGCTACGGAGGACGCCTTTGCCTTCCGCCGCGACGCGCCGCGTCGCACGATGCAACTCGACGTGCCATGACGTAACGTCGCATCGCGTTTGGGTTCACGCTCGCACACGCGACCGCTGCGAGTGCGACCGAGTCGCGTCTGCTATGATAATAATGGGTGCGCGAGACGAGACAATCGCGTTTCGTTTCGCGTCGCATTCGCGAATCCCCGCCGCGCGTCACCTTTGCGTCGCCGTCACAACGTCGCGTCGCGTCGTCGCAAGGAAAATTCAAGTCGAACGTTTCTCTCGCTCTCGCGTCTCGCCTTGGCTGGGAGAATCGAGAGTCGAGTCGAGTCACACTGTAGACGCACTCACGCTCACTTGGTGGCGCGGCGCGGTATGATGGTATGGTGGGTCGCGCGAGTATCGATCTGAAAACGTCGGGCTTACGGACCGCCGCGCCACGTCGCGTGAGAGGGGAAATGTGTACTGGGTAGAAGCAGACAGGCATGAGGCATAAAGAAAAAATAGAGTATGGAGGGAGGTAGAGTCAGACATATCCCCCCCCGCTTTGTCCCCGCACCCCCTTCGTCAGTCCGTCCGTGTCTGAATCGTCTGGACTCTAGCGCGCGCCGCGCGTCTCCCTCGCTCAACTACCACCCCCCATCTATCTTTCTCACTCTCTCTTACTCGCACCCCGCCTCCGTCCCTCTCTCTTTCTCTCTCGCTCCCCACCTACCTTTCTCACTCACTCTTTCTCTCTCCCCCTCACCATTTCTCTCTCAAGAGCGCTCCCCCAAAGTTACCATGCGATTCTCTACCACCGCCCCCCCCTTACAATGCTCCCCCTCCCGTGTCGCCGCTCTTTCGGTGGATCCCGCCCGCGGCTTACTGTGTGTTGAGCGTTGCGTCGCGTCACGTCGCGGAGACTCAGCGTTGTCAGATGTACCGTCTCTGTCCGTTTATTGCTCATTTGAATCGACGGAAAAGGAGCGGACTTTATACCGCGATCCGGCAACACCCAGGAGACTAGATTGTACACAAAATAGAGACATTGATTTCATCATTTAACTTCTCCCGCCTCGGCTCGGCTTGGCTCGGCTCTCTCGCTCTCTCTCTCTCTCCCTCTCTTGTTCTGCGGAGCTTGTTGTCTTGCATCCTTCTCTGACATTTTAGTTTGTTACCCCTCCGCCGCCGTCAGAAACTTATCTCATATTCTTGTCTGCGAAAGCTGTGTGTTACCCCCATGAATCTTACACGTTCTCCCATCCCGCCTGTATCCCCTTTTTTCCCTTGCCCCCTGTCCTTCCTCCTGTCCTGTCCTGTCCCCAGGATGATCTTCATTTTACTCATTCCGCATTTTTCTCCCCTTCGTGCCCCACTACTGTGCCCCGATCTGTACCCCATTTTAAATTTTTCTCTCTCTCTTACACACACACACACACACATTTGAAATCCATGTCCCATCTTTCGCAGAAGGCAGAGGGGTAAAAGGGCTTTTTGCCTGATCCTCCGCCCCCTCCTCCTGCCCTTCACCCTTTCTCACTCCCACTTCTGCCCCTTCAACCCTTCCCTCTTATCCACCATATCTCGACACTGACGCGGCCTAACCTGTCCCCTACTTGTGTACCCCTTCCATTTATATTCTAGTGACTTTCGCTATCATTTGCCCCCCGAAATTGCAAGACATGCTGCGAAACAGCGGTCAAGCCTACTTTAGAGGCGCCCTTGAAATCATCGTGACCGTGGCGCCTCCTTATTCATTCTTAGATTCTGAAAATGTTGACTCATTCGTGTCTCTCTTAGTCTCTTTCACTCTCTTTTTCTGTCCATTGACATTCAATGATGCCAAAAATGACACATGTAAATACTTGTTTGTCAATCAAATGCATCATCTGGTCCAGTCGATACTAGTATGTTACTTTCAATTTCCAGTTAATTTTCCGTTCTATACTTCTCAATTGAATGGTAGCAGTGGCTGATCTACGGGGGCGGGGGCACGTGTCCCTCTCCCCCCGGAAGCCTCAAATTCATGAGCGCGCCCCCCCCCCCCCCAGAAAGTGGATCCGCTACCGAATGGTAGCTGTTTGAGGCCGTTTTAAAATCGGCCGAAATGGCCATTGGATGACTTGGATAACCCGTCGTGTAACCAGCCAGTCGCGTCGCCTCTAAGTCCATGCGATCTGCCAATGCTGCGTATTGTCCATTTAAACCCATGAAAAATGTCGATTCGAAAGGAATGTACTGAGCACCTCTGAAAGTGCAACTTTTTTCCCGGGTCCGTAAGGACGAAATCGTGATGTTTCGAAAATGTAACCGACGTTATACGCCTGCGCCTCGGGGTTGAACTTGTCGCATAATGGACGATGGAATGGCTCCCATTGGTGGAGTTGGTGGAGACGTTGAAGAAGCTTTGAATTCGTTCACTTAGCGGAAACTGCGGAGCGGAATATATCCTTGGCCAATTCATCTGAAATGATCTCCAGTTCCAGGATAGTTTCGTATCTCAGCACCAACACCTGAGCTCAAAAACTATTATGAGCTCTTTTTTGAGTTTACCTCTAAACAGCAAGAAAAAAAAAAAACAACAACAAAATTGCACAGTACACATCCGCTTACTCGTATTTTATTGAGCCAGTGTTATCAGGGTATATTTTCCCTTCCATATTGAAATCGGGGCGACTCAATGCGCAGGAAAATTGGTCATTGTGTTTGAAGGATCAATTCAATTTCGATCTAGCTACAGAGTCCTCGCTTTTGAGCTTTTCCAGAAACTGTTGCTCGGTTTATAGGATTTTCCCGTGTTATCAAATCTCTAAAGCTCTCCTTACCCCTCACACTCACCTTTCGATCATTCAAGCAGTTTTAGTGATGAGCGAAAGATTTAAAATATAGGAATCACTGGTGGTCCGTGAAAGTGGGAAAATTTTGCCCCCCTCGTGACCCCCTTTAACTCTCTGTCCTCACCCTCCTCCCCTCTTATTCCTTTTTTGGCCGAACGGGTGGGGCGATCGCCCCCTGTATCTGCCGTGTCAAGTCTCCTCCCCACTTTTTTTTGGACATGTGTTCGAAAAAAGGAAAAATATAGAACGTAACTTAAGGCCTCCGCCTTTCTTGTTTTTGTTTTTGTTTTTTTTTTTTTTTTGAGAAGGGCTCAAGTATAGTGAGAAGCCAAGTAAAAAAAAAAAAAAAAAATTAAATATATAAACCAAAAGCATACATTTTTTCAAGCCTCCCCCCCCCCACTTTTGAATCCACGGACCACCCATGCCAGGAATCTGACTGTTAGTATGCTTTTTTTTTTAAAACGTGAAACCTCGCGTCAAGTCACCTCGCACGGCGATTAGCAGCGCGACGCGACGCTGCATTGCTCTCGCCGATGCGCTTTTACAAATGTCTCGAATGACGAAATGACGAATTCCGAAAAAGCAGCACCCCCCCCCCCCTCCTGGTCGGTATGTGTAGTCAGTGTAGTCGTGTAACCCCTTTTTACCCATTGCGCCCTGTCATCGCACCGCACCGCGGCCGTGCCGTACCTTTCAGACGGAGAGCGCGGAGTTGATCAAGTCACCTCACCAACCGTGCCACGCTGCCGCGCCGCGCCGCATCGCACCCCCTCCCCCCTCTCATCAAAAGTGGTTTATTTACTCTCATTTCTGGTTCACCTGTTCCTTGTTTCAAGGGCCTTGCAGGAGGTGTGGAGGAGCAATGTAGGGGAGGGAGCGTGACCTGTGCGGCATTTTGGGAGTCTGAAATGGCAGCATAATCACCTCATTTCTATCCTTAAATTGTCGGAGGTGCACATTGCTGTCACGCTCGACGCTCTTCAAAATTCCGAAGTATTATCCCCCGGCCCCTCCACTAATTTTTGGGAGCAGTTTGCCCCCCCCCCCCTCCCCCCAGTCAACATTTTCTGTCCATATTTTAGCAACATCCGTGTTTTTTTTGTTTTTTGTTTTTGTTTTTTTTAATTCTGAGGAATGAGGGAAGCAACGTTTTCTTAAACTACCCGATTCTTTTGAGTCAAAATTTGACAATATATTGATGGGATTGCTTAGAACTTCGTGATATTTAGAGGCTGAATTAATTTATGAAAAAGAAAAATATCATATTTTGCTGATGTCCAAATCTACAAAGGAACTCCGTGATTTTGTGTCACAACTCCTCAGCTGAATTGGCGTATTATTGCGGCTCTGAGGTATAATTTTGAAGAAAAAAAAATCATTACTGACGAAGCAAATTGTTAAAATTTTCTGGTTTTGGCTGGCGACGATTTAGACTGACATTATTTTTTAAAAATGTCTATCTCCTTTGCAAAAAAATTCGATGAAAATTTCAGAATGGGATTACTGAAAACCCGTGTCTTAGAGTGCGGCATGGTGGCAGCATTTAAAAAAATAAAACAAAAAACAAAAAATGAAATGAATACATTATTCTTATGCCCTTGAAGATTTGCAAGTGCACTTTATGTGAGTGTCTGAAGTTTTTGCAATTTTTCTACATTTGTTAAGCTTTATTAAGAGTGATCTGCGTCTAACTGCCTCGAGTAAAGTTGTCACGTTTCAATCAGGTGTTAACACTGATCCGAGGCTCCGTTGCAGGGTATAGGCTCTATAGTTGGACGGCTTCATGCAGAATTGCTCAAAGGAATGAAATATGGGAAATCGCCCTGGTAAAAAAAAACCTCAGAGAACCTCAGAAAATCCTGAGGGTTTCTGAGGTTTTCTGAGGGCACCCACAGAATCTTTGAGGGCGCCCACAGAATCTTTGAGGGCGCCCACAGAATCTTTGAGGGCACCCACAGAGCACTTGAGGGCGACCACAGAGCGCTTGTGGGCGACCACAGAGCACCTTGAGGGCGACCACAGAGCACCTTGAGGGCGACCACAGAGCACCTTGAGGGCGACCTCAGAGCGCTTCAGGGCGACCACAGAGCGCCTTGAGGGTGACCGCAGAACGCTTGAGGGCGCCCACAGAGCATCCCGAATCTTTTGAGGGGCCCTTACAACTTTAGAAATTCTGATCAGAAATCTTCGAGGGTGAGCTTCAATCATTTTGAAGACGAACGAAACCAGTGGCGCCATTTGGGGGATGGCAGGGGGGCAATTGCCCCCCAAGGATTTTCAATGTGGCCGAAAAATCAAGTCAAAGATTTTTTTTGAATATGCACGGCAAAAAAAAAAAAAAAAAGGTCATCCAAATTTTTGGAGGGCCTCCCCTCCCCCCCTCCCCCAAGGAAAATCTGAAATGGCGCCCCTGACCGGAATAACATTTTTACAGGACAGCAAACTCGCACTCAGACTTTCAAATCTTAAATGTTTTAGAGGTTATTTTCAATATAGTAACTCGTGCGTTTCGGCAACATTGTTTTATCCCATATCATATGATTCTATGAAAAACAATCGATTGCTTACCATGTATTCAAATGGAGGTAAAACATTTTTGCCACACATGGCACAAAGCCACCAATGGTTAAGTAATTAATAATATAAAAAAAAATTTAAAAAAAAAAAAAAAAAAAAAAAAAAAAAAAAAAAAAAAAAAAAAAA
Organism: Trialeurodes vaporariorum; assembly: GCA_011764245.1. NCBI lineage: Eukaryota > Metazoa > Arthropoda > Insecta > Hemiptera > Aleyrodidae > Trialeurodes > Trialeurodes vaporariorum. Next base: position 61,748,331 of record VMOF01000002.1, read on the forward strand.
AAAAAGGGTTTTTTCCATGTTTTTGCTTGAGCATCTTCTTTAGAGCCTATAAGTCAGGAAAAAACCAAAAAATAATTTTTTCATCGGCTGCATCCATTTTGGCACAAAGAGAGGTAAAAGTTCAAGATCAAACAAATTCCTGATTAAACCAATGCATCGAGCTAGAAATTCTCATATTATTAGATATACATATTATTATTATTTTCTTTTTAAATCAATTAAAACCTATTGTTGTTAAAAATCTAATAAATAATTTTTGAGGTTAATGTTATTGCACTGAACAAGTAATTCATATACTAAAGTCAGGGCCCTTACTCATTAGAAGGTTAAAACAAATTAAATTATCTACAACAAACGAAATTTTTCTAAGTCCCATTATAAAAACCTTACCTGCAAAAAAAATACCTAGGCCCTCAAAAAAGTCTGAGCGTGATTTGAAAATAAGGGCTCCAAGGGCATCCTCAGAAATCTTGAGGGAATGCCCTCAAAAGTTTCTGAGGGCGCCCTCAGAGAATCCTGAGGGCACCCGCAACATTATTATATTGAGAAATTCTCGCCCATCCGTCATCGCGGGCAGAGTAGCCTAGTGGTAAAGTGCTGGACCATCAATCGGGAGGTCGTGGGTTCGCACCCTACCACGGGCAAAGTTTCTGTGCGGACTCCAACTTCTCCGGCTTGACAAACGGTGTAAAGTACATAGCCTTCGTGTTAGGAACAAGAATTTCTACAGAAAACTCGACTAGGCTTTCCTAAATTTAGTTTTTTAGTTACACAGAAATACTTGATGGCCTGACCTCAGGACCTCAGGACCTCAGAAGTCTGAGGGTAATTGGAACATGAGGTCCTGAGGGCACCCTCAGAAATTCCTGAGGGTGCCCACAGAAATTCCTGAGGGTGCCCTCAGAAATCCTGTGGGTGCCCTCCGAAATCCTGTGGGTGCCCTCAGGACCTCTTGTTCCAATTACCCTCAGACATCTCTGAGGTCCTGAGGTTTTTTTTTACCAGGGCGATATCAGTTGGCTCCATTCTGCGTAAATCCTTCCAATTGGCAATCTTGGAGGAGAGAGATTAGCAGTGTCTGCGGCGGCGGCCGCATCACGAATGGCCGTGAGCGCAAAGTTGCAGACAGTAAAAAAAAAAAAAAGTAGACGTAGACATGCAGACAGTAGACACAACTATCCGTATCTACAAATGCTAAGATGGGGCACCAGTCACCAGAGTCTGGGCTTTTATTGTTTTATCACTTCAACTTTTCCTAGTCTGTGATCTTGGTCCAGTGTAGTGCTATATAGCTTTACCAGACTTGGTCGACGCAAGCGGGATTGAACATCCTTTGCAATTAATTCCATGTCAGGACATCAGCCTCAACAGCCTCAACAGCCTCGCTATAATTAGGTTACTTTTCATGATTCTGCCTCTGCATTATTATCTAATATCTCTTCCTCCTATCTCTGGTTTTCCTATCTCCGGCTTTCCCTCGTATCTCTTCACCCCTTTAACCCCAACCCTACCCCCACCCCCCACCCCCTTGTCCAGCCCTGCCTCCCTTGGTGGTACCTCTACGATCCACGTCCTCGGTTCAACTCCCGCATCCTCTTCTCCTGTCTCCTCCCTCTCTCCTCTTTTCCGATTTTCACAGCCGAGCACCGCGCATCAGAGAGATGGTGTCGCATCGTGTTGCTGCTTCCTTACTTCCATTTCCCTTTTCTGCGTTTTCCCTCCCCCCTCCTCCCCCTCCCCTCACAACGGTCCTCCACCCTTCACAAATTTTTTCAATCTATTGCGCGCTGTGACTCCACCCCTTTCCGGTTATCTCATCCCCGCCTGAACAATTTCAATATTACCGGTTTTTCCAGACATAAAATGGAAAGGGTGTGTGCAACGGCTTCCCCTATATTTTTCATCCAGGTCTGGAAGAGGGGTCCCCCCCGGGTTTTTAATTTGTCGTTTCTGCAGTCACCCGTTCTTTTTGAAGCTCGTGTGGATACGCGGTGTATGACGAAATTATGACATACTGTCTGTGTTGCCAAGTTTTGAGATTTTACCTCATTATACCGTATTTATTGGAAGTTCCCCCCTCTTTTTTTTCAAGCAATTCTATAAATTTTCCCGGTTATGATTCCTGTTGAGTGTCTTTTTATGCCTCGTATCGTTTCCTTTTCGTTTATTTTCTGTTGCAAGTACAGTCTAAAATCCCCTGGATTACGAAAAATTAACAAATCAATTGAACTTCTTGTTGTGAGACACTTATAATCTTGGACTGAGACAGCACACGATTGATTTTGTACAGAAAATCACCAAGAAGAAAGTACGTTTTGCAGAAACTAAGCACGGATGATCTAAATGGGCTTGAAGAAAGAGCGAATGTATGAAAGTGATGGTATTTATGAGTATAATAACGGAACGGTTATGAAAGTGAGGGTTGAAATGAAATCGGTGATCGTGTGACGTATGAGATGGAGGGTGACATATTATAATGATGCAATGCGGTGGCGGATGGACGAGTGAATGTGTTACTAGGGAACAGTAGCGCACCGAGAGTTTCTTCATCTCTCTCTTTTCTCCATTAAGAAACGTATGTTAGACAAGGATGGACAAGGGGATTAAACCCCCTCCTTCTGTCCTTTTCCTACTCATACATTCAAATGGGAAATGAGAGAGATGGGAGATATTCTGGTTGCGCCAGTGCTAGGGAATTATTTGGTAATCAATCAGACCTTTATTGAAAACTAAGCGCAGATTTTAGATGGACCAGCCGAGTGTGCATGCGCTGTACGCGTTTTGCACCTCAAACAAAAGAACGGAACCTACGAGTTGGAACAGAAAGATTTTTGCATTTCGTTTTCCAACAGATTTGGGGTCTGGTTCTCTCAGATTATGTCGCAAGGAGCTCGGTGATGAAAAGTCGTACGTTGTGCAAAAAGCAAGAAAGATAGAGCAGACGCAATTTGAGTCTCGGGCTCTGACAAGTAGTGGTGCGTGCTACCGAACCGTATCAAAAAGCATCGTTGAGCGGTTGGTTTGCGCAGAATTTTGACTCGTTGCTAATCAACCGCTCATCGATGCACTTTTGAGGTTCGGTAGCACGCACTACTACTTGTCAGGATCCGATACTGAAAATGCGTCTGCTCTAGCACCTGATTCAATGTATGTACTGTTATTTTGTTCGGGGGTGCAAAACGTGCATATTGCGTTTACGTACTCGGGTGGTCCATCTGAACTTTAAGCTTATAGTTCTTACTGCGACTGCGAGGAGGGAGTTTCTTAGACTTTTTTCATGGTCTCGTCATTATTTTCGCAGTATTTTACCCTATGTAGAATCCCTAGTCCATTTGCATTCAGCAAAAGGTTGCAAGAGCTCCATTGATTGACGATGAAAGTTTTTCATAGGTTGGTCCAGCTTCATTTCTATTATTATTTGTCAATAATCTCCGTTGTCAAGCCAAGCTTATTACGAAGAATTATAGGGTGAGGGGGGGGGACGTTCCTGAGGGAGCACAGAAGTGGATGAGCGGCCCCCGGGGGAGGGGGTTGCGGAGCTGGAGCATGGAGCAGCGATTAATCCGAAACAGGTGGTAGACAATGACGTCATTGATGTCTGCGTCCCGTCGCTCGAGGACGTCTGAAACTGTAGAAATCGGAAGGACGACTGAGAATAGGAAGTGAGGAGAAGAGGGAGGCGGAGCAATGAGTGGGGGTGGCGAAGGGAGGGGGCGGGTAGGTCGCTTGGGCGCAATACGAAAACGTATCGATTTCTCTCACCACCACTGCCGCGCCGTCGTTCCGTCCCCTCCCCTCCCCACCCCTCCCCGCGCAGTCATTCCAGGAACTGGAACTGTACAAGCATGGGCTTTTGCAGACGGTAGCGGAGGCGGGTGGTGTTTGTGATGTTCTAGGGAGGGGTGGGGCGGGCGCGGTTAGGGGGGTGGAGGGGCGGCGCGAGCAGTCTAGACGAAATTAGGTGCGTGTGACCTGGACCGCTACTTTTCTGCTCAGTTCGCGATTTGGCCTTATTAGATTGTGTTTCATTTCCTCCCTGATTTTTTTAATGAAGAAGGTGGAAGAGATATCTTGATTTTGCCAATTTTTGTTTGCTTCTGCGGGGTAGCAAACGTGAGGAATTTTGAACCACATATCTGTGATGATCAGAAAATTTTCGAAATTTGTTTTACTTCAGGCTGAAGTAGAACCAGATACTATCAAATTTTACGAAGAACGTAGTCTTCCATTATTTCAGTCTCTGATTAATGGTATGATATGTTGATGTCTGGATCGACACATGCGATTAGTTCCATTTTCTAGAATAGCGTTGTCAAAAGTGACTTATTCTTTAAGCTTGACAAAAATATGTCTCATATTACACAGTTCTTTGTATCACGGAAAATGAATTGACTACATTTACATTTTCCCCAAATTTGACAGTACTGCCTCTATTTTTGCCGGTGCAATAGGACGTAAACTTTGGGGAAATAGTTCCAACTTTTTTACCCGTAAGCAATCCGCGTTTTTTTTTTTTTTTTTTTGTCATACACGTGAACTTCTATAGTTACAAGTCCGTTGACTCCCCAACGCAACGGACTGGAACGGTCACGGAAGTCATGTAGACAAATGACTAAAAAAGAGACCCAGAACAATGCTTTCGACAGGTATTCCCTTTTCCTGCGCTCAAACTGGGTCGGAGCCAACGGTTGCCTGCAGCTAAAAAATCGCCAAAAAGGAAAACAGTGGTTGGAAGAAAGAAGGAAAAACCTATGATTTTAAAGAAAAGTGAACTTCACATTCCCAATGTGATCGATGGCCGTTGTAAACCACCCCCCCTCCCCCCCCCTGAAGAACTGAAAAACTTTCTAGCTTTGCCCGATGTCTCCAGTTTTTAAGCTATTTAGCTAAATCGAACTTCGATTTTCGATATATCGAATTAGAAAAACGATATCGGACTTTTGATTGCGCCAAAATGCGCAACTTTTAACGCCTTTTCGAATGAGGTATTAAAAGATAGGGATTGCCATTTGAAAATTTTGAGAAATGGGGGTTTTCCCGCCAAAAATGTTAAGGTGCCTAAAAGTCGACTTCCGGTTTATTTGATTGTAAATTCGTATTTTTTTCTTGAAAGTACTCATCAAGTAGAGCATTTTACATGAGCAGTTTTTTGTTTTACGACTATTTTTGTAGGAGTTAAGAATTTTCGAAAATTGGTCCCATATCGAACTTTGACCTTCGATATCTCGAAAACGAAAAAAGATATTGACTTCCGGTTTAAGCCAAAATGCTTAGAATTTTACCTTCTTTCAAATGAGGTATCACAAGATAGGGGTTGCTGTTTGAAAATCTCGAGATTAGGGGGGTGCCCCCCTGAAAACCGCCCAAAAACCAAATTTTGGGTTGTGACAGTATTTTTAAATGAAACTTCAGGTCCAAGTAACTATAAAATCGATTTTTCCAGATTTTTTTTTTATCGTCACCCGTTCAAGAAAACCATAGTGAGAAGGTTACGTGAAACACCCTGTATTTTATTTTGACCCGCTCTGACGTTTTTCGGAGCTCATCTGAGTGATGCCCGCTGTGATTCACGGTAAAACGTTTGGTTTTTTTTTCTGAACTCCGGATAGTATAGGATTATAAGACGAGCCCAATCCTTTAGCTTTTCCAACAACTTCATCGGGTCCAAAATGCACGGCGAGTAATTCACGAATGTACGCTTCATGTTTGCATTTGGGACGCCGACGGATCAGCAGTCTACAGCAGTTAGACAGTAGCGATCGACAGCGCAGCGATGACCTGGCGACGCACGATGCTCGAAGCGACTCTATCTCCTGGCTGAAAGCTCTGTAGGATACCTGTTTTATTGTTATTATTATTATTATTATTATTATTTTATCATTAAACATGCTTAGAATTGATAATTTTGTGTGTATCTTGGAGACTTTCTGATTAACAATAGCCCTAATAATTTTGCATCTTTGAAAAAAGCAAGTATTTAAAGAACAGAGAGGTAGTCTACTTCGGTGAAAGACCAAAACAGTTCAAATGCGGAAACTTCTCTTTCAAGTTAGAATTTCGTGAGAAAATCTGCGAATGAGGCGTGAATGATCTGAAAGGGGGAGGGGAGGGGGGCTGAAATTCATCTGAGTCCTCCTGAGCAAGTAACGAAACGACGCCCTCAAAGACACATCTTGAAGCAAATTTTCAATTTTATTTTACAAAAAAAGACAGAAACAAAAAATTGTTGTCTTCTTTTTCTCGATTTTCGAAGTTTTTCGAGTCGGTAGTATCTTGTGATAAGGATATTTGGTCCGAATTTTCGATCTTTGTACCGTTCACTCCCTTAATTCTCGAGGCTTCTGGAGCCAGGAAATCATGTCGCTCCAAGCACCGTGCGACGGATGGATGGTGTGGACGGTGGCGTCGCGTCTCTCGTCGGTGTCGCCGTGTTTGAACGAACGGACAGTGCAAAATAATGGTGTTGAGAAGGGATGAGGGGCGGGGAGGGGAGAGATGTCTCGATGAGGGCGGCGAAGAGAGGAGAAGCCGCTCCCGCCGCGGCCGTGCTCTGAGACAGGCTGGGGGTGAGGAGCGGGAAGTTCGATGCCGGTGTTGCGAGGTGCGGGAGGAAGTAAAGGGTGTCGGGAGGGGCGGGGGGTGAAGGACGTCTGGTTTGATTGAAACATTGTTATTACTGTTGTTACAACTATGTTGCACAATTTTGCCACGCTGCCAAATTGCGCTGTCTACGCCCTCTCTTCCTCCGTCTTGTCGCCTCGTCCGTTTATTTGTTCGTTCGTTGCCCTGCTTGCTGCTTCACCTCAGTGTTGCCATTTGTCGGGGGGAATATCCCAGCAAAAGCCTAGGCCTATTTTCGGGGATTTTGAAATCGACGGGTGTTTTGATATTTTTGGTAGGAAATTGCCCCATCTTCGAGGATTTGCCGCGGATCCCAGCACGTTTTCTTACGATACTCAACAGTGGCATACGTAGGATTTTTGGTGTCAAGGGCTTGAACTAATTAGTTTTTGGCAGAAAATTTCTCCTTTCTTACATTCTACCACTAAAGATGCAAGGTCCAGATGGGATGAAGCTCAAGCCCCTTGGGTCTTGATACCTACGTGCGACAATGATGCCTACCTGAATTAATTTATGGAAAAATTCACGGTTTTTCCTCAAATGCTTTAAGTCGCTCGAATTATACGCAAACCAGCAACTTACACGCGATAGAGAATTTCGCGCGTATTTTTTAGGTATGCAAGGCTCAAAAGTGCGGGGATTTTTCGGGCGATTTTTAACGATTTCAGTGCCATGTGCGCCGATTTTTCGGGGATCTCAATTTCGGAGGCGGGAATTTTTTCGAATAATGGGGATTTTTTTTTTTTCGGGTTATCGCCACTCTCACTCGCGGCAACACTGCTTCACCGTCAAAAAATCGCCCGGCGATGTGTTTCGAACATTCTCTACGCTTCAACTCTTTTTTTTCGCAGCCGTCGCGTCGCCGCGTCCTATGAATATTGAATCGCTTATCATTATTTCGTTTAGTCTGACCTCTTCCCCCTCCCCCCGCCCGATCTCCTGTCTCGCCACCCCGCTGATGCCCTGTCTAGATTTTCTTCCGCGCATTCCCCCCTTCCCCCCCCGTCCCCCATCTGATGTGGTCTCTTTTCCTCGGTCCGCCACACTTGCAGTTCATTTCCCCTTTCAGAACTACCGGCCAGCACTGAGGCACTTACATACGCGTTCCGCAAGTTCCAACCATCAACGCCACTTGATTCGCATGCAGTTTCTGCGGGATGCCTAGAGAAACCGGTCGCTGTCGGGTCGGCTCCCACCTGACGACGCTTTTGCACGTCAAATCGATTGATGTGTGACCCTTAGAGAAATGAAAATTCGCTCTCTTTTCCGTTTGGAACCACCCTTGGAACGGCTTCATTTATATAGTATCTTTCAGTGAGAAGCGGAGTTATAATTACTGACCCGTCTTTAGGCAGTTTCATATTTAAAATAAGCATCTAACCCAATCAGATTCCTGGATTTCAAATTTCCCGCTCTTCCCTAAAACTGGTTATACCGTGTAACTAGAGAGTTAAGACAGGAGGGTAGGCAACCTCTGAGTTTTAGCTCAAACGCTCAATCCATTGGATCCGGTTTTGCACATTTGTTTATACATACAGTTGTTCACTAACAATGCAACGGGTCCTACGGTGTTTTAACCCTTTCCAGCAAGGTGGTACAACTTATGTACCATTTTCTGTAACATGGGTTTCAATGGAATTTAAATGGATATTTTGCAAAAACATGTGTGACCCATCAAAAGTCTTAGAAAATCGTCCTCTGTTGAACGGTCTAAAAAAATCTCAAAAAAGTCAAATTCCAAAATGCGTGCTGGAAAGGGTTAACGGATAAAAAAGTCGCCGCGAATCTTCAGCGATCTGTAGTTAGAATGTCGCACTGTCATTCGCTGACTGTCATTGACTATCATTCGCGGAAGCTGGAGTCAATTTTTTGAAAATATTTGGATGTTATTGCGTTCAAGATCGAATCCTCAGGAACATTTAAATAGCATTCCGGGCTTTCTTCGACCAATTTTTCGGGTCGGAAGTATTGACAAGAAATTGTGAGTTTGAAGGTTCCGCACGAATGGGACTGTTTGCACTCTTTTGCTGTAAGCGATGTGAGGGATGATTCAGATACGAAAACTTGCAAAATTAACAATAATAACACTGCAAACTTACGATATTCACTCCGAGACTCATGAATTGCATTTAAATGTGCGAGCGTGATGGCGGCGTATGTCATTGATAATACTGAGAGATACCTATCTAATAATCCACTCCATCAAGAAGTGACGAATATATAAGAGACGACTTTCTTTGACACCGGTGTCACCAGGTGTCACGGTACCATTAATCGGATGTAGATAACCACTAACTCTGGTGTCTAATTATTCTCTGTGAATCTTTTTTGTCAGCATAGAGAAAGTGACGAAATTGAGATGTGAATCCGCATTATTAGTGCCATACACTGCCTTTACGATTGCGCATTTAAATGCATATTTAATGAGTTTCGGAGTGAATTTCGTGAGCTTTTAGTGCTACTTACCATCGTCATTTTTTCAGGGTTTTGCATCTGAAGTGACCCTTGAATCGATTACAGCAAAAGTGTGCAACAGCCGCATTCAATCGACACCTTCAAACTCGCAATTTCTTCGTGATAACATTGGAAATCTAGGTCATCTTTTTACCCCGTGGTCATAAAATTCCGACCAAGAAAAACTAAAACGCCACATGGAAATTTCTTCGCAGTCGAAAAGGAAATAAATTTAACTGGCCCTCATTTAAATATCAGCTACTTTCGAGCCCTCCAATTTTTTTCACCAACAAATTCCGGTTTTCGGCAGTGTACACTCTAAAACCGCCCCTGGAGATCGCGCTGGGAATTTTTCGAAGCAACCCCCACTCCCCACTTTCCTCCAAAAGGTTTTTGAACGTAGCGGCGTCCATTGACAATGTTGACTGTTGTGAAATTATATTGAATGTTGATGTCAGTAGCCAATCAGAACGAGGCATCTCGCTTTATTTTTTTTTTCGTTGGCTAACAATTAATGAACCAACGAGCCGTTGGATGTTATTCAATGTTCCCTGTAATATTTGTTGAGTCTTTGAAAATAAATTCGTCCATCGCGCAATCGGCTTGTGCAAGGTCTCTGCTGTTTGCAATCAAATATGGCAGCATTGCTTTACGCACAAAATTCTTTGTGATCAGGAGGGGCGTAGGATATAAGGGGTGGGTGGGTTGGGGTGGGTGTGGGGGTGAAGATCGCCGTGACCCCTTCCCTAGTCCATCTCCCTACTTACCAATCCTCTGTAAACGTCACTAATGTTAGCGTATACGTATATCGCTCTCTTTGAAGTTGATTTTGCTTCGTCATTTTGCCTGTCGTAGGCCTAATGAAGTGTGAGACTCCAAGCCTCCAAGTCCATGCCGCTAGAGCGAAAAGTGGGAAAGCATGAGTCGCAGTGTTGCCAAACTTCGCGGAAAATCCTGAAATTCTAGTGCGAGTCGTATGTGGGGGAAAAATCCGAGTTTTTCCTGCAGTTTGGCGACACTGATGAGTGATGGAGTCGGACTCCTCGTCACTCGTCAGTCAGTCTTTGTGAAAATTATTCGCGAGACAGCGCATTAAGGCGCGCTGCCGTGGTGCCGTTTTTGCAGATACTCAATGGGATCCTACTATTCATCGACGAATCAACCGATTGAAACAAAGAGTACATATCTCAGTTCAGAAGTATGACAATGGCTTATAGAAATACTCAAATCTGTAATCTTTGCTTCAACCGGTTTAATCGCCGGTGTATCGTAGAATGCCATTAAGTAGCTTCTGAAATGGCAACGCTGTTGCTCCGACTCACAGCTCGCGCTTTTCACGGCACATTAAGCAGTGCAGCCAATGGTTGATGCATCGCAGCGAAATTTTTTATGTATGCACCATTCATCGGGCATCAGTGACGATGCGAATGCGATGCCGCTGCACCGCGCGGACTCGAACAACTGAACAAGAGATGTGATGGGCATTGGGCTTGGGCAAGGCGACAGGCGTCAACGCCGCTTCACGTCTTAGAACCTCAAACACGTGCCGAACTAGAACGATTCGTTTCCCACCCTCCCCCTCTTTTTGTGAAGCGATGAGTTTTTCCTTGTTGTTCGGACAGGAAAGAGTTTTCCTCTGAAGAAACGAAGTGCTATACTTAGGCACAGGGTATTTCGAAGCGTTTAAAAAGCCCTGGAGGCTGATCCTCGAAATTCCCGATTTTTGAACAGTCAGGATAAGGATGGAAAACGGTGATTGGTTGAGACTAGTCACATGGTTTTCAAGTCTAATCAAAACACGGAATTTATCCATTGGGTCTGTTGGAAACTTTTGCTACGCATGTGGGCGGCCGATTCCCATTTAAATCGCGTGAAAATCACATTGAAAGCACCGCAAAGTTTCAAAATCTACACACAAACTCAATAGGTTTTAAGGTGATTCCAGGCGAAACTTTTCCAGATTTCAATCCGATGGATAGCGCCACTAGTCGCTTTTTGAAAAAGTCGTGTTTTCGGCGTTTTAATCTGAAACCATAGATAAAACGCAAAATCCAATAACGTCAGCACCTGCAAAATTTTTTTATGGATTTTTTGAGCATTAAATGAGTAAAATTGGTTTAAAATTAAAGCCGTAAATTATGAAATTCGTTTCGCCATAAGCTTAGTGAGTGAGAGTGAGCGCGAGTGATGATACGTCCATCTGCCTCACTCGCACTCATTGCGGCTTACGGGAAGTTTCGTTTTTCATAATTTCCGGCTTTATTTTTGAGTGTTTCAGCTTGAAACTTTCAGGGTCTTCCTGAAGTATGCTCGCAGGTTCCTGAAATTTGTGTTTTTAGCGTGAATTCGTCAATTTTAGCCAAAAACTGTTGACTTTTTGAGCAGCGCGACGTGGTGTCCAAAGTTGGAACTAATCGACCCTGGAATCACCTTAATACGTCTAACAAAATTCAAAGATGTCGGTCGAATGAGAGGGTTGCAATATGGGGGAGTACCGTTTAATGGCAACTTCCCGTGATGAGAGAAGTGATTCGTATCCTATAGAAAGCTGCAAATAGATGGGGCTCTTCCATTGTGACTCACTCATTCGACCGCCATCTTTGAATTTTATTGTTAGACGCATCCATTGTGTTCATGAGTGGATTTTGAGACTTTTTGGCTCTTTCAATGTGATTTTATGCCATTCTACTCTTATAAGAATAATCGACCCTCCATAACGCTGTAGCAAAAGTTTGCAACAGACCCATTGGTTATTGGACTTTCTTGAGTATATGGTATTGCAATTTGATCAATTCTGTATTTTGACTAAACTCCCCTGGTAAAAATGACGACTATAACCGTTCTAAAAACGACTATAAACATAGTTGGCCAACTATGGATTTATAGTTGGCCAACTATAGATTATAGTCGGCAACTATGTTTATAGTCGTTTTTGGAATAGTTATAGTCGTCATTTTTACCAGGGTCGTCTCCACCCAGTGGCGTAGCGTGTATTCTGGCAATGTTGCATTTTGAACATTTGAACCCATGTAAAAAATTCGACTTCGAGGATATTCATCGCCGAATACCCAATAGTTCAATCTTGCTAATGATTTTAGATGGACAAAATGCAACGTTGCTAAATCTCACGCTACGCCGCTGTTTTCACTAATCACCGTTTTCCATTTTCATCCAGTTTATTCATGGGTCGGAAATTTCAAGGATCGGCCCCACGCTTACGCAGGACCCAAAAAATTTTGGAGAATGTGTTTTCAATTGCTTTTGTTTTATCTCCCTCTCCTTTGTTTCTCCTTTTCTTCTTATTTTTGTCTTCCTCCATTTTCTCGATTTGGCGCCTCGAAATTTTTTGGCGGAGGGCTTTTAAAAGACCGCTCCTGTCCTCCTCTTATAAATCCGTCGCCAAGCTCGCTAACTTTAAGGTGATGCCGTTACACGACACTGGTAAAAAGATAACATGTGTGCGCTAACATAGTGTAAGACTTACTTTCCCAAGTTTAGCGTTCATGATGTTCGTCATTTTTATTTCTGTTTTGTACAAATATTATTTACTCATCCGTGTATTCTCTATTTTTACAATTTTTTTCTTTCTTTTTGTTGTAGATGTTGGCGTTGCAGACTGGAATGGAGCGAGAAATGGGATTGCAGCGTGATCGACAAGTGCGGCTGCATTCCGTTCACACAGATATGGAGCTGGACTTACCGCCCAGTATCACTCTACCCGACGGTGAAGAAATTCCATATTGCAGTTCCACTAGGCTTCATATCAGAGATTCCGAGCAGGTAATAATCTAATCCCATCATACCATCTTCATAGTTCATCCTCATCTAATATCATCTATTAGCCTCGAGCCGCTCTAACAATAAGCTCCTAGCATTTAATCCGCACCCCCTTCTCCCTCCACCATTTATCTTCTCTGCGCTGGGTTGCCAGTACATGGGCCGTGGTCAGACCTGGTCCTGTGGTCTGAGATCGTCAAATTGAGGCCAAAAATCAAAGAGTAAATTTCTCATATTTATAATTTTCAGGGGCGGCAATTCGCGGAGGGCGGCAAGATTGCCATCTTGCCCCCCCCCCTCTGGAAATCACGGAACGCCCCTGATTATGCACATCTATCCCCCAAAATTCACCATTTATTGATTTTTTTTGGCCCCCATTAAATCTGTTTTAAAAATTTTGAAGATTTTGCGTTGGCGATTTTCTTGTCAAATGGTCGGAGTTTTTATTCAACGTTGGGCGAAAGTATGGTGGCAGCATGATAAAGGAGGCATTAATTAATTAGTTTCTGATAAAAACTGCTAAGTAAAAAAAAAAAATGCTTTAAGAATAAATTATGCTTATTTTTATTTTGGATGATAGTTTTGATTAAATTTGGCAATTTTTGTTTTCCAGGAGAGCGAAATCTATCGGAAATGTATAAAACCACCTCCAAACCGAACGGTATTCGATGGGAAGAGCCCACCACCTTTCAGAAGTAATTCTGCTAGTCTCCTTTCTTCAGCATCAACAACTAGCACCTGTTGTTCACAAAGTGGAGAGAGTGGAGACTGGGGGCACGGAGTGATTAGGTGTCATAGTATGAATAGCAGGTAATATTTCAATACAACTGTTCTCACAAAATATGGTGCTATTCCTATGGGCCAATTGCTCTGTCGATACATTCCAAGAAAATCAGATGGTTACTTTTCCATCAAGATCTGTTCAGTATCAACCAAGAAGATGTAAAAGAAGAGACATTATGATGTAAATGTGTGTCAAGTGGCATACCCGGCGGCACTCGTGGGGGGCAGCAAAATTAGGGTGAACAACCAAAAAAAAAAAAAATAAATAAATAAAAGGAAGAAAAGGAAGAAAGAATGAAAAAAATCCATCAAATTTAATTTTTTTTTTCCGAAGGATGGCAGGGTGGACAAGTCCCCCCCTCCCTAAAAGTAATTTTTATAAATTTGATGCGCAGTGATTTGCAAGGGCAGCATAATTCTCTTTGCACCAAGTACTCAGTAACGCAATGTAAGTTGTTACTTGTGCTTGTAGCATCACTGAATGCCTAAAGCAATAAGATGGGGTGCCGCTGGACAAATGTTCATATCATGCAGTCACTTTTTTATTTCGGTTAATTCTGAGTGGATTGTAATAGAATTGTAACCATTGTGATTATCCTAGCATATTCTTTCAGAGTGGTTCTCAACAGTCAAATCTGTTGAGTGGTCTGACTGATGTACTGCTAACCATCCAACCATCATATTGTAATTGGAATCATAATCACTTAATGAGTGATATCATTTATTAGATTTCAATCGAAACCCTTCAATATTTGCAAGATGAAAGCAATACAATGAGTGATTATCAGCCCATTTCAATTTTGGTATGGCTTTCTCTTAATCGAATTGGTATGATTTGCCCTTGAGATGAGGAATTTAATTGTTACATTTAAGTGTAATAGATTGTGGTATATCTTCTAGCAGTTTTAGTCTCCTTTGCTTATTTTTGCAGTTCTTTCAGCTAGAAAAGACTGTGGTTAGTAAAACTTAATTTTCTCCTTGTTATGATGGATTATTGGGCAACTAATCTGCCATGCCTATGGAAGTAATTCCATGAAAGTTGAATGATGAGAATCCACTTTAATAGATCATCAGGTGTAAATGTAATGGACTCATTTTTCTCGGTATAATATTTCCATTTTTTGTGTATATCTTCCAACATAATTTCCAGTATCCATGGAGGCGATTATGTAGGATCGGATCGTTTTGGCTATCGTTATCGTTATCGTTTGCATTAAATCAAATGGGCTTGCTGTGCCCAACTCGATCGTGCAGGTGACCCCCTCCTCACCTCTTTCTACTTCAAACAATTGAGATCACAACAGCCCCCAACTCGTTGTTTCCTTTCGTCTGTTTCAATCGTTACGAGGGGATCGAAAAGATTTGATCAGTCGAGCCACCCATAAGGTTACCTGTACTCGATAATGATAACGATACCCAAAATGATCGGATCCTCCGTATTCACCTCCCAATCTCCCATGCCTTATTTTTTTTTATTTTTCTTTTTTTCATAATCTTTGTGTGCTTTGCAGGTACTCTCCTGTATCAAATTCAATACCAACTGTGATAGTTCCGTCTTCAACAAGACAACACAATAGATTACCAATTATCGTAACGAATACATCTAGCACTAATCTGGCAGCTTTAACCATGGTACCTTGTCAGTCAGATAATATTTCTTGTAAATCTACAACTGCGTTGTTATCTTCCAGTTCTACTTTGTTGCAGCCTTCCAATATTAAGTCATCAATAGTGCATCCAAGCAGTGTCTCAGCTCCAATACAACTTTCCAGTAACAATAATATTAACAATAACAATCATAATAATAATAACAATAATAATAATCATAATCATAATCATCATCCCCTTAAAAATGATTCTATGAGACAAGTTTAGCATCAAATCCATATTTAAAATGCTTTTTTAGGTAAAATATAATTAATTCTTTCTAATTCAATTGATAATCATTATTCTCATAATTTCTATTATTTATTAATTTTTCTAATTTGTTCTTTTATTTTTTCTTTCCTCATTCGTAGATAATTTTATTTATTTCTTTATTTTTTTATTTATTTATTTTTTTATATAACTCTGTTTATTATTTAATGTGTCTAATAATGGCCAAAGAATTGGATAGCTAGTGAATTTGAATTTGTTTTTTTAATTTGTCAAGTCATTGTCTATGAAGAAAATAAAGGAAATAAATAAATAAATTCTTGTTGTATAGTGCAATTTTTTACGTACCAAAAATGTATGTACTATGATAAAAATAATAGTAATAATAATAGTATTATTCACGTTCAGATTGTTATGATTCTTATCACCGAATTCTTGGCACGGAATTGCTTTATTACTTTATCTGCCAACTTGATTTCTTTTCTTTATCATTTTGTGAATGCTTTCAAAGAATCGTATTTGCCAACATTGTTGCAACCATTCAATGTACCTCCTAATTTGAATTACTCTTCCCAGCTTTATTAATCTGAAATCTCAGATCATTATTAATTTGTCTCAAAAACTGTTGCAATATTAGTTTGATAAGTCAAGATGGATTGTGCCGTTACTAAAAAAAAAAAAATGCCCTAGTTTATTGAAGCGTTCTAATCTATTCAACAAATTTGATTTCAGCTTTCTCTCAAGTTTTATCAACCCAGCTAATGTTAGCAACACACTCTTATTTTTTTTCTATTTTTTAAAGATAAATTTACCAATGCACTTCTCTCTCTTTCGCTCCTCCTCCTCGCCCCCCCCCCCCCATCCTCTAGTTATATCAATGTTTCTTTTAATTTTTCTATATTTTGCGAGAGGTTCAAGGAAATCTCTGACTTCATTATCAAGCTAAATATAGCTATTAATTTTTACTCCGATTGATTGTCAAAGTTGCTGCTGGAATCTGAAAGCTTTTTTTAGCCCCCTTGCAGTTGATTTGATTTGGATGAACAAAGCTCTTGACCAAGGCCTCAACACATTTCCTTTTTTTGCACACTGAGCTTTCAATCAAAGTTGTCTTAATAAATCCATTTATTTCTTTATCTTTTCACTTTCTTATTTTTAATTTTTTTCCCCCTTTTTTTCTTACTTACATTCTTCTATTTCAAATTCTTTGCTTTATTTTCAAACTTTTTCCTTGAAACCTTAAAATTTTGAAACAAAGCAAACGGGAGTTATCAGTCTCTCACATCAATCAGTTGCTCTTCAAATTGACAGAAAATTAAATTAATTATTCCAGGGGGGAAATAAATTACTGAGGTAGTTTTTAACAATCTCTTTTTTAAACGAACACGGTAAAGTATCCATGGAAGATACTTTTACTGTCCTTCTCTCTTTCTTCGTTTTGTTGACTTTCAATGCTCAGTAATATTATTAACTATTATTAGTATATTCATTATTGTTGTTATTATTACTGTTTTAATGTCATCATGGAAAATTTTAGTAAATACAAAAAATTTACTGCATCTAGCAAAATAAACAATTTTACAATTGTAATGTAATTTTAATAAATTGTTGTATAGAAATAGTTATTCATTTTAGGAAATTTAAATATTGTGTTCTCGACGAATGTTGAATTATTTATTAAATGAAATTAAACTGTATCATATATTTTAGAATTTTCATTTTCTCAGTTGTCTTTGCAATTTGTTATATAATTATGCCTTTTAAAAAAGAAAAGAAAATAATAATCACCTCGATCAATCTGAATTTAGATACATTCTAGGAGAGGAGGATGGAAAGAAAGAAAAAATCCTGTTAAATTAAGTTTTCAACCAAGGATTCAGAGGTATATTTTTGCTGAAAGAAACGTCAAATTCCTGAACACTGTCTGAAATGATTGAGGCGGTCTCTGGGAAAAGAGCTTACTCAGCAGAAGCAGTACTTTTTGGAAGAGACCTTGCTTCAACTTTAGAGTGCTGATTTAGAGTCCTTTGGACCACCTTGATTATTTTGAACCCCATAAATAAACATTTTCCTCCAAAAGACTGTCGTAAAATTTAAACATTATGATGTCAAGAGGTTAACAAGAAAAAAAAGAGAAAAAACCGTAAAAACCCTTGAAGAATCCATCTGTCTGTTTGACGCTAAGACTATTTGTTCTCTGCACCACCGGGAGGTACTCTTATTTTTGCTATCAAGCAAATAAAGTTTGTTGACAAAGTCATATGTTGGTATCCTCTTTATTTTTCTTAAATTACAGTAACCTCTGGGTGTTCTAGATCTGTCAGCTGATCCGGATACAAACCTCTTTACTTACCGTGTTAAATTTTTTTGATTATCTGGATTTTGGTCTTCCAGATAGTTCAATTTTTAGTACCAAAAGAACAGTACGGGGAAAATGATTTACGAATTTTGGGGATTTTGGATTTTGTTTACACTCAAAAAGTTGAAATTACTGTGAAAAATTCGGTTCAAAAACTTACTGATCAATTGAGGCCATTTCTGGAAAAAGTGCTTATAAAACAATTGGTGTGCTCTTCCTGAAAAATCACCATTGTGATTGAATAGAGACTTATGTCCGAAGAGCATACACTTTGCTTTTTTGGCCCTCTTTCCAGAAATGACTTCATTTGTCAATTTTCAGTTTTCTGCAACTTCAATTACGCAGACAAAGAATCCGGTCGAAAGAAATCAAGATTTTACTGTAGTAAAGACGTATTCATTACAAATAAAGAAATTATTTTCCACAGTTACAGTAGGTGCACTTGTAACTAAATAGTTACCGTGAGTACTCTCTGGTGCTCCAAACTTAGAATCCAGATTGTCAAGGTCAGAATTCTGGGATTTTTCGTAATATCAGAAAAGATTTTCAAAAATTGTCAGTAATTCTGGAAATTTAGGGTTTTCTCATTAACGACCACAGTTTAAGAAATCTAACAATCTAAGTTAGAATTTTGGCTCCATACAAGATTTTTTTTCTTCAAATTTTAATGGACGACCATAGTTATGGGAGGTTAAAAATTTCTGATGAAATCATGGCTGCACTTTCGTCATGAATTTTGAGAAGCGATTGATTCTGGATAGTTTTGTTTTGGCTAGCCATTTCCACTCAAAATTAAGCTTTTAAGTTTTCTCCTCAACTGATTTTACTAACATCACAGAATTCTGAAATTTTAAAAAGCCCCTGAAGTGAGTGAGATTAAAATCTTTCATTAATTCAACTTGAATGAAGCTGTAAAACTTATTGCTTGTGGAAATTATAGTACAAGAAGTAATATTAAAAAGTCGCAACTTACAGATTAGTCAATTCAAATTTCTATAAATATTTGTTAAGTTTGCATTATTTCAAATATTATATGATGTAATAGTTATGCAAAATTGTGTAAGTACATATTAATTGTCTGTAGCCTATACATAAATCGTTTTGTTTTCAATCATTCTCAGTAAAAGTATACTTTCTCAAAAGTAATTGTATAAAGTGCGAATCATCTGATAAAAAATGTGTATTTTAATTTAATGTATTCTCAGTAAAAATAAAAAGGAGATTACAGGACTTGAAAAATGTTTGATCAAAAGCACAATCGATTGAAATTATTATTTTTTTTTCTTTGTCGAAAGAGAAAACTGTCTTAAAAATAAAAACAATAAAAATTGAAATTTTAGTTTTCTGGACCTTTTCAACTATTGGTGCTTTTGATTTTCTCATAACCAGCCTCCAGTTTATAATCATAAGAAAATGGAGCTCTTACAAACTTTTGCTGTGAGCAAATGAATAGTCCATTTGTTGTAAAAACCAATGAAAATCAAAAAAATCACTCTGAAATTAGTCTAAAAAAACCAATGAAAATCACGAAAATCACTCTGAATTTAGTAAAAAATTTAGTATTAAACTCACAAAACTGCTTTAACGGCTAGATCGTAATGGCGGTTCAAGGCTGGTATCATGGGAGATTCCTGTCTAATTTCTCACTTTCTCCACGGAAACGCAGAAAAATGTCTCAATTTAGATAGGAATCTCCCATGATACCTGGGTCTCTCCGCTATTAAACCCGATTCTGAGAGAAGATTGTGTGCTTTTTTAGTGTACTCATCGTCATTTTTACAGGTTTTTATGCAAGAATCAACTCTTCAATCCCCTGTACCCAAAGTTTGCGAGAGCCCCATTAACACCTCATTCTGCTCATGACGGCATGAGAATTTTTCTTATCTTGATTAACGTCTGTCCCTCTCTTTTCCCAAAACAAAATCTTAAATTTGTTTAGATTAATGCTTATCCCAGTATTGCTGGAAAAAATTCTTCTTTTGTTGAAATAAATTTTCAAAATCGGTGCCAATAACTTTATAAATTCTTGTTTATCTGTTCTGAGTAAATAACGGCTTCAAAATCTGTGCCAATAACTTTGTAAATTCTTGTTTGTCTGTTCTGTGTAAAAAAACGGCTACTGTATCCACTGTTATGCCATGTTTATTCTCTAAAATAGTCATAAATGTTTCCTGTAAACATGTGTAATTGAATCCACTTAAGCAAAAATTGGTCAAGTCACAAAATTGGAAGTTTACCAGAAGCAATGAAAAAAAAAGTTGTCTTTCGAGTTTTAATTTTTGATCTTTTGGTCAGTGATTTATATAAGTATAGATAAGAGTAATCTGGCCACCGAATATGAGGTTCAGGCCACTCGTTTAAAGCTGGAAAAATCGGCAAAATTTGATTCGAACGTCACTGGTTTTTGCATAAAATGAAACTTCTTTTGGGAGAAAAAAACTGTGTTCTGACTCAATTTTCACCAGAGGTGTACCTTATGAGATGGCTCCTATCTTAAGGCTTGCAATTAGGCACATTTTAACCAACCATGAGGAGGGAGCAACGGATCTTCCTCTCCCCTTCCTAAAGTATCATTGATTTTGACTTTCACTTTTTTTTTTTCATTTTAGGATTCAGTCAGACAATGTGAATTAGAAATTATTAAAATAATGAGGTGAAGTAAGAATGAAAGTAAAATACAACTAGTATTATCTAAAAAAAAAGTGGTAGTTTATTCATATGAAAAAATTTCAATCAGCTTTGCCCAGAGTTCAGTGCTTCGCATAAAGTGACCTCATTTTCACTGATAAAGAGTCAAGCAGTTGCGTCGCTTATAATTTGGCAACACTACATTTTGTCCTTTAAACTTATGCGAAACATCGATTTGAGAAAGTGCACTGTGCACCTCCAACGCCTTAACCTTTTTCATCCCTTTTTAATGGACAAAATTCAGTATTGCCAGACTGCACTAAACTTACACCAGATTTGAGTTAAATGACGAGCGTAATATTTACAGCGAGTGCTAGGGGCTCTTAAAGGGGCCCCGAAACTGCTGCTAACTCAATTTTGAAAAGATTGTGAACTCTAACGGTTTTTGCTTAAATGGATTCAATTAAAAACTAAATGGTTGTCCTTCACCTACATCTAGCTGAGGGAGTCACATCAAACAGAACTAATGACACAAGACAAACTTTAGTAAATTTAAAACAGCAAGTGCCCAAACACTTGATTTGAGTGCATGGAAGAGGCCATTTCTAATGCTAATTCAATGTTTTTTAAATCTTGAGGTGGGTCTAAGATTTGTCGCCCCTGACAATCTTCCTGAAATCCTCTCTGCCGTCACCTCAGGAGATATTTTTCCAATTTTTCTATCAGATTTCGAAAAGATAACCTTTTATTTTCTTTCTTCCTTTTTCTTTCCTGCACTAAAGATGATGCCTCCTCCAAAAATGTTGCCTCTTTCCTTGTTGTAAACAAATCAATTCCTGTTTATCAACTAAATTGAATTAGTTCCTGTTAAAAATTATTTAGGTATTTAGATCTCTGATTTCTCCTTTGTTAAAAATTAGTCCGTTAATTTCAAGACTCACTCACTGTAAAATTAAAAATCAGAGCTTGAAAACAACCATGAGTAATTTAAAAGGGAAAAAAAAGGGGATTGGAAAGTAAGCAACTTAAATTAATGAATTCTCTGTACTATTCATGTTGTTATGAAATTGATATGATCTCCGAAAGAAGGGCCCCTTAGGGTGACCCTTATTTCTCTAAGTTTGCAATTTTGTCACTTTGCCTGAGGCTGTTATCCGGCTAGAAAGTGAATAACATAAACTATTGTTGCATAACTCTTAAATTTTGCAGTAAGTATTCATATTAAATTAAAAAAAAAAAAAAAAAAAATTCTTGACCCATATGGAAATGGCTTTTTGTATGGTCGAACCTTACAGAAATCCTTAAGTTGTGGATCTTTACGGGCTAAAATTTGCTTTGTCATTCCATGTCTTTGCCGTTGAGCCAGAATTCGCCGTTAAAAATGTTTAACCTTTTTAACCTTATTTTGTTAAACGGGGGAAAAACTAAGGTTGAAAAGATTATTTTTGGCATAGCGGTTGTATGTTGGGGAAAAAATGAAGCAACTTTCACTCTTAAGAACCACAGCTCATAAACTATGTGGTTTTTTTTTTTTTTTTATTTACATTGATAAATGTAAAATTTTAAAGAGCCATGTGGCAATGGTTAGAATTGTCTAGTTGAATACCCGGGTTAAAGAGGGTTCATTTTCTAGTTTATAGCAACTTTTGGCACTTTTGCTGTGACAGACTTCGAAAAATTAAATAAAAACCCTTTTGGGCCCCCTGAAACATCAAATTCTCCCCTCCCCCCATAGAGATCAGCCTTGTTGCTATGTAAGCAAGATTTACTCAAAAGAGCTCCTAATATGTTTCATAGGCCCTTCTTTGGAAGCCCTTTTTTAATTATTCTAGGCGTTTTATCAATAGCCTATAGCAATGATTAGAAAAGCAGGTAGGTAGGTACCTTGAAGGCGTGACCAATTGCTTAGAAATGTGTGCTGGCAATATGATCCATTCAAAATACATCTCTTTCTAATCTACACAAACATTAATTACATTAATTAATGTAATTCACCAACTATCGGATAGTTGTGGAAAAAATTTTGGTTAGTTTAGCCTGAACCGGCCTTTCGTTTCATTCTCGGTCGGTAGATTCTTCAAATTGTATGCACTTTTCAGACGAGTCTTAAAGCGTCCAGCATAGTAGATAATAATACATGAATGTTACTCAAAATCCTCCTGATTTCCTGAAAATGTTCAGTATTTGAATGGTAAAAATTGCCAGCCTGAGAAATGAATTTGAGGAAATTATTTGTTCTCTAAAAAAAGTGTTGCGTCATGTTTTTTTTCCAGACTTGACAGAATCTTAAAATACATTGTGTAGCAAAAAAATTTGAGTATGACTTCATGAAGTCGTTTTGGTCCCCCCTTTAAACCCACATTTAATCATTGATCATTGGAGCTAGTCAATTATTTTTGTATATGTGTGAACTTGTAAATACATGAATAAAATATATGTGCATTCACTTGGTAATGGTTCCCAAGCGGATGTCGTATCTAAAGTTTTGTAAATATCAATGCGCTCATGCCTATTCTGAAAGTAGTCCTCATATTGAAAAAGCGAACCTAGCTTAAATAGCTTAAGCAGCTGTATCTTCCATGATAATGGTATGAAATCTGTGTGGTAACACCCATGATTTGCTTTTTTCCCCAGATGACTATTTTATAACATTGATTGAAAGGGTCAAGGCGTTTGTTGTCTGCCCCCCAAAGCAGGAGCTCCTTTTTTTCCCGGGCCCCCTTTCTCTCGCCTTTACCCCACTTTAAGTCACTTTCCGCTCTCTCATACTTAACAACCGTACGAAGCAAAAAAAAAAACACTGTATCTGCTCGGGGATTCTATTTTGTTCCTCAAACCACATTTTTGCTTTGCATGGCAATTTAGGCAAAAGAACATGTCTTTTGAAGTAATATCGTTCAATTAGAGACTACAGTGTAAATAACTTATTTTTTCAGAGGCATGTTTTCTTGTTTTGATTGTGACAATCTCATTTTTTGCCCAATCGATTTTTCTCTTCGTTCCCTGTCAAATTGCGCCTTCCCTCCCTTCCCATCAGCAATGGAGTGGGTTACAGTTGCGCCACTGTGTCTGCAATGTTCTAGTTTTCAACCTGAAGCATCAGACTTACTGTCTGGAAAAAATTAAAGAGTTCTTTATTGTTTTTGAAAATTTGTGGTTCTCTCGTTTGTTGATTTTAAAAAAGGTGAGAGAAGCAACAGCCCAATTCATGCAAACTAAGTGGTTTGTTCGGAAAAGTTGCAGCGCATCATGTGATTAACTTTGTGACAAATTTTTGAAGATTACAGACATTTGTATCCCTTTTCCACTCAAAGTTTGTGTCAAGTACATAGTATTAATTTTGATGCATCATGTAAATATCTGTAAAATTTTTCTGAATATTGGACCAAAGTTACATGAGGAACGCTGTAGGATTCTCTGGAGTATTGTACCGAAGCCGGAAAGATTATGAAAATCGATCATTTCCAACATCTATAGTTATACTACAACACAGGATATTATAATCTTCTCTGCTCTGGTACAATACACCGGAGAATTCTAGAAAGCTCCCTTACTTTGTTTGCTCCGCTTTAATAACTTTGACGAAAACACTTTGACTGTCTAAATCTACTAGTCACAGCAATGCTGAAAAAGATACAGTACCAAAGTCTGAAATGTTTTCAGAGATTGTCTTTTCTCTTCTTGAAAGATTTGTGCTTCCCTCCTCAGAGGCAACTGGTATAAATTCCAAAAATGATTAACTAAACCTTTATATTTCCATTAAAGACTCAAAGAACAATTTATTTTAATACTTCTCTCAGGAGACTATTAAACAAATCCTCAACTAAGTTGAACTGTAGTGTATGTAATTATTGTACTCATTATAGCTTTAATCATCAGTTGCTCCCAAGTTAACTGCGTCTCAAAAGTCTGATGAAAGAAAGAAAGTAAAGTAGAAGAAAAAGAAAATACCTGTTTCAGTAATCGAATGAATTCCATCACTCCTGAATTAAAATAATTAATGGAATATTTGACCTCGACCCCATGAGTTTGTTTTTTTTTTATCTTAGTCACGATGAAAAATGAATTTGGTATGTAACCATCACCAAGTACCCACAATGTGTAATATTATGTAAAAAATATGATTTCTTTATTTATTTTCATGATATTTATCTATTAAGGAAAAGCGTACTAGTGATTTTGTGTGATTGTTGTCTTTCTTTGTAAATTTTCCCCTGATGTGTCATGTGCGGAATCATAAAAGTAATGAGTATTTTCAACAACAGAAGGAGCTTTTTTTCCTCAAAAAACAACCAAAACGTAGGAGTCTAAAATAATACTCTCATTTATTGCTTGAGATGACTCAATAATGATTTTTTAAAAAAAAAAAAAAAAAAAAAAAGTAGCTTTCGCTCTTTCAATATCATAATGCACTCGGCAGTTGTACTCAATTAGAAATTGTTTTATCCGAGAAGTAATTTATTCGTTCTAGAATTCTCAGGTATCAGGCTTTTTTTTTTGACTGCTGAAGAAATGTTCCCCGATAAGTCTGTTTATTTTAATTATTAAAGTTGCCTTGTGTTTAGTTGAAGGAATCCCACCTCTCTAAAAGTAAAATATTTGTCTTCTCTCGAGCAATTTATCATTGTTCTCTTCTCTGTACATTGACTTTAAGGCTACATTCTGTCAGAATGTGTTTGTACATGTGTGTTTGCAAGAGTGTAAATTATCCGTGTAATTTTTTTAATAATGTTAATATACATAATGAATTAGATCTTTCAAATATAAATAGATTTAAGCTCTGAATTCAAGTTTTAATTTTCTTTCTCCTTTCGTTACTTCGTTATTTCTCCTTTTGTTACTTACATTCCCTTTCTCACAAGGAAGTTATTCTTTCTTGAATTTTGTCATTTTGTCAGTTTTGATTAGTAGTTTTCAACTTTTTAAAGTTACAGACCCCTCCAAAGATGACTTTCTCTCCCTTCTTCTTTGCAATTGTACTCTAAAAGAGACATTTGCAATTGTGCCTACAGTGACCATTAGTTAGCTTATTTGGGGGTCTTAGATAGATATTTATAAGCACAGCTCTCCCTCTAAATAGGCCAGGCAAATTTTTTTTCACAGTGTGTACTGTCGGGGATCAAAAGAATGTCAGATGACTCCTTGGATTTTGGTATAGGTAGGCCACCTGCAATGCTTAATTTCATTGAGATGAGTATTGCAAATAGCCTAGCATAGGAGTCACCTGACACTCTTTCTGTTCTCGACTGTACTTCTTTGTTTGGGGTGACCGGAGGCACAAAAATGTCTTCTCTCATAAGTCTTTTGATAGAAATGGCTTCAGCACAGTCATTCAGGCATCTCTCTTGGCTATCTCAAGAGTAATGTCATGGAATCAGCGGCGGATTCGTGTTGTTATGTGGATTTTCAAGGTGTATCATGGAGAAGAGGAAGTGCATCAGGAAGCGTGTTTATGTTTCACGCGCGCATTAGCTTTGATGCACCGAGGTTAGGTTTCGGCTTTCAAGCCGACGCGAGATCCAACTTTGGCAATCGGGTCAATGAGCGCGTGCGATATAAGCGGTGTAAACAGTAGCAACGCTGTCTTTTCAGTGATTGCCGTCGGAGTCTGCTCAACGTGAGGAAAGTCCAAGACTTGAGCTGATATCTTAAAGTCAGAGAAGTCTCAAGTGGGAGTTAAGTCAGTTAATCATTTAAGTCGAAGTCTTGAACTGATATCGTAAAGTCACGGAAGTCTTAAGCGGGAGTTAAGCCAGTTAATCATTTAAGTCGATTAAGAGTAAATAAAGTGTAATTAGCATAAATCAAGTGTTGTTTATCACTTGCAAACCCGTACCACTCTACCAAGCTACAAAAAATCTATGCCAGCCCCCGGCGAACCGTTACAATACATAGTGCAATTTGTAGGTAAGATTGGGGTTACTTTGTTTTGGGAGCAGATACATCATCAATCGTAGTTGGTGCATATGCACAACAGGGGCGGATCCAGAACACACTTGTTAATGGGGCCATCTGCATTGGGACTTTTCCCCTAGAATGGTACTGTTTTCAACTGTACCTGGTAGATAATCTGTACCTCCATATTGTATTTTTCGGATTTTGGGGAGAGGTCACGGCTTCTGCGGCCCTCTCCTGAATCCGCCCCTGATGTACAAGCACAAGTGGACCACTCCAAACTTTAGGTTAGGTTCGCTCCCTATAGAGTGAACTACACATTTTTTTGATGTTCAGAGCTTTATTTGTGCAAAAATTTTACATGAGATTTGATGCGGTATTCGCAAGTGGAAAGACCTTCCAAGAGCTCGATTGTCCGAAAAAGATTTTAAAGAGGTTTCCAGGAGTGGCTCCGCGAGAGTTGGGCGAATGAGACTTGATTACCAAGGTTGAAATAACGATTGATTTTTGTAATTGAGCTGACTCTCCCTTAACATTTTGTAATTGAGATTTGGAAAAAATATCTAACCATTCTTAAAGTAGAATCTGAAATATTTATCAAAAATCAATGGTCATATCGTTTAATCATTCTAAAAATTTAACCAAAACTAATACAGTGAAAATTCGGTGAGTGTAATGTCCTACAAGTGGAATATCTCGCCAAGTGGAATTTTTTTTTCAGCACCTTGAAACCTCCCATACTCTGACCGAAATTTTTTAAGAGGAACTTTCGCTAAGTGGAATTTTTTTGAGGCAGGACCGAGGTTCCACACAAGGAACTTTCACTGTACTTGATTTTTGAAAAGAAGCGCAGATTACGTTTAAAATTGGAGTTAAGGCCTTTGTACACGCTCAAAGTAGGATCATAAAATTTGGCATCGGTGAGCTGAAATCCACCGCAAACAGTAGAATTGCCAACCTGACAATTCTAAAATTCAAACATAACCTTGACCAAACATCCTAAACGGGTTTTTGGTTTTGTTGACAGTAGATTGGTGAACAGATGACACACCATCCATCGTCAAATAACTCTGACACTCTGAGTTTGACAGGCTGTCAAATTGCACAGTTGTTTGACTACGTTTTAAACCAACAGAACATGCAACGTTGGGCTCACCTTCCGATTTATGGTGGATTACGGCTCACCGATGCAAATTTGACAATCCTACTTTGAGCGTGTACGAAGGCCTTTTGAAAACTGTTCGATTTCCGAAGTCAGCTCTATTCCAAAAACAATCGGCAGTTCAACTTTAGTAATCGAGTCCCTTTTGTCCAACCCCAGTAGATACTGGATACCTATTGAAAACATTTAATAGATGTTTTGCAGCCATTTTCTGAAACACAAATATTTTTTTAGGTTTTTAAGGAACAAATTGAAATTGTTTTGGAAACGAGTTTGAAAAACAAACAAGACATTTTACAAATAACAATTGTCTGATGGATAGGGTACTCTATATTTGTTTTTTTTTTTCTTAAAAAATTAGGCTTGAATGAACTTTAAGGAAATTCATTTCTTTATTTACCAAATGATACTATACTTGACCAAAGCTAATTTAATTTTGGAACTGAAAGAAACATTGAAACTCTACATAAGACATCATCATCATTTCATCGATCTATTTTTAAATTTCTGCATTCATGCTATCCTACTTGGCTCTTCTTCCTCACAGTCTAGGTTGTATTAAGGTGATCCCTTAGCGTTTGGCTCCAAATCTTGTCCCTCATTTGATTCAAGATTGGAATCCGGAAAAGACTCCAATATTTTAAAAAAATGGCCCTCCTAGGTGCAGCAAGAGGACCCCAAGAAAGATTTGCTTGAAATCATTTCCCCGACAGAATAAAAACTTGAAATCAAAAGTCTCAAAGGACAGAAACAGGTGCTTGATTTTGTGATAAACGTTTCTGCAATACTTGAAATTTTGTGTTTTGTTTATTCCAGGAGGAATTACATTTAGGTTTTTTTTTAGCTCTTCTTGAGGTACCCAGGAAGCGTTTTTTCAATGAAAACGTAAGTATTTTTCGGTACAGTGTATTTTCATTTTTCAGGTTCCAATCTGACATCTCTGAGGAGAGGTTCAGACTTGAACAGTTGTTTACATGGTCATTCCTTTACCTCTTCATTGCCAACCCCGTGATGATTTATAAAAAAAAAAAAAAAATAAAATAAAATATTACATTCAGGCCAACCGCAAGATAACTTGGAAAGACTTAACTGCGTTATTGGGTTTCTGGAGCATTCACAAGGCAACACCATGAAATAACTAGATAATTTACACATCATTTGAAAAACATAAACCCGCACTGGGGAGTTGTAGGAAGGATTGTTGGAAAAGAGAAAAAAATTTAATTTTTTTGAGCTGCTAATGAATGAAAATTTAAATTTAAACCATCGAAATGAAATGATGGATCAGGGAATAAATCAAATAACTATTTTAAATGATAATCAAAGAAGTTTTGAGATAGTTTAAAAGTTATTCCTTTAATGCCTTGAGCTTAAACTGTTGACTCAGCCCTTCAATCCAGTCTTTCTCAAGTTCTCTACAAGTCCCGTGTATTTTACACAGTATGTCCTACAAGTTCTTATCAGAGTCCCTTGATGGATAATGCTGTACAGAGTACAAACACAATGTTGTATGCATTTGTAAGGCGTCAATCACTTGAACGAATTTGACAGTTAAGTTCAAAAAAGGATAAGCCACAATCGGGCGAATTTGTCAGCATTCTTGTACATTTCTTTTCTCCGCATTCCCCCCATCGACTCTGCTGTGTGGATCCTTCAATGTCTTTGACTCTGATTCCCTCCGTGAAAGCCTAAAACCAATAACCAATCAGAGCTCCTAGAGCTCATGTTTGCAATCTCCATAGAATTATCCATCAAGGGACTCTTATCCTTACCATGATCATCGATTCGATTTGATCTGATTATGATACAATCCTCTGTGATCACCCCACAGTTTTGCTTGTTAATTGTAGGTTAACAGAATACCCTATTGATTTATTGCATGAGGAATTCCGTAATTCTCAATCCAGCAAGCAGACCTGTAGTTTTTAAAAATGAGACACACATTTTCAAACTTGGACCTGGTAAGAACTTCTTGGACATACTGTAAAGCCTCCTCAACTTGAGCAGCTATTCTATGACTACTGTCCTAAGTTTTGGTTCAGACCGCTGACAGATTCCGGAATTCATTGGGTCATTTGTCTTTCTCTATTTTTTTTCACATTTGAACACGTATATATCTAAGAAAAGGACAGGTTAGGGCTTGACTTTTCTATCCTTTTCTAACAAATGCATTCAAATGAATGAAGAGAAAGAAAGACAAAAATTCCTGGATCTGCCTACTGCTCAGACAGATCTTATCTATCCAATACTCCAACAACTTTTTTTAATTTTTATGGCAAAAGAATGCCTATGATGTGCTCATTAACCTTGGGGCTTATTGCTGTCTGTGTGCTCGGCATCTAATACAGTCTTACACGAGCGGATATTTTCCATCAAATCTCTATCCTTCTCTCCACCATCAGCTAAAGTATCTTCATTGACACCTTCTACATGTACCCTGCTATTCTCTACAATACTTTCACCTATGTCATCTTTCATTAAATCGTCACCATCTGAAGTTTCGTTAAAACTTTCCAACGCAGCTTCTCCTGAAGATTCATCCTTAATGACATCTTCAATTGCTACGATCGGCACTCTGTCACCCCATGTCGACATTCTCACACACCAGTAAGTTTTCCTGGAAAAAAGAATGGTTTAGTCAGTACAACTGGAAACATGGCAAGATCCCCCATTTTTTTTCAAATTTCAAGGTTATACCAAGAATAGTACTCATCAATTTTTTTATTTGGACATGTCTACAGGGCTTTAGCCTAAATAAAATGAAAAATTAAGCAGCAATAGCTGCAAACAGAAATAAAACAATGGACACAATCAACAAATAAGAACATGACATGGGAAAACTGGGTTGGTAGAACAGAACAGCAAAGATCTTAACCAAGGAATTGCAAGGAAGAACATTCTTCTATGATTGTAAAAATCAAAGAATAGTAATCAAATCTCCGAGAACTTACAAGAAGTTTAACAAGACCCAGTCATCAATTAATGCCAACTTTTCCAAGGCTGTTTCAAAAACTATCGCTTGGCACAGGGAATTTTTGACATTTTCAAAACCAGTAGGTGTGAATTGTCAAGGGCATTGCTTGAGGGAAGGTGCAAAACAAAAATCTGAATTATGAGAGAAAACCCGATCGGACATTATGTTGGTTTTTGTTCGGAATTAGAAAGGGCTTCAAAAATTTTTGGAGCTTAACAATTCCATAAACTCTAGTCCCCCTTATCTTAGTGCAGCCAGCGGGCCAACCATTTACTTTGTAGTTAAACCAATTTTTAAGACTGTCTATGAGTGACAATATTGGTCCAGAATTTTAAAACTTGGCTGTTGCTATGGTAAACCCTCATTAGCGAGCCCCTTTTTTAAGGCTATCCATAAATAGCTTATAACCAACGAGACTCTTGACAACGGTCACCATTTTAAATGCCAAGTTGTACAATTCTCGTCCAAAAGCGTCATTCAAAGACAGTCTCAACAATCAGATAAACAATGAAGTAAATGGTCCACAACTGTTCCTATTGTAAGAACGTTTAAAAAGAGCAATTGTGCATGGTATCTATAGAGTCCCATGATGGAAATATTGTATAGGGAGTAACGGCACGGCGCTTCATGGATTTGAGAGGAGTCAATCGCATGAACGCATTCAAAGGTTAAGTTCGCCAGTGGACCAGTGGTGGACAGGCGGATTTGCCGGCATTCCGGTCTGTTATCATCAAAAATATTATACCATATAAATACGCAAATGTGGCATACTTAGGGCGGGGAAAATGGGCCTGGGTTAGGGTATATAATGCGCCTGCAAGAATGAGAGAGTACCACCAGTTAGCCCCAAAGGGCACGATAGAATGTATAACTTTATTGTTTCATGTACCGTGAAGCTATCAGGTTGCATCTGCCCCTAAAATCGGAGCCCATTTCTTTAAAACATTTGCGTGTCTGTATGCATAATATTTTTGGTTCCCATACGTTCCTCTACTCATCGACTCTTTTTTGTTCAGCCTTTGATGTCAGTGACTCCTGCTCGGGTTCGTGAAAACCTAAAACCAACAACCCGGGCAGAACTCGTTGAGCTTCTGTTGGTACTCCCTATACCAGTGGCGTAGCATGCAATCTGGCAACATCACAGTTCGTCCATCTTAATCCATGAGAAAGATCGAACTATTAGGTATTCGGTGAACACCTTCGCGTTTGACCCTATACATAGGTTTAAATGGATGCATTACAACGCTGCCACATTGCACGCTACGCCACTGCCCTATACAATGTTTCTATCAAGAGACTGAAGAAATCGATTGTTGTCACACCTCTCTTGAGAAGATGAATTGATAATTTTGAAACTTACGTTGCATAATTCTTCTTACTGAACGTTTAAAACTCGAAACTTCCCCTCAGCTGTGCACACTCTGCAGTGCGCCGTCTTTCGTCTGACTAATACTGGTTCCACAACTCGTGGCCAAAGGGGATCTTCGGAACTTCGCTTTCCTGAAAAGAAAAATCAAATATCATCTTTACACTTTATATACCTAAATTCAAAAATAACCAACTTATTTTTATGGATTTGTAAAAGAGAAATCGCACACCATACATCACCTTAAAGATTGTGGATCTTGCCAGAAAAACAACACAAAGGCAAAAACTGCATTTAGTGTTCGAAAAAAAAACTTTAGTACATCAGTTCAAATCAGTGGCGTGCTGTGGATATATGATTAAGGCAGGCAATACTCATTACAAAGCGTCTTTAGAAACTCCTCTCATAGAAATCATTACGTTCTTTACTTCCTAAGCACAGAGTTTAGTAGAATGACAGAGAAATTACTATGAATTAACAGGTTCAAAGGGTACTTTTGAATTATTCAAAAAATCTTAGAGCAGGCAGTGTCTGCTTTGCTTGCTGGTACCGCATGCCACTGGCTAAAATATAACTACATAAGATTATACATAAGATTATGTTTTATCACTTTATCCTATAAAGATAAGAAATTCACTGATAATTCATGTTAAAGCGTTAGATATCAGAAAATCTCCATCAGAAAAGAACCCTCCCATGGGTCCATGTGTCATTCATCAGTTTTTTTTAAATTTCACTCACTTAAAATGCCATGACTTCCTGCAAAATCAAGATACTGATTTGAAAATTTGCAGATATAAACGTTGAAGTATGACAAACTGATCAGAATGTTTACCAGAAAAATGACAGAAATATCGATGATTGGCATGCATAGGGGCAAAACTCATTTTCCATAACTTGGAAGTCAACAATTTTTTTTCCGTTTTTGACAGAAAAAGAAGAACAGGAAAGAGGCTAACTTTACCTTTTTTGAGTACAACATAAGAATACCGCTCTTGACATTGATGCTTTTTTCCATCAAGTTCTAATTGAAAGTATAAATTTTTAAAAAAAAAATGCCTCGCCTCGTAATGCTTTCGGACAGAGTTGTTCATGAGGGCACTGAAAAATTAAACCATTAAAACAAAGTCAAATTTTAAAAACACTCCCAATTCCTTACAGTTAAGAAAACTGAAGCATACTCAAACACAGTTTAGGTTCTGTATGCGACATTTTGTGATCTAGTCAGTTATGATTAGACACAAATCATTGAAAACCATGCCAAAAAAAAGCTCATGAGAACTAGTCACCATATTGATATATTGATACCCGAGGCCATCCCCCAGATTTTTGGCACCCCAAAAATTAGTATGAAATGGGGTTTTTGTGAGGGGTCAGCACTCAACAGGGATTTCTGCTACGGCAAGGAAATTTCGGAGGACCTGAAGGTTCTTCCTTGAAAAGATTAGAAATGTCTACATGCATAATTGCATGTATGTATGTATGAGACAACATTTTCAACTGCTTTTACACCAAAATCAATCGAATTCACTCTCAAAAATTGAAAGATTCTCTATTCTTTTGTGACTTAAGATTCAATTGAACTCCAAATTTAGTTCAAAGATATCCAGAAATTAAAAACAATAAAAGTAAAAAGGTATAAAAAAGAGAAAGAAATCATGTCACTTTTGCAAAATACTCCAGAGTTTATTTTACAGTAAGTAAGCTTAAGACCGAGAAAATGCAATGCTTTCTGGAAAGCACATGATTTTGGGAAATTGAAAAAGAAAAAAGCAACTTACAGGAGAAAAAACATGTCCTTCTGGTTTTAATGACGGGAGGTTCCCATAATATTGAGTAAATAGTCTCTGGCTTCGTTGATGACCTGAGAAATATGGATTGATTTTTAAAAAAACATCATGGGGACAGATGTGGAGTTGTTTCTCCACATCAAAAAAACATTGTTTGTATTGCCTGGACACCAAAAATTGCTTTGCCAGACAAACAAACAAATAAATGCATTTACTGGTTGATACAGGCTAAAAGGTTGGTACTGCTTCGTTAGTTCAGTCTCTAAACTGTGCAGTTTGAAAATAGAATTTATGCAATTGAAGCATCCAATTCATTTGCAAAATGAACAAACACATCCCAAAACTGTGTGAATAAATTGAAAAGAGGCAAAACTTTGCTGTTTCAGTAAAATGTATCAATTCAAAAATTGCAAAGCAATTTTTTTTTTTTTTAAAAAAAAAAACAATCAAATTTGAACATTTTACCCAACAGACTGCTCAATTGAACAGGTTCATGCGAAAACGTCCGCTGTCCATTTTTTTTTATATTTGACTTTGTGAGCACACATCACTCTTAAAAAGACACTGCGTCTGTATAATTCCTGATCAGAATTTTTCCTCGGCTTCTTGCTCATATTTCCCTTGTCTTGGCAGTTTTCTTTAATTTTTTATTTTTTAATCAGCTAATTGTTTTATTTTTTTTATATTTGTCTTCTCATTAAAAATGTTTTGGACATCAGACGTTTTCGCATGAGCCTGTTCAATTAGCAGCACCATTATTGGGAAAATTACTAAACAATTATCTGCTTGAATTACAAATCAAACTAAGGTAGAGGTCGTTTAAGATAGCCTTGGTTCTGACAGTTCTTTCTTTACATAGTTTTGCTCCAGTGTTACCTTCTGCATGAAAATATCATCCCTATTCATCGTTGCACAGATCATTAGAGCTTTGTGCTGTGTATTAGACTTGGTTAATCATCATAAAAAATTTAAAACCCTTTTTTTATTCACCAATTGCGATAATTAACCAAGTCTTTTAAGCGACACAAACTCTAGTGTTTCGCGCAGCGAGCAGGTTCGAAATTTTCACAAAAATGATAACACTGGAGCAAACCTGTGACAAAAGACATAATACTGTCCGGGAACATGTCACAAAGCTATCTAAAACGACCTCTAGGGATAGAAACAGAAAAGAACCAAGAACTCTAAAACTATAGTCAAAAACACACTCCGAAGCTCTATTAATGAATCAACAAACCAAATGCAACATCCACTTTGGATTCTACTTGCAGGTGGAATCTCTGAGTCCAAAGTTGGAGAGGCCTTAAGACTGGTATCAGAATTTATTTTGGACAGAAAGAGAAGGAGGATCTTTAAGAAAGAGATATTTTTTCCCCCTTTGATAAATATACAGCCTTATAAGTGTGAGACATCAGTTGGGAGTATTTTGGCGTGGTCAAATTTTATGAAAGTCATACATGATAACCTTCTTCAAAAGAAAACGATTGAATAACACTAAGCGGGATTTCAACAGACATTAGTTAAATAAATTCAGAGATATTTTGATACCCAGCCTTCTTCAAATGTCTCTCACAAAAAAAAAGATAACGCATTACTAGAGATAGTTTCAGAAGTAAAGGCACACCTCGACCAATAATCTTTGCTACTTTCCCAAAAAGATTTCTCATAATACAAGGTAAAATGAATGAAAAAGAATTTGAGTACTGGCTTTTCATTGAGGAACACTTTTAAATAAAAAATCAAAGGCAAGTTTTGTTCAGATTTGAAGGAATGGAAATCAAAAATTTGCCAAAAATTTTCGATGAGCTGCGCCTACACTTCTGAAACAAACTCTAACTGTTTCTCGTTTGAAAATTACAACTTTGTTGAAGAAAATATTTCTTTTCTGGTAGAATGTAAGGACAGTCAAGGCTGAACATTTTCCTCCCAAATTTTTTTACTGCGCATGACCTGAGAGAAAAATAACCTTTTTTTTAGGTTGGCCCTTACAGGTAATGGATCTTCTGCCAACCAATTCTTTGAATTTAACTTACACCAGTTCGGTCTCATCTTTTATCGGGTGGAGAGCACAAAGCGAATAGAGAGCACAACATCCAAGTACTGACCATTGGCAAAAGAAAACTTGCCTCACTTACCTCAAAGCCTACTTTAGTTCCTAATTCCACTAGAACTAAGTAGTCATTGGTTTTGTGCCACAAATTACGAACTGTGTCCAGTCGACTTTGCGTATCCGGCAATTCTAACAAGGAAAAGGCGCTAACCACAACATCATAAGGTTTCTGCAACAGAAGTATTCATAGAACTTGAAGTGAGTTTGTAAGTAGTCTGTGGTTTTTGGTTTTTTTTGCAATGTTTAAAATAATGTTTTATCCTCGCTTTGGGCTGCGTGTAATTCTTAAGGGAATTGAGTTAGCGTTTGAATCTCTAACATTCCTAGCGGATATTTCAAAATGCTTTGTAACCAGATTGTTTTTTTGAAATTATTATAATTAATTTTCTCTAGCTCCTCTCAAGAGAGAGAGAGAGAGAGAGAGAGAGAGAGAGAGAGAGAGAGAGAGAGAGAGAGAGAGAGAGAGAGAGAGAGAGAGAGAGAGAGAGAGAGGAGAGAGAGAGAGAGAGAGGAGAGAGAGAGAGAGAGAGAGAGAGAGAGAGAGAGAGAGAGAGAGAGAGAGGAGAGAGAGAGAGAGAGAGAGAGAGAGAGAGAGAGAGAGAGAGAGAGAGAGAGAGAGAGAGAGAGAGAGAGAGAGAGAGAGAGAGAGAGAGAGAGAGAGAGAGAGAGAGAGAGAGAGAGAGAGAGAGAGAGAGAGAGAGAGAGAGAGAGAGAGAGAGAGAGAGAGAGCTTCTCTCTCTTCATTGCCTTCCCCTGTAGACCGATGACTCGCGACTATTTTGAAGAATAAAATATTCATATTCACTGATGAAAAATGGATCTAATGGATCTATTCACGAATGAGTAGAATGGATGGTGATAATGATTCACATGTGGGCAACTGCTTACAGTTTGTTTCAAATTTTTAATAATGTGCATTACTATTCAAACTCAAAAGTGTTAGAAACATCCAATTTTTTTTTTTTTTTTTTTTTTTTTTTTTTTTTTTTTTTTTTTAACAGCATGGAAATAAATTTGGAAAAATACAGAAGTTTCTGGGATGATTCTGGGAAATTTCAAACGTAGGTATTTAATAAAATTTGACCGTTGATTTGAAAAATTGAAATTTAACTAGCTATTAATTTAACTTTACTTTTCTTTTTAATACTTCCCCTAAGCTAGGGGGAGGGGGGGATTATGAACGATTGTATCAAATTGCTAGCAAGTGTGTGTTATTATTATGGGTGGTGTTTATCTTTCAAATTGTCATTCTGAAAGATCCCTATAATCTCCATGATGTGCGCTCAGTAGCTGAGGAGTCATTGGCAAATTCCTGTAGAGATGTGAGAGTTTTCATTGGAATGACAACTCAAAAGATAAAACAAAAAAACGAACAATAGGCAATCTAAAGCAACTCAAAACAATTACAATACGATCATTCAGAATTTCCTTCCAGGGCAAGGAACTTATAATTAACAGGTATGCTCGACTTGCTTCCCGCGTCATCCTCAGTGGCGTGCAGTTCAAAATTACTACAGCCAAGATGGCCGACAAAAGAAGAAAACTTCTACTCTTTACCGGGAAAACATTGGGCATCCCTCTCCAGGAAAGCAGAAAACAGCCTGATGTTTTCTGGAAAGAGTATAAGTTTTCTTCTTTTGTCGGCCATCTTGGCTGTAGTGATTTTGAACTGCGCGCCACTGAGGATGACGTACGAAGCGAGTCGAGCATACCTGTTAAATATAAGTACCTTGCTCCCAGGGTATATTGTTTGAATAAATTCCAGCCAAGAAGCTGAATAGAGTTACCGGCAATAAACAAAAAAAAAAAAAAAAAAAAAAAAATAATAATATTCAACGACGTCTCACCTTTCTTGAAGAAGGCAAAAACTGTCGGTGGTAGACTTTAGCTTTAATTGATGGCTTTCCACCAACTTTGGCACCTGCCAAAATCTGTTCAGCAATCTCAATCATTCTGTTAGATGAATCGATACACACGTATTCGGTGATTGAATCTTTCCATATAGATTGCGAAGCCCTTGAAAAGGTAAATAAAAAAGAGGTTTAAATGTCTTCTGAGATTTAACAAAATTCTAAGATATTATTTCAACACTCATAATTAAGGAGTACTTTGGTGAAAGGGCTGATACTACAGAGGGTATGCTCGTTCTCAACAATTCTGGTTTTGAAGTGTTAATGAGTGACATTCTGATGAGGAAAACTGGATTGTCTTAATCATCTAAAAATCTGGGGGATGATCACGGAGGATCGGATCGTTTCGGTATCGTTATTATCGTTATCGTTTGCATTAAATCAAATGAGCTTGCTTCAGCGCAACTCGATCGCGCAGGTGATCCCCTCCTCACCTCTTCCTGCTTCAAACGATTGAGATTACGACAGCCTCCGACTCATCACTTCCTTTCGTCCGTTTCAATCGTTACGAGCGGCTCAAAACGATTCGATCAGTTGAGCCACCCATAAGGTTGTATGTAAACGATAACGATAACGATACCAAAACGATCCGATCCTCCGTGATCACCCTCCGGAGCATAACTAAGGACACATTAGGGACCAATAAAGGTTTGGTACTGATGGTCCTGCTCCTAGATGATTGGTGAGCACGTGCAGCCATTTAAAATCACACGTAAACGCTCACCATCCAACGTCTTTCCGGGACCGTCTGTACCGAACATTGTCTTTCCGGGACCGTCTGTACCGAACATTTATTGGTCCCAGGTGATTAAGAAAGCCCAATCTAACAATTCATACTCCCACAATAACCTTTTGGAAAAATCTTTAATGTCCCAATAAACTTTTTTTTTTTTTTAAGCACGAGCTCATCCTCTGTTTCATCTGCCTTTTTACCGAAGTACTCCCCAATTGTTAAACATAGTATAAGTCTGAGATGGCAAAGATTCTGTAATAAAACTAATTAATAATTATTTTTGATATATCCTTGCAAGAAAAGCCCTTTAATGTTATTTTAAAATTATTTTGTTTGTTGGCCTAGTTTTACTCTCATATGGGTCTATTGACTATGTAGACAACTTGTCAAACAATAGTTAATCTTCATGAATGATTGAATTTTCCTAATTTTTTTTTTTTTTCAAACAATTTAGTTTTTTTTACATAAAATGAATAAATAAATTCAGAAAAAAAAAAAAAAAAAATAATAGGAATTTTCAATTTCTCATTTTTGTTTCTGATGATGGTCTGATTTTCCTTCCGACAATGTAAATTAGTTTTTTGAGAAGGAGCACGTTACTCTTGGTTGACCGTGGTTCATTTAGCTTTTTGATTTATAAGAAAAAGAGGTTCTATCGAAATTCCGACCGCTTTCGTTCACAATTTTGAACTATGCTATTGATTTGATTTTTTACGTCGTGTTTTGTAGAGACGCTCTTTTAATTTGTCTTTCAAACTGGAACTTGTACCATAAATAAGTCAACTGATGAAAAAGTTCAAAATTAGAGCAAAATTAACGGATTTGAGGTTGCATCAGTGGACCGACTTGTCACAGTAGCGAAGTGTGATCTTTCCCATTTCAATGGAATACTGGAACCGCACACTGCACTAACTATCATAAAAAAATGTAGTGTTCTATTGTGTTCCGATAAAAATGATAAATTTTATAAGTTCTACTAGAGACTCAAGAAACATATTTCTGTGCTTGGATTAGGATTTGAAAGCCAACCTTTGCTCACAAATTTAGCATTGGTGTTGATGTTTTATAGACAATTAAGGCATCAGAACTGCTAAGGTCGACAGTATTTGAAAGGTCTTGATGAGTTTGAGGACTCCTTTGTTAATTCATGCCTCAAAAAAATCAAAAAACTAACTCTGGATTTGGATTGAAACTTCATTGAGATATTACAAAAATGCGCCTAATATGTTAAAAAGGAAGCAAAAGAAATTTATTAAGACAAAAACTTACCAAATAACAGTTCCGACCCCTGACCCAAAATCGAAAACCGTTTTAGGCTGGAATGAAGGGTCTCTTTGGTTGATTTCTGCAAAAATTGAGCACAAAATTGAGTGCTCACCCGCTGATTTAGAGACTAGATATGGAAAACAGAGGTAATCTGAGAAGTCGGAGGGCGCCCAGACATATGTTTGCCTCAATAAGGATTTTACTACTTCCTTCGTGACTTTCCTCTCCTGCCGATCACTCACATTTGAAGGATCAAAATCATCAACTGTTACAGAAATCATAATTTTCGTTTGAATGAAGAAATACAGACAGATATATACAGGAGAAGCTAAACAAGAGATTTCTAAGGATACTTACAGGTTGAATTGTGGTTTTCATATTGTTAAGTTGGGACAAATTTCTCCTGCAATGATTCAGAATACTGCCGTGGATACCTCAAAGGGTTGCGCTTAAAAAATATGTTATTTTAAATGTAACATTAAGATCAAAACACTTTCTAAATCTTCAACAACATTTTGAGAGAACGTTTTTAGAGAAAAGGTAAAGAAAGAAAAAGGATAAAAATCAGGAAAAGTTCAGATATAATTTTTACTTGTTTCAGTTTGAGAGGGAGGGCTATCAATGTCAAAACCAGTCACTTCAAGAATCTGACAAATGAAAGTATTTTTTAACATTTTTTCTTAATAATTCTGACCACTGTTTCAGACATTCACAATGTCACAATGAGAGAAAAGTTGACAAATGTATATCATCAATAACAAAAAATTTGACACACAGCTTTTTCACACCAATTATCACAGATACATTTTTGAAATTTAACAAACAACTTTTTGAACTAAAGAAAAGTTTATAGGATTCACTGGCAAGCAAAATTATAAACGCACAAGTGAGTTCTTGAAGAAATTAGAGGGGTAAATGATGACTTCTAAAAATTAATCAAAACTTACATTTATCCAGAATTTTTGCTTGAATCTCTTGAGCTTTTTGTGCAACTTCCTTCCTTTCTGGAGGTTTTCGTCTCTCTTTAAAATGTTGATAAACGATTTTACCATCATTTAGCAGAGATTTGGTGGAAAAATCTAAAAGAATTTTAGATGGTAAAAATATTATCATGTTAATGACAAAAGATCGTGACAGCAAAACATTCAAAATGATAAGATAATTTATAAATAGACTTAGTCCGTTCCCCTTACCCTCCACCAAATTGTAGTCAACTGGTAAGGCGCCCGACCGGTGTTATAGAGGTCGCACGTTCGATCCTCGCGTTAGTCGCTTACTTATTGCACTTTCGCTTGTGACTACTCTGCTCCTTATTGAAATGATTGTGAATCATTGTCATTTTATTGATTGTATTTCAATTTTATATTTTTCTCAAAAATCAGCAAAACAACTGAATGCTGCCTTGAATATTTCTGCAAGGTAGCAAGCAACCTGATAGTCAAAGGTCCAAAACTGTTCCGCTTTACTATGAAAGTTTCTTCCTATTCAAAATTGAAACAATGGACTCGATGACAATTCAGATAGTCTCCGGCAGACCAACCCGTAAAATATGAAGTGAGTTATTTCAAAGTAATCCTGATGTCATCATGATTAAAAAGAGCCCACCAGCGCATTGCTTATTTTACCCGCCCATCTGCCGGAGACTGTCAGAATTTTCATCGAGTCCCTATGTGTCACCATTTGTGTGTAAATTCTCAGCAAAAAATTTGAATAAAAAGAAGCTTTTATGGTGAAGCGGAACAATTTTGAACCTTTGACTGTCAGGCCCACTAGCCGCCTAGCAGAAAAATTCAAGGCAGCATTAAGATGTTTTTCTGATTATTGAGAGAGAGATAAAATTAAGATGCAATCAATAAAATGACAATGATTCACAATCATTGAAATAAGGAGTAGAATAGCGACAGGCGGAAGTGCAATAAGTAAGCACTAACTCCCGGATTGTACGCGCGACCTCTATGACGCCGGTCAAGCGCCTTACCAGCT
The DNA here is from genome assembly GCA_011764245.1 of Trialeurodes vaporariorum. NCBI lineage: Eukaryota > Metazoa > Arthropoda > Insecta > Hemiptera > Aleyrodidae > Trialeurodes > Trialeurodes vaporariorum. The sequence goes on from VMOF01000002.1 coordinate 61,790,017, forward strand.
GACTACACTTGCATGCCAGTGTCAGGCGGGTCAGAAAATTTGATACCTATGTCGCACACTTAAAATTTCTCAGAATTTGGGAAAATTTAGACATATATTTTGCCTTCCCAAGTGCCAATTCGCCTAAAATGATTCTCGATCCTCAAATAGACGTATTTAAGCTACATTTTCTTTCAAATTTCATTACAATTGGAGGCGGACACCTCAGAACCTCCCCTTGTAAGTAGAAAGGATTTGAATAAAATAAAAAGGGATTCATTAAAGTCAGAAAACGAAATTCAGAGGCAACAGATACCTTTAAGGACAACTTTAATTGCTTCGACTATTTCCTCTGGAATAGCATGGATGGGAGATCGAAGTCGTCCTGGATGATGTCTGGGATGCAAGGTTTCATTTTCAATTTGCTGAATGACCTCTTTATCAAAATGCGGGACAGCTACAGTTTTAGTTGCAAACTAAAAAAAAAGTAAAATGTTTCAAATAAAACAACTGGAATAGAATAAAGAGTGTGGCATGAGAAGGGTATTAGAAAAGTAATAGTTTGAAAGAGCCAGCGTATTTAGCAACCTAACATAAATGATTAGCAGAGAATTAGTGAAAAGAAATAAGTTGCACTTTGATGTATTTAATAACTAAGCAGCGAAAAGACAGTTAATTCAGTGCTGAATCCTAGAAAGAATACTCCATGAAACAGGCGGACAATGCAGAAAAAGTCAAGATGTAAGTTAAGGTGAATCCTCTACAACTTGTAGCGACATTCAAATCAGCTAAATACGCGCCACTGTCCGGCGCTCATTGAAATCATAGCTTTGCAGTCTTTGGCCGTCATCAGGAGGAGCAAGAGTCAGTTTTTCAAAAAATGTTGAACGTTGCGTTCAAATGTTGCGTGACCCTAAAAATTGGCAGTAGAAAGTGCAGAATGGTGTCGAAATGCTCCTTAGGATTTAATCTTAAACGAATATGTTCACATTTGATTAAAAAACTGACTCTAGCTGTTTCAAGTGATGGGTAAAGGCAGGAACGTTACAGTTCCAGCGACCACGCAACTGCACCACATATCTGACAGATTTGAAAATCACTGCCGGTTGCTGAAGATTCACCATATTCTAATGTATCAAAGCGCAAATTTCTTGCGCTTAAGTACAAATTAAGACTGATCAGTCTTTGAAGGCTGGGGTAAAAACAATCATTTTCAACAGGAAAGATATTTGCGATCCATGTAGTGTTGTCAGTCATCATTCTACATGAGAGTCACACAGGGCTGCCAAAACGCGTATAATCGTATCCTTGGCGTATAATTTGATTTGAAAAAAAGTATCTTTTTGCGTATCTTCTAAAATTTGGCGTACAATTTTTTTCTTCCCCGTGTTAAAGCATAGGAGTTTGGCGTATCCTTGTAGTTGCAGGATACGATTATACGAATTGGCGTTTCTTTTGAAATTGGTTCACGGCAGCCCTGGAGTCACATGGAAAATTCAATCTTGATCATGGTTTCCTGCAGCTGGATGCTTGAAATCATCACTTGATGTCATGGGTAGATCAATGAATGCTGCATCGATTCAAAAGTTTACAACTCTGAAGTATGAAACTCAGTGCAATGAGGAGGGTAGCAGAAACTTAGGATTGAAATACTTTAGACTTTACTAGACGTGGGAGGAATAGAAATCCGAGAGAAGAGCAGAACTTACTCGTCTAATTGCGATGAACATTGTAAATGCTCCGTTTCTTCTCATCAAAAAGGCATTGAGGTGAAGTAGGATGCAAAGAGAACTCAACTTAAATTAATACAGAATAAGTCGAATTAAAGTTTTGGAGCTGAATGGGAAATAATTACTCTATTGAAAGTCTAGCAGTTTTCTGGTTTTACAATGTAAATCAGATGTAAATAGCAATAAAAAGAAAGAAACATGTGAAACATAACCTCATTTTTCACACATCTCGCCACAACGGTTTTTGCTTGTGTTTATTGCTGACTTTCTGAGCTCATCAGTTAACCTCACTTTTTTGTAAACAACGCGCGATTTGTAAACAAAAGTTATCAAAATCCAAAATTTTAACTAAAATTGTTCTCAAAAATTAATTTTCCCGTTGATTTCCTTCTCGAGTGGCTTACTGACTTTTGAGAATCGTTCGATTTTATCTGTCTTGATTTACCGCCGTTAAATCGCTGCTTCCTCCTCCAAATGTTCGCAATTTAAGGAATCGGCATCTGAGTCGCAATGAATTTGGAACTTCTTGGTAAGCTTTGGCTTTCCTTTCATTATTTCGGTTCATTTTTTTCATTGAAGATCTTTTACAAAAGCTTTCATTTGCACGGGTCTTGAAGATTATCAGAGGTTGTATTCAAGGCTCAAAATTGAGTATCGTAGACTCACGTTTCTTGATGAAATTTGTTATTTATCTTCAAATATTGGATAATACCCTGCAAACTCTGATATGTTTTACTCTTTTAATTAATGTAGCAGCTGAATTCATTAGGCTGCTGTGTAACCATTACTCTTTTCATGAACGAGGGATTTATCAGGTATTCGCAAGGAAGTGCAGCCGAAGAGGAATTGCTTGGCCGTGAAATGGTGGACGGACTAAATTAACGGTTTGCCCTGAAAAAATTGGCCTACTATAAGGTCATATCCCATTATTTGCTTCATACATCTTTTCCATGAAATAGCAATTATTTTTCTTAGTCCTACTGTCAATCTGTAATGAATGGATTTTCCCTCCAAAATTAGATTCTCTCCAATTTTTATTGTTTGATCGCAACAATTAATCATTTTTACCCTAAGTCTAAATTCCAGCATGGAAACTCGGTCTCAGTTTTATTATAGACTCAGATTAAATTGATGCTGAAACTTTGAAGTAGATCTTGCTTTTGATCCTTGAAATAGACCTAGATGTTCCAATACAATTTTCTACTGTTGTTCCTTCAAAGATGAGATGGTCTCTATGGTAGTCGTCAACCGCAGCTCTGAATGTACCCAGAGATGACCAACTTACAAGGTTGAATGCAACATCCCTTTCTTTTCTTCAAAGTGTAAACTGCCCCCCAACACAACTTCCATTATGCCTTTCTTAGTCTTTGCACCTCTAATGCTTTTTTTCATATTTTTTTACAGAATCGTTTGGACAAAACTATCCAGAGGTAAGCAACAAATTGAAAAATCTGTTCTTCTCTCCCCCTCCCCCCCATTTCTCTCTCTCTTTCTTGTGCTACAGCGTGCCCTACAATATTCGGAAGCCTCAGAATGACAAAAAGTTCAGCTTAAAAATTTATTCCTAAAAAAACTTCCAAAAAAATTAAAATATTTGACTTACTATTAGATGTTTTGAACAAACAACTGTTGGCTTTGAAGGCCTCCCCCCCCCCCCACTCAATTTTTTTTGTTTTGTTAAACCATTTTACTACCAGGTACAGGTCACAAGAAGAAATCTAGTGTATAGCTCACAAATTTAGTAAATAGTTCAATATTCATACTCTGCGTTGTTCATTTTGCCTATCCCACTAATTGAAGGCAGTCGATGAAATATTATTTTACAAAAATAATTTTATCGAGCCTTTACTTACTGTTAATAAGAGATTGAGTTATGAAAACATTTAACTTGGTAGTTGATCGTGGTATAGGAAGGGTTGAAAATCTTTTCCATCTGCCAAAAGTAGAAAGTAGAAATTATCAATTTTAAAGGGGGGTAGGTAATATTTTCCTGGATTCAGTCTTCTGACTATCTCATTGATGATGTTCTTTCTCTTCCATCTTATGAGTTTGCCGTTTGGTTTCTTTGTTTGTCTATATTTTTCTTGTGTACGTGTGCCCATAAGCTGAACATAAATGAAACTATGCCACCTAAGAGGCAAAACTGAAGGATTTTTTGTTTGTTTCTTTAATGATTTAATACATTTTTGCCCCTTGCTTGAACTTTTCAGGAATTTGATGGTATATTAGATAGCAGTTCTTTGGCAGTAACTTGCGCTTTCAATAAACGCGGAACACTATTGGCTGTTGGTTGCAATGATGGCCGCATAGTTATTTGGGATTTTTTAACTCGAGGAATAGCAAAAATAATCAGTTCGCACATACATCCAGTCTGCTCAATTCAGTAAGTGCTTTCTTCGAGTTGTTACACCAGCAAGTGTCACTTAAGTAATGGGGTCATTCCATTTTAAATCAACCAAAATTAATGAAATATGTTGCTGCCTAGTCATGGATTTTGGTAATATTTTGTGGGGTGATTGTAACTACTTTTAGTAGCTTAAAACGTATTTTTTCATATTTTTTTAGCTTACGGCCCCTGAGATATAGGCAACCGGAAATTCAAAAATTGCGATTTTAGGCTTATCTTTGAACGCGTGCCACAGCCTTAATTCTCAACGGAAAGATACGGTTGAGGTCTCATTTTGAAGCATTTTGTGTCCTCTTTTCATTGCTTTAGGTCGTTTTTCATTAATTGAAGGTTTAGCAGGTTGCATACCTATTTGAACTTTGGTGACCCTATTGCAATTTTTCCGATCTTTGATAATTTTTTTAAATAGGATAGCGTTGGTAGAAAAAATTCATACTTTCCAAGCTTTAAGTACACTACTAAGAGTACCTGCTCAAAAAAAATTGGATCTCCTGAGATATTTTTTCTAGTTGAAAAAATTGCTTAAAGTCGGCTGAAATTAAGAAAGACCCAACTTTGAGGTTAAAAAAGTCGATGTGGGGATTCATGAAAAAATCTTAAAAAATAACTAAAATCACCGCTTTTATGTCTACTTTCAATATCTGAAGTCGAAAGTTTGTGTATTTGATCGCTACAGTCGAATTTTTTTTTTTTCAAAATTGGTAAAAATACAATTTGCTCGAACACACGCGATTGAAGCGAATAGAAGAGCCAACTCTTTGAGGTTTAAAAATCTCGCAAAATCTCTGAAATGATCGCTTTTAAGTCCTTTTTCAACGCCTGAAGTCGAACATTTGATTACTGAAGCGCTTCAGTTGAAAAACAAGTTCGTAAAATCGGTAAAAACACAATTAGCACGGCCACAATCTGAGCTCAGTTCAGGGCATAGGGGCGTCGCGTGAAATTTTACCAATTTTACAAGCTTGTATTTCAACTGAAGCGCTTCAGTAATCAAATGTTCGACTTCAGGCGTTGAAAAAGGACTTAAAAGCGATCATTTCAGAGATTTTGCGAGATTTTTAAACCTCAAAGAGTTGGCTCTTCTATTCGCTTCAATCGCGTGTGTTCGAGCAAATTGTATTTTTACCAATTTTAAAAAAAAAAAAATTCGACTGTAGCGATCAAATACACAAACTTTCGACTTCAGATATTGAAAGTAGACATAAAAGCGGTGATTTTAGTTATTTTTTAAGATTTTTTCATGAATCCCCACATCGACTTTTTTAACCTCAAAGTTGGGTCTTTCTTAATTTCAGCCGACTTTAAGCAATTTTTTCAACTAGAAAAAATATCTCAGGAGATCCAATTTTTTTTGAGCAGGTACTCTTAGTAGTGTACTTAAAGCTTGGAAAGTATGAATTTTTTCTACCAACGCTATCCTATTTAAAAAAATTATCAAAGATCGGAAAAATTGCAATAGGGTCACCAAAGTTCAAATAGGTATGCAACCTGCTAAACCTTCAATTAATGAAAAACGACCTAAAGCAATGAAAAGAGGACACAAAATGCTTCAAAATGAGACCTCAACCGTATCTTTCCGTTGAGAATTAAGGCTGTGGCATGCGTTCAAAGATAAGCCTAAAATCGCAATTTTTGAATTGCCGGTTGTCTATATCTCAGGGGCCGTAAGCTAAAAAAATATGAAAAAATACGTTTTAAGCTACTAAAAGTAGTTACAATCACCCCTCAAAATATTACCAAAATCCATGACTAGGCAGCACAGGCTCTGGTTGATTTAAAATGGAATGACCCAATGTTATCATAAGAGTCATTAATCTAAGGTCAACGAGCCCTCAAGAGTTTGTGAATGAAGAGTCTCCAGCTCAGTAAAAAAAAAAAAAATCAGATTACAAAATTGTTTGCGGAAGACTGCAAACAAACATAGACTAAGGAGATTGGGGAATATACGATTTACACTTTTGTCCGTTTTCCCTCACATTTTAGACTTAAATGATGAAATGCAAGCTCTCCTTTTTCATTTACTTAAAGGTTCATTAAAATGAAGAATCTTCACCAAATAGATATTCTACAGAAGGTTTGATCTTGTTAATTTAGGTTCACTAAGAGCATCCTAGAATTTGTCTAACTAGTGCATTAGAGCATTTTATCTGAAACTGATAAACTTCTGCGGACGGATGAATTACCGAACGGTTTGGTGCAAAACAACCCTAACTGCCAAGCAACAAACAAAAAAATTCAACAAGATTTTGAGTTACGTTGTTAACTTCCATGGCTCTATCAATTTTAACAAAGCTAAAACTACATCTTGCCAAAATTTAAGCAAAAAGAGAAAAATATGAGTATATAATGTCATTGGAAAAAACTTTGGCAGAAAAATAGAGTTCCTCTTTGAGGTTAGTCTATCTCAGTTCATCAGACATCTCCTTCCGGTACAGCGGGTGATCTCTGGAAAGGAGCTCTGATGAAACTCATTGGGAATGAAGATTGCTTCGATAAATCACACTGGCAAAATCCGAAGCAAAATTGGGGAATACAGGAAAAACTTTATGCAGCACCCGGCACGGGCACAGTACTCCGGTGAATTCTAGGACACTCCCCTGTGGTTATAGTGTGGGAACCTCTGATTGTAGGTACTTACTGGTTTGCTAAATATCTGGTTTTTGCAATAACTAAAGCATTATAATTTTGATGCAAAAATAACATTAATAGTCATGTACCGTTAGTGTTTTTACAAATGGACGCAACTCAATTAAACATTACAAAACTCCCATCACAGTTTCTTTCTTCAGAGGTGAACCAACCAGCCAATCTTCATGCCAATTTTTGTGTGAGATTTTTAAATTGCACCCAAAATTTGGGGGAAAAATTAGGTTTACATTTTTGCTTTTACTTTAGAAATGAAGCCGTTGCAAGATTTTGAAATGTCGTTTTGAGTTACACTTCTTTGTCAAAACACTGACGATATTTATCAGCACTAGTGTAGAGGAAAAACAAAACAAATTTAACTATGCAAATTCCTCTGTTGACTTAAAAATTCAAAGAGAAATGTATGTAGGTACATATATCAGCTTGCTAGAATAAAAATTAGTCAAGTTAAGGAAGCAGTGAGTGTAAGTTTGTTCTTCTAGTGACCGATTTCCTAACTTGATCTGAAGTGAAACGGAAATTGTTTTTCAATATTTCTTTTTCATTTGTGTGGTGCTGTTCTACTGCTTGGAAGAATCCCTCATTTTCCGATTCTTTGAATGACTCTTGCAGGGGCGGACTGGGGTCAGAAAAGTTACTAGGAAAATTTCGGTGGGACGGACCTTCGACTTAAATCCCCAACGGGCGGTGTGGGGGACCCCCCACCAGAGGGGGGTTTGGCGAGAAAATTTTGACAATTTGGAGTCCTTAGGAAGCAATCTAAGGCTATTTTACTGTTAAAGTCAACCCTTTTTTTGGTAGAATAATGCCTCATTTTAGAGAAGTACTCTGTGGCCCGTACTTACAAGGGGAGGCTCAGAAGTCGCCGCCTCCGATTTTGAAAACAACTGCACGAAAATGTAGCTAAAGTAAAACTATTAGACCCGTGTTTCTCACTTTTTGCCAATGGGCCTTCCTAAAGCGTCAGGAATTTTTTGAAAGTTGCCGAAAGTCACGTAAAAAACCCGAGCGAACCACTGAGCGGAGAGCGTTCCGAATATAAGCGGTCGTTTCCTCCGCCCTCCTCAGTCATCGGCGTAGCGCAGTGGTCTACGGCGGCAGACTCCATGCGGAAGAGCGTGAGTTCGATTCCCGAATCAGTCCTGATTTTTTTTAACAGTGGTCCTGGTCCCCCCCCCCCCCCCCCACTTCAAGACAACGTGTACAATTGATTTTTTTCAATCAAATATGAAACATACATACAAATAACGCAAAAATTGAGGGTGGAGTTTAGGGGAATAGAAATGCCATTAATATTTTATAACATGAAAAACGGTTTGCTCTGTAAATGCAAAAAAAAAAATAAAATAAAATAACTATAATGATCAAAACATGAAAAAGAAAAAGAAAAAAATGGAGAAGACAGTAACAACAGCAACTCACCGACTTTAAGAGCAATTGTTAGGGTGAAACGAGTCATAAAAGGAGCAAGAACGAGTGCTGTAGAAGTCATTCCACCGAACTGTACTCCTTATTGTCAACCGCTCGACATATATTTTTTCCGCCAGGTAAAAAACCTCATCAAACGGATCCAAAATTGTGCGACACTATTTGAAAATGAGCGAGAAATTAGCTCTCGCGAAGATGCTATTCGGATCCACGCATTAATTCACCATCAATTGTCTGCACCATGTTTTAAGGAAATGATAAGGTATGCGTGGTTCACAGTCGGGTTAATTGACCAACGAAGCGAATTTTCTAACGTGAATCAAATTTGCTCTCCGTTAAATGTATTTTCAAAAAAGTGCGCGTTTTGTGAAAAAAAATCTTTTATTTCTTGTTCTCACTGTCGCAACTGCATCTGCTTCGCCTGCTTTTATGACTCGTTTCACCCTAACAATTGCTCTTAAAGTCGGTCAGTTGCTGTTGTTACTGTCTTCTCCATTTTTTTTCTTTTTCTTTTTCATGTTTTGATCATTATAGTTATTTTATTTTATTTTTTTTTGCATTTACAGAGCAAACCGTTTTTCATGTTATAAAATATTAATGGCATTTCTATTCCCCTAAACTCCACCCTCAATTTTTGCGTTATTTGTATGTATGTTTCATATTTGATTGAAAAAAATCAATTGTACACGTTGTCTTGAAGTCGGGGGGGGGGGAGGGGGACCAGGACCACTGTTAAAAAAAATCAGGATTGATTCGGGAATCGAACTCACACTCTTCCGCATGGAGTCTGCCGCCGTAGACCACTGCGCTACGCCGCACTGTGGGCCAGTTCAAAAACCTAGCATTTCAAAAATAATATCTCTGCAATATATGGACATTTTTTGATGAAAACATGTTCCCCCGGGTAATTTTCGGCGCTCTTTCCGATTTTAATGCTTAAAATTCCCGAAAATGACTTCTGATGGGATTTCTATAAACTATGACTATGGCAGCCATCGTGGATTTGGAAATTTGAAAAAACTGTTATAAAAAATGAATTCAGCGACCCAAAAAACCCCACTATGCCCAAGTTTGAATGATTTGCAGCCATAATTGGTGGAGGAACTAATTTTTGTGTAAAATCGAAAGTCGGCCAAATCCTATTTTTGGCTAGATTCGAAACTTTTGGCGACCAATACTCTTTAACGAAAAGGTTTCTAGTATTGCGGTTTGCACCATTCGGAAGCTTTTAAAATCAACTTTTTTCACGGAAGTTTTTGTTTTGATATCTATACAGCACATATTTCTCAAACTCAAAACATAGTCTTTTGGAAATTTCAAAAATAAGAAAGGGGCAAAAACTGGCTCAAATATTCTTTTAGCCAAAAGTTGTTAAACGTTAATCGAAAGATCTTTAAAAGACGCATCTTTTGGCTTAAAGTTGACGTCGATAGCTTTTTTCGTTTGAAAAAAATAGTGCATTGAAGGTTCGACTTTAACTACCTCCCCCCCCCCCCCCCCCTACAGTTGACAAAATTAAAAAAAAAACTGCATATAATCTGAAAGCTGACACTTAAATTTATCATTCCTGAAAGGTTCATCTATTTCTGAATTTGTGACACTCCTTTAGTCCCTGTGGTAGCTGGATGAACTCGTTTCAAAAAAATCGAAAAATGTCGGTATATGCCTTGAAATTAATTTTAGACACATTTTTGGGGTACAATGGACTTTTAACTTGACAGGAATTGATCAGTAGAATATTTTTGACCCATTGATGTTGAAATTTGAGTTATTTTAAGAGTGGCTACGAATTTTTGAAAGTGAGCCAGTATCGAACTTAGGCCTTCGATATATCGAATACGGGAAACGATATTGACTGCCGGTGTTTGACGGTCCTTCAGAGTTTGTGTTCTTTCCAACTACTAGAAAGCATATTGATCAGAGAGGTCGGATGGACCGAAAATGGCCCTTCATGGGACAGCTCTTTTGAAATGTTTACGCAATAGCAGATATTTTTTTAACGAAATCGTCAAGAGATCACCTTGGTAAAAAAATCATAACATAAATTGTACCATATTGTACCATTTTCTACTTTTACACAGTAATCTTGAGGGTATTAGGAATGGATTTTTTCAGTTATCAGAGTGACTTAAGTTGACTTTTTTTTTTCCGGCTCTCGAGAAAATTCCAAATTTACAAAAAAACAGCTTGAAAAACACCCTGTATAAAGTGGCCTAAAAAAGTGGTTAAAATTGAGTTTCAAAAAAACGCTTAAGCATAAATACTCGCCGTGATTATTCCGATTCATATCATGGCCCACAAAAAGCTTTCGCATGTGAGGAAGTGTTCAAAAATCACAATAAACATTGAACAATGTCGACAGAGCAACTGATCAAGTGCAGCGTCTTCTCAGTAACCCAACCTTTCGTCCGCGATGAGACCATCTTCCCGTCCATTCCTGACTTCAATCCACGAATATTCTGTGTCAATAGGTATCGTAGGACATGATTTCAGTGATAAAATTTCCATCGCGCATGGTTGCCAAATGGACTTTTGAAATGCTAAATTTCGCAACTGGCCCAGTGTGCGCCGATGACTGAGGAGGGCGGAGGAAACGACCGCTTATATTCGGAACGCTCTCCGCTCAGTGGTTCGCTCGGGTTTTTTACGTGAATTTCGGCAACTTTCAAAAAATTCCTGACGCTTTAGGAAGGCCCATTGGCAAAAAGTGAGAAACACGGGTCTAATAGTTTTACTTTAGCTACATTTTCGTGCAATTGTTTTCAAAATCGGAGGCGGCGACTTCTGAGCCTCCCCTTGTTAGTTGATCAGCCGCAACTGATTGAACTTTCACCAAAAGCGCTGAAAATGTTAATTTGTAAATAAGAGGTACTCTGTGCCCTCTGTGGCCTGCGCTCAGTTATCCAGAGCAACTGAGTGGTGACTATGGACCACAGAGGGACTCAAGTTTGCAAATTAACATTTTCAGCGCTTTTTGAGAAAAATCAAACTTGCTCACTCTCTATTCAGCCGTCGGGGCCGGGGCCGCCGCCCCGACCTTGAGGGACGAATAACAGGATATACTTATACTTATGTGCATTGCGTCCCAATTTCTGAGCGGAAACGGCCATAACTGCTTGAACTTTCCCTAAAAGCAATGAAAATTTCAAGTCGTGAAATAGAAATACTCTGACCTCATATTCGGTCCTCAGTGGCCAATGTTGTTAATTTTAAGCTCGACAGCCGCAGGTTTAATTTTTTTTTTTTTTACAAGTCGACCGGCCCTTAAGATCAACCGGCCCACCGGGAAAAGTCCCGGTAGTCCCGCCTGCCAGTCCGCCCCTGGACTCTTGTTTTTTGATCGTATAGTGTTAAAACTATTTGTGCCGCTGGATCTTGTTCCTGATTGTTGAGTCATTTCAAAACTCCAGTTTTATCAGACAAAATGAATCAAATGAAAAATTCATCTTGATTGGGAGTCCTGAGAGTCAAGCATCATATTAGCCGATTCTACTGAAACAAAGAGTCTTTCAAACTCTATGATTCTCTGTGCTCCCAAAACTGTTTGAGGTTGCTTGATTCAGCTTACATAGAATTTCTCGTAATTCCTTGCCAATTCTTGTCTTCAATTTAGTTCTTTTTTTTTCCAGTTGGTCTCGAGATGGTCATAAGATACTGAGTGCATCAACGGATAATAATGTCTGTATCTGGGATGTTCTCTCGGGAGAGTGTGAATTGAAATATCGCTTTCCATCTCCTATTTTAAAAGTATGCAAAAATTTCAAATCTTTAGTTTATTACCTGTATCTCTACAAAGTATGTTTTTATGATAAAACATCAAATATATCACATGCAATGAAAATTACCTAAGTGAGGAGTAACCAGTAGCCTATTTGCTTAAACTTAGTATTTAAAATTTAGTCGGAAGCATAGTCATTAGTCAGCATTAGTGAGAGCTCGTGCAATTTGGCAACTGTAGGTTTTATCCATTTAAATACTTGTAATACAATTGATTCTCCAGCGGGCTGATGTATGAAATCATTTGATAAGACCAGTAGACTGGATAAATTAAAGGTTGTTTGATTGTCATTGGTCCTTCTAGAGTGTTTATCCAAAAAGTAGAGCTCTGTAACCAAGTATCCCTCCGCTACATTTTAAAAGCTATCCCCTCGTTCTAAGCAGCCACTTGCTTATCAAATGAAGCGAAGGGATACTTGATCACAGAGCTCCACTTTTCGATAAACACTTTAGAGGGACGAATATAGCAGCCCTTTATTCATCCAGTCTGACAGAAATATCTAATGATTTAACAAATCAGCTTCCTCAATAATTGATTCAACCTACGTAGGTTTAAATGAAAAAATTTAATTGTTGCCAAATCGTATGGACCATCCCTTTGGTTATCGTCGCATATGATGTTGAGTAGCTTTTGCATTTTAATATTAAACTGAGGCTAAAAAAGAATTAACTAATTTTGCTGTGAAATTTGTGTTAATGTTTTGATTGATGAGTCTTCAACTTTCTAATGCAGAGTTCAAACACTTCTTAAATCTTGCTATCAAAAACTCCTGTCACTTAGAAAAACATGATTATCTCTTTGAAGTGTAATCACCTATAAGAGTGATCCAGCAATCCACATTTAGTGGACTTTTTACTGACAGTGGAAAATTCCATGGAAAATGCATCATAAATTTAACATTTAAGTGGTCAAAGCTGTTTTTAAACGTCTAACGGGATTTTGCCTTTGGCGGTTAAGGCCGATTATAAACATCATTCATGATTGCACGCGTATTAAGCATAGCGGATGTTAAAAAACGTCCACACAATTGGTATATGGGTTGCATAGGATTTGTAGTGTCCAAAAAATCCGCTGAAGCAAAGCACGTCACCCAAAAAAAAAAAAAAAAACCCCGACCGAAAAAATTGGCTGACCACTTAAGTGTTAAGCTAGCATGCTTCTTGGTCGTTGGTGAAAATCCCTGTCACTGTGAAATCACTCATAAGTGAATATGTTTGTGGCAACAAGATTCAATGCTTTTGGCAGTTTCTTTCTACTTTTTTCTATCTACTTTCGGATACCTACCAACTGCTTATCTCTGATCGCTAAATCAAAAATCATAATCTCCAATGTTGAAATTATTTTTTTTTGCCCTCAGGTGCAGTTTCATCCTCGAAATGATAAATTGTTTCTTGTTTGTCCGATGAGGCATGCTGCCGTTTTAGTCGATTCAGATGGAGATCATCAAATAGTTCCTCTTGATGAAGATGTAAGGATTGCATTTATTTGTCTATTGATACTATGCAATTTGTTTTCTTTTGTGCCGTAACTGGCTAGTCTTATGAGAAGCTTGGAATGTTAAGGATGAGGTTTGTCTTCATCTTCCTGAGCTCAAATACTCCAAATATCCTAATTTCAACTTTATTTCCAATAACTTTTTTTTTTTTTTTAAAAAAAAAAAAGTCTTACATTCAATGAGGTGTATACTTTCTTGGTCCTTACTGAACAAAAAAATTGAACAAAACTAATTGCATGACATATTTTCACAGCTTGTCAGGTAAAAAAAAAATTGGAAAATCTCATAAACTGAAACTTTTTCTGACATGCCTTAAATTTTGTCGCAAGTAAATTTTTTGATGTTCCTTATTACTTTTTTCCACAATTACAATGTATAGGCTTGAAAAAATTGACTTTAGAAGTATCCTAAGGATTTCCTGGCAGTAACATGTCTGATGTCTGACAAACTTCAGTGACTTTGGGGGTAACATCCTTAATTGTATTGACTATTGGACATCAATTTTAAAACTTGGTGAAAACGGTCCTCATATTCCAGAGAGAAAAGTCATGGAGCCAAAAAGGGGCATATAGTGGAAGGGAGGTAACCATTTTGTTGAAAAAAAAAATAGCTCTTAAATCTGTGAGATCCCCTTGAGAAGATTAAAGTGAAGAATCACTCTCATTCAAAGTGACGTATGATATTTCTAATGCTGGATGGAGGAACTAAAAAAATTCAATCAGAAAAGAACAGTTTTTTTTTTTTTTTTTTTTTTTTTTAATATTTGTGTGTGCATTGCACTCACTCAACCCTGCACCTATTCGCAATAGAAGCGAATATTTAACAGTATTCTATCTCTTAATTTAAATAATTTAACACAGTTGGCAACGCAGTTGCCAATTGCTTACTTCAATTTATGTTGAAAATTAACACGAAATAAATATACATTTTTACATTTTATCCCCTCAGAAAGCGACCTGAAGAGAATTCAAACGTTTTCCGACGTTTAAAGAAAAGAACAGTGAAAAAAATTTGCTAGCAAAAAAAACATGTTTTTTTTTAAAATTAAAATTCAAAAATTCATTAGTAGGTACTTCTGAAGCGGTTACAATGGACCTAAGTAGGCTTGAAATGGCGCCTCATGATTGCATTCTTTGCAAAATACCATTAAGGCTTGGAGTCCCTTTTCACAGAAAACTTGAAATCGTTTATTCTTTAAGGGGGTATCCTACCCTAAATTCGGGTCACCTTAGCAATTTTTGGGGATTTTGACTTTTTTGACTTTTCTTGTTCAGGAAATCCTCGTAAAGAACGTGATATTTTTGGTTTTTTTTTTGAAGGCTTAGAAATATTTTTAATTAATTTTTTAAAGTCATGCGCCAATAATTTACACATCTATGGTGAGCAAAAAATAAATGTTTGTTATTTTCTTTTTCCATTTTTAGAGCATGTTAATTTTCCCCTGTTTTGCCGCACAGGAAAGTTGGTATCTCAGTCCCTAATTGAGCTACAGACTTCATTTTTTTTTTTAAAATGTTCGAAATTGTATTATCTGTGATCTGTTGGAATCAGATTTTTAACCTACCCTCAATATTTTTTTCAAATTAAAGTTTAAAGTAAAAAGTAAGCTAAAAAAAATAGATGCCATTGAAAAATTCTTACCCGGGCAACTAAGCATTGAAAAAAAAAATCTGTCTCCAACAGATCACAGAGAATCTAATAGTGCATCATTTGAGCCAAAGAACAAGTCGATAGAGCAATTATATCAGGCTCTAGCAACTTTCCTGTAAACGACCTTTTTTTCTGCTTATTATTAGATTTCAGGGGCAGGTATACAACCACCACAACAAAAATTTCAGGGTTGCCTAATTTCAATGTGCTTATTCCATTGCCAAAATTTCAGAAATTTTGGAGTTTAACTGGTGAAAAAAAATTTTTGGGTAGGATACCCCCTTAACCTCATGCTATGCGTGCTTTTGTTGCAGTACATAAATATTTATTTCATCTGCCATTTTTACTTTCAAAAAAGCGCATGCAACATGCACTTCAATTCTTGTAAATTGTAATCTCATGTTTGTCTCACCTCTCACAACATTTTTCTTAAATGAAGACTATATGGAAAGAATATGATAAGTCATTTGCTATGCTGTTCTAATTTTGCTACTTTTCAACTGTTTTAAGGAAATGAGGTGGAAGTATTTCCCATGGTTTTTCGTTTTTAAAATTTCTGGCACTGTCATCATATTTCACTATAAACTTCTGATTTTGTGCAGTTTTACTGTGTGTGTGAAAGGGGGGGGGGGTTATACATAATAATGAAGAAATAGTTGCAATATTACTTTAAAATGGCAAGTGACTTAACATGTTCTTTCTGTGTAGTCTTCAAATATGATTTTGTGTTCTCGACTATCTGCTTTTGAATTTACAGTCTGATCTAACCATTGTGGCTTCTTTCGATCGACGTGGACAGTGTGTGTATACTGGTAACGCTCGTGGAAAAATTTTAGTTTTATCTTGTCCGCAGTTAGAATTAAAAGCCTCCTTTAGAGTTACTGCCAGCACAAGTGCTGTCAAAAGCATTGAGTTTGCACGTCGTGGCGAGTAAGTTATCTCAAGTCAACTACATGCATGAATATGAATTCTTGTTTTTATTGACTTAATTGTCTTGGATTCAAATAAGCTGATATTTACAAGAGTGACTTAAGTTTATTGTTTTCAAAATTGAACTAAGATTTAGATTCACTGGATTTTTTTTACAAAATGCGTTATTTGGTAAAAATTTGAATTTATGATGCAGCTGGGATTATTCATGAACAGCAATATTTATGCAAGTGAGATACCCCTAGTTCTTGACCTTCTTGTGAAAGACAAATTCAAAATCATAATTTGGGACTCAGACTCATACTTCTCTTGCATGAAATAGCTTGAATAATTCAATTGAGCTCATCTTACATTTTTATTTGATTGAAGACCACCAATCGTGGGAAATGTTCATACTTCATAGCCTGATATTATGGGCTGTATTTTTAGGTGCCATTGCATAGTGCAAGCACCTTATGCTATCGTTGCTGTAAGTATGCATGTAATGATATCGATGTTGTTTTCTTTCAAGTGCCAAAATCTTAGTTTGAATGTTCTCAGAATTTGCTTATAACTTCACTTCATGAGAAACATTTGACAACTTGAAACCCAGCAGATTTATGTGTAGCAGGTAATTTACGTACTCAGGCATTTTACAAGCGGCTTGTAAAATGCCTTGGGGAATAGCATGTCACGCAATTTATGGACACAAAGAAGAAAGACTTGGCGCACTTTGACCTTACATAACAATCATATCCAGGTTTACTTTTGCTCATTTTAAAGTTAATTAGCTGATGATTCTAGCGATTTGTGCTGATTAGGTTCTCTTTGACTGGTTCTCTTACCAATATGTTTATAAGCAAAGAAATACAAGTGTTTCAAAACAGTGCATTTAAAACAACATTGTGAAAGAACCATTCAAGAACACCTAATCCGTAAATGTCATAAAATATTTTTGGCTCAGTAACTTTTGAGCGTGCAGAGGAAAATTTTGATGATGTCACTTTTTGAGGCACAAACATATAAAATCTCATTTTTTGTGACTACCAAATGAGCAGCATGTCATTTGCCTTGGCAATTTACAACCTTTTTATAAAATGCCGAAGCAAGTAAATCGCCTACGACTTATGCAAAGATTACATCTTGATCAATTTTATTTCTTGCAGCTGTTTCCTAGTCAACTCTGGTGATAGAATCATTCGAGTCTACAATAGTAAAGAAGTTTTAGCCTGTGGCAAGGATGGTGAGCCTGAGTTTATTCAAAAGTTACAAGATCTCGTCAACAAGTAAGTGTTTTCCCTCTGTTATGAAACTAATGAAAAATTCATCCTTCCGGGACTAACAACTCTTCAAGATTATATCTTCATTCAGCATGCGGTTTAAATTGTCTTAAAATATTTCCAGATCTCTATGTGAGGTACAAAAATTATTTTAACTCGACAAAAATAATAATTGATAGTCATGTAACTTGCAGTTGTTAAGGAATGGGTTAGAATAAACTGAAGGAGGTCTCATGTAACCCTGTACTCTTGTACACGCGACTCAGCATATTAAAAGTTTCCTCACTTCAAAAGATCAGGCTTTGTGCCTTTTATATAGCATTGTAATTAATCTTAGGCAAAATATACTGTGCTTTTAGGCATTTTAAATTGAAAACAGAAAAAATCCAAAATCCAAAAACATTGGCTCTGGTATAATTTTTTATGGAATTTTTCAGCGGAAACTAATCTGAATAAAACTGGTTTAGAATCAAAGCTATAATATTGGAAGGGATTTTTGCAGCAAGTTTGGTGAAAGGTGCAAGTGCGAGTGAGACTCTATCTATCTGCCTCACTCGCAATTATCTAGTCCTATGGAAGTTTTCTTATTTCCAATATCCTGGCTTTATTTTTGAGTGGTTCAGCTTGAAAATTTTAGGGAATCTTTCTGGAGTATGCTTGCAAGTGCCAGGAATCCTTAAGTTTGCGCTTTTTGTGTTTATTCATAAATTTTGGCAAAAAAATTGTTGGTGTTGTGAAAAGTGTAACGTAGTGCCAATATTTGGAACAAATGGACTCTAGAATCATCTTAAAACTACGACTGGTACTCTGCCTCTACTGATGGGTGTCAATGTGATTATTTAATTATTTTTTGACTCTTCAAATTATTTTCTCAGGACAACTTGGAAAAAGTGCTGCTTTTCTGGTGATGGAGAGTATGTCTGTGCAGGTTCTGCGCGACAACACGCTCTATACATTTGGGAAAAAGCCACGGGTAATTTAGTGAAGATTCTTCATGGAACAAAAGGAGAACTTTTACTTGATGTTGTTGTAAGTATCGAACCTTTTCGAATTTCTGTACAAATCAAAGTTAGGCCTTGAATAATTAAAATCCAATTTGTTCATTGTAGATTTCTTGTGAAATAATGTGGTGTTGTGATTTATTTACTTAAACCTGTCCTGGCAGAGCAGCATAAGAGTAAAGTGTATGGCCCTCTTTGAAAATTACAGTAATTACTTTTTTCACAAATGGAATCGTAGAATTATTCTATGTTAAAGTTTTTGAGGTACCTCTTAGATTCCCTCGGTTATTTTTCAGTACGACTCAATATTATTTCTTAAAGTTATCAAATAAGTTTGATTTACAAAGCCTAAGTGTAAGATTGATATTTCAAGTTGGAGAGTAAAACTCATTGAATACCTTGTCCATTTATTTCATTTTTATTTTCAAACTTAGTGCTATAAAAAGTCTACATGAACCCCAGCCACGCCAGTGTCAGACATTATTTAAAGAAATTTTAAGTCACAAATGAAACTTTATTTATTCTTGTTATTCTGTACTCTATTGGATTAACAAGGATACCTGAGAGATAGCTCACTTTCCAAACCTGCCGATAAACAAAGTTTCAACATAATTTTAACAGAGACTCAATTCACTATCCAGTCCAATTACCCTTGTTTTATAACAAGTTGAGTCTAGGCACAAGATATTTGTTCTTTGAATAGTGAGTACCAAAACATTGTTATTCAAACTTTAAGCCCAGCACGAAAAAGAGTCACTTCTGATTTTATAAAGGTGGTCAGTTCCCGTACAGAATTTATTGGGTCCTTTTGTATTTTTCTCAGACTCCTGTGCTCTGCATTTGTTTCAACAATATCATATCAGCAGTTTATAAGTTAACAGGGAAAAAGAGCAGCTTCGAATGACTCTCTAAGGAATAGTACGAGGGTTGTCCGTAAATTAAGGTCTCCAAAGCTGTTTCACATAGAAAAAATCATTTTATTGAAAAAACAAGTACAGATTCTGAAAGCTTGAACTCTCAGCTTTAATTCTACATAGTTGCCATTACAATCAAAATATTTTTCATGTCTCTCAGAAAGCTTTTTCAAATTCGCGTCATACCCCTCTCCCGCCAACTCGCATAGTGAGGAATTGACTGCTTCTTCCGGCTCCTCAAGACCCCCAAGAGTTGTTTCAAGTTGGGGAACTAATGATAGTTGCTTGGGGCCAAATCTGGACTATATGGAAAGTGGTCGATGGTTTCCTACCCGAATTTGGCGACGCGAACTGTCGTGACGAGGAGAACATGAGTTGAAATCGGGCATTGTCTTGGTGTAAACGGACTCATTTGGTCAGCCAACCTCTCCTTTTGTTCTGTATGGCCTGGCGCAGTTTTGTAGGTGTCTTGCAGTACCTTTCCTCGTTGATTTTCGTACCTTTTTCAAGGCAGTCGACCAGCAAAATGCCTTTTTTGTCCAAGAATACAGGCCACAGGGCCATACAGAACAAAAGGAGAGGTTGACTGACCAAAGCAGTCCGTTTACACCATGACAACGCCCGATTTCAACTCACGTCCTCCTCATCACGACAGTTCGCATCGCCAAATTCGGGTAGGAAACCATCGACCACCTTCCATATAGTCCAGATTTGCCCCCAAGCAACTATCATTAATTCCCCAACTTGAAACAACACTTGGGGGTCTTGAGAAGCTGGAAGAAGCAGTCAATTCCTCACTATGCGAGTTGGCGGGAGAGGGGTATGACGCGAATTTGAAAAAGCTTTCTGAGAGACATGAAAAATATTTTGATTGTAATGGCAACTATGTAGAAAAAAAGCTAGGAGTTCAAGCTTTCAGAATCTGTACTTGCTTTTTCAATCAAATAATTTTTTCTATGTGAAACAGCTTTGGAGACCTTAATTTACGGACAACCCTCGTAAATATTGTTTCTGCCCTTGAAAAAGTTGCAAAACATGATTACACATGTTAGACTGAATAATTATGTATTCAAGAAAGGCTGTATTATTGACTGTAAATTCCACAACCTTTCAGTGGCATCCTGTACGCCCGATCATCGCGAGCATATCTAGTGGTATTGTTTCTGTATGGGCTCAAAATCAAGTTGAGAATTGGTCAGCATTTGCTCCAGACTTTAAGGAATTGGATGAGAATGTAGAATACGAGGAACGTGAATCAGAATTTGACGTTAGTGATGAAGATAAGTCTGTGACAGAGGGTCCGGAAAAACATAATGAAGACCTTGAGGTAAATCATTTTTTTAGATTGCACATCAATCTCCTAGAGACCAAAATACAGACAAATCCTCTCAAAGAAATTTAACACCAAATCATTTTCGTGTTAATAATCAAGCATTAGAGCATCAAATCTATTAAGTTGGTTTCATCAGTGCTGACTGCTGACCCGTGGGCTATTGTTTAGTTTCACAATAAACCGATAGTCAAGACTGTCAATGAGTGACGATATTGATCTAGAATTGCAAGACTTGACTGTTGCTATGGTGACCATTGTTAAATGGTTTGTTCTTAACAGCTGGGATGAGTAGCTTTTATATAGCTATAGCTAACGGGAAGCTTAACTATGGTTACCGTAGCAACGGTCAAATCTTACCATGCTCGACCAATAGCTCCACAAATAGACTGTCTTAACTATCAGTTTAACGTAAAAGAACGATTAATCAAAATAATAAATTCTCAATACTTTAATTAATTTAATTCTCAGTCATCCTTTTCAATGCCTGATCTTGGGAATTTAAATTCAAACCAATTTGAAGGGGATTTCAGTTCCTTCCTGTGGTGCTTGTGCTATTTGGCAATAGTGTTTTTCCCCTTTTAAATAAACGTATTGTAAAACAATTGATTCTCCAGAAGGCTGTTAGCCTCCTCAAGAATTGATTGTTTTACCAAAGTTTGACCGTAAAAATTGTATGGTTGTCAAATTGCACAAGCCGGCATCGATGTCTGCTCAAAATACTTTCCATTGTTCAATCTTTTATTGTTTACTACGGTTTCTATCCGCCTGGGATGTACAATGTACATAATACCCCTCCTTTTCCTCTCAAAGAATGTTTCATTGATTTTGTAAAATCCTGCTAGAAACTCAGCAACTTGAATAAATAATGTTCTTTATGAAAAATCACTTTGTTGTTTATTTCCTTTTTTTTTCTCTTTTCAAAGGTTGATGTTACCACTGTTGAACCTGTGGCCTTGTTGTGCAGCTCAGACGAGGAGACTGCGGATGAAAATAATGTTCTCATGTTTTTACCAATTGCACCAGAAGTAGAGGATCCGGAAGAAACACCCTCCATTGTACCGCAACCTCCTGCGGCCAGTAATCCATCACCACCGAAGAGAGCGAAATTCCGTTCCTTTGATATTCAATTGCAAGGAGCTGTAGTGGATGGTAAATCTACTTATTTTCTATCAGTATAGCTTACTTAGACATCATTTTTAGATCACTAGTACTGACTTCTTTGTAATTTGTTATAACATTGAAAAAAAATTACTCCGACTGTGGTACTTGTACAGTGGCACCTATTCATAATGGAATCTCACGGGACTGAGAATTTTTTTCCGTTAAAAGCAAGTTTCCCACGACAATTTAAAGGATTTTTTTTTATGAGATTTACCGGACGGAAGAAGAAAACCGTGAAAACTTAAAATTGAATGGGCAAATAGGCCAATAGCCTCTTACCTTTATTAGAAACTCTATTTCAGACACCTGCTTGTTCATTATTTTTTTTTTCTCTCTATATAGTGCAACTGCCTACTATTTTTCTTTTTGTTATTATTGCATATTGAATTAAAATGATTAAACTTGAAAAATGTTAAAACTTAAAAATAGGAATCACTTGAAAAATGTATCAAGGTGCAGTTTCCTTTGCATGATTACCAGTTACACTGTTTTTTCCCCTGTTTTTGCATATTTTTCTTTTTTAAATTTGCCAAAAAACCTACCTGTTTCTGTGGTGAACAGGTTAGTTTACATTAATTTACCACAGTAAATCCACCAAAAAAAATCCATCAAACCAGGAAATAGTTCCATGAAGATCAGTTTTCTGCTTTGAACAGGTTCTTTCATGAACTAGTGCCTTCTCTATACAGGGTGTCTGGAAAGTCCCGGAACGGCCTCATAACTTTTGAACGGCTGCAGATAAAAAAACCAAACTTGAGGGATGTTTATAACTTAATGGGAACTACTTTTTGGCGTATCCAAAAATTCCGGGGGGCGCCCGTAAAGGGGGGTTTCGCCCTCCAACTCAAAATTTTCAAATGGCAACCACCCCCCCCCACCCCCCCCCCAACTTGTGATACCTTGTTTGAAAGAACATAAAATTCTAAGACTTTCAGCGCAAACTGCAGGTCAATATCGTTTTTAGTTTTCGATGTATCGAAGGTCAAAGTTTGAGTTGGACCCATTTTCAAAAAATCATTACTACTTTTTGAAAAGTCGGAATTTAAAAAACTAGGAGTCCAAAATACTCTAAAAAGCAAGTTTTTTTCAAAAAAAAATTACGGCTTGGACACAA
This sequence comes from Trialeurodes vaporariorum, assembly GCA_011764245.1. NCBI lineage: Eukaryota > Metazoa > Arthropoda > Insecta > Hemiptera > Aleyrodidae > Trialeurodes > Trialeurodes vaporariorum. Next base: position 61,812,842 of record VMOF01000002.1, read on the forward strand.
CTGTAGTCAAAAGTAGTCTTTAGAGTCCCCAAAAGTTTTTAACATTTTGGCCGCTCTGGGGTGGATATCTCAAAACTTCCGTGTGAAGACTCCTACCGAGTGATACATGGATGAAAAAGGCATAAAAAACTGAGCATTTTGGCACGAATCGGAGGTTGATATCGTTTTTTGCATTCAAGATATCGATGGTTAAAGTTCGATATCTCAAATGCAAAAAACGATATCGACCCCCGATTCGCGCCAAAATGCTCAGTTCTTTATGCCTTTTTCATCCATGTATCACTCGGTAGGAGTCTTTACACGGAAGTTTTGAGATATCCACCCCAGAGGGGCCAAAATGTTAAAAACTTTTGGGGGCTCTAAAGACTACTTTTGACTACAGTTGTGTCCAAGCCGTAATTTTTTTTTGAAAAAAACTTGCTTTTTAGAGTATTTTGGACTCCTAGTTTTTTAAATTCCGACTTTTCAAAAAGTAGTAATGATTTTTTGAAAATGGGTCCAACTCAAACTTTGACCTTCGATACATCGAAAACTAAAAACGATATTGACCTGCAGTTTGCGCTGAAAGTCTTAGAATTTTATGTTCTTTCAAACAAGGTATCACAAGATGAGGGGGGGTTGCCATTTGAAAATTTTGAGTTGGGGGGCAAAACCTCCCTTTACGGGCGCCCCCTGGAATTTTGGGTACGCCAAAGAAATTTCCCATTGAGTTATAAACATCCCCCAAGTTTGGTTATTTTATCTGCAGCGGTTCAAAAGTTATGAAGCCGTTCCGGGACTTTCCAGACACCCTGTATACTTATTGTAGGCGCCATTTTATTTCTGAAGTCTTGACAGCTGAATAATTGGAAAGTTCGGCTGCGTTTCTCAGACAGTAATAATGATTGGGGCAATTTTTTTGGTACATTATGCGAGTGGATTATGGTCAGTTTTTAATATCAGAAAATTATTGAAGAGAATCATTTCAATAGAAGGTGAAATCAGGACCATCAGATGGAATCATGGACTTGTTTACTATCCAGACCTGAGAGCTAGATTGTTGTGCGCAAAGTGTCTAATAATTTCTCTATGGAATAAGTGGCAATTTGAGGCTCTTTAAATTCTAAAATTGAATGCTATCTTTATCTTTCTACCCTTTACACCAATTTTGATTCACATTTAAATTTTTTTTTTTTTTTTTTTCAGAACCTCATCCTCTACTAAGCAACCGGGGTATAGAAAAGCAGACATCCGGAGGAAAGAAAGGTCTCAGTAAAAGGTTTTCAAAGTGAGCTTAACAACACCAATGAAATTTGTATCTCTTCAAACACTTGTGTACCTGAATGACTGAGATTGCTGTTTCTGTTTCAGGGATCAGTGTAACGTCAAGACTGAACCCTTTAAAGATACTGGCCTTGATGGTTGTACATTGTAGATCTAATTAAATATGATGAAAGGAACTGTTCTCATTGATAAGGCTGCCAGACTAGCTCGCAGATTCTGGAAATGTTTGCTGTGTCAGTAGGACTCTTGCTAACTTTTGCCACAAACCATTGAATAGTCAATTTGTGAGTAAAATCCAGCTTTAATTACGATGAGCACTTTAAAAAATTACGATTTTCACTCACAGACACAAAATGAGGTTAAAGTTTAAAGCGTAACTGCGGAGCTACGCAGGTATCATGAGAGAATCTTATGTAATTTGAGGCTTTTCTCTACATATGTGTTTCAATAGAGATAGTGACAAATTAGACAGGAATTCTCCATGACAGCTGCATAGCTCCGCCTTTAAGACCAATGATGGCAGAGGTATGTGGGTATCATAGAAGGTTCTTATCCAATTTTTCTCTCGCTCTCTAAAGAAACTCGTAGAGGAAAGTCTCAAACTAGATAGGAATCTCCATAGTACCTGCGTAGCTCTGCCATTACGCCTTAAACTTTAGAGTCATTTTGTGAGTCTGTGAGTGAATTTTGTAATTTTTTAATGTGTTCATTGTAATTTATGCTGATTTCCTATGCCAGAATGAACTATTCACTCGCACATAGAGCAGGACTATTTTGAGTATCGGGTTCTGACAAGTAGCGGTGCCTGCTTTCAAACCAAATCAAAGCGCATCGGTGAGCGGTTGATTAGGAACAAGTCGAGCCTCTGCGCAAACCAACCGCTCACCGATGCGTTTTGATTTCGGTAGCACACACCGCCACTTGTCAGAACCCGATACTCAAAATGGTCCTGCTCTAGCAAAAAATAGCAAGAACCCCTCTGTGCGTAGAAATTGTGTGGCTGTACTATATTCAGAGACTGTAGTATGATGCTCAGAAATCTAAATAAGTAATAAGTGAAGCGCTTCCCAATAAAATAGCTGGTAGCCTTTACTTTGATTTTTTAGGTTTGAGAAGCTGAAAATAATGATTGTTTGGGCTGCTAGGATTTTAATTTGGCAGAGCTTGTTTTTTCTATTATGAAGGCAGGGTCAGGTTTTAATTTGTGGCATTTTTCAGTAATACATTCCTTTGAACACAATAATATAATTTGTGATTTTCAAAGTACTTCAAATGTTGAGTTTGCAAGGTTTAGTGCTAATTTCTAATAACCTGAATGCTACTGTTCAATTAATGTCAAATTACAGACCAAACTAACTGTAACTTACTTAAACCTACACAATAATGTCCATAACATAAAAACTTATTAACTAACTTTTTCTTAAGTAACTTATCATTAAGAAAAGGTAAAGTTAGATACTAGATTATCATCTGAAGAAAGTCTCTGCAAAATATCTCATCTATTATGTTAAAAATAAGGCTGAAAGTACCAAAAACGAAATATCGCATTCAGATTCTTGTATCTAAATGCGTTGTTCCATTTTTGATACTTTCAGCCTTATTTTTAACATTATAGACGAGATATTTTACAGATACATTCTTTATATGTGACCCAATCTGTGAAAAGGGACCTTATCTTCCGGATTCTGAAAACTAAGCTATTAGGACCACTGCATAGAGGACATTCAGACGAGCATTTTGACACAAAGTTGACCCCAAAAGCTCAAAAATTGACCGAGTTATGGCAGCTGACAGAAAAGGGACCTTAACTTCACCGTGTTAAATTGCATAAGGAAGTTAAGGCCCCTTTTCTGAATTTTGACATGCTCTCAAACAAGTACCCGTAGCGCGTTCTGTGGTCCCTAAAATGAACTAATTCTCATTGCTAGTTACTTTTAGTCCGTCAAAACAGCGTTTTCGAATATTTTGACTTTTTTCACTTAAAATCGCTCTCCTGAAAAATTTTGTTCCGGAAGATAAGGTCCCTTTTCACAGATTGGGTCACATATGATTATTTATCCCTGACAAAGTTTTTTGAAAGATAAATTATTTTTGGCCCATAATTTGACATTAATTGAAGAGTAGTGCTCTAATGGCAGAAATCAGCTCTGAAGCTGAAGACTCATCTTAATTTACTGTGTTCCAAAAGTAGAACTGCTTGAATTTTGCCAAAGATTATAGGTCCACCCTGCTTTTATGTCAGAAATGAGTTTTATAGCTGGTTAGACTGTAAGTGCTTTATCATAAGATTGTATTTTAAGATTGATCAACCATTACTCTTAAGTTTTAATGTATCACAAGGTGCTTGTTTTTTGAATATTTTTTTATAGGAAACAAGACAAAAAATCAAATAAAGAATAAAGAAAAAAGAGAAACCTATTGATTTTCATTTTTTGTCCTTTCTGCTTGCTTTCTGCAAGATTAGGATCCATTCTCTCCATCCTTCGATAAGTTGTAGAAGTTGATCAGTAATCACGTAATTTTTCTTTAAAAATATTTCGGTGATTCCCGCCCTTAGCAAAGTTGAGTCATAAAATTAATATCTAGGATGATTGATGCAATTTTTTACAGTTTTACTAACAGTTTAGCTTATTTTTACCCAGGGCCGTAGCTACACCTCTGAGGGCCCCGGGGCAAGATACATTTCAGGGGCCCTGGGACCCCCCTTAAATTGGGGAAGGTGACTGGGGATGTGGAGGAGCCCCCTCTAAAAGAAGGTCTGGGGTCCTTCGTCAGAAAATTTTGCAAATTTAATCACTCACAGGTGCAGTTTGGGGCACTTTTTGGACACAAATGAAGAATAAATATCAAACTTGTTTATACTGCTAGTTGAGGGGAAATTTAGGCTACCCGCATAAAGCTCCAATTTCTTTTCTATCAATTGCTAAGTAAAAAAACATCGGCTCAAATACCTTAAGGTGTTCAAACACCAATTTTAAAGGGAACTAAACAGACGAGATTAAATGGCAATGTCAGAATACTAATATGTAGATCTGTTTAGCTACTCGCCGGAGTTGGAATTGCATCACCCGATTCTGAAGGGGCTTTTTTCGTCGTTGCATCCGGCATTAAGTTGCTGCGCGTACGCCTTGCGCGGAGTTTGTCAGTTCGTCTCCTCGTAGCATGCGAAGAGTGGAGGTGCATCACCCAATTTTGAAGGCGATTTTTCTTCATTGCCATGGAAAAAAAAAGTGTATGTTTGTATGTTGCCAGCAAGCACGAAATAGATCTTTGAAATATTGTGCCGGTCATTTTCGATGATGTGAAGATTCGCAGAAAAACATGAATTAGATCGTGGCAAAAACCCACAAAAACCGGAAGCAAAGGAAAACGATCTTGTTCTTTTGAGAATCCGAAAGTCGTGTACTCCCTGGAGCATTTTGCCGAGCCGAATGGTGCATCGCACGAGCATTCGCCCGAATGCGCGTCAGTGGGGACGTTCGTCGGGTAGTATATAATGCAGTGTCTCACCTGATTCTGAAAGGAAACTAAACCATGTACCCCCCCCCCCCCAATCCATTAATATACAGGGTGTTTCTAAAACTTATGTCATCCTTTCTACCACGTATTTTTGAGGTCAAAATAAGACTTTTTTCCCCTATAAGCATGTGTCTGAAAATGCCCCCCTTTTGACCTGCCAAAGCTGCCCCCAAAGTTTTAAAAAAATTGTTGGTTTTTTTGGTACATCGACCATAATTATAAACCAAATGTCATGAAAATTGGTGTCTCGGGGTACTTTTACGTGTAGAATCCATTAATGACCTCGAGAAATTCAGAAATGAGGTCTGACTGTATTTTTCAGGCAAACTTATACCTTCAACGACACAAATTTTATGCAACGGATTGGAAATTGGAAAAATAAAAACTGAAATCAGATGGGAAAAACTCTTGAAAAGATATTTGGTCATCTTTGTTTTGGTCGATACGAAGCGTATTAAGCGAGATAATCGCTGCACAAGGAGGAAAAGTCGGCGCTTTTACCATGAAGAGCGACAGTAAGTATGCAACCCGCCACTCCGCTGCTACTTCGGCCCGCACGCTATAGTAAAAGCGCTGACTTTTCCACCTTGTGCAGCGATTATCTCGCTTAATACGCGTCGTATCGACCAAAACAAAGATGACCAAATATCTTTTTAAGAGTTTTTCCCATCTGATTTCAGTTTTTATTTTTCCAATTTCCAATCCGTTGCATAAAATTTGTGTCGTTGAATGTATAAGTTTGCCTGAAAAATACAGTCAGACCTCATTTCTGAATTTCTCGAGGTCATTAATGGATTCTACACGTAAAAGTACCCCGAGACACCAATTTTCATGACATTTGGTTTATAATTATGGTCGATGTACCAAAAAAACCAACAATTTTTTTAAAACTTTGGGGGACTGTAGCTCAAAAGGGGGGCATTTTCGGACACATGTTTCGGGGAAAAAGTCTTATTTTGACCTCAAAAATACGTGGTAGAAAGGATGACATAAGTTTTAGAAACACCCTGTATGTATGACTCCACTGCAGGGGCTTGAGCTGAACCGAACCGGACCATGAAACGAAAACCGCTCCGAACAGCGATTTTTCTGAACCCCGAACCGAACCGCGAACCGAACCTGGGATCGTCTTTAAAATTCCAGTTCGAACCGGTTCATGAAAAATGAAAGGCGGTTCAGAAGATTTTAATGATTTCATTGCTTTAGAATAAATTGGTAGATTGCAGATTCGGAGAATACATCTAGAAAGATAAATTTGCAATCAATCAAATTTTTGTTCATGCTTTTTCCCGCCTCCAAATGCTAAAATTATGAGACATCCGGCGGCAATTTAATCATTTAAAGAATCATTAAAAGATTTGAAAGCAAAAAATCTAATTAAAAACAATTTGTTTTTCTAATTTTAATGCTTTAGTTTTTACTTACTTCTTTTTTTGTCGTGGAGTCCACGGTCAAACGTGCCGATCTAAACCATACTTCGAAGATAAAACTTTATTATGCCTTGACCTTCTGCCTTTTTATCGCAGGATTCAGACTGCCTGTTTTATTTTACTTGTTTTGGTTTGGGACCAAATAATGTTACGCCCTCACGCGGTCCCGCATTCAGATGATCGGTGAGCACTTACGGGAATTCAAACTTACACACAACCACACTCAAGTTCGCACCATCCAACTTTTTTGGGGGATCGTCAAGCCGCAACACTATTTGGTCCCTGATCTCACGAAAGTTTGACACCTACTTTCCATTGGTCGAACTCTGAGAGGTTTCGGGAAGAGTATAATTAAATCAGATATCGTCGTGGGTTGGAAAGTAGTTAATATTCGAAAGCGCCTGTTTCGTTTTAATGTATTTTTAAAAATGAAGGCGCATCCATGAAAGTATAAGACTAATCCGTCGAATTGCTGAAAGTTTCGAGAAGAGTATTTGAATCGGATAGCGTCGTGAGTTAACTATTCGTACGCGCCTGTACTGTTTTAGTCTACCTTAAACAAATGAAGGCGCGCCCATAAAAGTAAGACACGATTTTCCGATTAAACTGCAGGATCTTCCAGGTAGGAGTATTTTAATCGGATACCTGGAGCTATACAAGCAAGGAAAATTTTCCTTGGAAAGGCGAATGACTTTCCATCTCATTTTTCCTTGAGCCAAAAGTCATGAAAAAAAAGTCGCGGAAAAAGAGTCATGGAAAATTTCTATCAGGGAAAGCAGAATTTTGTTCCTAAAAAGCTTATTTCTCCTCGTCCCCTCTACCACCTTTCATCCCACCCTCTTCTCTCCTCCTGCTACTCTCGTTTTCTGTTTTCATGCCCATGATTTCTTTCTGAAGCGCGTTGATGATATAGTGTCAATGACTTGTTAGAAACGTTGTATAAAAACAAATACTTTTCATCCAATGGCATGGAGTTTACTTTTTCCTAAAAAAGGTTGTTCTAATGCGTCATGCAAAGTTTTAACTCAGATCAACCGCGCGTGACCCCGTAAATAGACGGGAAAACATAGGAAAAAATGCAGGCAAGGGGGAGGGTAGTGTAAAAACGACGACACCTAAATCAACGCCAAAGGTTACGAAAAAAATAAAATGAGAAGGGAAACGGGATCAAACTTCTCAGAACACTTTGACTGGTCGTGTAACAAAGTTACTCCTCCAGTTTAACTTTTATCAAATTTGAAGTCAAAAACTCAGATTTGATATGGGGTCAGCCTCCATTCGCCTGCTTTGTAAACTGTTAGTGGTTTTTCTCATGGTTTTTTTGTTGGATTTTCTTGGGACCGTTGAAGCACCACTGCCAACGCCGCAGGGGTCACCTAAATCGGGAAGCCCGCAGGGGTCACCTAGACGGCAAATCGGGACCAAGTCGCCTTCACGCAATGGCCAGCAGCGAACTAATAGTCGTCCACACCTTGAAAGACAGACGACTTTTACTTTCCCTCAATCCACTAGCAGAGCGGACCTCCAGAGAGTAAGTTTAAAAATAAGTTTGCACCTACTTTGGTGAAATGAATTTCAATAATAATATTAAATATGTTCACATCATAACTTTAGAAAACTAATTTCATGTTGGAAATTTTGTTTAATCACTTGGTCATCAAGAAATAAACCCAGTCATAAAGGGACGCGACAATCACGAATGGAAATCAACCCCAATCAATTAATGCAGGTCTTTTGCAAACCTTTGATACAACATTATGGAGGGTCGATTATGATGTAAAATCACTTGAAAATAACGTTAATTGAGAGCATCAAAAAGTTCGAAAATCCACTTACAAACTCAATAAATACATTCAACAAAATTGCAAGATGGCGGTCGAATGAGCGCCCCCCCCGCGACAACGGGAGATTCCCATCTAATTAGGTACTTACAGCTTTTCACTTTGACGAACCATCATTATTATTATTCATAATACCAAACACGTTAAAATTATTAGCACTAATTGATGCACCTTAAAATTGTATCATTTTGGAAGGAAACTCGACACAATTGTTTCTCTTATTTGGGGGGGGGGGGGTTGTCCCCTTAAACCTGCTCACTACTACTATGTGGTGTACCCTAGACCTCCCATTGAGGTTCAAACATTTTGCGCCCTACCCCTCGGCAACTTTTCTTCGGGCGCCTATGGGTTAGACCCAACAACACCTAGAAAATTTTACAAAATATTATTCAAAATTATGGAGGCTTAAGTTTGAGCCGAGCTCTTTGTAGGTAAAAGGTGCCAATAAAGCGCATATTCACTGACCGCATGCGGCCGATATCATTGAAAACTGCAGCCGGTCTCGCCGCCTCGTGTCATGTCATAACAAATAGATGGCTAAAATTATGAGTAAAAACAGAGGAAAAGGGGGTGATGGACTGATGGAGGCGACATAATAACTTGGATAAGTGAGAGTCAACCTGGGGAAATTGGGTTTTGGGGAAAAGTTTATCTTCTAACTTAAAATAGCATCAAATTCTAAGCATTTTTGGCGCAAACTGCAGGTTGATATAGTTTTTCGTGTTCGAGATATATCAAAAGTCATTGTTCGATTTTGACCCATTTTCAAAAATTCTTAACTCTCACTAGAAAAGTCGGAATATAAAACTCTATTTTCTTTAAGTACTCTACAACACCAGTAATTTTCAGAAAAAAATACAGCTGTCCAAGAAACCTGATTTTTAGGCCCTAAAATTTTCTGAAAATTTTCGAAAATTTTGAATCAGCAATTTTCTTGTAAAACGGTCCGAATCAACAAATTTGGCTTGAAACCTGTTGGCTGAGCCCAAATGCGCCACGTGTACAGCGCTTTAAAGCTCAAAAAAGTCTCAAAATCACCATAAAAATGACCAAACTCAGTATTGAGTATAGGGCTAAATTAGGAATAGGGTAACACCATTCTTTCAGGTTTCAATGGGAGTTTGGAGACTTTTGAGCCCTATGCATCGCTTATTTGGACTCATCAAACAGGTTTCAAGCCAAAATTGTTGATCCGGACCGTTTTACAGGAAAATCGCTTATTCAAAATTTTCGAAAATTTTGAAAAACATTTTAGGGCCTAAAAATCAGGTTTCTTGGACATTAGTATTTTTTTCTGAAAAGCACTTGTGTTGTAGAGTACTTGAATCTAACAGTTTTTTTAAATTCCAACTTTTCTAGCGGGAGTTATGAATTTTTAAAAATGGGTCAAAATCGAACTTTGACTTTCGATATCTCGAACACGAAAAACGATATCGACCTGCGGTTTGCACCAAAATGCTTAGAATTTTATGCTTTTTTAAAGTTATGAAATAAAAATTGGGGGTCTCAATTTAAGAAATGTGATTCAGGGGGAACGGAGACCCCCGTATCCGCCCTCCCTCCGGGGGAGGGGCAGAACTTGGAAACCCACCTAAAAGATGTTCCCCTCAAAATAATGGAACCCGTGTTTCAGCGTTTTTCGAAATTCGAACCCAAACTCGAGTTTTTCGGAGCTGCTCCTTTTTTTTACACCCTGTATATTGTCTCTGGTTGACCCCAAATTTTTCATTTTTGATGTATTAAAAACCCCCGACCCTTTAAAGGTACCAAAACATGCCAATATATACGGAAAGGAGGAACGATTTCCGACTTACTCGTATTGTTTTCAACTTTCAATATTTCTTCCCATCAACTTTCTTCTCTACAAATACGGAACATTTTAATGAAAATTGACGATATTTTGGTGGAAAGATTTTAAATGATACACTCATAATGAAGAATATATGGAGCCTTAAAGTGATTAGTTGAAATGTCAGCTTTTTATCTAGAGAAACCTGGCCTGGGGGTGAAAAATCGCCCCCACCCTGTCTTTAAACTCACAAGGTGTCAAGTAACTTTGTTATTTGATTAATTAGTTGGAAATCTGGGCATGAGTAAAGTTTCCTGAATATGTTTATTATTGTTACCATGAAAAAGACCTGTCAATGTAAAATCGCTGCTTTTGTCGACAAACATTAAAAACAAAAAACGAGGAAACTCGTCGCAATTTGTACTTAATATTTATTTTACTTCTCAATTTATTTTTAGATTCAACTACTGCAAGATAATGGACTAAACGATCCTTGTGCTTCTTCTGAATTCTCGCAAAAGGATAAAGTGAAAAACTGCAAAGCGTGGTTTAAGGCTTTGACATCATTAACCAAAGCGGCGCGTCCTGACGGTCTTTGTCAAAAAATCAGAAATCCTCATTGCTATGATGAATCATGTCATGTAGTTCCGTTCATTGATGGAGCTTGGAAGGCAACAAACCTTGATCGAATCCCAATAAACGTTTGCATCAGACCTCTCAAGGTTATTCAAGCGCCACCAGAAAAAAGCACCGGAAATAATCGAAAGGGATGAACTCATAACAATTAGTGCAGCAATGGTAGATTTGTGGATCCAGGGTGAGCATGAATCCGTGCATAGTATAGCGTAGCTTGCAATTTGGCAACGTTGTATTGTGTCCATTTAAACCCTTGAAAAAGATCGAACTATTGGGTGTTCGGTGAACACCTTCGCTCTCGACCTTTTACATGCGTTTAAATGGACATAATGCAACGTTGCCAAATTGCACGCTACGCCACTGAATCCGTGTCATGGCCGGATCCACCAATTTGACAACCATGTATTCTTCCCATAAGAACACATGGGATAGAATCAATTCGCGAGGGGACCACGGTCCTTTTACTAATTGGTTGTTTCTCACACATTAAAATGGGTAGAATGCACAGTTGCCAGATTAGGTACTATGAATCCGCCTTTTATCCGCGTATTTTATCCGTTCATTAAAATTAGTTCTAATCAGTTTATTTTTAAATGATTCGATGACAGTTAATGGAGTTCTTGAGATATTTTTCTGTAGGCAAATGGACTGCCAATTCCGATGTTTTACACTGCATAAATAACGATGAAACCATTAAAAAATTGTAAAACTCGCTTCTCCTGTAGAGAAATAAAGTTAGCTCAAAGTTCAGATAGACCGCATCCGGCGCACCTGTTGTATATCAACACTGTAGCAATCCAAAAAGGTTAATCAACAATCCAAAAAGGTAAATCAACAATCCGATTTGTTGAGTTAAAAATCTGGATTGTTGATTCAACAAATCGGATTGTAAATTCAACGAAATGGTTATTAAATCAACAAATGAGTTTGTATTCACAATTTTTAACAATTGACTGTTAAATTACCTATTTTTTTTTTCTCCGTGCATGTATGTTATGTATCGTTATTAATTTCGCACCCTCAAACAAAAGAACAGTAGGTATGTATTACAATGGAGTTACAGTGTCATCGTCTTTCTAGCTTATTATACGCAACCAGAGGCGGATCCAGAAAATTTTTCTGGGGGAGGGCACGCCTGTGAAATTTTGAAATTTGGAGCGTTGGTGGAAGCAATGGGTCTGTTGCAAACTTTTGCTACAACGATAAAGAGTGTTTCATCGCATGTAAAATCGCCCGAAAAGTCCATTTGGTGGCATCAGAAAGTCGTGAAATGCAATAATAAACTCACAAGAGACGTTTAATGAAATCCAAGATGGCGGTAAAATATCGAGCAATCTGTATGCATGCACCTTTAACATCCAAGGATTGCCAATGTTGAAAACCTCACAGCTTCAGAGGTTATGTGTTTATTTACGTTGTGAGTGGGTGTGATGGATAATGTGAGGTTGGCTATCCTTGGATGTTCGTGGTGCATGCATATACAGGTTGCCTGGTGCTCGATACTTTTTTTTCATTAAACGTCTCTTGTGAGTGTATTATCGCATTTCATGACTTTCTGATGCCACCAATAAACTTTTCACACGATTTTACATGAGATTGTACACTCTATAGCGCAGTAGCGAAATTTTGCAACAGACCCATTTCGGGCTATTTTCTATAGAAAAAAGGCAAAATTTGAGGCTTCTGGGGAGGGCACGTGCCGTCGCGTCGTGCCCCCGTGGATCCGCCACTGTACGCAACATAGAGTTTCTTGATTGTTATACCACCGCACTTGACGCGCTCTGTGGTCTGCGAGATCGAAAAAAGAGCATAAAAAATCATCAATTTAGGCTATTCAATCTTAATTTAAAACTTTCTGGTAACATTTGTATAGGTTTACGTATTACTTATATTATACAAGCTTTTGAATTTTTGCCGCTTTTTGACGATCTCAGACCCAGTGCACCGGTCCACCGTGTTGTTCCTCGCGACGATTTTTTTAAGGATCGACCTCCAAATAAAGAGGTTGATCCAGCATCCATAGCTCGCATAAGAAATGGGCTATCGTCAAAAAAAATAAAATCATAATTTCAGGATCGATAGAGCTCGTCGAGACGCGTTCAAAAATGTCCAGTTTTTTAAATTTTGGTCAGTTGAAAAGGGCCGGGGGAAGGGGCCTCAAGGTTAAATTTTCAAAGTCCCATAACTTTTGCCCACATTATTATTTTGACCTGTACTTTACGCCAAACGATTCCTCTTTCAAAGAGATTTCGATTTATATGTATGAAAGTCCAATTAAAAAATGTTAAACCAATTTTTTTCAATTTTTTCCATTTTTGTAACAAAAAAAAATGTGGTTTTTTGAGTCTAAAAAATACGCGCAACGCACGGAGGAGAATTGATTACAAAGATTACAGTTGGAATTGTAGCAATCGGAGCTCTGACAGCCGAAACAGCTCTCATAAAGAGCTTCCATTGCAATAATTCAAACAGAAAGCATCCATCGGAATCAATTTCCGTGATAGCGAGAACACATGAACCTAGGTTTTAAACGATAGATTAAAGGTCTATCAATTTATTTTTTTATTTTATTTTTTCTTCTTCTCAATGTTTTTTTTTCCCAAGAAAACCCCAAAATGCGATTATAACTGCATCCAGCTCTGAGTCCTTGCTGATGGTCACAATAAAAAACCTAGCTGAGTAAAATTTAATAAATTAAGAAAGGCTCCAAGGAAAACTCATCCATCGCCAAAAGCGGATTCCTTGTACAAAGAGGAGAGTAAGGAGTCAACTCCCCTCCTCGACACATGAAATTCTGATGATTTCAATTTTTCGGAGATGTATAAGAAAATTGTGTTATTTTAGCTCCGCAATGAAGATCATCACTTATCCCTCATCTGTTTCACTCTCCTCTCTAGTCTCCAGTAAATCCATTATACATCCCCATCATCGGCGTATGTTTCAGTTTAATAGTTTTTGCAAACATGGGTTATAATTAATTTAATAAATTTTCCGTGATCGCACGGTTTGTAATGTAATGGATTTTCCGAGATTGTACGGTTTATAATGTAATTAATTTTCCGTGATTGTAAAGTTTTATAATTTAATTAATTTTCCGTGATTGTACGCTTTAAATGTAAAATTGTGAATAAATGAATCATGCACCTTCTGTTTGGGTGTTCTCTCTTTTCTTCGAATTGAGTGCCTTACATAATACTTAGTTTTTAAAGTACTTAGAGGCAGAGGTAGGTAAATACTCAAGGATGCCAGCCAATCAGAGACTGACTTTTTGGTGTCACTTTGCCGTACTTTCCTGCCATCTCGCATGGCAGGGATGGGATCCTCGTTTACTCTTTGTTTACAAACAGAATTTTCTTTCTGCGGTCTAACCTAGTTTTACTTCGCTTCCATTATTTTTAGCCAGCCCCAAGGTACCTATATTTAACAGGTATGCTCGACTTGCTTCCCGCGTCATCTTCAGTGGCGCGAAAATTAAAAAGCATAATTCAAGATGGCTGACAATAGAAGAAAACACACCAACTCACTCGGGCGACTTCGAGTATAGAAGGTTTTAGAAATGGCGGCAGCTGGTGATGAGCGTTCCAAGCAAAGACAGTTCGTCTCTCTCGCTCTCACGTAACCCCCATGGACTGCCATCTCACTCTAATTTCAAAAATCGTATATAGAGACATCTTTCGTGAAATTTTTTGGCTGAAATGAATTCCTCGAGGCATTTTAACGAGATTTTGATACTATTAGGTATGTCGTAAAACAAGACCCTGAATACGAATTTCGAAACTAGAAAGAGATGGGTATACATGGGGGTCACGTGAGAGTGAGTGAGATAGTTTTGAACGCTACGCGAGTTTTATCACAACCGATTGCGACCGATGCGATGGTTGCATTGTTGTGGTTGTTGACTAACGGTTGACTTCGCATTAAAACCGTCCATAGACCTGTTTAGTAATGACGTCACGATCAAAATTGGTTCCAAACATATGCTCTATCTCGCTCATTCTCGTGGATTTACCCATAAGAAATCAGATCCAAATTTTCGAACGCAAATTCATGCTAGTTCGCCACTAGTTTTCTCAAATTTGAATGCACCATTAGATTCCACGTATCTTAAAGTATCTTTTCACTCTAACAGAATTCCTGAAAGATCACAAGCGAATTTACAATCACAGTTATACCGAAAGATGTTCTATGTTTTGTCCTTGTCTTACTCACGGTCTCTTATAGGAGTATCACCGCCATGACACTTAATCATATCCTAACCTCTCTTCGTATCGAAGCTTGTTCGAGGTAAAACACATGGTGTGATGGTGCCGATGAGCCTATATCCTAGAATTTTGTGCCCATAAGAAACTGTGAGTGTGACAAAGACAAAACATATTACTTTCTTCGATATAACTGTGATTGTACATTAATGCGCGATGCTTCAAAAAATTTGTTGTTGCGTGCTCATATTTTATGGCACTTGGAATCCAATGGTGTAGTAAAATCTGAGGGAACTTGTTGTTTACTAGCACAAATTTGTTTTTGAAAATTTGGATCGTGTTTCTTATGGGAAAACCCACGAGAGCGAGTGAGATGGAGCATTTGTTTGGAACCAATTTTTTTCGTGACGTCACACTAAACAGGTCAATTGCCGACCTACTCACCCGAGTGAGTCGGAGTGTTTTCCTCTTTTGTTGGCCATCTTGAATTCGGCTTTTTGATTTTCGCGCCTCTGAAGATGAAGCGCGGGAAGTGAGTCGAGCAAACCTGTTAAATATAGGTACTACTTTGAGCCAGCCCGTCTTCTATAGCTCATTGCTGTAGCAGTGCAGCTTGGCGAGGCGTGCAATGTGGCAACGTTACTTTTTTCCCCTTTAAACACATTAGAAAGGTCAAAACATCTGGTCATCGACGATGATCGAAGCATTCGATTCTTTCAGTACGTTTAAATGGAGAAAGCACATCGTTGTCAAATTTCACGCCTCGCTACTGCTTATACGTTTCCCGATTAAATCACTGAGGCGACACACCAAGTAATTAATTATTCCACTTTACTCAATTCAACCAACGAAGTATTTCGTTTTTTGTTTTGTATTGTTTTTTTTTTTTTTTTTTTTTGTTTGGTTCTTTGTCTTCAAATGCGCCAAAACGCAAATTCAAAAGGAAAAAGCTCCTTTGAACCGCAACGTGTGGCAGGCAGGCAAGAACAAAAGAGCGATTGAGGGCTTTAAAAATGGGGGAAAATGTAGACATTTGAAATCAGTCTCGAAAAAATGAATTTCACTTGGAAACTTGAACTCTTTTTGACACATTTTGTCGCAAAAGTGAGTGACTAATGCATTTGCAGTGCCAGCACTCATCTTATTTATTGAAGGTATGATTTTGTGAAAGTTAAACTCAGCACGAACTTTGACCGCAGGGTCTGCTTGACCTTCAGAGTCAAATCATGTACGATTGACATGTTTGCGGTTCCCGCGAAACTATAGTTTGTGCGTACTTTTAGATGGTAAGGAAAAAGGGTGACAAAAAAGAAATATCTATGGGGGGGGGGGGGGGTTGCCCTTCGTCCCTGAGTGGTTGGGAAATGGAGACACCTGCGGAAAAAACTGGTATATTTCAATGTTTTTTGGAATTCGTACCCGTACTCAAGTTATTCGGCGTTGCTCCCCCTAATGGCATGCCGTGGGGGGGGGGGGGGGCATGTGGGCACCCCTTGCCCCGGGCGGCACTCTCCGGGGGCGGCAAAATCAGGGTGAACAACCCAAAAAAACAAAAACAAGAACAAAAAAAAAAAAAAAACAAAACAAAAAAAAAGTTGTCTTTCAAAATGAATTTCAGAGGGCGGCAAAATCAGTGTGTATCAAGCAAAAAGAAAGAAAAAAAAAAAAGGTCATAAAATAAATAATTTTCTTCGCGGAGGGCGGCAAGATTGCATTCTTGCCCCTCCTCTCTGGAAACCATGGCACGCCCTTGGCTCCCCCCCCCCCCCCAGCGTCCCATATAAATAACTTTAACATGTGAATTAACTTCATGCTTTAAACTTTGAGAAAGGAATGTAGTGTTTTTCCCTCCCTATAATGTTGAATCCAAATTGTAGGCGACGAATGATCCTCACTCCAGTTTAGGAAACTGTCTCTCAACCTATACAGGGTGTTTTTTTTATCTCCCCCCCCTGGTTTTTTTTCTTGCTAATTGAGATAAAATGTTGCGGTTTGGACTATTCTTCATCATTTTGGCTGAATTTTCTTTTTTTGGGGCAAACCCCCCCCCCCCCAGCCCCCCTAAGGGGGCCCCCAGGGGGGCTATCTCAAAAATTTCAAATGGCAACCCCTATCTTGTGATACATCGTTCGAAAGGGCATAAAATTCTAAGACTTCTGGCGCAAACCGGAAGTTGATATCGTTTTTCGTTTTCGATATATCGAATTTCAAAAATCGATTTGGACCCATTTTCAAAAAATCATTACTCCACTTTGGAAAGTCGGAATTAAAAAAACTATGGGTCCAAAATACTCTAAAAAGCAAGTAATTTTCAGATAACGAAATGGTTTTGACATAAAATTAGTCCAAATTTGATTTTAGAGCCCCAAATTTTTTTTAAAAATTTTGCCCCTAAAAGGGGCTATCTTGAAAATTCCCTTCCACGACCCTTATTAAATGATACGTCGATCAAAAGAACACAAAAAACTGAACATTTTGGCGCAATCCGGATATCGATATCGTTTTTCGTATTCGAGATATCGAATATTAAAAGTTCAATTTTCGCCTATCTTCAAAATTCGATATCTCGAATACGGAAAAACGATATCGATATCCGGATTGCGCCAAAATGTTCAGTTTTTTGTGTTCTTTTGATCGACGTATCATTTAATAAGGGTCGTGGAAGGGAATTTTCAAGATAGCCCCTTTCAGGGGCAAAATTTTTAAAAAAAATTTGGGGCTCTAAAATCAAATTTGGACTAATTTTATGTCAAAACCATTTCGTTATCTGAAAATTACTTGCTTTTTAGAGTATTTTGGACCCATAGTTTTTTTAATTCCGACTTTCCAAAGTGGAGTAATGATTTTTTGAAAATGGGTCCAAATCGATTTTTGAAATTCGATATATCGAAAACGAAAAACGATATCAACTTCCGGTTTGCGCCAGAAGTCTTAGAATTTTATGCCCTTTCGAACGATGTATCACAAGATAGGGGTTGCCATTTGAAATTTTTGAGATAGCCCCCCTGGGGGCCCCCTTAGGGGGGCTGGGGGGGGGTTTGACCCCAAAAAAAGAAAATTCAGCCAAAATGATGAAGAATAGTCCAAACCGCAACATTTTATCTCAATTAGCAAGAAAAAAAACCAGGGGGGGGGAGATAAAAAAAAACACCCTGTATAGAGTCGTTACGGTGACACAAGTATAAGTAATTATTTGCACCCAAGTTGTAAGGAATTTTCAATTAAAATTTTTGGCACTTTGCTGTGTCACACAAGGAGAGTAAAATGTTGAGAAAATGAGCGATAAGTACTTAATTTAGACTCTTATTTTGTTTTCCCGTTTATGGAATGGATGTGATGGTTTATGGCCATCTCTATTTCTATCCCTCATTTTTGCATGGCATTCTCATTCTATATTGCCAGCTAAAATAGACCCCAAATTTGCGCCCTAAATTCCACTCTGACCCCTATCCCTCTCTCAATGCGGAGAAATGGTGAAACAAGTGTAGTCAAATGAGCGTTTTGTACCTATATTCTTTATTTCTCTATTTTAATTTAGAGAAAATTAGGCAAGGCAGTGCCAGACGTGCCTGCTTTGGTTGCTGGTACCGCATG
Organism: Trialeurodes vaporariorum; assembly: GCA_011764245.1. NCBI lineage: Eukaryota > Metazoa > Arthropoda > Insecta > Hemiptera > Aleyrodidae > Trialeurodes > Trialeurodes vaporariorum. Next base: position 61,831,113 of record VMOF01000002.1, read on the forward strand.
TCACTGAGTAACTTTAATAATAGTGCTAACCTTGAAATTTTTCCAAACTCTAATTCTTGTGAGACGATTTTTTTTTTTTTTTTTTTTTTTTTTTTTTTTTTTTTTGGACGGTGATGGGTGTTGAAAAGTTTACATTAAAAATATCAGACAAAAAAGTTATTTTTCACAGCATGACGCACTTTGAATACATACCTACGTGTAACGAGACGTCCCGACAATTTTTGAAGGGAGTCTGTAGATATGTTCCGAGAAAACATGATGGGCACGAAAAATTGTGTGGATTGCGAACAAATTCCACATCCACATTATTCCAAATTATTTTTTTTTTACACGCAAAGTTGTCACATCTAAATTCTAAAGAATGTTCATCTTGCTCTACGTTGATTTGAATGGATGTGCAAGCAGCCGTTTTCAGAGGCACATATTTGGAATCGCTGCACACTACCGGTGCGATACTCCAAAGTCGTGGTGAGTTGAGGAGCACAAAGAACTTGCAAGCTTTATGCGCTATCTCGACCCAGCGACCGAAAGTGTGAAAAAAAGAAAATAAAAAGCTCGTAACTTTCTTTTTTCGTGACTTCGCCTCTTGCTTGTAGAATATATATTCGTGTATTCAAGCTCATTGCATTCACGGAAAAAAAACTACGGTGAAAATAACCATACAAATACCTGATTTTGGCACCTGCTAGATGTTATGCTAATGTTAACCAGAAGTATACTATGTTTTGACTAGGTACTAGGTGATGTTACCTGATTGTATGTCGAATTTACTCAAAGTATCGGTAAATGTACCATACTTCTGATCAAGTTTACCATAACATCTAGCAGGTGCCAAAATCAGGTATCCGTATATGGTTATTTTCACTAATCTTTTTTTCCGTATTGGTATTAAACACAGTGAACTAGTAGATTACAGTAAAAAAAAGTCGCGTTTGCAATTATGTTTACTGTTTTAGAAGCAATTTTTAGAGTATAGATTCCAAAAAACAAAATCAGGCCGCAAAGTCAGCTGACATCTATCTGATTCAAATCAGGTGACCAGAGGCGGATTTACATCTCTTTAGGCCCTACGCAACTTTGAATTCGAGGGCCTCATAAGAAAAAGGGTAGGATGCCTGGGGGTCTGAGGGAATTCACCGGAAAGAAGAGTGGTTTGGGGGTTCTCCCCCCATTTTTTTTTTAAAGAAGGCATTGAAATACAGTTTAAACCCCCCCCCCCTTCCCAGCAAAGTTATAATTATTTCATCTTTTTGCCTTTTTCTATTCTCTTTTTCTCTCTTTTTCTCTCTTTTTCTGTCTTTCCCTCTCTTTTCCTCTCTTTTTCTCCCTCTTTCTCTCTACCTCTCTCTCTCTTTCTCTCTCTCTCTCTCTCTCTCTCTCTCTCTCTCTCTCTCTCTCTCTCTCTCCTTTTCTCTTTTTTTCTCTCCTCCTCTCTCTTTTTCTCACTTTTTCAATATTCCCCCCTCTGTTTTTCTGTTTTTCTTCTTCGCTTCATCCCTTCGTGAAGTGAGGCCCCCTTAATTCTGAGGCCTTACGCAGTTGCGCATTTTGCGTAATGGTAAATCCGCCCCTGCAGGTGACAATCATTTGAGTGAGTATTGTTTGGGCGATTCCTAAAAATCGGTATTTTTGGGCGATTTTAAAATTTTTTTGCGTCTTTTTAAATTGTAATTTTAATTAGGTTCTTTATTTTTTTCATCCCAACTGTTTATAGCTCCTCCTCTTCCACATAAACAGTTCAGAAATTGACTTTCCTGTTGCTGGTCTTGAATCTATACGAGAGGATTTTAGTATAGGTTTAGGTTTCGGTGCACTCATCGTTGTTTTTGCATAATTTTACATTACGTATGAACTTCATGCTCAAATTAGCTGAGGCTAAAGTTTGGAACAGACTCATTGAGGCTCATGAAACATCATGATCCTCCTTCACTTGAAATCAGCAGAGAAAAGTTTGTGCAGCTGCTGATAAGGAACAAGCGATCGGTTTATTTTATGGACGCTTCGAGTACCTACATGGCGCAATCGTCGGAATACTTTTGGACATTCGTCAAATTTTAATCGTCGAAAAGAAAGAAAGTCATTCCTCGAAATGCAACTGCGGTACCTTGCCTGACCTTACTTCATTTGACCTACCCTCCGTCTCTACCTTAACTCATTTTCCATCAGATTATCAAAGTCAATGTTTGCTAGTTCAAATTAAGTGGGTTCTGAACTCCTTGACAACCACGAAGCTATAACTTGGTCTTTCAGTGGCGAGGCGTGCGATTTGGCAACGTTCCTTTTTACAATTTAAACACATTAGAAAGGTCGAAATGCCTGGTCATCGCCGATGACTGAAGCGTTCGACCTTTTCGGTGAATTTAAATAGAGAAAATATATTGTCGCCAAATTTCACGCCACGCGGCTCGCCGCTGTGGTCTAATAGTAGGTAGATAAATATTCGTACTCCGCGGTGTTCATTTTGCCTATATTGGTTATTGAAGGCACTGGACGAAACGTTATTTTTCAAACGTCAACAATCCGGATTAGCTTTTACTGTCAATGAGAGATCGTGCTACGAAGAATAATAACTCGGGCGTGGTATTGAAATGTTAAATATTCCAACGCCGCGTTGCTAATTTTGCATACTGAGTTGATTGAAGGCGCTCCAGGAAACATACTTTGTCAACTGGGAAAAAGGGGGTGCAATTATTGTGAATTTAGATGAGAAACTGTCAACCAACTGATATTGGTGAGGCATATCTAGTGTTAGAAAAGAATGTGACTTTCGGGCGTGGTGTTGACTTGAAATTGTCAACTTAACTAACCTAATGGACACAAAAATATTATCTAATGAGGTAGAAAATCTAGCTAAACGACTATAAACAGACAAACAATCCCAAATTTATACCTAAAATTAGGTTCAGAGGGGAGCCGCCTCTATTATGCCTCGCTAACCCCATACGAACCTCATTTTTTAGCGAAAAACCTGGTTCATTTGCCCACATAGTGGATTACACCTGTATGTTACTGACAAAGTAATTAATTCGTAAAATTAATATTCAACGAATATTGAAGACCATATCAAAGAATGTGATAAACATAGATCTGCTTCAAATTTCGCCAGTTTAACTATTGTCGTTTCGACAATGGGGTTCTTGCTAACTTTTGCTACTTGAGATTGAATAGTTAATGGTTATTAGAGTAAAAACCAGCGATAATGTTGATGAGCACATTAAAAAATCACAAATTTCAATCATAGACTCACAAAACGCTTTAAAGTCCAAAGCAAAATGGCTGAGAGACTCCTAACTAATTTAAAGCTTTCCCTTCTATAGTGAGTGAGAGAGAGAGAGAGAGAGAGAGAGAGAGAGAGAGAGAGAGAGAGAGAGAGAGAGAGAGAGGAGGGGGGGAGAGAGAGAGAGGGAGAGAGGGAGAGAGAGAGAGAGACAGTTTTATTTAATGCTCAATTCGCACATATTCACAGAAAACAAAAACAATCTTAATTTTAATTAAACAGAATAAGTTAAAGGAACAAAAAAAGAATAAGATAAAATTAAATTAACAAAGAAAAGGGGGGAAACAGTGCGGATTGAGCAAGGAGGCAGCAGAGAGAGAGAAAGAGAGAGAGAGAGAGAGAGAGAGAGAGAGAGAGAGAGAGAGAGAGAGAGAGAGAGCTCATAGAGAAATCTCCTACAGGATACCTATCAATGTCTGCCATCTTTGCTCTAAATGGCGGAGCTACGCAGATGCCATGGGGAATTACACTTCGTCACTCTCTCTGAAGAAACACATAGAGGAAAGCCTCGAATTATATAGGAATCTCCCATGGTACCAAAGTAGCTCCACCATTACGCCTTTAACTTTGAAGTAAATTTGAGAGTCTGCGAGTTTTCGTAATTTTTCAATGTGCTCACCGTAATTTTCGCTGGATTTCACTCAAGATTCGACTGTTGAATCGCTTAGAAAAAGTTAGCAAGAGCCCCATTTTGACAGTTTCAACGAATGCAGTTCCAACCATTGAGCTGATACCGCTTTGATTCCATTTAAGTGTTACCGCCGAAAGGCCTAAACATTTATAATGAAGACCATCTTATAGATTATAGGCGTGAAAGCTGACGAATTTTCTTACGCACTCATCACTCATTCATCTCATATATACTCATTCAGTGCGCCCACTCTGAGCCATAGGTCCAAACGCACAGCCGGAACTTATCGGAAGAACAAACATTTACATGACTTAACATCGTCCGTCTCGCAGCCCAGGCGAAGAACAATTAGTGCCCATTCGCTGTATCATCGGCTTGAATTAGGCGTCTTAGGCAACGCGTACAAATACTTCTTTCTTTCTTTAATTTTTTTTATTTTTATTTTTTATACCGTTAGGAATTAGTCAGTGAAGGAGCCACTCAGCCACCGCACCGCGCGAGGTTTGAGATTCAACGTCAACTCTCGAGTTTGGTCACGTGACAAATCCAGTCTCCCACCCGTGAAAGACTCAAGACTGGCGGCTCGGAAGACCAACGAACCAAACATCGGCAGCGGCCAACAAACCAGTAACCAGCTGGTCGCGCGCCTTGATGGTACTCGAAGACCATGCCCGAGTGCGTCGTAACTTTGAGGTTATCTTTCGCTTTGTGCTTATTTGTCCATGTCTTGAATTCCTGCTTTTCGCCAATGCCGTTCCGTATTCTTGTTCAACGAAAGTGACGTGCGAATAAATGATCTTCTTCTTCGGTGAAGATTTTTTACATTTCTGTTTTCTTGTGTATGTGTGTGTGTGAAGTGCGCTTTACGCGATGGTGAAGTTAAAAAATAGTGTGTTAGTGAGTTTGGATAGAATCAACTGTGGAACTCTTCTCTTCTGTTTGCTGTTTTTTTGTGGATATTTAACCAAACAAGGTAATCTTCATCTTCATTATTTAACTTAGTACTTAAGAGTAAATCCAAACTATAAAAAAACGACAAATTTGAAAAAAACAAAAAAACAAAAAAACAAAAAATATATAGACAATTGAATAAATAAATAGGTAATCAATTACTTTTTTTAAGAGCGACCTCAGTAAAAAATTAAGGACAACATTTTGTCAACAAGCAAAATGGAACAAGAAGTGGTGGAAAGTTGCAGTTAAGAATTCTTTAACTCTGTTCTCACTCGATTAAAGCCACGCGAAAAAGAGATAGTAGGTATGAGTTGTTGTTTAATGTCTAAGTAAGTAAGTACCATACGTAACAGGATGAGAGAGGGGTGTCCCCTAACGTGCACTGAAAAAAAATAAATATTTATCTGATTTTTAACGGTAAAAGTCAGGGCCCTCAAAATGGGGGTTTTTTAATTTAACTAAATGGAATGGTGAATCAACAAAACATTGCTGTTTAACTGACAAAATATCAACAAAATGTTTGTATAATTAACAGACTTTTTGTTGGGCTAACGAGCTATTTTGTCAATTAAACAGTAATGTTTTGTTGATTCACCATTCCGTTTTGAGAAAGTAACAAAAACGTTTTTAGGGCCCCGACTTTTACCATTAGAATTGTTAAATCAACAATTTTTTTACAGTATGTGTTCAAGTAGGCGAGTAGGAAGGCAAAGAAGGCGCTTCCTTCCGTATCTGCAGCTAAGAATTATCAGAATTGCATGCAGCCGTCGAGCCCGCTCTAAATCGAGCTCCCTGGATCTCATTTTTCTTGATGGTGTTCCATAGACCCTCCCGGGCGCAAACTAGGGGTCCAGCAAGTGGCGGATCCACGGGAGCCCCCCCCCCTCCCCCCCCTAGACTCAAATTTTGCCATTTTTCAACAGAAAATATCCCACAATTTCTTCCTGCAACGTTTCAAAGTTAAAAATTCATGGGAGTGCCTCGCCTCCCCTCCGACCTCAGAAAATTTTTCTGGATCTGTCACTGGGTCTAGCACCATTTAATTCACAGATACGAATCTGCTAAGCTACACATAGATACTGAGTAAACTTATCTGTGACCTTTTTGACACTTCGAAAATCAGAAACGCTGAGGACTGAAAATCTATAATTCATTAGAAAATATGTGATCGCGGATCATGGTTTTAAAATGGTACGACTCATCTGTTGGGAGCGATAATCTTATCATAACATTTTCAAAGTAAAAAATCCTGATTTTTGCTGAAATTATAGGTTTTTAGATGATTTTACCATACCTTTAATATTATTTTTCAAACGAACTAATTATGTCATCATTCGGTGAATAAAAGCGCTCAAGATTTTTTAACTATACTCAAAACCATTCACGTGTTCTATACTCTATCTCTATCGTCCCCTTGAAAAGAGCATATTTTTTACTTTACGCGGCATTCATTCAGAAATATAATCTGAGAGCTACTGAAAAATTTGAAAGCAACTCCTATAAAAACGATAAACCGCAATCAGCCGACGATTCAAACATCAAGGGGGCTCCTTCGAAAATTATTTTGATACCAGTGGCGGCTCGTGCGATTTGGCAACAGTGTTTTTATCCCATTTAAATACATGGAAAACAATCGAAACTCGAGGAGGCTGCCAGCCTCCGCTTGAATCGATTTTTTACCTAAGTTTAAGTGGGAAAAATGCATGGTTGCCAAATCTCACGGGCCGCTACTGTTTGATACCGATATGGTAAATTCTTTGCCCACTTCGTGCTTTTTGGTTGTTTGGCCTTGATGGGTGACGAAGCGAGTAGCGTAGGATTTTGTCCATTTGAACCCATGCAATGGGTGTAATTCACGAGTGTTCAAAGTGCACCCATGACTTCGATATTTTTTATGAGTTTAAATACGCAAAATGCAACGTGTTGCCAGATTGTATGCTTTGCCACTGGACTTGATTTGCGGCAGTTTTTGATGGAGGCTTTTATTCAACTGGCTGAGTTTAGGAGACCAAAGAAGCACCCTCATAGTGAACTCATCTCCATAATTTGACTGTTGTAACGCTATTGCTATAGGCGATTTAATGGCATTTTGAAATTCACCGAAGATTTCACCGGTTGAGAAAAGATTACAGAGTTTAGTTCAGTGTATGACTGTAATGCACGAAAATACTAGCGTATTTTATCTTTTCTCAACCGGTATAGAGACGTCAATAACGATGGTAAAATAACGATGGTATCACTAAAAATGTACGAAATCCACTCTTAATATCACAATATGCTTTTAAACATTTAAACGATCGATCTTGATGGCGGTGTTGGACACTAATAATGGGGGGTGCCTATTTAATAATATTCGTAACAAAACAAAAATCATAGCCAAAAATTTAAATAAGTAATGAAAACCTTTAGAGTTGGTCAGACTCTAACTAAAGTTTTTACACATACTTACATTTATCTTTTTTTTTGCTTTTTTTTTTATTCTTTTTTGGCTTTCTTATATCTCCAAACTTCAGAGTCTGACCAACTCTAAAAGGTTTTCATTATTTAATAATATTGTCATCCCACCAACAAATGGCCAATAAGAGACGACTTTCCTTTGGCACCGGTGTCACCAAGTGTCACAGACGTCACAGTACCATTAATCGGCTGTCAATCACTCCTCTGATGACTAGTTCTTCTGTGAATTTTCCTTCCTATACAGCATATAAAGAGTGACAAATTAATGGAAATCTCCCATTATTACGCGCCGTCACGGTCGCGCGTTTAAAAACATAGTATGAGTTTAGGAGTGGATTTCGTAAGTTTTTAGTGCTCCCACCGTTATTTTTGGAGGTTTTTACATCTGAATCGACCCACAAATCGCCCGTAGCAATAATTGCATATCCCATAGCTATTTAGGGTAGAGCTGCCGATTTGCGTAGATTTAATGGCATTTTGAAATTCACCGAAGATTTCACTGGTTGAGAAAAGATTACAGAGTTTAGTTCAGTGTATGACTGTAATGCACGAAAATACGAGCGTCTTTTATCTTTTCTCAACCGGTATAGAGACGTCAATAACTTCTAAAACTTGCTGATATTTTAATTAATTAACGGCGTTTCCACCGTTTGAGAAAATATTACAGATCAGAGTATTTTCGTGCATGCACAGTCATACACTGAATTGAACTACATAATCTTTTCTCAACCGGTGGAATCATCGGCGAATTGAAAAATGTCATTAAATCCACGCAAATTGGCAGCTCTGATTTAGGGATCCACTGTCAACATCACACCTGAATAATTCATCAAGTTAAAACAAATCGAAAAATATGAGTAATTAATTTTGCCGACCTCAAGTTACTCGACTCTTTTCTTTTTAGCCTATGAATAAGAAAAAACAAAAACATAGAAAGTTAAAAAGTAAAAAACTTTGGGGGCAAATTCGAGTTCTATCCTCTGATTCGTTTTATTTACGAGGCATTGTGGCTGGCTCTACCATCCGGACAAGATCCAGCTCGATTCGTTCAGTGTGCCAAGTTCTCCTTCTACCGTTGGCGGATCCAGCAATCTGGCAATAATGTATTCTTCCCATTTTATTGTATATTGCATGATAAATAATCGATTTGTTACAGGGCTATAGCCCCTTCAAGAATCGATTGTTTATCATACATTCAAATTGGAAGAATTCGCAGTTGCCAGATTGCTGGATCCGCCTATGCTTCTATCACCCCACGCATCAGCCTCTCTCATTGTCAGTTTCCATGGAATCCACTCCGAAACATTTTATCGCCATGATCTCATTTATTCCATTCAAACATTCTTATGACAATCCATCACCGAGTACCTCAAAGTCATAGTCTGAATGCTTCCTTAAATCTTCAATGAACTGTTGACATTGCCCATTCTTTGGCGTGCTGCGGTTTCCTTGAAGAAGACAAAGACTCCTCCAAATTATGTATGCATCCTCTTGGTCTCTGGTCCAAACTCCTTAAATTCAATTTGATTTTGGCCTCGACTTAAATAGTATTGTACGTAGGTGACTAAATCATAGAATCTAAACCGTCGACTCCGTGGTTTTAAAATACTTGCGAATCACTGGCCAAAAAATTTAGGTCCTCGGATTCAATGAAAGTCACACCCGCAAGGTGTGAATCCTCGCCTCTGATTGGGCTTAGACACAACTTACAGGCGACTTTACGCGAGTCTGAGGACCAATATTCTTTCAGCCCGAAATGATGCAAGTACGTGTAAATTCTGCCGTCTCAGCGGCCATATCTTAAACGATATATATATACTTTAACACTAAATTGACAACCCATCGTTTCTTCCACCTATATAGTACCTATACACACTTTATTCTGTTTCTTCTTCTCTCTGTGTCCGTCCTTTCCCCCTTTTTCAGTTATACTTTTAACTATGTTCTTAGCTAAGCCTTTAATCCGAGGTCAGTTTTAAATATACCGTTTACGTTAAACTCGCGTTCATATTAAAATTGAGTCGTTCCTCGATGATTCCGATTCATCACACAATAATTGTCATTCCTCCCGCTTCCCGGACTTCAGAACTTATGCTGTAAATAAATATCAGTATTTTAAGCATGTGACAACAAAGTATCAAAATCAAATCAAAATGAACCAAACTAGTATAGTCTATTCTAATTGTAAGTCAAATAAGTGAAAGGTGACCTGATGTGACCGTCTTGTAAGATTCACTTTTTAATGCGTCATTGCGTTATTAATTAGAATTTTCAAAACTGTTCCCTTTCTTCTTTTTTTCTCTTTCATACTCCACTTGAATGCAATATACGCTTACAAAATATTTGAGTGTAGAGCAGTGTCAAAATGAATGTAAAAATTGCGGCGGAGGGGGGGGGGGTATGAATATCAATCAGAAGTTTCGACAGTATAACCCAAAAAAATTGAGTTTTTTTGCTGGATTTTTAGCTTGTCTCTGTTGTTCCTTTTGCCTCTGCAATGTGCGTTTCACACACTGCGATCACAAATCGGTGATTGATTTCCAGCAAAAATGCTCTTTTCGTTGGTATTTCAACCGAGGATCATTACTGCAACTTGCAAGTATGTCAGTTTCTGTACCTCATGTTTTTTTCATTCATCTTACTTAAAGGGTATAGCTTTTGGAGCTTTTACGACTCCCTTTCGCTCATTGACCATTTGTTAATGCTCTTCGAAGTGAGATATGAGTGCACTGGTTCAAAATAAGAGCACGAATAAGCAATTGTGAAACCGTCGAATTTTTTTCTTATTATTTTTAAATCGACCTGTTACTTAACGTTTGAGCGGAGCTTGAGAGAGCGACAAATGAAATCGCTCCTGTAGTTGCAGCCGAAAAGGTGAACAAGTTGTTGTCAGTTCTTTACTTCGGTAGGTCTGCGCTGCGGCGCAATGGTCAGACATCAAACTAAATTGGCAAAAAATCAAACAAACAAAAAAGTAATCAGAAATAATCCTTTTGGACCTTTTAAGCTTAAATTGAAAAATTTCTAGTAATATTTCGTTGGGCTTAAATTTCTTTTAATAAGTGTTCTCTGTGATTAAAATTGGTCCTAAAAGTTTATGAGTGATAAATTGTTGAGAAAAATTCAATTTCTGATTTTTTGTCCACTGTTTGAAGATCTCGAATCATAGTGCGCAGCTCGGGTAGGTACGCTCAATGCGCTCGGCACTCGCGTCAACGTGTAACGACAGTAAGACGGTATAGTTACGAACGTCCCCGTCCATAAAACGTTGCTAAATCTCACGTATATATACTTCACAGAAAACCATACACACTCACCATCAGAGAGGAAACTCCAATAAGAATCAGTGGAGAAAAGTTTTAGAATTTACCAGCACAAAATGGCAACCGCGCAGATTCAGCTTTCGAGATGGTGGAGGCGTTTTTCGAGTGCTCAACGCGGCTTTTGCTATAACATCTGCTGTAGGCAATTGCCTTTAGAATTATCTATTCAATTGAATAGGTAATTCTTGAGTAAAATCTAGCTGAAATTACGATTAGCACATTAAAAAATCACAAAATTCACTCTCAGACTCACAAAATTGCTATAAAATTTAAAGCGTAATGGCGGAGTAATGCATAGGTACCTCATGAGAGATTCCGATAACTAAGTTGAGACTTTCCTCTCTGCGTTTCTCTGGAGAGACAAATTAGACAGGAATCTCCTATATAATACTACATAGCTCCGCCATCTTTGCTCTTAACCCTGCCCGCATTGAGGGGGGGCATGTTTGAGATCCAATTAAACTGTTCAAAAGAGATCAATTTTCTAAGAACTTTGATTGATGACTAATAATTTTTGCAAAAAATCCATTTAAATTCCATTGACTCTCATGTTAAATTAAGTGGGGCAACATGTGTCCCACATCCCCTGAAAGAATTAAATGGTGGAGCAAAGCAGGTGTCATGGGGGGTTCCTGTCTAATTTGTCATTCTCTATGTAGAAACACACCGAGGAAAGTCTCAAATTAGATGGGGATCTCTCATGGTACATGCGTAGCTCCGCCATTACGCCTTGAACTTTAGAATCATTTTGTGAGTCTGCAGTGAGTGCATTTTGTAACATTTTAATATGCTCATCGTAATTTTCGCTAGATTTTACTCAAGAATTAACTATTTAATCACTTGTGGCAAAAGTTACCAAAAACCCCATCGACAGTGACGTACTACCAACCACAAATCGGTCGGATGCCAAAGATTGCCGGATTTCTTCACTTTTGAAAATGACGTGGACCGGAAAATACCCGAAGTGATTTTTTTCATCATTTATCCAAGGTTTCCGTTCTGATTGTATTCCTTCTAACCAATCAAAAATGTTTTTACCCAGAGTTGTGTGGTACAGTTATTGATATCTAACCTGCGTAATGAACTTGGAGGTTTTTTAGGTTAGGGTTAGTGTGTGGTTTTTCCCCCATCCTATTCCATGCACTTTAGTGACTTCTAGTCGAGCGCTACGACCCGCGGCATCTACCGACCTCAACAATCAGCAACCGCGACTAAAATAAGCGCTCCGTACACGACCAAACGGTTTTAATCAAACTGGCATTGATGAGCATCGATGAGCAGGTGAGTCAACTGTTGCATGGTGCGCGTCTTTGCACTTTCCACCAAACAACTGTGCAGTTTGACGGGCCGTCAAACTGCAGATTATTTGACGATGGGTGGTGTGTAATCTGTTCACCAACTTCAGTCATGAGTAAAACCAATAGAACTTGTTTTGAAGGTTTTTGGTCAAGTTTATTTTTGCATTTTGGAAGTGTTAAGTTGTCAATTCTGCAGTTTGATCAAATTCATCGTTTGAAACTGTTCAAAGGTTTATATTTACCTGATAAAAATATAGACAAAATTATAATTTAACCCTAACCTAAAAAAAGTTTTACAACATTTATACGAAGTGCCATTGGACTGCCACTCTGAAGCTCTCATACACCTCAGATTGAATGAGAATAAAATGCCGGGATCGGCGAGATAGGGCGGGGAGGGACTAGAGTAGTCCACCTAGCTTAAGCCCCCATTTTAAGAATATATGCGATAAACAAAAAATGCAAGTTAACAGGGAGAGAGAGGTCAAAGAGATCGGGTCCCCTCCATTCAGGTTTGCCCCCTGTTCCCACAAACAAAATCCTCGGGCGGCTTTTTAAAATTCACTCACGGAAAAAAAAGATTAGTGAAATTAACCATACGATAGCTGATTTTGGCACCTGCTAGATGTTATGGTAAACTTGACCAGAAGTATGGTACATTTACCGATACTTTGAGTAAATTCGACATGCAATCAGGTAACATCACCTAGTACCTAGTCAAAACATAGTATACTTTTGGTTAACATCGCCATAACATCTAGCAGGTGCCAAAATCAGCTATCGTATGGTTAATTTCACCGTAGTTTTTTTCCGTGCTGCACTGACGTTATCGTTCAAATCCGGTGCCAAACTTCCAATGGGAAAAATCCTGAAATAAATCCTCGCATAACTGCGACAGTGCTATAATTATTATTGTTCAAAAAATTCCCTCATTGGAGTTTTACAGTTCCATAAAATCATATTAAATTAATCTTAAATCAAAATTAAAATGTACTATTGAAAAAATACTGAAAATTAGGCTTTAATGACATAGCTGATCATGTTAAATTCAACTTTTTCAAATACGGCCTCGGTAAAGTGTGTGCTAGAGTGTCAGCTTTCAAGAATGAAAACCCGCTTCCAAATATCTTTACTCATCTCTGAGAAAAGTGTATTTAAGTGAAGAAAAAATGACAAGAACCTAATTCTTGTAGAAAGAGCCTTCAGAAAAGGGTAATTGTAGTTGATATTAAAATGATGACAAAAATAATAATAATAATAACAACTCCCCTTAGGGATAGTGCATTAGAATGCAGTGAACCTGCCCCCGGAGGCAGCAAACTATACCTTATTTTGAGGCTATTTTATAATTAATTTTAAATATTATTAAAAATATCTTAACTTTAGCGGCAGTCTTAGTAGTGGCAGCACCAAAACTAAGCCCCACGGCTTAGGATCATTGTTAGTGAATTGAGATTAGCCCCACCATGAGGTCAACATCTATCCCGCAATAAGGCGGCGAAGTGAAAAAACATAACCATAATAATAATAGTAAACAAATCAAATTAAATTAAAATGGATTAATTAATTTAAATTTAAAGAATAAAATGTCAAATTTATCTTAATTTTGAGGCCTGCAATCACCGTAGGTAAGTTAATAAGACATTGGTATTAAAAAGAGCCGGAGACGATGAAAAGGAAAAATAGTTATTGTTGGTTGAAAAAATTGTTCAAAAATTGATAAAACTCTACTTCCCAGTCCCCCTTCAATTTAGGAACTCCATAAAATTCACGCAAAATGGCAACCCTGGAACGAGTGTCCTTAGAGCGTTCTCACTTTCTAAACCGCAACCGGCTCGGTGCGGACGCGGCCACGGTAGTGTTAGAGACTGAGACAGAGACTGAGACTGTGCGTATTTGTATCTCTCTGAGTAATGTCATCTTTGCTCCGCGTCGCTGCTCTGTGATCTGTTAGCCATAAACCGTGAATGTTTGGTGTATACTCTCGCGCCTTTGATGGTTTGATGGCGCGAGCTGTAAATAACACAGAGGAATATATCGTTTATGTTTCCGGTAGGAGAGCAACAGATTCGACTCACGCCCAAAGAACATTGCGCTTGTAATCAACTGAAGAAACAAGGTGGAGAAAAAGGAATGTTCAAATTTATGATTTTTCAGCAAACGAATTTGCAATCTTAGATCGAATTCCACACTTGGTGAAAAAAAAAATTGCTTAGGCTCCCCTCGAGTTCCTGTCTGTAGAGATTTACGACAAGAGGGTAAGAGGGTAGTCAACTAAAGATGCGGCCCACCCACATTGAACCTCCAAATCATATTTACCTTTATGGAGGCTCAAAACTCAAAAGAGATGAGTGCGATAATAATCGATTGTTCAAAGTAGCCGTTAACCTAGCATATACATTATACATTGTGGTATATAGCGATCAACTCGCTGATGATTCTTCATTGTCCCCATTGGCGTCCCGTGCAATCTGGCAACAACGAATTTTGTCCATTAAACCTTCGAAAAAGACCGAAGGGATCGAACCATTGGATATACAAATATACAGTGAGTCTTAAATTCGACCTTTTGTATGGGTTTTAATGATCAAAATGATACGTTTCTAGATGAAAAGGTTTCGAGGTATTGTTGTTCGACTTTGCTTAATCCTTATATGTTACGGCTCACGACCTGATCCAAGCGTGAAAAACCTAAAAAAAATAGTGTTTACACTGTTTAGTGTTTACCGACCAGATTTATCGAGACGTCGCGTCGTTGGTGAGCGCGCGTGTTAGCGCGCTTTACTATAATTCGTCGGATGGCTTCAGTTCTAGCCAGACTTCAGTCAGAGCGCGGCTGGTGTCCGTTCTGTCCCGGCGGGCTCGGCGTCGAATTCGTACCTACTCAGCGTTCAAGTTACCTCATCACGGTTAACCAGCAAGCGTGTCTATTTGTGACCGCGTAATTGTCGGGCCACGGACCGTGATAGGATTTTGTTTAATCGGTGAGAATTAGTTCATAAATCGCACATGGTCAATGTGAATGGTTTTATCCAGAGAATTTTGGTCAGATTATTCTGCCGGTGTAAGCATGAGGTAGAGATTAAGAGATACAGATAGGTACTGCGCTGATGCAGCAAACATCGGGAGTAAAAAACAAACAAAAAACAAAAGAATTGATTGGTCAATATATTTACTTAACCTTCGCCATCACTTTCAACAAGAGAATATAGTGAGGAATATAATTCTGTAAATTAACTAATTGGCGTTTTAATGTATTAAGCATCACAAAGAGAATACAGGGAGCTGGAATTCTGGAAACTAACTAATTGGTGATTAAACTTGTAGCAATATAAAAAGAAGAAAAAAGGGGGGAAAAGCGTATTTGAACCGCACCCGAGATTCCTCGTGATCAGAGGTTCGATCAAATCGATAGAGCTCGTTTCAGAAGTGAAAACAGAGCTCACACCGAAAATCTCACCGGCAAAGTTTTAATTTTTATTATTCCTTCAAATCGAAACAAAACTTGTCTGAGACTTTGAAATTGTGATTTCAAAGCGAATAATTTAATTTGAAATCAATTCTTTGGAATAAGTTAGCCGCAGCGTTGAAAAAATTTCGTTGACTATTCGTGAGCTTCGTATTTATTTTTATACACTCTTTTTTTAAAAAATAAATTAAGTTTCCGTATTTGTAGAACTCTGTATCGATCTGATAAAAAACTGTGATAAAAACCTGCTCAAGTAACGAACTTGTGGCTTCATTCTCAATTGCGAATGAAGAAACCAAAAGAAGCGCTTAAAACCCCAGTCCGCAATGCTTTTCAAATGTTATTTGAACTTAGCACGTTAATTATGTCAGGGTCATAATTTGCTGGAGGTAAGGAGCAGGGCAGAGGGCGGGGGAGGGGGTGTTCAGTGCCCCGTGCTACGATAGACATATAATAACCAAAGCATCCTATACTTTAGAGCGGCGAAAAGGAATGCCTCTAAATACCCCCCCCCCCCCCCTACTAGCCCAATCGCACTTATTGGATTTGTCTTGGATATCGAAAGAGTTATCAGAACCCTTTCGAATAAGAATGATGGCTTCACCCATAAGGTTTTTTAATGTCTCTGATCTCTAATTATCGACTCTTTTTCGATTTCGAATCGACGATTCTTATAACCGTCCTGCAGCCGCAGCATGCAAAGTTTTATCCCGTAGTTCCTGCTGGTATATACATTTGACGTACATTATATTTACAGTAAAATAATGTGAAGAATCGATATGGTTGCTTTCGACGCTTTTTGGTGTCGACTTTTTCCAAATAGATTTTCTATGTCTCTAGCCGATACCATACGGATTCTTATAGCCAATTATTTGTCATATTGTAACTAAAGGTGTCCTGCACTGAGAAAAGAAAAAAAATTACCAGGAGCATGACAATATGTGAGCATATTTAAGGTGTGTAGTACTATTACCAGAATTCGAGTGTTTGTACCATAGTTCTTGAAAATTGTTGAGGAAATCCTAGTTCTATGACCATATTCTGGTATTAACATCCGAATTTTCTGGTCAAAGTACTAGACTTTCTGTCGTTCACATATCTTTGTGCTTCTGGTATTATCACTAAAATCTAGTACTATGACGTTCACTTTTTTTCAGTGTGAGTTACGTTTTCAGCGATCGTCAGGAATAGAAAAAGAAAACAACTAAAACTGATTCCTCACTTTGGAAGAAGAACAGAGTTTTTATTGTCATTTTTTCATTTGCCGCATCAAGTCAAGCGTGGCAAAAAATGTTAGCAAAGAAAAATTTTGTTGATTATAAACATACAGATTAAACTAGCTTATTTATATAATTATGGCAACATTGCGTCAGCAAAAAGCTTCCATTCGATCGCTCTTCATTTCAAAGTCACGGGCGAGACGACTCGCGCGAGCGGTGAATCCAATGCTGCCAGATTTAAAGTCAAACGCTGTTTACATCAACGAGCTACACCTGGAGAGGGTGTTATAGGTCCTATCCCAAAGTGTGATACCATGAACGATTTGACGCTGGTTTATTTGCCTCGTTTTTTTTAAACCTTAAACAAAAAATTGTAATTTATTCATTGGATAAATTGGTTTTAAATGAAAGTGCGAGTGTTTTAGAGTGGCCTTCTAGACACAGAATTCTAATACATAACCATCCGCAGGTACGAGCAAATTTTGCTCGTTTCTACGCAGCGGCGTAGCCAAGGAGGGGGTCCAGATCCCCTGATAAACCCCCCACCCCCTTCCCCTAGACACCAAAATTTGCCCGAAATAAAAGGTAATTTTTTGCGTTTTCAAACAAATTTGACCAAATTAGCATCTTTGAACCCCCTCCCCCTGACAATTTTCGGACCTCCGAACCCCCCCCCCCCCCCCCCAAGAAACATTCCTGGCTGCTCCACTGTCTCTATGTTATGTGTGAGTTTCTTAATCATGAAAGCCCTTCCAAAAGAAATAGCTTAATCGATTTCTGTCCACACAGCCATGCACTCTTGAACACTTGCACTTTCGTTTAAAACCAATTTCAAATGCGTGTATTTGTCACAACTTTTTTCAGGTTATAAAAAATAAGACAGACAAACCAATGAGCTATAACTTTAGAGTGGCACATCAAGGAACGTTCCGCTGGTTCATTGTTGTCACCCAGGGCGCCGCCATCTTGCCGTAAAAATCGATTTTGAGGTTAAGTTTTGTAGGTTGTTTCCGGTCGTTTCGTAAACAAACTCGGGCATCGCCGGAAACGATCTACAAATCTGCCGTCCAAATTCCGATCGACCTACAAAATTTAACCTCAAAACTCGGAATCTGCCGTCCAAATTCCGCTTTTTCCCGGGATTCCTTCTACCCTGTGTGGCACAAGGTGGACCAGCTCGCTGCCACTCTAAAGTTAAAGCTCATTGAGACAAACCGAGCCCGTTTGAAAATGACCATGAGAGTTTTTCATCATGGCTGCCTCCCCTCGGTGTTTCAAATCACGTCCTATAAAGCCTCTCTATTGGTATAGCTCGTTTCCAATATTTTACATTCGTTTTTATGGGAAACGCACAGCCTAAACCTCCACATCTGGCAACACTGCGGGTGAATCCCAAGTCTGTTTATGAGCTTTGATTCGAAACGTGTCTTTACTCTTTTATGTCAGTCAGCGACGAGTATTCTAACAACTTTTTCTCTCCTCATGCGACTTTAGGTCAACCCTAGACGTTCGAGATGCGGGCTTTGCCATTGCCACTGCCTTCGTGCAAGAGAGAGGTTAGGTTGTTGACGCGATCAGTGCGATGGTATATACATATAACCACTTCAACCACTATCACCAGTCCGACCAGTCTTGTACAAACTTGACCAGCATTGCCAAATATATTTTTCCCTACGCAGCGAAAAAAGAAAGACTTCGCTATGGCTTTATCGGATGGTTGTGAGATTTCCCTTCATAATTTTGGCAACGTTTCGGTTGTAGTTGCAGTGAACAACGCTTAGATGCGTTTCAGGTTACTTTCAGTTGCCGCCACTCCGAGATGACGAATATTCAAGGAGGCGCATTTTACTCGCTGCTAGAATTTCAAATGAAATCTCAATTATTTCTCCGCCCATTGCTTTGCTTATTTTTTCTCTCTTTCTCCGTCAAGATTTCACTTTTTTTTTTTTTTTTTTTTTTTTAACAGAATGTATCAATGCCAGAAGCTTAAGACGTCGAAATGTATTCTCTAATGTGGGATTCACGAACAATAACAATTCCATGAAAGCGTCTTTAAAGTTACTTAACATTTATTTATTTAAACTTTCGAGAGAACTGTAGAAGCTAGCTCACTGCGGGAGGGGTAGAGAAGGCATTTTGACCATAAAACTTTTGATGAGTTGTGATTATTTATTTCTTCAGCCTTAAATTAAGTTTCATCTTAGAGTAACTTTTTCTCAACTGTTTTGTTTGTATTTGATTGTTTTCGTTTCACTTTTCTTTATTTCTATTAAAAAAAAAATTAATAATAATAATAATAATAAAAAAACTTAAAAGCATATAAAATATCTGTTGTTTGAAGACCAACCTTGTAGAGTATAAAACGTCTTTCTGGCCAAAAAATTGCGAGCCTTCTTCGAAGTAAATAAAACTGAGGCAGCATTCAATGACTTCGGCACAGAGGTGTCAGGTGCGATGCAAAAATATCGATAAATTGGAGGCTCAATTGAATCGTCTGATGACTAATTATTTTTCCCACGTTTATTTGAAAAGGATAATCTCGATCCATCGAAATTCACGAGCCACCAAGTAGGTACCTTCTGTGGATATTAGCAATTTTAAAAATTAAAAGATTAAAATGGAGATAACGACGTAACCACACTAACCGATTCGGCTTCCTTTCGTGAATTCCTAAAAACTTTCTCAACATTTATTTCTCTTTTTGATCGTTTTTGTATACACTCCTGAATACGGCATAAATGTCACCATTGAAATTTTTATTGTTAAAAAATGTAGTCCAAAAATGAAGAAATCCGTCGGGAAAATATTTGCAGAATGAACTTCCGTCGTAAGACTTCCTCCTCGAAATAGTTTATTCCGCACAAGAAGGAAGATTATCATCGGGAGCAATCAGTGGACCGGAACACAAAAACACCAGAATCCGGATGACGGTTGTCACCATTTTTGTCAACCATTAACCGCGCCAAACATTCACTCTTCCAAATCAACATTATACATTTTCTGATCATTTATTCCGACTCGCTCAGCGCTCGTCGTTCCGTTTCGATCTATAATGATCTCTTTGTTTTCATTGAACTCGCGGCTCTTTTTGAATTGAAATGAATGCAAGGAAAAACTTTCCATCTTCCCAGAAAGATTTCGAAACTACGACCTCTCAATTATAGAACGGGCTCATTAGTCATTAAGTTCGGCGATAGTCGAATGTAATGTTTGGCTTGTTAAAGTTGAAATTTGGTCAACAAATTGGCCTCTGCATGCGTGCATGAACCACACGATCGCGTGCCCCTCTCTCTTGAGATTTGCTCACTATATAAGATTGTTCGCGCTGTTTGATGACGTTTCGATACTTACCGACGTAAAGAATGTCATGCATTTATAAAAAAAAAAAACCGTCCATTTTCATGGCCGTTTTAATACGAATCGAATTTCGAAGAAAGTTGAGGTTTACGTCAAAAGTTATGATAATTATTACCTCAATTCACTACCGTTGTGCGTAGCGTGCTTAACGCACTTTACGTCGAATTTTATCCATTGATTAAAATTATTTGGCCCAAAAGCATTTGCCGTCAGCTAAATTTGCGCTGAAGTTATGTTGATAGTTAGTACGAAATTTGAAACAGTTGGTTGATTTTTTCTTTTTACCGGGGTGGCGTATTCTACAATCTATAGCAGCGTTGAAATTTGTTCATTTAAAACCATGCAAAATATCGAATTCTTTAGTGCACGGTTGGAACCCTTAGATTCGACTTTTTGCATGAGTGTGAATAGATGAAATGCAATGTTGCTTGATTACCCAGTATCTGTGCATAACCGTGAGTATATCTTTCTCTTAGAGCATACCTTATTCGATTTTTTATCTAGCATTTAAAGGATTCAAATTAGAAAACGAACATGGCATTGTATTGCATAAATACATAGCAACATTCTCCAGTGAATCAAATAAAATGGGAGAGAAGTCTGGGTGAAGTATTCAAAAGTATCCGACGCAATACATCATATTGCGGGCCCCCGAAAACAATAGAATTACTTCAAATTTTCATTCCTGCGAATAAATGTGCATCATAGAAACTGCGCCATTGCCCGCGTCGCAGCTCAGAGGGCAGACATGACTGATTTGGTAGCCAAAAAATATCGCAGCTTGTTGAGATAACGGCGAATAAGCGTGCGATCTGGCAACGTTGCGTTCTCTTCATCAGGCTCCATTTGAGAATGTTCAACACGCACTCAAGAGCAGGACTGTCGTTTTGCGGATTTTCAGTTACATCCTACAATCCATCGGTGATTTACCAGTTGAAGCAAAGATTATAAATCTCAGTTAAGAAGTATAAACAATAGCTCTTAAAAATACTCTAATCAGTAATCTTTCTTATAACCGGTTAAACCACTGGTGGGTTGTAGAATGCCATTAAGGATCCGTAAAACGGCAGCCCTTCTCAAGAACTCGATCTTTCAATTGTATGCGTTTAAATGGACAGACTGCGACTTTGCTTCTCCTCGATTGTCAGTTGAAAAAAAAAAATCATAAAAAATCACTGTATAATCACTGTAAAAAAAATCACCTAAAATTATAGTTTTTAATTCATCCGAGAGACATCTTTAAATTACATTGAACCATGCATCTTGTCAGCCGGAAATTGTATTATAGACGGGTTGAAATTTTTCTGTAAATGTTTTTACGGTAGTAATGGGTCTATTGCAGACTTTTACCATAGAGTGGTCGAATTTTCTGTAAAATCGCCTGATAATCTTATTGGAAGCATCGAAAAGTTTCACAATAAATTCACTTAATTATAAACCCAATAGATGCGCTCAACATAATTCAAAGTTGGCGGTCGTTTGAGTTGGTCACAATGGGAGCGGAGTCTCATAGTATTTTCTATTCTCAACTTTCTACGCTGAGAAAAGTGATTCATCTCAAAAAAAGCTGCAATTAGATGGGACATCCCTACCGTGAATATTGTGACCCACTCATTACACCGCCATGTTTGAATTTCGTAAAACGCATTTAGAGTTCGGGAGCGGATTTTGAAACTTTCCGTTGCTTTTATTGTGATTTTTACGTGATTTCATACAGGAATCGACCCTACGTAATGCCGTAGCAAAAGTTTGCAACATACCTATATTAGGCGATTTAATTTTGGTCGGGTTTGACCATAAAATCAGTTGATTCCGGCCATTGTGCGCCGCGCTGGGCCAAGAATCGAGAGTGATATTCACAAACAGTTTTGAAACCATCGCTTCGTCGGTCGTGTGACTGCATCGTCCAGTTCGGTTATTAAACTCCCATGTTTATATTCAACTTGTGTATGACCCACTTTCAATATTATCCAATTTACTCCTCGAGCGAAAACTACAGAGACAATTTTCGCGTTGTGACAAATTCGATCGCGACTCGAATTCTCATACAGAAATACGTCTGTAAGTAACTAGACCCCCCCCCCCCCCTCCCAACATCACCGCGCTCACCACCCATCGAGTGCAATAGGATGCGCAATACACTTATACGCGTGCGTATACTGTACTATATGACTGTTTGTGTGAGTGTGGGCACTGTGTGCAAAAGCGATCATCGTAAGTTTCGCACGGTTTTATCCATCGAGTGAACGGCTGTCGATTATTAAAACGAAACGATTTCGAGGGTATCAAAATAAATGCAGTATCGATTCGTGGACTAGAGGAGACCAATTGCATCTTACGTCATCATAGATGGTTCAGATAGCGCTGAAAGTCGGTGCATTGCCTTCTCGCGATAGTCGACGGTGCTTCGAAACGATACTACATGGCGAGGGCGGTGACAGGGAGGAACAACATCGCTTCGCAGTCCACTAGTCCAGAAACTGTTCAGAGGCCGTTGCACTGCACTGACTGCGCACTACTGGGAATCGTAGGCGTGCGTTGCAGCTGAGAGCATTTAGTATGGCATCTCGATTCATCTCTATTCTCTACAACAGCAATTCTTCGAGAGAGTATACTTCTTATTATTCGTCTCAAAAAATCATCGGTAGAGGCTTTGTGCGGTGAAATTTGTCGGAACTGGAATCGCTTGGGGCTGTACATTTTTACTTTCTCACTACCCATACGGTAGAAAAAGTATTGTATAATAGCAAAAAACCGCAAATTTGAAAATTGAGTTAGCTCCACATTTCTTGGCATTTGATGTCCACAGGAACCCAAAAAATGTCTGACCGTCCGTCCGTCACGGATGATATTTCCTCAACAATGGGTCTGTTGCAAACTTTTGCTACAACGATTAAGAGTGTTTACTGTTTAATCTAATTGGCTATCCTTGGATGTTCGTGGTGCATACATACAAATTGCTCGATATTTTTCCGCCATCTTGGATTTCATTAAACGCCTCTTGTGAATTTATTATTGCATTTTATGACTTTCTGATGCCACCAATGGACTTTTCAGGCGATTTTACGTTAGTTTAATTTCTCTTAATCGTTGTAGCAAAAGTTTGCAAAGCAGACCCATTGATCTGTTTGCATTCAAATTTTTTCGTCTTCATTTTCCGGCTCAAACAGTTAGTCCTAGAAATAAATGATGGGTGAAATTTACCATCCCTGTTATTTAGACGAGGTAGACCAATGTAAACAAATGTGCAAAAAGGCATTCAATGGCGGTGCCAGTAGAGCCCATAACTCACGACTAATCAGAGGTGGCCTACCCTCGTGTCTTAAATCTCTACTACATAGGTACATGGACTGTAGATCAATATAGATAACGACCCGATAGTCACACATGAGACAACGTTTCTCTTGTTTCTGCGATTCCGCGTTCTGCCGGTGTTCCGAGTACAAGTTCCGAGTATAAGCACAAGCGCGCAGTTGAACTGCACAAGTTCTGCGTCGACGAAGACGATACTATTCGCCGACGCAACCTGACGTGAAAACAATGCTCTATTTTGTTTTATCAAAACCTGGAACCAAATAATGTTGCGGCTTGACGCGTCGCGGTCCCCCGAAACCCGAAAGATGTTGCGGATGGTGCGTACTAGAGCGCCTCTTGTTTACATCTTCATGGAGCCATCTTCCCAGTCACCCAGCTTTCAGGAAACTTTCGGCATTTTTAGCTTATGCTGCTGAAATTTTCTATTGAAACTGACGTAAATATGTTCAGAACAGAATAAAATTCACACATTACTCTTCACTGTAAATTAAAACAGATAGCGAAGCTAACGATAATTGAAGGTTACGTTGACCTTACAAAGATTACTTACACACGAATACTTGTATAAGTAATCTTTGGCGGGAAGATCGTTGGATAAAAATGTAAAAAAGAGGCGCGCCTCCAGGCTCGTTTGACCCCTTCTTCTTCTTTACTTCTGTTCACGTGTCTTGACTCTTTCATATATAGGGACTTTAGTCTCACCATGTGAGGAATGAAGAAGAAGAATGAGTACACAGATAAGGCTATGAGGGAGACGTCCACTCTGATTGGTTCGGTTCGCCGAGAAGACGTCCTTACACACGGCATTTATGGTAAGGAGTTAATTTTGTTATTTCTTTGGAAAAATCAAATTTTGCTTCAAGGAATGTTCGTTAGAAAGTTTAAAACAGTAAGATGGATGTTTTTAAACTCGATTAAATTCTTCACTGAGAGAATTATTTTTTTTTTAATTCAATGTGTATTTCATTTGTGTTAAAGAAACCGCACCGTGAAATATTGACCAAGGAGAAATTCCTTTAACACAAGGAAAATGTCTGCTGCTACAAGTAAAAGATTCCTTGTTGTGACAGTGATTCTCCTGCTTCATGCAATAGAACCTTACTTCGCGCAAGGAAAACTGTCGCAAGTAAACGTGTTTCCTTGTTTTTAAAGAAGTGATTTCTCTCAGTGATGAAAACCTGTAAATTTTATTACGAATTACTCCTCCTCAAAGGAGGCTTCCCGACGGTCATCTTACGGAGAAATAGCTCAGAGAATTAACGCCTCCTTGAGCTTCGTGACAGCCTAAAATCAAGCAGCCAATCATTCTGTCAATTGGATTTTCAAAATATTGTTAACAAATCGTGGATGTATCAGTCATATTCATGATAGTTGCATTGCGAACCAACAACGTGGCAAACGTTGCTGAAAACGGATGTAATGCGATAACTCTTCCTACGCAACCGAGTTGAATTTGCGTGTCTTGTAAATGAAGGCGCTTTCAATTCAATTGCATTCAATTTCAAGGCGCGAAAGATCGATCAATTGGGTGGATGTGCGGTGCGAACAATCCCAAATTCGACCTTTTCCCAGGGTTTATACGGACACAAATGCAAAGCTGCCAAATCGCACGCTTAGCTGTCGTAAATTGAGACATATACCTTGCCAAAGATTCAACCAAAGATAAGAAAAGGAAGCGAAAGAGTGGGTAGATGAGGAGGGGGTGGGGCGATACGTCTCATTAAGACAAACGACCACGAAAACATAGATGCGCCATTGTTAAAAATAAATAACGGCAAAGGAGAGAGAAAAGAAAAAGTAAATAAAGAAGAAGAGCACGGTGGTGGAACTAGTAGCAATTATTTTATTTGAGGAGAAAACGCTAATGAAAGGGAATTAAGTATGCACGCAGGGGTATCCTCCGTCGGTAACATTCCTAACGCTCATGCGTAGTACACTATTTACAGTATACAGATACACTCGTATGCAGTCGCTGTTCTCGTGTTCTCATGTGGCTAATTGTATCGCTTTAGAATTTAAACTTAAAACTTAATCACTGCTTCCACGGATGTGGGGACGACACACTGTGGTCTGAGATAAAAAAAAAAGTGGCCAGTAAGCAGTGGGGAAAAAAAGTTATCAAACATAATAGTTTTGGACCTTTTAAACTTATTTAAAAACTTCCCAGTGACTATACCTATTGGTTTAAATTACTCGCTTAAAAACCTTTTGTTGTAAGCAATTTAATGGTTGATTCTGGTGTAAAAACCTCGAAAAATAACAATGACAGCACTACAAACTTCCGAAATCCACTCTTCAACTCAATAAACGCTTTTATTTGCGAGGGCGTAATGGTGGCCGAGGGCAGTAACAATGGGAGATCCCTACTTAATTTTGCCACTTTTTCTATGCTGACAAGGATGATTATTATAGAGTAATTAGTCATCAGAGCAATGATCCACATCCGATGAATGGTACTGTGACACTTCGTGACACCGGTGTCACATGAAAGTAGTTTCTTATTGGTCACTTCTTGATGGAGTTACAGTATTGTTAGATGGGAATCTCCCATTATTACTGCCCTCAGCCACCATTATACTCGCGCCAATAACATCATCTATTGAGTTTAGGAGTGGATTTTGGAAGATTTTAGTGCTGCCGTCGTTATTTTTGGAGGTTTTTACACCAGAATCGACTATAAAATCGTTTGTAGCAAAAGTATATGCAACAGCCCCATTGTTAAATGAAATTGAAGATTCTGCTTTTCGGCCACTTTTCGACGATCTTTAGCCCATCGTGCGCCAGACGGACGGACGGAGACGGGGGGTCGGTTAACGATAGGGCGCGATAGAGGAAAGGTAGGGGGGGGAGCATAAGGATATCTCAATCCTAGCATTGAGAAAATCTGCGCGTGCACTTACTTACTTTCATCGCTTTAGAAATGAGTCTCTAGGCCTGGTCCTATTGTGAGGATACGATATTAAATACGAATGAGCAGACAGAGAGCAGACCCGTGCAAAGCCTGGCGCGACCGCCACGATAGACGCAAAGTAGGGACATTTCATGACTACCATGTTACCAACGGTTACGCCGCTACAAGTGTTACACGTCTGACATGATTTTTTGTTTTTGTTTTTTTTTTTTCCAGCGTTGCCAATGTTTGCGATCGATAGATAACGATCCGGTGTGGTCACGCATGAAACAGCGTTTCTCTTGTTTCTGGGATTCCCTGTCTGCCGGAGTAATGTAACAAGTTCCGAGTACAAGCAGAGCCATTAGTCCTGCGTCAGCGATTCGACGCAACCCGCACAACACGTAGCCCAAAACTAGCTTGGTCTTGAGAGAACAAAAGAAAAGAAAGATGAAAGAGCGTTAACTGTACGTGTAATGCGGGTTGCGTCGAATCGACGACGCAGGACTTATGGCTCTGCTTGTACAAGCGCAGTTGCATTGCACTGAAGTCCCTGTATGGGGAGAGTTAAGACAAGAGGGTAATTAACCTCTGATTGCTCAAGAGTTTTTCGCTCTACGGGTGCCACCATTGGATGTGTTTTTGCACATTTTAATACATACATTTGTTTACAAACAAAGAGGTCCCATAGTATTTTACGGATAAAATAGGTAATTTTCGATGAACCGTTGTTAATTTCAATCATGATGCACTTCCAGAAATATGTTAGTTGCTTTAAAGTTGTGAGTACGGTTTTTTTTAATACAAGTAATAATAAAAAAAGATAATCTTAGACAATATTTTCTTTGTAGAGCACCAGAGCCTGACCCGGAACTTCAGTGAGGTCTGCGGTGGGTATTGACTGACCAAGAAAATAGCTGTTAAAGAAGCCGTAAAAATGACGTCATACGTCTTACTTTTGAACGTTGAAATTAAAGTTGAACTCAATTCAACAATAGAAAAAGTTTTTTAAAGCCCATAAAAGGCAGCCTCTGGAGGGAGAGGAGAGCCCACGAAACATGAAGTTTGCTCTACCGGAGAAATTAATGTCGTAGGGCACATATTTGATTGTGAGATCTCTAGAAGAGTGCGCTCCTGGAGTTTCGCTGACTTCTTATCCGTATGTAACCTCATCAGTCGCGTACCCGAGTATAACGTTTGTCCACAGTTTCTTTGCCCTTAACCCTTTCGATACCAAGCTTTTAGGATACTCGTTTTCGTCACGAAGTCTTCTTCACACACTTACAATTTCCGATGAGAATTAAAAGTCTCCTAATTGTTAAATATTCTAAAAGGAATGGTCAGTTAAGCTCCTTCAATTTGGGGTATAGGCAAAATGAACTCCTCGGAGTAGGAAAATTTAACTACTTACTCAAACCCACGTACGAGGGAGTGGTAAATCGACGAAATAACCAGGGACCAATAAATGTTCGGTGCAGACGGTCCCCGAAAGACGTTGGATGGTGAGCGTTTACGCGTGGTTTTAAATGGCTTTAGGTGCTCACCAATCATCTGGGGACAGGACAGTTGCGGCTCGTGCAATTTGGCAACTATGCTAAATTTCCATTTAAACCCATGCAAAAGTATCGAATTTTTGGGGGTTCAATTGCACCTCCTGAAGGTCGATTGTTTTACATAGATTTAAATGGAGAGAATACGTTGTTGCCAGATTGCACGCGCCGCCACTGGGACAGGACCGTCGGTACCGAACATTTATTGGTCCCTGGTCTTGAAAGAATGGGCGCAATGGGCTTCTTGAGAAAGAGCTAATGCTTTAAAAACTGTTGCCTCGAAGCAAATAAACATGAATCGTTCTTATTACGGTGCCATTCAATTAGACGAACAAACAAAATTTATTTCTTTTCTATCGACCGATTCGAGTCCTGGTGTGAAAAGGCAAGACTTTCGTGAAAGGACGCCCTTCATCTCGACTGCACAAGTGACAAAAATCGCACTCAAGGCGATTCGGCTCGGGGCTCGGTAGGTGAAGAGCGAGCGTGCGAAAGTGGACGGACATAAATGGAAGTTTAGTTTCCACCCACCCATGGATGGCGATTGGAGGGGGTTGTGGTGGTATAGAGTCTGGGGAGAGGGGGATAGAGTCAGTGCCACGAAGAGCGAATGAAGTAAACAAAGAAATCGAGTGTGTATATTTACTCACGGTGATGTGCGCCCGTGCGCGGCGCGCGGTTTGTACGCGCAAATGTTGCGCGGCGCCTTGGCTTCGCGTGCGGGCGCGATACGATGCGATCCAAGCTCCGGCTTCGAACACGCTGATGCTGATTTTGGAGCGATTAAATTACTTTTTAGACGAACCTCACTTCACAGTTATGGAAGAAAAATCTGCGACGGTTGTGGCAGCAATGGGTGCACTGTTGCCGGATGTCTCGATAATTATTGCTCTACGTCGATTATTTCTCTTGCCTACGATTCAATGCAGAAACCTTAAGCCGGGTCCACGCCTGAGCATTTCGCTGCACCGCACGGCGTACCGTACATCATTCGCCCGAATGCGCGCCAATGTGGACGTCGCGCCGTACCGTATGAGCCGTACTTGTTCGTCGAAATAAAAAAAAATCCGCAAAGCCCACACCGCATGAGAATGCGGGCGAATGCTCATGCGCCGTGCGGTGCGCCAAAATGCTCAGGTGTGGACCCGGCTTTACGTCGCGAAGCAGCGTGGTGTAGTGCATAATATTAAATGTCCCTGTGCGCAATCGAGCAGAGCAGACTATAGAGATGCAATTCAAGAGACGTTTCTTGAATCGCATCTCTATAGTCTGCATGCTCTGCTCGAATGCGCATAGGGACATTTAATATTCTGCACTACACCGCAACAATGTATAGTAGTAACCATCAGCGTGCGTTGTTGTCATGTGTCGGGTTAAATCCCTGATCCTGTGTTCATTGGTTATGTTATGAGATATTTACGGTCTTAAGGGCCGATTTTAGCATGAATAAAGGGGTCTCTCCACCTGGGAATCTAAAAGCGCGAATAAACTGATTGTCGAGCCAACGAGCTGATTTTTACGAACTGCAGACATTTGCTAACGAAATTTCCTTATTGACAAGACATAGGTATGCTAACAGATTCTCCTTATGGATAATTAAGAAAAAATTTGACAAATTATTCTGAAACCTATGGTAACTTTATGCGTACAACTAATCTGGAAGGATTTCAGTCGAGGAATCCGCATTTTTCATCAGTTTTGCTCCAGCTTCTACGGTTCTTCCTGAACTTTCCTACTTTTTACTTGGTGTCCGATGGATCGTAAATTTGAGGTTAGGTGCAGATAATTTCAGTTTTCCGAAAGAAAATTGAGTCTAGAAGGAAAGTAGAGACAAAATTTGAATATAGCATGCTAAATTTCACGCTAACATGCAAAATTTCAGTTTACGTAATAAAAAAATTAAAATCTATCGAAGAGAGTTATGCTTGTAGGAGTTTCGTTAGCAAATGTCTGCAGAACCGTTCGCTTCAACGAGCTGCCTTGAAGTCGATAGGTTGAGTCCGATGTACCTTGAAGTCGATAGGTTGAGTCCGATGTATCGACAACAAAGAAGCCCATTGACTCAAGCAGTCAATTCGCAGGTGGAGAGACCACTTTTAAGCCCGTGTTCGACTCGGGGATGGAAGTAGGTGTTAGCCAATCAGGGTGCAGTCAACCCTAAGCCATATGTGCTGCGGGGACAACGATATCTGTCCAGAATATGCAACACGCAACACATATCTAACACGTGAACTAAGTATGTATACTATGTGCATTGCGTATTGCATACCCTGATCAGATGTCTTTGTCCCCGATAGTACATCTTGCAGCACTGTTCGTGTGTCGAGACCTCAAGAGCGCCGAGCGGACACCCGACAGTTCCAACGAGTATCTAGATCGGGACGTACAAGGCCATAGCCGACCGATTTTAATCATGATTCGACAAATGGAACTCTAACAGTGGATGCCGCATAAGATGGTGAAAATCAGTTCTCATTATACATATACAGGGTGATTCAGACCACCCAGCCACTATCTGTGTATCGAAAACTAGCGAAAAAGAGTAAATTCTGACCAATCTTTTGTTCTACATCGACCTCAAGAAATTCTATGAGAATATTTTCAACCGCAAAAACATATCCCTTGGAGGATTTTTGGGGGGGCTTAAAACCCCTAAATTCGCTACTATCGCAAGAGTCGAAATGGAGGATGTTTTTATTTCACATGTAAGAATAACGTAAACCATAAAGACTGTTTTGTCTAAACATTTTTCTAAAAAAATTCAAACCATTTTGAGATAAGGAATGTTTCTTACCTTAAATGGAGGGGGGGGGAGCTCAAGTTCGCGGTCACGACACTATAGTTGCAGTGGTTTGAATTTTGGTGTTTGTTTTTTTTTTTTTTTTTTTTGTAAGCTAATGAAAATTCACGGGGAGCTGGAAGAAAGTATGTCCCTGATGGTTTCTAACTAGGTTTCATAGTTCCGTAGATGCAATTTCGGCCCAAAATACATTGTTTTAAAGGGGAACTCCGCGTCGTGACATCACAATACACGCGAATTTTTTGAAACTTTATTTGAGAGCATCTCGAAAATTGAGGCACTTGGGAAAAAACCGAAGGTACCTTTGATTCTTTGTTCTCAGCTTATGAAGATCTTTAATTTTCTTTATAAAAAACACCAAACAGACCCTTGCAACTGCCCCATTTTGTCGCAACAATGCAATGCACGTGTCCCTTTTCAACGCAGCCGATTCTATAATAAGTTGATTCCTTCCCGATAAATTTATCATATAATGACGGCTCCTCTCTTCCCTTCACTTAAATTCTGAATGATAGATCTCACAATATTTACCATTCATGATTTTATTACTTCCTCGGCTTCTTGATCGAACGCCTAGTTTCGTCTTTAGAAGTCTTCCCAGCGCGACAATTAGTCCTCAGTCCATTTAAAAATTAAAGGATGATAGGTACTACAGCCTGCATAATCGAAAGAAAGAAAGTAGTAGTAGTAATTTTCGTTTATTTTCAGGAGGTGACTTAACATAGAAAGAAAGAGAGAAAGAAAGAAAAAAATATAGTATATAATAATAATAAAATAACAATAATAAAAGAAAAAAGTTTTGAGTTCCTCTCTGATAAAAATTGTCTATGAAAATTCTTGACCAAATCGCCATGCAATATGGATTTCCACGAAAACAATCCTTGTAAATTCCTAGAGATTTCCAGACGTTTTCATGGACATCCTTATGATTTCATGGAAATCCAAATTGCATGGAAATTGATCAAGGGTCTCCATGGAACTTATTTTACCGGGGCTTTCATCAGGAAATCTTGCAAAGACATTTTCATGAAAGAAACATTACTCAACTAGATCTGATTTTTAGGAAAGCCAACAAATTTTCCTCTGATTGTGAGTTCTGAAACAAGGGATCGATGATTCCTCTCAGAAAAGAGTTAATTTATAGTTTTGAACTTTGGAATGACCGATGTGTACATAGTCGAAGCACTCAGTCCCCGACATATGAACCCTTTATCCTTAGGGAAGTGATTGTGACTGAGGTTAAACCGATTACCTTATGAACCATAAAAGATATCCTCATGAAATCTTCAAAATGAGGTCACGCACGAGAGCACCAACCATCGAACAACAGGCGGGCATGGGGCACAGCACCGTAGCACCGTTGCCGATTGTCGAAACCACCGTTCACCACATCTGATAAACGTATGGATTTGACTCGGTTTAAAATACGGAGACTTTTTGAACGACATTCTCTGTAATATTATGAGCTTAGACAAGACACACGACAAACCCAGTTAATAATGTTCTTCGGTCAAACTCCGAGTGCGGTTGCCTCAAGCTGTTTTGTTTCGCTGGCGCTTGTTTTTGTTTCTTTTCCCCTTTCTTCAAAAAACACTTTTTATTAATTTGTGTTTCTTTTATTAGCGTATACCCGCACATCAACCGAAAAATGTCGGTTCGTTGTGCAAACAACTTTATTTATAATACCTCAATTATATCTTTGCGCGGCGAACATAAGCGAGAACATAAATATAAAGTGAGCATGAAATGAATGAAAAGTCTAGCAGCTGCGGAGCGTGGTACTCAATTGCATAGTTGTCTAATTTCAAAAGAAAAATCCCTCTAATTAAAATGGCGAGTCAGTATTTTTTAATTTTAAGTGCTTTAAACTTCGCATGTTTCACTCACAAAAAAGAGGAGAAAGAAGAAGAGGAGGGAGAGGAAGAAAATTTCTGTAAATTTGTGTGGTGCAACTGCTAGCAAGTATTCTAGCTGACACATGAGGAAAAAGTCATCTTGTCACTCTACAATTAAAATAAAGCCTCTAATGGGTATTGTAACGCGACTTGGGCAAAATTGATCGAAAGTCCCTTTATTACGGCAAATATTGACGTCCCCCCGCTGATGTCATTGTAAACCACTATTCAATCGCAGAGATGCAAAGTCACGATTAATCCTCTCTAAATAAGATTTTCAACTCTTTTATTTCTTTGCAGTGTAACTTAGACCAAAAATTACATTCCTGACGTCCTTTTTGAATTTTAGTTGAACTTCAAAAAACCTACCAATTACTTGATATTCGCCACCAGCAGGCCATACGCTTGCCTATACCAAGACGAACACTAAGCTCCAAATCTCAAACAGAGCAACTGGGCATGAGTATAGAGACGGTAGAAGTCATATTATTAAATTGGGTTAAGCATTTGGGTGAAGTTATTAAGTTCAAATTAACCGATGCATCGAATCTGCACCGCTGACCAATAAGAAGCAAGTATTCGTGAAAAGTAAGGTTCTGCTGTAGTTCAAGTCAATCAGGCCCCAGTGATCTGGCAATGTATGCACTATGCAGTATGCAATGCGCATGCGCTCGCAGTGAGCGTGAGGTGCTCCAGGAGCGCGACGAACAACGAATAAAAACCGGCGACGACAGCCCGACGCGACGTGACGCGGCCGCGAACGCCTGCGCGACGATGCTTCACGGAGCAGAGCATGATCTAAATATCCACTTTCTTCCAAGGAATAATCTTTGCATGAGCTTTGTTGTTACGCAACAATTAATGTTGCCTTTTTTTAGCACGATACTAGCACCAAGCACCACTCCACGTCACCGCTAGTGAACTTTATTCGAAGATTCCGCGCTTCTCCTTCACCGTTTTCATCCTTCTCCACCTCCCCCACCCCAATCACCCCCTCAGCCCCTTCTCTTTCGAACCCATCCGCCTAAGCAATGCCTCCGAGATTCTAAAGGCCAAATTGTCCAAATTAAAAAGACCCAATTACTATGTTACAATTTTGCCGTATGGAGCACAGATAAAATGATAATAAACACTTTAATTGTGATTGGAAATGAAAGTTGTGAAAAGTGAGTGAATGGGGCAGTTGCAAGGGTCTGACATTTTGTGTTTTTTATAAAGAAAATGATAGTTATTGGTGAGCTGAGAACAATGGCGCCTTTGATTTTATTCATAAACTTCCCGGGTTTGGAGAGACACACGTGTAAAGTTGTAAAAATTCGTGGGTATAGTGACGTCTCTAAGCAAAATTCCCATTAAAAACAAGGTATTTTGGGCCAACAAATTATCTTCGGAACAATGAGACTTAATTAGAAATCAAAGGCATGATTGTTCTCTGCTCATCAAATACTTTTATTTTCTTTATAAAAAACACAACAAATAAGACCCTTGCAACTGCTTCATTGCATAAATAATATGGTCACAGTCCTATCATTTCCTCAAAATTCCAAGAATTATGGTGCGAACACTAGAATTCTGGTAACCGTGACAGCACTCTTACCTTATTTCACATATCGTTGTGCTCCTGGTATTTTTTTTTCTTGCTTTTTTTTTCTTTTTTTTAAGAGTACGTTTATTTCGAGTGTTTTTCGACCGTTCAAGATTCGCTTACACATACTTTATCGATATTTTTCAAAACATCTTATATGGACATATATTGCAGAAATAGTTTAAATAAATCTCCATTTATTTTTCCAATTTTATGTCCGGAAACGCTTCCGTTCCTCGCTAACGTGCGTCGATCAACGAGCGCGTGTCGCTCTCGTAGCTCGGTCAACTTGAACTTCACTTCTCAACGCTTAAAAAGAAAAAAGAAACATCTACATGAGATTCCTTTTAAAATAACCAGTCAAAGGATAAAAAAAATTGGCGGCTTGGCGCGGCGGTTTGTGAAACCTTTCTGCTTTATTCCTCCTCTTCATTCTATAAAGCAGGAAATGGATGAAACAACATCCTGACCGTTTTCTAAGTAGCTCAACACCGTACAGCAGGCAAAACTGAATTATTTAGATGACCGAAATTCAGCAATCAGCAATTTAAAATGACCCAAAAGTATCGTTTAAAAGCTTTGAGAACTAATTTCAGAGGAGTCTAATTTCTTGAAAAAAAAGAAAAAAAATCAAGCTGCCAAATGGTTTTTAAGTGGCTGAAGTCAATCCTGCAAAAGTTTGAAATGAAATAATGATTTTAGGTGATTTTAACTTGATGATTTGTGACCGCAAAATGTTGTAATTTCTTCAAATGCTTTCATACATTCACACCTACATACATAGAAACATACGCACTCCTCATCCCTTCAGCTTATAACTAAATTCGCACACTTGCCTTTAGTTAATCCATGCTTCATACCACCAGCACGACTCACCAGATTGCGAGTCAATATCACCTCTTTTAGAGTCTTTCTATGCTACAATATTTCTTATCTTATCTTATCTTTTAATGCTGCGACGATTGCTCTATTAGAATTCAAAACTTTGGACTTATTTGTCATTGGGGAGGGGGGGGGGGGGTTAGTTTCGTTTTTTTAACAGGAGAGATTTAAGAATTTAGAAATCGAAGAAAATTGTATAGGTAAAGGAGGGTGTAACTACAGAGTTCTTATGAAACCCCTACATGTTTCGTTTCCTGCATCCATGTTGTCTCACGCCCCTATGTTTCCTGCCTCTTATACCTAAACATATACACAGACTAAATCGGCAACCATCTCAAGGCGGTTTTATATAGGACCCCCTAGCCCCTAGGACCGTAAAATGTTACATATTTTGTGAGTTTAACATATCTAAAAAATAAAACAACAATTTAATATTAGCTCGTGAATTCATCGTTGTGATTTTTAAGAGAATTTATGGTTTTTTTTTTTGTCGTTGTTGCTTTTGTTGTCTTTTTTTTTGGTTCTTTGCATGGTATGTTGCTACGTTCCGCGTGACGCGGCAACAAGTTTTACGCAACAAGTTTGCTGTAAGAGTCACTAGCCGTAACACCTGCCATTTTTACTTTCTTATTATATCCAAAAATATTGCACGTCTTCAAGGCCGCATCACGTCACACAATCACCGGTGCGGGGTGCCTGTACTTACTCAGCTCGGGCCTTAATCTATTTTTAACAGATCGAACGCTGCGCGCGTCATGCATCGGAGCCGGTCTCACGACACGGCTGCTGATACAGTGTGCAATGCCGGGCGATTTTTCCCCCATATTTTGGCATCCTCCAACTTGTCCTGCCTTTTATGGAGTTATCCGAGTCAAGTCGCATGGAACAGCGTCATTCAAAAGTAAAACCTATGCGCGAGTTTTATCAAAGGAATCAGCAAAGGAAATAGCGAGGTTGTCAATTTAAGTTGATAAAAATGGGGCTCTCAGCCTCAGTATCGCCCCCATCCTCTTCCTTTACTAGTCCTTAAAGGAAAACGGTTTCCGTAGCTAAGGCGGTACTAAATCAAGGACACACAAAACTTTAAAAGTGCATGACCTCTCCGAGAAAGTAACCCTTAGGATATTGAGAGACTCCTCATTAAGAGCAAACCTCATAAAAATAATGAGCCTAAAAAATTCCATCAACTGCCATATTTTCAATAAGTATGTAATTACCACCGGCGGATTGTGGCTCGGGCGTGGTTCGACTAATCGACAATTATGTACCGTTTCAACCTATGAAAAATAAAACGAAAATCGTTCTTCAGTTGGATACTCGTATTTTTATGTATGATTTCTATATGATGTCCCGTTTTTTTCATCCTTTGAGCTCCTTCCTGGTTTTAGAGCAGCTAAAATGTTGACAACTTTGAACTAACGTAATTCTTGGCGTAAACTTCCAAATGATAGCTGAGAGTTCAGGTCACATGATAAGTCCCGAAGTGTGACATCGGAACACCACGAAACTCCGGTCCTATATATATTTCCACTTGTAAAACTTGAACGGAGACAGAAGGTGGATCTCGGTGACTCGGCAACTTTTAATAACACAGACTAATGAGTTTTATACCGAGGGGGCTTGGATTACGTCAACACCTGAAATCCTCTCTGCATGACCGAAGACCGAGAACCAATGTGCGCTTTGTGCGTGTTTTCAAGAGGAACAAATAAGCTACCAATTTAACTATGAACACCAAATATTTGGCTTGTTGCTTTGTTGTCTTTCCGATCCTTTGACTGACAAATTAGGATGAACCGGCTTTTATTCAGGCTCGAGTCGTTGACATAATACCTCTTGGGCCATTGCAGTGCTTTTTGCACGTCATTGTTGCAAAATTTAGCGCTTTACAAATATCCAGAAATGAAAGGATGCTCGAAAAGACGTGACTTTTTTTCTAAAAAAGATTCGGAATACGCAGTTTTATCGATACAAACTGAGCCATATACATTTCTTTTTTTTGTAGAGGACGGGAAGAAGGGCCTATATACACATTTTGGGTATTTTTGTTTTTATTTTTTCAATTTATGCGTGTATAAGTGTGTCAACGAGTTGATAAATCATGCAATCTTCTTCAAATACCTTGTTGGAGGAACGAATACACGAAGAACTTGTAAGTTTTTCAGTCATTTTGTATGATCTATGCTTTTGTGACCTTTTGAGTCTCGTCAGAGAATTGTTTTAAAAAATACACCTCCAGTCTTTGATCTGTTTGAAGTCAATTAGATCTATTTAATTAAAAAATGCCCATCGAAAGACGAGCAATTGGGCCCTTTTCTTGCCGTCAAAAGACGGCACTTCAAACCAATCTATTTGGTAGCGTTCTAGAATACATCCCTTCATTGTTTCGGTGCAGAAAAGATTATGTATACCAGTACTTTTCAATGCACATAGATATACCACATCACAGGATAACGTAATATTTCTGCACGCGTGCAGGAAACCGATGAGCTCTAAAACGCCACCTTTGGTGCCTGATGGCTCGTTGACAGTAACGATGCATAGAGTTTCTGTCACTTGTCCTCGCAGGTGTTATATGAACCTCCTCTCGATAGCCAAAGTCCAAAGACACGTATTTCGTTCGCCTCCATACATGGCAGGTCTCCCGTCTCCTCGTTAATTCTATCGTTTGACAGCATTGTCAATTAAAATATATTAAACAGAAAATTATGCCAACCGCTAGCTAACGAGCATACATGTTGTTTTTGAAACTGGAGATACGTGAGGACGTGAGGACCATCGATTCGTGATCGCGAAATATCGCGAAATACTTTACGGCATGGGCGTAGCGTGGGATAGGCAGACGGCACGGCGAAGGGAGGGGAAGGGGGAGGGGGTAGGCGGTTGTTCAGAATCAGAGCTGCCGTTTCGTGTATATATTTAATTAATGGTAGTTTTCAATTCACCGATGATTTCACCGGTTGAGAAAATATCACATTGCGTTCAGCTTAGAGTATGGATATAAAACACGAAAATATAATCGCATCAGTAATCTTTTCGTGACTT
This sequence comes from Trialeurodes vaporariorum, assembly GCA_011764245.1. Taxonomy (NCBI): domain Eukaryota; kingdom Metazoa; phylum Arthropoda; class Insecta; order Hemiptera; family Aleyrodidae; genus Trialeurodes; species Trialeurodes vaporariorum. The sequence continues at coordinate 61,869,061 of VMOF01000002.1, forward strand.
GTGACATCAACGTTTAATTATTAAAATATCAGCAAGATTTTCAGAGTCAGTGACGACTCCGCCGGGTGAGAAAATATTACTTATCAGAGTCTTTTTCAGAGCTGCCGTTTCGCGTATAGTTAATGACATTTTCCAATTCACCAACGATTTCACCGGTTGAGGAAAGATTACACTGTCCAGTTCAGTGTATGACTGTACTGCACGAAAGTACTCTGATCTACAATCTTTCCTCAAACGGTGGAAACAACGTTAATTAATTAAAATATCCGCAAGTTTTTTAAAGTCATCGACGACCTCACCGGTTGAGAAAAGATAACAGATGCGAGAATATTTTTAGTGCATTACAGTCATACACTGAACAGAACTGTCTAATCTTTTCTCAATCGGAGGAGGCATCGGTGAATTGAAAAATGCCACTAGATATACAGGAAAGGGCATCATAGCAGCTCTGTTCAGAATGATGAATTCTATTTTGCTTCTTTGCAGGGAAAAATAATAAGATTGGTCAACTCGGAAAAAGATGTTGAGCAGAGTCGAAGAATTATTGTTGTCGCTTGTCGTTTCCTAAATCGCGTCGCGTCGCATCCACCGGTACCGCGACTACCGGTTGCAAGTTTTTGCTCCCCTGATCTCGAGCAGCTACATCTCAGAAGTCAGTGTCCGCGTGGCGCATGGCGCGGCTCGCCGCGGCGCGTTACACTTTCACTTTATGTAATCTCATTAACCGAAAGCGCGCTTTAATCACACGACAAACACAATAATTAATACTCCCGCCCCTCACCCCCCCCCCGCCACCGCTTCGCTTGCGCTGCCTCCCTTTCTTGTCAGATCTTATATGCTCGTTTAGATCTTAAGGAAGCTGAACGTTATTCATGCTAACCTACAAATTGTCATTATCAGTCTTGATCGCAGTATTCGGTTCCGTTTTGGAGAGACGGTTTTATTTGATGGCCTCAGTAATTGTACAAAATCGTCTTCACGTCCCCGAATCGTCAGACATTAGGCTTGGGTATCCCATTGTTAGCTAGACAGAATTAACCGCCAAAAATCATAAATACACATCAGCACTGCGGTTGTTATTATTATAAGGCGATCGTCCTTGGAAATGGTTACTTTATTGTCATTCTCGATTTCAATCTTTTGAAACTTTACCTTAGCAAGCGAAAGATTGGTAGACCTGCGTAAAAAGGGAAAGAAGAGGTGATGAGCTTGCAATCATTCGCGGGGATAGCATCAATCTAAATAATTGGAGAAAGTGATCATACCGGTCGCCGGTGTCGGTCGGCCAACCTACTGACATACGTATTATAGCTCGGGTACGAAAGCTCTCACAATCAGCACAGGTCTTAGTCTTTAATTGTCCTTTTACAAACAGTCAATACTTTTTTTTCTTTTTTCCTTTCTTTCCTTAAATTTGAATTGATGAATTTTATTCATCAGTGCATCAATTTACATGGCTAACACAGAATAAAAGGCAGCGACTACATAAAATAGAACAAAATAACCACTTAATGATTCCGATTCAAATGGATTCCGGCGGTCAATGGATCAAAAAGTGGGGGGGGGGGTGGTTCGAAAGTCAAAAATTGATGATCTTTTTTGTTTTCTTTCTTTTTTATTCCTTTCACTGTTTGATGGAGTGGTTCAGAGAACCCGCGAAGAAACTTAAAACTGTAGGAAGAGGAACTCGACGGTTTCCTTCTTATCGTTTTGTCTTTTTATCTTTATTTTACTTCCTTTTCTTTGATTTTTAATTTTTTCCCTTCCATTTTCTTTCTTTTCCCTTTGTCCCCTTTCTGCTCTACTTTCTCGCTTTTTTAAGCCCGCCCTCTAACGCAATGGGGGGGGGGGGGGGGGGGAGCTTGACCCCCCCCAGACCATCACCCCCTAGGACCGCCACTGATTTAAATTCTAACACAAAAACCCATCTTGTAACCACCACTCTCCAAATTCAAGTAATTGATTCTGACTTTAAATTATGATGCTTAGTATCCTTTTGTTAAACTTTAATGTCTATTTAACACCTAATTTTTTGTTCCATATTAATAACGAATCTTGCATTAATTTTACCTGTTCAATTTTTTATTGTTTCAGGTAAGCACAATTCACTGATCATCTTCAACAATATAGCTGGTTGCAAAATGTGAGTATGTATGCATGTCCATCTCATATACTAATCGAATATTCATCAGTCGAACGTTACAAAATGTTGTAATCAACGTCTTGAACGCATATTTTTAGAGTATCTCCAAAACTATCAAAATCGACTTCAAATAATCATCCAACCAGTATATTAAACGGACGGAGCAGCATTAGCAACACTGCAACAAGCTTTCCCTTCACAAGTCATTGGCTGTCAGAAGTTTTAAAATCAAGAATCGTACAGCAGAAATCTGAATGGATATTCTATACTGAAAGAGATTAAATATGTTCATTCAAGACAAATTAAAATATGAAGAAAAAGAGAAACGGGTAAAAGTTGAATGCTTATTTATTCTCAGAGCTGCATGGCTATGCATGGGACACGTGGAGTAATCTCGTAGAAGTCTGAGTTTTTTTGTTTGTTTTTGTTTCATCTAAAGAAAGCGTCCCCACGATTTCAAAGATTCTCACACCACAATTTTTCAATGACACTACAGCAGCATTTACTATGTCGATGAAAAATCACCAAAATTCCATTGTCCCGCCCGAGAGAAATTTTTCTCTCCCGTAGACTAAAACCTTCACTCAGCTGAGCTGTGTGACTTAAGTCTGCATGCATTATTTAGAGGGCAGGCTTGTACAGTGTTGCCAAATCGAGGGTAAAAAGCCGTATCGTCCCAATTTAAATCAAATGTAAAGCGTACGGCCTTTTCACCCTAATCTGGCTACACCGGGCTTGTAGGACACAGGCGACTCGCGACGCGGCAGAGGAGAGGAAACATTAATTTCACGGTTTCCTTAAGCGACAGCCTGCATTTTCTTGCGGTGTCTCTGCATGCCTCGCCGCGCTTAAAGCCTTGACCCGAAAGTGCATTTTTTAAGTGAACGTGGTGGTTCAATGGACAAAGAGAACTTAAATTAAACCCCGTTTTCATCAGAACTGAACCAGACTCATTTATGTTTGACAAAATTCGAGTATCTTTTTTACGCTGACGAATTAGTAGATATGGGAATACGGATGGAGCTCTTGAAACCTGGAAATATCAAGCAAACCACAATGTTTTGCATAGCGTCTCACAGTGCCGGTTGAATCATCGATCGTTGGATTTGGGACTCTCCGTAGTAACAAGTCAATCAGAACCAGCAGCCGTGAAATTTTCGGTGATTTCACTGTGATTGAAACAGCGCATTGTAATCTTGCAATGTTGCATTTTGTACATTTGAACCCTTGTAAAATATCGATTCGAGGAAGTGCACTGTGCACTTCTATAACATGTGGACTTTTTTCGAGACTTATTTAATTGGAAAAAATGCAACCTTGCCGTATTGCAAACGCTGCCTCTGTCACAGTGAGATCACAGAAATTACTCGGCTACTCTGCGATTCTGATTGACTTGTTATACTATAGCAGTGTTGCCAGATCGAGGGTAAAAAGCCGTATCGTCCCCCATTTAAATCAATGTAAAGCGTACGGCTTTTTCACCTTAATCTAGCAACACTGTACTATGGAGAGTCCCAAATCTAACGTAGGTAACCAACCGGTTGACAAATATATTACAGACTCGAATCTAGCATTACAGACTGCGAAAAAAGCAGAAAACTGCTACAAAAACTTGTGGGCAGTTTTTTCACTTCCTGTAAAAATCATTCTAGGGATTTAATGCCCTTCTTTTGCAGGGAATTATTAAAACGGCACGTTGTTACAGTACGTACTTAGGTTCAAACAAATGTTATGCTGGATCAATCTTAATTTCGCAGGTCCAACAAAAGATAGATCCCCCAAATATTTTAAATCATTCCGATGTTTGTTTAAAACTTCTGAAAATTTCAAGAGATTTCCAGAGAAGTTCTTAAATCCAAAAAAACTCTGTGCTTTGAGAGCGTAGATCATCCTGAGTACAGGGGGGAAAAAAGAAGAAAAATAACAAAACAAAGCACAACAAAAAATTGTTCGCTTGATGATGCGTTAGTGAGTGGCATATATACATTTGTTTAGGTTCAGACCTCCTCTCCCTCTGGGTAAAATGTAATTCGTCAAGAGCTTGAATGCAGGCTCAAAAACACCATGTTATCCCACTTTTCCAACAAATCTGATCTTCAAGATTGCTTAGTTTTTTGTTGAGCTCGAGTAAATGCTCTCAGATTTTAGCAACTCATATCATAATGATAGATCAGCATTTTATTGTTATGACTTATACCACGGGCATTAAAAACTAACGATAATCAAGTTCTTTGCTTCGCCACATTATTTATGCCTCCATCTAGCAAAGTATGCGTATATAGTCTTGCTGATTTCCTATTTTTAGAATTTTCAAACTTTTCAAAAACCAAATGTTTTGCTTCTATCTTCTTTCCTTTCTTGAGTCCTTTCTTTAAACTCAATTTATTTTTTGATGTTTGCTTCGTTGTGCGCCAAATAACTTCGTTCGTGCGGTCACTAACTGCCTCGATTCGGAATTAGAACAACAGCGCAACTAGAAAGGTAATTAATATTCCTTTTAACTGTATAAGCGTTGCAGTGGTGTCAGATTTTGCATTCAATCTTTATATCGGTGGAATGATAAAATAAAAGAGAGGTTTGACACAGTACTTGTGATTACAATAAACCTCAACAATAAAGAGAGGGTCATTTAATGAACGGCTGATTTTAGGCATAAATTCTTCAATAAATGAGAAAAAGTGAATAAACAGTCTGTTAATATTTCAGAGGAAGAATCTTTCGAAGGTCTGGAAAAGGAAGTAAAAAAATGTATTAATAAATTGATGCGTGTTCCAAAAAATGGTACCAAAACCGACGTTGATCACGTCTCATTTATACCCTGCCATGAAGAAAGCAGTAGCGGCTAGTGTTATTTTGCAACCGTGTCTTTTTTGCCATTTGAACCAAGGCAAACGGAGCGATTTCTCGATTTTGTGAATCCTTGGAAGATCGATTAATTTATGTAGGTTTAAATGGAGAGACTTAGTTGGCACATTGCACGAGCCGCCGCTGGAAGAAAGTAAAAGAAAGGGACAGAGTGAGCGTGAAATGTTTGCGTTTTCTGAGTCTCAAACTCTCAACGCGATGTAGAAAAAATGGAAAGGATTCAAGCAAAACACGAAACGTAGCGTTTTGAGTTGGCACGCCTTCATTTCTCAGAGTATGCAATAAGAAACCCGTTGTGTAGGAATAGTTAGCTACCTAACCTATGGCTTTTGTTGCGCAACTTTTCGAGTCCGTCTCGTCCTACTCATAGCAACTCTCGAAGCAATTACGTGAACAAACAATGAAACAAAGCTGTCGGCTATATCAACTCCAAAAAAAATCATCACGTTAAAATTTTAAAATGCGTTAGGTATTTGAAATATAAGAAGTTTAGAAGCATACAAAGTTCTTTTGGTTCCTTTGAACTCTTCATAGTCTCAATTGCATTTGCATATTGCATAAAAAAACTTGAAAACAGTTTGAATGCAAGTGCAATGCACCTTTACAAAAGTGTCATATCAGAGGTTTGGGTGCATTTCAATTTGTGTCATCGATCAAAATCATCGAGCCAATTCTTTTTCAACACTGCGCCACGTCCGCTTTGAACGGTGTTGCCAGACCATCGTTCAGTCTGAGTTTATTTGACATTGACAAGATAGTGAATCTTTGGTGTGTCAACCCGAAAAATGGCAACCCTATAGCCTTGAGTAATGATGACACGATACGCAGAACGTTTCTTTGCGCCGCGTCGTCCAGTTCATCGGTCATTCCACGGCTCAAAAGAGGTTGACATGTTCCATATCTGAAACAACCGTTATCAAAACATTTGGCATACGAGTTTAAGGGAGAGTGGGGGGGGGGGGGGGGTTGTACGCTGTGGGGCCGTGCGAGCGAAATGCTATGTCGCATCACTAATAAAGCACACGTCGCGGTCGTGTTGTCGCGGTGTCGCGGTCGTAATGCGACTCACTGTAACACGTCCAGGGATGTCAAATTTTGACAGCATTAATGGACTCAATTTAAAAACCTACCTACCGACCTACCAAATGGTGACTAGGAACGAGTCTGTTGCAAACTTTTGCTTCTTATAATTCCTCCGATCAAATCTGCAAGAACTTTAACTCATTTTATAGAGGTATTTCATTAAGAATGATTGCTTAAATAAACCGATACTATGAAATGCAGTCCCATCCAACCAGATCTACCTCTTCAAAACTAGCTTTCTATCTTAGATGCGCCTTCTTTTGCGAGTTCTTTTATTTCCACCCCTGGCATTTCTGGCAACATAGGTTAGGTTTGCTGTTGACCTCCTATACCGCGAATATTTATGACTTATGACGAAATGTTTGAGGTTGTAATAGCTTTCGCCCTGTGTGTCGAGTCTTGCACGTGTCTAGTGGTGACTTGATAACGGTAATTCATAAATTCCTCGCACACCATCAGTTTTGAGACTGCTAACTCACCGCGAGAAGACCAGAGAGTCCGGTTCGCAATTAGTGGTGCCAGCTAAGAACCGTCATTATAGTTTGTCTTCCTTCCTTCTTCCTCCGTATTTCCACAGAGGGATTGCAAACGTCGTAATTATGTTCCAAAAAGTAAAATAAAGGCTTTACACATACTTTTGACTCACAATCAGTTTTATCGGGATGCAGAGCTTGCCGAGGGGGAAAAAATACCACTGAAATCATACATACCTGAGGAGTGTTATCACAGGATTATTTGGACGTGCCAAACCTTTTCAACACAGAAAAAAAGAAAAACAGAAAAAACCACTTTGGTAACACTAACAAAACTTTTGGTAGAAAAATGCAAAAATGACCCAACAAAAGACTTTACAGTTGTGCCAACCAAATCTTTGGTTCACGCAGCAAAATCGCTTTAGCTAGGCATATAAACCTTTGGTAAGCTCTATACTAAAGGCTTTTGTGGGCTCATTTTTCTACCCAATTAAGGTTTTGTCATCGCTACCAAAGCGTTTTTTTTCTGTTTTATCTGTGCGGACGCAACTAATCGAGTACAAGTATTTTAGCCAGTATGAGTGAGCATTTGTAGCGACACTGATTTACAGATCAACAACAATAATGACCAACCTGTGTATATCGTGAGATATGACATTTAATTTACCGAATTATCTGACAATGAAACATAACCCGAGGGTGGGCGCAAAACGTGAGGACTCCAGTATAAAGTCAGGTCGAGAAAGGTAGGGTAAGGGAGGTATAGAGGAACACAAAAATCATTATGCATTGAAAACGTGTGCACAATCCCTGTCCATAACTAATTCTATTACTCTGATTCATAGGAGTCACGTAGCTACGGTTCAATAATAAGTTCAACGGTACTCACTAAATGAAAATCATTAGATACGGCTCGCTAGTCGCCGCAGTCGCTTGCTGGACCCAGAGGAGCACTCCGTTCGGTCAATACGCACTCTATACACTTATAGGTATATATCTATCGAGAATATAAATTGGAAAATTTCTTATTCTTGGCCACCTTGTCTATCATACAGTATGTCCCAAAAGTCCTTGCCAAGCTCGAGTCAAAAAATCCGTATCTCATTTTGATAAAGATCAGAGGGCCGATTGTTTACTTCTATGTTAAATCGACAAATACGACTGTCGACTGTCTCTGAAAGAATATATTGATCTAGCATTGTGAAACCTAGGCTATGGTAACCAGTTTATAAAAGATCTGATTCAGGCAAATAATAGAGCCGTCTATGTGGCTGAATATTGGCGTAGCATATTTAAACGATTTATTATTAATTATTATTAATAACTAATTGGTGTATTCGTATACGATAGCAGAATACTGATAACCAGTAGCGCATCGAAAGTTTCTTCACCTCTCTTTTCGCCATTAAGAAACGTATGTTAAGCAAGGATGGACAAGGGGATAAAACCCCCTCCTTCTGTCATTTTCCTCGTTATACATTCAAATGGGACATGAGAGAGATGGAAGAGATCCTAGTTGCGCCAGTGTTGATAACCATAGTTAAGTTTCTCGTTAGCTATACATATAGTTTCATAAAGGCTTCTCATGGGTAGCTGTTAGATTCAGAGCGGGCAATTAAACTATGGTTACCATAACAACAGTCAAGTCTTACATTGCTAGACCAATAGTGTCACTCATAGACAGTCGTAATTATCGGTTTAGCAAAATAGTAAACAATCAGCCTGATCATGTTTGCTCGTTAGCTTTAGATCACCAGAATAATCCATTGATTTATAAGATAATTTCTACCAACCACAATTAACGAGTCGACCACTTTTTTCTCGAAATGAAATGCGTATTTTTCAACTGAAACCTATATAGAAAAGAAATCTGATGAGACACAATGTATGTATACTAATTATAAAGCTTTGCTCGGGAAAATTGATAGATAACAATAATTAACGTTTAAAAGATACCTACTGCTTTATACCCTTGTAACCAGAACTTCCCACCCCCCGTTTGTTTTTTTCTTTTTTGTTGGTTTCTTTCGGGCAGCAACCCTGCCAGGAGGGTATATTTATTGCGAAATAAAATAATAGTATACCCCCCCCCCCCACCACCACCACAAGATTTGGGCAAACCCATTGTGTGTCCTAGACTTAATTAAAACTTAAACCTAAGACTAAAACTAAACTAAAACTACGATGACTTTGGAAGTCCTTGCGGAGAGAAGGATGGTATAATTGAAGTGTCTAGCACTTTAGTTTTTAGAAGTTTTAATAGAACACATGTGATTTAATAAATGCATTTCAATGATTCAACAATTTTTAGTGACGGTGACCTTTATAGATTTGGGATTTTTTGGTGTAAATACTATACCATGTGAATTCGTGAGGTGGGTGCCACTGTTTGACCATTTTTTAAAATTTTATTTTTAAAAAAGGATGGGAGAAAATATGTATTTTTTTTTTTTTTTCTGTAAAGTTAGGTTTCGTTGAGTGAGCCAGTTTTAAAAGTGGACGCTTGGTAACGTCAGGAGACCAATGGTTAAGATTTCTCCGACAGAGCTTACCTCACGGTTTATCGGCCCCTCAGGCTTCGCCTTAGCTTGGCCCGTTGTGCCGTATACGTTTGGCTAAGTAATCTCTGATCCTGCGCTATCTTGCTAAGTTGCGCTGCATCCATATAAGAGGACGCAGTTGTGGCTTTGTGCATGAACAGAATGTACTATGATGTTCAGAAATTGATCGCACCCCACGCTCGAGATTTGTTCTAATTTTCAGTGCGTGTGCCTCCGAGTCACGTCATGTTGCGACGGACCCGTTTGCTTTATATTCTGATTCCTCTGAACATGTGTACAGCGCGTTCTTGCACGAGCGAGACGACACCCTCTTTCATGAAATAGAAGCCCACGCAAAAATATGTACGATATTCACGCTGTATACAAAGATTATTCAATTTGTGGGAGGTACTTGTAAGCTCAGCGTTTCAGTCAAGTGCGAGACTCCCCCCCCCCCCCCCCCGAGACTAACAAAATCTTATGCACGAAATCCACTTTTGAGTCATTCACTTTCAAAAAATCTAAAATGCACCAATTTTTGAAATAGTTTTTTTTTTGCAATCATAATATGTGAGGAAATTCTGCCTATAGCTTTTAAACCCTATTTCGTGCAAAATCGCAATTGATAACTTTGATCGCTGTTTTCTGTTTCTTGGGATGAACCACTAATTATTTCAATTAAAATGATGGATTTGCGCCTTCAAAAACTTTTACCACAGTCAACTCAATTGAAAATGGATAAAAACAACTATAAACGACCAATTACTCGGTCAATTGCAGTTATATTGCGTGCGGTATGACAACGTTGAATTTTATCCACGTATAAACTCATGGAAAAGGTCGATCTCAAGCATGTTAACTGTGCACTTGACTCACTTGAGACTTCGACCCTTTTCATGGATTTAAGTGGGCCAAATGCACCATTGCCAGATTACTCGCTACGGCTACGCCTCTGATTACTTGTTCCGCCACTAAATTACGCCAGAGATAAATAATTTTTATCGATTATGTTAAATTTATGATGATTTGGAACAAGGTACTTATATTTAACAGGTATGCTCGACTCGCTTTCCGCGTCATCCTCATTGGCGCGCAGTTCAAATCTTTATAGCCAAGATGACCGACAAAAGAAGAAAACTTATACTCTTTCCTGAAAACATCAGGCTGTTTTCTGCTTTCCTAATGAGGGAAGCCCAATGTTTTCTGCGAAGAGTGTAAGTTTTCTTCTTTTGTCGCCATCTTGGCTATAAAGATTTGGACTGAGCGCCACTGAGGATGACGCGGGAAGCGAATACCTGTTAAATATAACTAAGGGACGAAGCAGACCGCTACATTAAAAACCGAAAATTCTATTGAAAATAACGTAAAAATGCATCAATAAGAATTTCGATCAGGGGAACTCCTTTTGCAAGTCATAGAACCTGATCCATTCCTGTGCTGTGTTCTACGTTTTTCCGAGTTCAAAAGCAAGTCCATCAAATTTAATTGATGGAACTCTTTCAATACCACTCAAAACTTCAAGAATTCTTTTCAGATTCCACAGTTTATGCCTTGAAATTTATAATAGAAAACCATTATCACGGCATTTTCCATGCACGAGACTGCGTAAAACACTTTTAGCAGAGTTCAAACCTTACAGCCATAACTCGTAGGAAGGTTTTGCACCATAGTTTTTGTTCGAGTAAAACGGTTAATAAAACAAAAAGAGAGCAAAGTTAGGAAAGGAAGGAAAGTAGGTAAATAAAAATAGTAAGAGGTTACAATAAAATAGTGAGCCAATCAAATGAAAAGTGTTGTAGGATGTAGAAAAAAAAATCGAAAGAAAGACCTGGCTAGGAACTTGAATGAGTGTCTAAGGATGCCAAAAGAGAGGTGATACGGAATAAATTAAATCCAACAAAAAAGGAAGTCACACTCACCAAACAGGAGGGATAGAGGCAAGCAGAAGCTTGGTGATGTAAGGGATGGAGGAGTAGAGAAGGAATGATAAGGAAAAAGAGTGTAGAGGATGAATAACGATGTATTAATGCACTCCGACTCCGGTGTCTCTGGGATTCAACCAGCGTTGCCAGATTTTAGGAAAATATCAGCAGATTTCTCATAAAAGGATCAATGTAAAATTACTAATTTTTCCCTTTTAAATTTGGCAACGCTGGAGTCAACTCCTTAAATCGCCCGATAGAGGAATTCGTCTCGGTGTAAGTGAAGCATGCAAGTCGTCATAATGCGACAACCGCACCGCAGCATCCTATACCAAAAACGGGATTATTCGACAGTTCCCATTGATAAGGGAGTGGATTACAAAAAAAGGAAAAGATTATCGTAGGCAGTGTTGCCACACCAAAGGTTTTAATTAAGGAATAAATCTAAAAATGTTATATTGCGTTATGAAAAGGGAGACGGGAAATATTTCGCAATTTGACAACATTGCGATCGCTGTTGCCGAACTGCAAATAAAATTAGAGGCGTTCAGTACTGAAGGCACGCGTGCGATGCTACACACAGTGGCGGATCCGGGGGCACGAAGGCATCCCTCCCCTATCCTGCGAAGCCTGAAATGTCGCCTTTTTTGAATAATTAAATGGCCCAAAATTGCTTCCTCCGACGCTTCAATTTTCAAATTTCGCGGGCGTTGATCCCTTCCAGAAAAATTGTCTGGATCCGCGACAGGCCAGTGGCGTAGCCAAAGGGGGGAGTCCAGAGGTTCTAGACCCCCTCCCCCAATCGACACTAAAATTTGCCTTAAAAAAAGATAATTTTGTGTTTTCAGACAAATTTGACCAAATATGTATCTTTGGACCCCCCCCCCCCCCCCCGACAATTTTCGGATTTCGGAGCCCGGACTCTTCCTCCCACTAGAAAAATTCCTGGCTAAGCCACTGCGACTGGCTATACATATTTATAACGAAAGCAACACATAACTTCGATGTCTCGATTGTAAGTTGTGGCGCAACTAAAGGATTTACTTCCAAAAACGCGAGCGGCTACGCAAAGGTTTAAAATTTAAATAATTACGTTTTCAATACATGTGCGTTACAAACTTTTGCAACGGGCTTGTGCAGGTGTGAGCTGATTTTCTTCGCATTTAGCGATTTTCGAAGTCAATTTTCGGCGGTTCATTTGTAGGAAGTAAACATTTCGATAATCATCGATAATCTCAGGGTATACAGTCAATTTTTTGAGGACTTTTTCAGTAGTTATTATCTAGAAACCCTTTCAAGCCTTTCCTCCACGAACACGTGATCGTTGATCGCCAGTGTTGCCAATCGTAGCTAAATTAGTCCACGCGTGGACAAATTTTAGCTACGCTCCCCATATTATGACAATGGCGTGAACAGTTTTCCGGAGGCTCGGACCTGGCAACTCTGACGATCGCCCTCCTATTCGGGATTTTATTTGATGGGGTTTTTCGTATTTTTACTGTCAGGAGGTAAAAATTCCTCTTGTTCTTTAAATTTAGAGATCACTTATATGCGTCTTAAACCGCTTCTCAGAGGGTCTTTCTTTTCATCATCAGAGTTTTCAAATGACTTTTCTAGAACCTTAAATTGGCACCAAATTACTCAAAACTTTTGTTTCCTTTTTCTGGCCTCACTAAAAGTAATAATTGCCAACCCCCCCCCCCCCCCCCCAATAAGGCGTAACCGTAGAACCTTCCTATTGCTCTAAAGTAAACATTGAAGTAGGTCAAACATTATTACAAACCGCGGAGAAGAGTAATCAAAATTTTTGGCGCATGATTTCCTCTCTCGTCTCGAAGTATATAGGTGTTCCGGTCAACACCCACAATTCACATGAAAGCTTTCTTCAGCAGCTAATTTTGAAGGGTGACAAAATGAGTGTCTCGCTCGAGTAGAAGGAGGTAGGACTAAGGCGCACGCTCATTCCTCAAGTTTAATTTGGTTATTATAGGGTTCTTCCCGTCACTCTACGCATACCTGCCAATTATTCCTCGCAGACGTAGGATTATCTGGTCGATAGAAATTTCAAGCTCGTTTCCATACGGCTCTTCTTCAGACACGTCCACCTTCGTTTCGCCTGTCCTACCAAAATCATAAAAAAAAAAAAAAAAAAAAAAAAAAAAATCAAAACATTATACTTACGGAATACGCAAAAGAACTTCACCACTTTCAGCCGATAAAGTTTGACCTGTATAAGCACTGTACCAACATACAATAAAAAAGGCTCGCCAGAAGTCCTTAGTATGTACAGTCAACGAATCAAAGAATGTCAGATGACGCCTTGGATTTTGGTCCATGTAGACTACCTGCAATACGTATCATAATGAATTTAACTTCTGCGTGTGGCATACCTGAGTAAAAATTGAAGGCGTCTGAAACTCTTTAATTCGTCAATTGTACCTATAGGCGTAAGACGTAAGCCCAAAGTAGAAAAAACACGTACCTTATTTCGATGTAAACAATAGGTCTGCTTTGTTAGTGATGGGATGACAGAATGGTCTATTCATTTAAATGACGAATTCCACAAAAAAACAAACTAACAAGCAGATCCGTTAATTGTTTGTCGAAATGGGATACGGAGTTTTCCAGTTAAACCTGCTGTCGACCTGATCTCTGTAAGTACATGAAGTACCCCCTATACCCACTGTTTTTTGTATGTAGTACAATTAATAAATACATTGCAATTGAATCATAATCTATGGTGCCAGAGGCGGAGCGATGATCGACCGAGCGTGCACTCTGAGAGCGTTGAATTTTGTCCGCACTTAGACTCATGCTAAAGGTCGAATACGACGAAATAACTCGAAATTTGTCATTAATTTAAAAGAACAAAACGCAACGTTGCCAGATTGCATGCTCAGTCCACGCCAATGTCTACGCTCCTTGTGCATGCCTGAAAAATGCGGTCACAATTAATAATTAAAAGTTTTCGCGCTCGAACGTCATGGCATTTGGACGTCATATACAATTTGACGTATTTCCTTTTAGTAGGAGGCAAAATAAGATGAAAAGCAGGCCAAATCCAAAGCCAAATGTTTATAATCCGATGGCAATTATGTCTGGATCAGAAAGTGGAGCAAGTTCTGCTCGTTTGATGATGGGTCAGGTTCAGTGACCCTGAAAATGGGCCCAAGTGCAGCAGAGGTCAGATTACGCGCTCATATTGTATATGATTATTGCCGTGTAATGATGTTAGTTGTTACCAATTGTTATATACTTTGTAGACGAATTCGCGTTGGCCGCTCAGTTCATGCCGCGGTATTGGTGCGACGCGGCGCACAGTGGAGCGGGTCAATGGGCGAGGCCGGACGGCGGACATGGCATGGCGACTTTAAATGCGTGTATCTTTGTAAATACGCAACTTTAAAAGTTTGAAAAGGGTTTTATTGTAAAATTGGGCACTACAGAATTGGCTCCGGTCCGTGGCCGGTCAAATTGGCTCCGGGCCGAATTGGCTCCGGTCCGAGGCTGGTCGAATTGGCTCCGACCAAAAGTTTTGAAACAAAAAAATAGAAAAAAAAATATGGCAACGCAGTTCTGTAAGATTTATGCTACAATCGCGAATGTCGTGATAATTGGGTCGAACTGGATCCGACCGTCAAAGTAAAAAGATTTTTTTTCGAAAAAACATTTTTCTTCCATTTTACACAGGCTTAGGACAGTCAACAAGAGTAGGCATGGTTAAAAATGTAGTTCACGATAAATCTCAGTAACTTCTAAAAAAATTGAAAGAAATTGTCCGTTATATGACTGCACGAAAAGTTAAAACAAAAAAAAACAAAACAAAAAGTTATTGATGTGATTGAAACACGAAAAAAACGCAATTGCCACCAAATGAGAAATAATAAAATATAGAGGAATGCCTACTCGACTGTTAGAATATGAAAAAAAAAATGAAATTGATCGTTTAAATTTTGTAAAATGAACAGCTTACAGAACAGCAATGCCATACTTTTTTCCTATCCATTCTCTATTTCAAAAAGTTTGGTCGGAGCCAATTCGACCGGGAGCCAATCCGACCGGGAGCCAATTCGACCGGCCGCGGACCGGAGCCAATTCGACCCGGAGCCAACTCGGCCGGAGCCAATTCGGATGTACCCGTAAAATTGCCTACAAAAATAACCCTACATAGTTTGTTTTTTGACTGTAAAAAAATTCACATTTTTATGTATAGTATAAAATATTCCATGTCCGATCCCTCCCATAGAATCGCTTATCACTGTGTGGCGGTCGTCTAGTCGCGTCGTGCCTTTGAGATTATACACAAACACAGCTTTCTTGCTAAGTTGCCGGATTCATCGAAGTTCCCTTCAAATTCCAATGACTGCAGTGCGCCTATTCACCAGAATCTGATGTTATCGTCTTCGATAATGGGGCTCTTGCTAACTTTTGCTAAAATCGAATAGTTATAGTTCTTGAGTTATATCCATCAGCAAAATTTCGATGAGCACACTTAAGAAATTACGAAATTGATTCATAGACTCAAAAAATGATAACTTTACACTTTAAGGCGCAATGGTGGAGCTACGAAGGGACCATGGGAGATTCCTATCTAATTTGAGGCTTTCCTCTGTGTGTTCCTACAGAGAGAAAAACAATTTAGGCTGGAATCCCCCATGACACCTGCTTTCTGAGTAGCTCCACCATTTAAGAGAAATTATGGCGGAGCTATGCATGCACTATAGGAGATACATATCTAATTTGTCCCTCCTTCTCTCTACAGAAACACACAGAGGAAAGTCTTAAATGGAATAGTTGCAAGGGTCTGAAATGTTGTGTTTTTTATAAAGAAAATGAAAGTACTAGATGAGCTGAGAACAAACATGCCTTTGGTTTCTAATTAAGTCCCATTGTTCCGGAGATAAGATTTTGGCCCAAAATCCAGTGTTTTAAATGGGAATTCCGCGTAGTGACGTCACTACGCACACGATTTTTTACAACTTTACACGTGCGTATCTCCAAAACCGAGATACTTGGGAAAAAACCAAATGCACCGTTGTTCTCAGCTCATCAAGTACTTTCATTTTCTTTATGAAAAATCTGTAATTTAAGACCCTTGCAACTGCCCCATTGCGGATAGGGATATCTCTCATGAATCGTGATACCTGCTCAGCTCCGCCGCTACGTCTTAAAATTTAAAGTCGTTCTGTAATTTCGCTGTAATTTAGTCAAGAATTAACTGCCTATTTAGTCGTTTGCACAAAAAGCAAGATCCCCATTAAGGAAAGAAATTGCTGTCTAAGGTTTTGAAGTCTTACGGTAATGAATCCATTTGTAATGTATTTCCCCCTCTATTGAAGTTCTCATTCATTTCATTTATTCCATTCAATCATACCATGCTCTTACTTTCTGTTTCAGGTAAGAATAAGAATACATGATGTTTGGTTGACATTTCTGAGCGGTGCTATAGCGTTTAACTGGATTTTTTGGTAAATCTGTCAAATATTTAACTCGTTGGCTAAATAGAAAATTTTCAGTCGAAGGTCTTCGCTGAAAAATCCGCTGAAACAAAGTTTCTTCAATAATCGTCTCGAAAATATCAAGAAAAGAATATTGACCTCTGGCATGCAAACTTTGGATGAAAAAGTCTCTATAGACGGGACTTGATGCTTCACTTTCAGGCGAATTTTGAACTTGTATAAAACCACATTTTACATCAAAACAGTTTTAATTTCATCCTAATAAGCCTAGTGAAAAGTGATAGTGAATGTATATTCACGTCAGTAGCGTTGTGTGCGATCCAGTAACGTTACATTTTGTTCATTTATATTCATGAAAAATCGACTTTTTTTAACGTATTTATTGAGTTTGTGAGGCACGTTGGAACTTTTTAAAGGTCTCAGCATTAATTTTTAGTTTTTTTTTTTTACCATTAAGGAATCGACCCTTTATATAAAGCTGCAGTAAAAGTTTGAAACAGGCCCATTATTAAATTAACTCATTTTCGAGTCTCATATAAGTAAGGGCTCTAAAGCGATCAATATACGCTGGCGAGCCATTCTAGCAGAAAGCGTGCAGCTATACGCTTAAAAAAAAAAAAAAAAAAAAAAAAAAAAAAAAAAAAAAAAAGGAACATGAACTATAATTACCTTGCATGGTGTCGAAAACTATTAAGATATCTGAATAAGTTGTTGATTTTTACAACTGTGCGCCGGCAGCGTGGTGCAGCGTGTGCGCTGAAATAAGTAACCGATGTTCCAACCACTGTCGTTGACCACTATAAACATCGCCATCCGCTATGTTCCGTTCCTAGTTCCGAATACGCCCTTTTCATTCACTATCAAAGCGTTATATTAATGCACGACTGACTTTATTAAGTTCCTTTCTCTATCTCTCTTTCACATTTATTGCTGTACTTTTCTTTGTTTTTAGCTCTCAATCGTTCGCTCCCGCGTTCAGTTCCTTATCCTATCTCCTCATCCTGCCCTATATTACCCTTCCTACACAGTCTATCTTAAGAGGGAACCGTCCTCCTATATCACGAATTTTTTTAAACGCGATTTATAAAACTTGTAAAATCCATTCGAATGTTACACAAAATGCCCTATTAAATTAGGTTTTTTTGTTTTGTTTTTTGTTTTGTTTTTTGTTTTGTTTTTTGTTTTTTTTTGTACTACTAGAACGTCAATGTACCAATAAGGGCCGAATTTTCACGCGTTCCTCGAAAAGAGAATGAAGACAAACTGAAGAAGATTTGGAGAGAATGAGACAGTTGGGGAATAGTGAAATATTGTACCATGGAACTGATGGAATAATACACGAATAAGGAAAGTTTGAATTGATAGAAATGGAATGAATCTTTTAAATAACTTTAAAATTGAGGTTGGAAAATCTTGATATTTGGAAGAAATCTCAAGGTCAGTCCGAACCAACTTTGAGATTTCCTCCAAGTCTCAACATTTTCCAACCTCAATTCTAAAGTTTTCGAAAATATATCCATTCTATTTCTATCAATTCAAACTTTTCTAAATGTATTCCGTGAGTCTCATAGTCTAATTTTCCACTATTCCTTATTTACCTCATTTTCCCCAAATCTTCCTCCAGTTCGTCCTCATCCTCTTTCAGCGGCGGCTCGTGCAATGTGGCAACAATGGATTTCCTCCATTTAAAACTGTGTGAAATAATCGATTATTTGGTGAGGCGTAGCGCCTCACCTAGTATCGATCTTTTTGCATACGTTTAAATGGCAAAAGTGCACGGTTGCCAGATTGCACGAGCCGCCACTGTAGTCTTTTCCGCCTCCTCCGTGTATTTCAAATGACACTTTTCAAGTCGAGGACATTTCAGGGAGAAGTCGACGAACCTGTTAAAGTTCGGCCCCTTCTCTCGATTTGACAACTCAGCAAACTCATACTCGAATGCTTCTGTTCGGAAGTGAATCGTATTCAAAACATGCATCGGCGAAAGACAGTTCGGCGGCCGGAGTAGAGGTGCGCGACGCGACATTCGCGCCACATCGCATCGATATAGGATAGGATAGGAAGGTGCGCGCAATAGAAGAACGTGGAAGGTAGAAGAGGGCGAGGGGGGGGGGGGTGGAATTGCAAAACGCCCACTCCTTCATGCGCCGGATTTCACCTCACGGTCGCATTCGCGGCAACGTCCATCCACTCCTCGTCACTTTTAACTTTCGCTCAAACACTCACCAGGCTCTCACAATCAGGTGATTTCGAAGAAAAAAAAAGAGCAGAAAAAGCTTGAATGACACTCACTTCTTCTAGTCCGCGAGTTGCGAGTTTCCTGCAAACTACTTTTTTTTTTTTTTTGGTCCTCTCTTTTCTTATCGAGTGTCTTGTCAGTATAGAAGTGTTCCCCCCTTGACTGAGACTGAACCCTATTTTGAAGGTGCTTGCCATACCGACCGCGTCGTAAATTGAAGTACCCATTGTGTTCGTTTGCTTCAGCTTCAACGCTCTCTCCTTGTAAACTCCTTTGAATGGTCGACGCTGATGCGATGAGCTGTTTGTCGGGACATTCAAAGAATTCAAATCTTCTCATAGGTATATCTCACGAAAATTAATAAAAATTAATTCAAAGAACTTTTTTTTTTTTTCGAATTACAATTATTTTAATTAATTATTTGTATTGGCAGTTTCTTTATCTAAAAGTTGTTGAAGTGTCACACTGAACTGTGCTGATGAGTACATAATTTTTCACAGTCATTAAATAAAGATGCGTAAATAATTGCCAAAAAACATACAAAAGGCAACTGACATACTTCGCGTATTGGTCTTTTATTAGACTAACCGCTTAGAGGCAATCCATCAATGAATAGATCGTTCAAAACTGACGTCATTCAATTGCTTTAGTGTCCTAAATCATCATTAGCTGCCCGTCAAAGACGGATAAATCATATTGTCATTCTTGACTCGATCGATATACTGCTTCGACAAGTCGCGTCGCGTTGTGCGTTGACTCAATATAGATCCATATACCTGCCAGCCCTCTTGGACGTGGGAGTTACCTATTGGGAGCAGAAGGAGTCATCCTCGGCAACTTTGAGCAATATTGCCGGCTCGATCGCAAAACCTACCATTTATCCCCGCATTCAACTGTCTCTAACTCAAATCAAGTGCACGTTTTGGACACATTTGGCGGCGCCGCATAGAGCTAATGCACAAATCACAAATCATCGCTATAATCGCAAGAACGGGAGCAATGGAACGGAGAGCACCCGAGTACCATCGAGCCCCCCTCCAATAAGCGGACAAAACGGCCCTCCTTCGCCATTCTGACGTCCGAGAAGGCCAGGGCGCGTCTTCCTACGACGCGACGCGGCCACCACCTGAAACGCGTCCAGAAAAATAATCACACTAATTGAATAATTGTTCCGCCCAGTCATGCTACCAATTTCTGCCGCTATTTATCTATCCTCGCGACACGATCGACTGCTGATTCTTCTTTTCAATTTCTTCTTCCTCTACCGATCCATTCTCTTCTCCTCTCCCTTCGCGGAATTTTTCGCAGTGTCATCCGTTGTTATTTCCGCTCGACTGCCCTTGATCCGTTGCATTATAGGCGTTCAGATCTTTTAAACGAAGAGTCCGTCAAAGCCTTATCACTTGGGGAAAAGTAAAAAGAAAACTAATCCCTTAGAGTTTAACCCAATAGAAATCTTCATTTCCGTTTCCGTTTCCATTCTTGATCTCGTCTGCGGTTGTATTTGGTCTATCAAAGTGTGTAAGTGTGTCTTTCTATGGTTTAATTAAGTAGGCTGTCTCGAATGGTCAGAGCAATGAAGTATTGCAACTTTTTGGTACAGCGTTGTGGAGGGTTGATTCCTACGTAAAATCACTTGAAAATTACCTTGAGAGCATCAGAAAGTTCCAAAATCCACTCACAAATTCAAAAAGCGCGTTAATAAAATTACAAGATGGCGGTGGAATGAGCGAGTGACAAAATTGGGGAGTCTCATCTATAGTTGTACATAGCTTTCTTTGCTCGGGAAAGTGACTCATTGCAGTTCACAATGTGGCTCACAAACTTGAGCTGTAAGCAAATGAGTTTCCAGGATTAAATTAGGGTGTAAAATTTTAATGGAAAAACTGATTTGAGATCAGCCTCAATGCACAGAGTAGCTCTGAATTTTATTGAAGCTTCCAAACAAACATCCCTCTTAGTCATCAGCCCACCGATAATTTTCTTGGTGTTCCCTAATACTAATCGGATTCTGATTAGTGATTACTCCCCTTCCATTTGATTCTTCGCAAAAGTATATTGATTATTTTAAGCCCGCTGAAGATCGATTCGTTTCTATATGTTTACTTGCAGATTTACGAGCCACCACTGATTCATGGGTTTGCCTCTATTAAAAACTATTTTCCCAACTTTAGAGTAATATTTATTCAACAGTTATACTTACATTTGCGTTCATATTTGGGTCCTTTTTGGAACAATGCCCGCAACTGATTAGTTTTTCTAAGTGCGCCTGCACGTTAAATAAACTCGATGCTTGTCTCCTATTAGCGAGCGGTATAAGAGCCAACTTTGTTCATCGCCCTAGATTCGAAAGATAGAGGAGAAAAAAGACAAAAACAAAAACAAAAAAAAAACTACCAACTCCCTGATTGGTTGTCTTTCAGCCGGTGAAAGGAGCTATTGACAAACCCACCTGTTTAAAAAATACGCCAATTCTTTTGCGGCTAGACGTTGGAATAATCATATTAATCAGTACCTAATTCAAACTCGGACCGTACGACGTATGCGACCTTACTCATTACCTGCAGCTAGTTGGAGCTGCAGCCCCCCCCCCCCCCCCAGCCGTAAAAACGTACGCGCACTCGTTCACTTGTCACCTGCCTCCCTCGCTTCCACTCTTCTCCACACCTCTCCCCCCTCTCCCCCTCTCCTCCCTCTCCCCTCTCCCCCCTCTCCCAGTAAAATATTGGTGTTTTATTGAAATAATCCAATTAATTTTGAATGTAATAAACCTATGTGGGTATAATTATGGAGCTCATTCAAAATATCGGCGGGTTTGATTAAAAGAGAGTGGGAGTATATCAGTGTTTTTCGGGGTCACTTCTAGACACATTTAACAGCCGTAAATTTTGGCACAGCCTACGAAGTTTGCAAATTTTAAGACGTGATATAACCTGTGCAATCAAATAATTCTTAAGGAACCGCCTATATACATTCTCAAGTAGTGGTGAAAAAAAAAAAAAAAAAAAAAAAAAAAAAAAAAAAAAAATCGTAAAAATATGTGGAATAATAACATTTTTTAATATTTTGGTTTTCCTTATTATAAAATCAGGTGTTTTCAATTTAGAAACATCTTACGAGAGTGGGTTCATTTTGAATGTATATATAAACGTTTGTGTCCTACACCGTGCATTAGAGTATATCGTAGCTAATTGTACAGAAAAAAACGGGGGAAAATCACTTTGGTATGGCGCTGACAAAACCTTCGGTAGAGAAATGACCCCGCAAAAGACTTAAGTAAAACTAACCAAAGGATCTGTACGCCTAAGTAAAGAGATTTTGCTTGGTGATCCAAAGATTTGGTTAGCTCAACTAAAGCCTTTTGCTGAGTCATTTTTCTATACCAAAGGTTTTGTTAGCGCTACCATGCATAGTGGTTTTTTCTGTTTTTCTATGTGTATTGACTAAACCTTGAGAAGCTACTTTGGGAGCAAATCAAATCAATTGTAGAGGCCAAAGATTTAAACTTGATGGAAACCTTCGATATGCCACAGGACTCAGGAGTCAAAGTCATAATCACCCTCAAGGGAGAACAAAGAAGAAACAGAAAAAATTCACTTCGGTAGCGCTGACAAAACCTTCGGTTGAAAAATAACCCAGCAAAAGACTTTAGTCAAGCGAACTAAATTTTTGGTTCATCCAGCAAAATAATCTCTTTAGTTAGCCGTACAAAACCTTAACCAAAAGCTCTTCTATATAAAGTCTGTTATTGCTGGTCCATTTTTCTACCAAAGGTCTTGTCAGCGCTATCAAAGCGTTTTTTCGTGTTTTTTTTTCCTGTGTACCAGAGGAAAGTGGAGACTTACTCCTTACCCCCACTCAAGATTTTGAAGGTCGAGACTTAAGGCACTGGTTAGTGGCGTAGCGTGCAATTTGGCAACGACGCAGTTCGTCCATTTAAAGCCATGTAAAAGGTCAAATACAAAGGTGATCACCGAACACCCTACTGTTCGATCTTTAGCATGCCTCCAAATAGACGAACTACAACGTTGCCAAATTGCACGCTACGCCACTGGCACTGGTCCGATCGAGTAAGTTTCATTCGATTCCTGTTGTGGACTATATCTCACCAAGGAATGTGCCGAGCCTTATAAGGTAGATATATAGTTCTTAAAAAAATCAGCCTATTTATAACGGTGACTAAGTGATGGAGGTGGTTACGGATCAACTGTGGGCCCTTAATCCATCTCAACTGATCCTAGTGTTTGTATTAGTGTACTTATTGTTTCCAATGGGAATCGAAAGATAGGAAAGAAATGGTAAGTACGGCATGGAATCTATCTTCCGCGAAGATCCTAGAAAGGTTGTTGGTTGCCGTCGTAACTCTCTCGAAAGGAAACGTTGTATTAAATCCGTTCAGACGGACGGACGCGAACGGGTCCGTTCACACTGTAGGCTTGCGGCGGCCGGACTGTTGTAGCCGTAGCCTGGTGCGGCGGCGCGGCGCGGCGCGGCGTGGCCCGCGTGGCGTCTAGAAACAAAGTCACTCGCTTTCTGAAGAAGAAGAAAAAAATTCTCACGCTCCCGCGACAACTACACGCACGATTCGGGCTCTTTCGGTTTAAGTCGCCCCTAAGTCGAGTGTGGAACCCATAAACTTCGGCCGACTTCTTCTTATTCTTCTCATTTTTATTCCTCTTTCTTTCTCCTTTCATTTTTTTTTTTTTTTTTTTTTTTGCCAACTTAACGAACAGAACACGTCTAAAGAACAAAAGTATTCGTTTTCTAGAATCAAACTGGTCTAACCGGGGCAGTCAAATGGGTGTTGCCAAATAAAATTGATGAAAATGTTGATAACGCCTGATATAATCCTTTTATAGTTTCAAAATGAGATTAAGCTTGTATAAGTACCAGAGAAACCGCGAACATCAGTAAACGTTAAAGAATAAAACACAAAATTGTACTTTAAAAAAAATGAAAGCAGAAATTTTCAAAAAATAAGATTCCTGGTAATTAAGTTTCAAAAATTTCCCAAAAACCTCATAACTTTCAAATAATCCCCAGGGCCAGAACTTCTTTTATACTGACATTTCAAGGTCATAGCTCCATTTTAATCTAAATTTGTTTTAATTCAGACTTTCTGACCTGAGTAAAACCGTTACCTCGGAAATGGATTTTCGGTCAGTATACTTTCATAGTTGATCTCCTATACCTATGATTTTATCATCCAGAATGAGGTAGATATTTTGTATTTTAATTTTTTCCATTACATTCCGTGTTTTTCAGTTGTATACATTAAGATGTAGACGGGTATCTAAGGGTTAATTCTTCATTTGAGAATTGGCAACACTGAGTCCAGTTTTCTTATAGTTCGGATGTGCCTTCCATAAAGTTCCGAGTCTCAAGTCACCAAGGAACGGTTTCCGACATCGTCATTAGCGCCAACTTTTCTATAACAACGGACATTGTTTCCGCAAAACTTCCCCGGCCAGAAATTCTGTGTTGAAGCCCATTGTTCGTGTGTTTGTTCTTTTTTTTCTCGGGTGGAGGTGAAATCTCATAAAAAACCATAAACCTCTCAAAACCTAACGTTTCTAGATCTGGAGCTGCTGATTGTTGATTTAAAACAGCGCCTATGGAACGGATAGAGCAGATCGTGCTCTTGGTCAAAGGGTCTATCATTTATTTTTATATCAATACTCGGCTGGAATAGATAAGTCTTAGCGATAAAAGGGTTAAATCACGGTTTAACTTAGGTTCGCTTAGCATTAAATGCGGAGACAAAATACTTTTATACTTATACCCGCATATTGTCCTCCCCCCCCCCAAATCTAAAATTTTGGATGTGGGTTTCAATGAATTTATATATTTCGATTTTTGTCGAAAAATGTTTTTTCAATTCATCCTCACTGAAAAAAATAATTTTTAAATTCTAGTATAATATTACATGAGGTATAACGATATGTAAACCGGGGAGAGTCTAGTAATTGCAACGGAAAATTCTGGTGTTACTATCATAATATGGTCACAGTACCGGAATTTCCTCAACATTTTCAAGATCAAAAACTATGGTGCAAACGCTAGAAATTCTGGTAAAGTTTCATACCTTACCTTGGTTTACATACCGCTGTGCTTCTGGTATTTTTACTCTCTCTTTTCTTTTCCCTGTGCTGATTCTTTCGCACCATTTTCCATCAAAAGGTTAAATAATTGAATAAACTTTACGTGTTTGTGCGAGATGATTCATGTGGGTTGGATCTCAAATCATGTCGGATATTATTGAAGTAAGTGAATTCGTGAATGTAGTATAGTTCTAGGGGGTGAAAGGTTCTCTTAGGTAAAATTAGGTATAATCGATGTAGGGACGAAGGACACGCAAAAAATATGATAAAACGGTAGATTTTATCTTATCATTAAACGTAATATGAAATGATTCGAACTAGACGCATGATACATTTACTTGCATCAGAGCATTTGGAGGAGTTCCAAACATACTAAAAGCTGTCTCCATCTATATAAGGACTCTAAGAATTTAAAATAGGGCCTATTAGCAGGGACGTGCCGAGGTTCCCGGATAGAGCGGGCAATATTGCAATTTTGCCACCCTCTGCGAATCGCCACTTCTCAAAATTGTGAATTTGGTGTTTTTTTTTGGGCTTATTCTCCCTGATTTTGCCGTCTCTGGAGAGTGCCGCCCATGGCAAAGGTACCTACAAGCCCCCCCCCCCCCCGGGATACCCCTGCGCTACCAGACCCTGCTTGAAAAATTAAATCAGTATTGGCAAATAATCCCATCTCCTCTCCAGAAAAATCTCCTATTTCGGAACTTGCGAGTGAACCTTTATTGAACTACAGAACTACTCTTTGAAACCGTTCTTTTTTTACATTATTGAAACTACTTTGGGTCTCCTACCCTGCACCCATATTTCAGCATTACAGCTTCGCGCCGCGCCACCTTCTCACCATACTCCCGATTTGGAACAAACCATTTTCAAACCAGATCTCCCCCTCCCCCTTGCAAGTCATTCACCACTCTCCCCTTCACATCAAACTTGCTTCACGAGATAGTAAAATAATAGATTATTAGCCGTACAATTAGGAAACCCGAAGTTGCTCTAGATTAAATTGTCTAGATTATGGTTGTATGAGTAGACGCCTATAGACGGACATTCAAAAACGTATTTACCGCGGTTACTTTTATCGCTCAAATAAAAAAAGCCAATGCACTTTTAAGATAGGTCACTTGTAAAGCAAAAGGCTGTTGCTAATCTGAACTTAGCAACTATCCGCGTTTCATGAATCCTGAATCCTGAATATAGATGACTTCCTGCTTTCTTCAAATCCTGCGGCTGGCGCGGGCTATCTGGCAAAGTTGCCTTGCGTCCCTTTAAAAAATTGGACGTAGTTTGACCATTCTTTAACCTTCTTTAATTTTTGTATGTATGCAGAATGAATCAGTGGCGGCTCGTGCAATCTGGCAACCGTGCACTTTTGCCATTTAAACGTATGCAAAAAGATCGATACTAGGTGAGGCGCTGTGCCTCACCAAGTAATTGATTATTTTACACAGTTTTAAATGGAGGAAATCCATTGTTGCCACATCGCACGAGCCGCCGCTGGAATGAATACTATACGTTAAAATTGTTGACTGGTGCTCTTGTTAGTCTTTGATGTGGTCAACTTTTGTTGATTCCGTATAGTTATTTCTATTACTTTTAATTTTAAGCGTGCCGTACCATATAGCGGTGCGTTTATTGAAATTGTTTGCTCATATGAGTGGTGGGAAGCCATCTTGCTGGCTCGCAGATACAAATCTGCTTGGCGCGAAGACAGCTGAACCTTTCCTTTCGTTGCTAATATTTTCGTATTTCGTCGACGCTTGAAGTTTTCGTCAATGGTTGTTCCGAGGGACGAGGGACCGCTGCGTGGCAATATAGTGCGTTTTTACCAGACTTCCCATCGGACTTCTTATCCCGAACAGAGTATAAGTCAAAACCACACACCACACACATTTTTTTGGCCACCTGTGACCTTGTGTGTTGTAATCATCGCGTTGTTGATTTTTCCTTTTTTCACAATTTTTTTTGCTAATATAGATTTTGGCCTTCAGCAATAGAATTGTTGGTAAGTCACCTGATGATAGCTTATTCCGACACACCCCATAAATCATTTTTTCCCTTGTTTTTCAAGTGCAATTTTAAGAACCGTGTTTGCTCTCAAAGATTTGTCACCAACACCTGAGCAATGAGCATCGCCATTTTGAATGTTGACAAAGCAACTCTACACAGTTCCGCATACCTATATAATCTGTCACCTGTTCAATCGTAAGCGTGCCTTACTGCTTCGTTTCCTGCCAGTCAAACGATATAAAAGCATCGAACCCTGT
The DNA here is from genome assembly GCA_011764245.1 of Trialeurodes vaporariorum. Classification (NCBI taxonomy): domain Eukaryota; kingdom Metazoa; phylum Arthropoda; class Insecta; order Hemiptera; family Aleyrodidae; genus Trialeurodes; species Trialeurodes vaporariorum. The sequence goes on from VMOF01000002.1 coordinate 61,896,150, forward strand.
TTTAGTATAGTTGATTTTAATTTTTAGTTGTTTTGACTTTCCTCGTTCTGACCCAATTCTTTATTGCTGCTGATCGTCAAGCCAGTAAATTCCGGTAAAATAGTTTGTCTGTTCTAATTCTCGTTTTAGTAGACCCCTGGTCAGTATAGTGTTTCAATGTTTCATTCTCACCAAAGTAGAAATACTTGAAGGCATGAAAAAGCATAAACAGTATTCAAATGAATGCCTTATTTAAGAGCAGTGTTTGTTCGTCCTATAAATATTATTATCATGCGCTGAAACTTTCAACTGGAGACAGTCGAGACAATAGACCGTACCATCAGATCGTTGGTGATAAATCAACATGAGTTCCATAAACAATTATAACGACACAGATCACAGAAGTTTAAGTGTTACTTACTTTGGTTTTAGAAGATGATTCTTCTTAAGAAATGTGAGGAGTGAATAGTGCGATATTGATTTTGCATTAGACCGATGAAAGTTCACCGCTAACTTTATTCGACCGGTCTGGATAACTCAGGTGATTACTGGACTAAAAATTCACCTGTCTAGATCAATTTCATTTACTTACTTAGCAGAGAGGTATGTTTGATTCCACCATCTCTGATAAAAAAAAAAAAAAAAAAAAAAAAATGCCTCCACAAAATATAAGAAGAGCTCAAAACCTCTCTGTTGGAGTGCATTCTAGATTTCTAGGTTAACCTGATAAGGCTTTAAGGTTTTCCAGTCATTGACGCTTTGAATAGGTAACGTTGAAATAATTCAAAAGTCATGTGTACTAGAGATTAGGACAGAAATTAAACAAAATCAAGAATTTAAGTTGTTATTTAACCCTAGAAAAAGATTCACTTTGCACCAAAAGCTGTTCATTGCCAAAGTAGCAGGTGCCCGGTATCATTGGCGGTACCACACATTTCAGAGTGCCCATATTTTTACCCAACACTTCTGAAGTAACTTTTATCATAGTTACGTGTTTAAAAGTTTTTCGAAGGTTTCTTCATACGCACGGAGCAAATGACTGAAAGCACTCAAAAATGACATTTTATGAAATCTGTTGATCGGAAACCCGCGCTCTCAGCACGATTCCCCATAAAGCAGCCTGCGCGAAAAAAGTAAACATGGCGGCGGACAAACATCTTGACGTCACGCTGGCTTCTCACAGTTAACGGGCCGTTTCAAAACAAAGTTTCAAATGATCGCACTTTTTCGACTTTTCAGACCAATTTTTTCCGGTGTTGTGACCGCAATTATTATTATGATTTTTAAAACAAATATGTGCAACTGACCCATTGACTATTCATTATTCAATCTCTTGTAGCAATAAAAGCCCCATCGTGAAGTTACATTGTTAAACTAAAACTAACACTACATACTGAGTTTTTTCGTTGCAGCATACTACTACATGAAAATATTCAATCAGCTCTTTGCCATGCTCGCAATGGTGACCATCTACGGAGTGGGACTTGCTTTTGCGAACATTTGTGATGATCTATCACATTGCATGGATGTTAGATTGTGCTGCAATTATAAGCAATGTGCACCGTACTGTCCTTGGAATTAACAAAAGTCTGCCATCGAGACTTGCTCTGTTTTCACAAGCCAACACCTGCGATGTCCGAAGCTTTTGGAACGATTGACAAAAATTATGACGGAAGACATTCGAAATCTCATGTCATCAAAAAATTAAATATATGTTCAAAAACTATTTTTTTCCGCTAAGGATTGAATATGGAAGAGTCTTAAGCATTTTGTATTTTTTTATTCTCTTGATACGATGAAGTGTGTTTAAAAAGAAAACGAACTATTGCCAACGCAAGTTCATTTACTTTACTATTTCCTAAACGATGGTCCGTAAAACAATGAAACTATGAAAGTCAATAGGGGGAGGGACATCAAATCTACCGATGGATTCAATTTTGTCACGAAGAGAGAAGGAGGTAATAATTAAGGCAAAATCACCAAAGAGAGGAGGCGTGGACATTGTCCACGATTGATAGACCTCTCATTGCCCACATTGTCCACGGGACTAAAGATCAAAAGCAAAGTAATCCCTATACTGAATTTGACGAAGTAGTCATTAGTTTCATGGCAGAACAAATTTGAAACTAAATATAAGTTCATGGTAAATAAAAAGAAGAGGCGAAAATGCTGAGTCACATTTTTTAGTTCATTTTCATTTTCTAGCCCTTATTTATGACTATGTGGTCCTCAACCTTCCGCGACTAGAATTTCAATCAGCGGGCGGCGCGGCGCGGCGGCGTTGCGGGATGTGCAAATCCTCTTCCTCTTTATTCAAACTAGCCGTTCCAGCCAGACACCGTGTGCCCTACGGGCGCCCGAAACTGCCAGCATTCTAGGGGTAGGTACGGTACGGGCTTGTTGGTGTGTGATAAAAGTCCAGTGCAGTGGCACGGCTCGCAGGAGGGAAGGCAAGCGACAAAATAAGTTTCCTCCCTCTAATTTTAAAATTCAATTTGCGGCGCTCATAGACGCAATTCCCCGGCTGTTTCGGGGAAAAAAAATGTCAAGGATCTCCTCGAAATACCCTAAGGAATCATCATGCCAAATTTAAGGGAAATCGCTTCTGCCAATTTGAGGGAAAATAGAATATACATTTGGGGTCAATATACATTAGTACAGGGTGTCCTCTAAAAGTCCCTCCCCTCCTCACCCCAACGCCCCCTCTTAACTTTTGAACGATCGATTTTTTTCAAAAACCGCATTAACACATGTGTGTCTACTTTTATTTCAGCCGAAGTCTCTTTTAAGCTCTTCCTCTTTATTTTTGGGAGCTCCTCCTTGCGGGGTCTTTGGGGGGCAACTTCATTTTTTCTCATAGCAAGGGGTTGTTTTTTTATTTCTGGAATCGAATCTTCCTTAAAAATATTGAAAAATGACGCAAACCGTAACTCTCAACTCCAGTTTTCATCATTTTTGATGAAGAATTGATTCCTGAAATAAGAAAACCCCATTGCCATTTGAAAAAACGAAGTTGCCCCCAAGAACCCCCCAAGGAGGGGCCCTAAACATTGTTGGAGGCTTAAAAGAAACTTCGTCTACACATTACACAAGGGTCAAAGGTAGACACTAGACATATGTTTTAGCGTTTTTTTTTTGTTTAAAAAATCGACCGATCACAAGTTACGTCGAGTGGAAGGAACTTTTGGGACACCCTTGTAGAAACCAAATGCATCCTTGTTTTCAGTTCACCGAGATTTTTCTTTTCCTGACTGAAAAACAACAGAATTCAGACCCTCGCTCCTGCTACATTGATAATGTTAAATTATGTCTTCATAAACCTGAGAAAAATATGGGACTGTTGGATGCTCGAGTAGCAGCTTCAAAAATCGAAAAAAAGTGGATTTTTTATCTGGATGAAGTAAAATGCGTTGCCAAATTGCACGCTTCTAGCCTCTAATGATTAAATCACTACAGACCAGATTGACGATAAGTTAGACGAAGCTCATATAACAAGCAAAACAGTTTGACTCTTTTCATCCCAATGCATTTTCTGTGTCTGTGTGATCATAGTCTCTTGAAGCCAGTCTTTGCTTTTTTTTCTTTCAAATGCGCGAAAGAAAATTCGCCCATAGGATTACGTATTGAACTGTAACATTGCAAAGGTATCCGCCGCGCGCCGTGCTGTCAATCAGTGCTTCCAATCTGGTTGAAAAGGTGAGGTTATCAAGAATTTATTTAACGCAAAAACATCATATCACTCGACCGTCGGTTTCTTGTTATAGGAATCCACATTTTTAAGATATAATTGCTTACTACTGGATGAAAGCACGTAAATGTCACGGTCCTGTCAAGCTCAAGCCTTCGGGTTATTGCTCCATGCCGATTCTGCAAATTACGCATTCTTAAAGAGAAAACTGTGCGATCCAGGGAGGGAGAGAGAGAGAGAGAGAGAGAGAGAGAGAGAGAGAGAGAGAGAGAGAGAGAGAGAGAGAGAGAGAGAGAGAGAGAGAGAGAGAGAGAGAGAGAGAAAGGTGGAGAGAGGGAGATGGACGGAGAGAATAATAATAAAAGAAAAATATTGTACTAAGCGACAAGAGCATGAGAGCTGATACGTTACAACAATCGGTAGAGGATGAAATGACTCCACCCTCTTTGCTTGAAAATCTGAGCGTTCCGGGCCGAGCTGACTAGTCGCATAGTTGCCAAATTGCCAAAAATTATCGCAATTATAATACTCAGTTAAAAAGTCATGCATCCAAACCATCACACCACTGAGCTGGTAGGCGTTTGAAAATATGGCATATTTAATATGGTGTATTAATGATATGGTAAATAAGTATGATAGGAAAGCAAATTTTTCCAGCTATAATATTTTTATGATTTCAGAATATAAAAACCATTAATACTTTGTGATGAATGTACTCTCTTCTTATGCACGGCCTTCAGTGGAGTAAACTTTTAGAATTCTAACGTTCCTGCGTCCTGCGTTTAAAAAAGCTTCGAGTGTGAGAGAAATGTTGACGTGCCAACCTTCCACAACGACACCACTTTTTTCTAAAGTGTTCTTCGTTGGTTCAACTGTTGAACTGTTTTCACAAATTCTAAAATGATTTAATCGGAAACAATTTTGTAGGATCTTCTTTTGTGCAAAGATTAGCTGTGCTTTATAATTTCATGGATTTGTTTTGTCATGTGGAGCAAAATTACGAAACGAATCATGTGAGCCTACTACTCCTTAAAAATTAATTCATCGAATTTTTTCACCCGTCTTCCTCATACTGTGAAACATAAGTGACTCGCACGATATCGCAACTATGGATGCTCTTCATTTAAACCTACGTATTATAATCGATTCTTAGTAATTTCAATTTTTCCCTCTCCTTGAATCGACTTTTTACATAGGTATAAATGCAGAAAAACACGGTTGCCAGATCGCACGAGATACCGCAGAACTGCAATGGATTACACGACGCATATACGCCTTTATACTCATTCTTTTAAATGAGTCCTCGAGTCTTCGCATTCATTATTATTTGAAAAGAAAAACATCGATCTTATACTCCCTCAAAAATGCGCCTTAATTAACCCTTCCGAAACCACCCCTGCGTGTGTCTATTGCCTACGTGATTAGCTAGATCCGTCTTACAAAGTTTAATTTCCTTATCGCAACTATAAAAGCTACTCCAAAACGGTGTATCAAAGCACCTTCAATTGGGTGTATATGCAAAATGAACACCGTGGAGCAGGAATGTTTAACTACCCTGCACTCAATTTAAACTATAGAGCGTTGTTTTGTCTATTAGTTGCCATGGTCGTGAAAGGGTTAACAAATACTGCTTAAGGTGATTCTATGGCAAACTCCCGAAAATTTTAATCCGGTAGATGGCGTTACTTGTTGCTGACTCCGAAAATAGCCGTTTTTTGACGGTTTTCGGCTGTTTTCTCTGAACAGACGAATAAGAAACGAAAAATTGGAATGTCAGCACCTGCTTAATTTTTTGCTTGATTTTTTGAGTCTTAAAAGGGCCAAATTGGTTCTAAAATAAAGGCGAAAGTATGCAAAGAAAAAATCATGTGTAATTTGGAGTTGTATCAGTAAAGATTACAGGTTTCTATTTCACCTGTAATCTTTACTGATACAACTCCAAATTACACATGATTTTTTCTTTGCATACTTTCGCCTTTATTTTAGAACCAATTTGGCCCTTTTAAGACTCAAAAAATCAAGCAAAAAATTAAGCAGGTGCTGACATTCCAATTTTTCGTTTCTTATTCGTCTGTTCAGAGAAAACAGCCGAAAACCGTCAAAAAACGGCTATTTCCGGAGCAAGCGACAAGTAACGCCATCTATCGGATTAAAATTTTCGGGAGTTTGCCATAGAATCACCTTAAACTCGCTTTTTCCCAACTAGAAGAGTGCACACTTCTTATTCTCGTAATGCCATCATGTAAGTACAGGTACAGTCGGTGCATTAAATAAAGTGCGTCAGTCGACACCTTTCATTTTGGTACAAGTAAGTGCTAAGCTCCTTGCAATACTTAAACATTCATTGTGATAAGTAGGTACTGTAGGATGCCTATACCAGATACCTGAACAAAAATCTAAGGACTCGACTAGACTGACATCATATTTAATTCGTCGACTATAAACTGTAATAAGTACATGCCTAGAGCTCGTTTCAGATTTGTTGTCACGGAATATAGGCGTTGCAATGCAACAGCTCTCATTTTTGAAGACGTTGATTTCAATGTGCGAAAGACGTGAACCCATTCACAATGCGCAAAAACATAGCGAAGTGGTCAGACGCTACCTTAAATTGGTTTATGAGAGGAGGACCCATATAATATGAGATGTGCTCTCGCCTGTGAACAGCGGCTTGTTCTTTAAATAAGGATTGCTTTGGAATCACACCTCTTGTTTTCACAGACAGCGCAGGCAGCTTGAATAATTGTGGCTGTCATTACAATGCATCATATATTTTCACGACTCGTTTCTAAGAGAAGCAAATGAAAGAAAGGAAAGAACGAAGGAAGTGAAGGAGGAGAGCGGAGAAAGGTGAAAAAAGAAGAGACATAATTTGTTTAGCTTTAACTCTAATCTCTGAGTTGTATCTTGAAAACGCGATAGTTCGAACTAATTTGTCAGTTCTTTTGGAGTGGAAGCCCTTTTTTTTGTCTGTGAAAATGAGTTCAAGCCCTGCCGTGCTCTCAATTATTCACTCCGTGAGTTGCTTTTTCACTGAAGAGGTTTCTATTCTTCTTTTCGAGACGCAGTTGCAAATTTGTTTCGCACAATGGTACCGTTCGCTTTTCCCCGCATTTTCCCCCTTAGGGATTGTATGACATCATAAGTATATATTATTCTGTGCATTAATGATCTAAAAATATACTCTTTAGAACTCACAATTTTATGCCCCCCCCCCCGAGCGATTATCTCGGAAAGCCTTAAACAGAATTTTTGACATTTTTAAAAAGAACTTTCGACTCTTAATTCGTCGGGGATTGCTTACGTTTTGACTATAGATTCATGTCTGTATTTTGTAATTCGTGTCACGAATTTTTTTGAAATCAGAGGTTACATAGCTTTGTTGATAATTGTCTGAGATTTCATCAGGATACCGATTTTTGATCATGTCGATGTGTCTCTGGTGCGAGTACGTGTGCGTAGGAGTATCCAGGAATTTGTCCTTTTCTCCGCCTATTTTAACACACGCGTGTTGCAAGAGAGGATAGTTTGAGGGGTTATCGCGTGACTTTATAACACCTACGTTTGTCCTTTTCTGCCATTTGCTTTCAAATAGAAAAAAAGAGAGAAAGACAAATTCCTGGAATCTGGATACGCATCCGAGGACGTGAGCCATCCTTGCCTAAACTCCCATTAGCTGTTGTCAAATTCAACAAAATAAAACTCCCAACAAATCAAATGAGAAAAGGGGTCAGCTACAAAAAATAAATAGATACACGAATAAATATATAAATAGATAGATAAATAAATAAATAAATGAATACATAGATACATAAATAAATAAATAAATAAATAAATAATTAAATAAATAAATAATTAAATAAATAAATAAATAAATAAATAAATAAATAAATAAATAAATAAATTAATTAATCAATCAATTAATCAATCAATCAATATGTAAATAAATAAATAGATAAATGAATAGATAGATAGATGGATGGACGGACGGACGGACAGACGGACAGACAGACCGACAGACAGACCGACCGCTTTTTTGTGGCTTTTACTAGCGGATCCTGAGACACTTTTTGATGTGTTCAAGGTGATTATTGCCATGGAATTTTCCTTTGGAATTGACACTTTCATAACGCTTTAGTAAAACTTTGCAAATAGACTTATTGCCACGAGCTTTTACTTACGAGAAAACTTTCCCATGTGCCTGTAGGAAAAATCCTTGAATCTCTAGATATTATTTTTCAAGAAGTGGCAACATTGACGCGTGCGTTTAGATGCTCATCGCTTAAAACCGATTATTTTTGATCTGTAATTTGAAGATGTTCTCATCATACAAGAGAAGCGATTGACGATGTTCCAGAAATCATCAGAGAAAAGTTTTGAGGCACCGACATTTGACAAAGATTACAGAGGTCTGCCTTGCATTTTGTAAAAGTATAAACTGAAAATAATGTCCCGTAATCTTTCTCGCGCCGGTGCAACGCTCCGATGAATTCTATACCTCTATACCTTCCGTCCAAACGGCAGTCTGTGAAAGAGTGCTTCGCGCGTAAGTAAATTATATACCTTGCGCTGATGTCATTACGTGCGCTCCGTAACCTTTGAATCTGGAGTTTGCACGATGGCTAACCTGTCAATTTGAAAGTGTCAGCAACTTTGCTCACGATCTGAACAAACGGCCGCCATCAGGGGACCACTACGATAGGGAGGTAGGGGAAGACTGGCTTCGCATCCTCCATTGCTGCCAAAGCTCTCAAGGTAATTGTATAAACTTTTGTTAAAGATGAATGGAGCGTCTTTCGGTAAAAACCAGCAAAGAAACGATGGCTCTCGAACTTTCGACAGCCACTCTCCAATAACACTATAAAAGCTTTTCAGAAGTGAACGCTATTATGATGACGTATATATAATGTAGATACTATGAGGGATGTACCTACATATCTTATACTTCACCTCCCCATGTTAGAGAAAAAGATTCTGCTTCATACTTCATGTGTGATTCACTATTCTAACGGCTTGCTATCCTACGAGCCTCGTTTTACAGAATGGGAGAAGTGCGACTACCATAATGGTATCTGCGCAGTGGTGGCACATTCTACGTGGCAACAGTGTATTCCCTCCATTTAAACCTATGTAAAACAATCGATCTTCTAGAGGTGCAATCGCACCCCCCGAGATATCGATACTTTTGCGTAGGTCTAAATGGTAAATAAACAGAGGTGCCAGTTTGCGCGAAACGCCACTATCTGCGTAACATCGCCGAGCAGGTATATAGCTGTACTCGTTGTACATAGCTTTGCCTGAATTCGACCCGTTTTCAAAACGAATCGTAGGTAAGTTTATCTTTTAGAACGGATTGTGTGATAATTGAAGCCGTCTCCGGAAAAAGGGCCCATAAAACAACTGATGCACTCTTCGTCTAAAAACCTTCATTTGCTCACAATGCAAGATTCTCGGAAAGAGCACACTGCCTATTATTTTATGGGCCCATTTTCCGGATACGCGGCTTCAATTTAGGTAAGCAAAGTGTCCGTATTGACGAAATTACTTACCTACATGGAGTGAGAAAATTTTCACGATTATCAAATCGAGATTCCCCAAAATCTCAGTCTCAAATCACAGTCAGTATGCGAGAATTCAAAAATTCATCGTTGGTATTTAAGTAGAATCCAAATTTAAGATTTCTGGGCCGTGCTGAATTAGTATGATGACAGAATTGGTCTCAAGTACTTTACTCAAGTCAAAGTGAAGTAAATGTGTCAGGTATACCTGTTTAATGGAATAACGTCATTTTGACAACGTTGCGCAAAAAAGCTTCTTATACACAGATGCAGCGCCCCCACCATATATTTACCAGACATCAGTGGAGGGGTCAGTAACGTTGAACTTTAGAGCAAACGTGCAATTATAACTCCGAAAGCTTGTTCAATTTTCCTTCTGCTTCGGAGCTTTATTGCAACTTTAAAGAGATAAAACTTACGAGCAAAACTTTGACTCGGTGTTTCACGATGATGTCACCATTACCATACCAGTAAATCAGCAAATCAACATGCCAGCATATCAGCACACCAGCATATCTATGACTCCAGTGCTCTCTTGTTTTGATGCAAACTCATATTTTAATAATTAATTATACCTCCTCGTCTACTTGCCCAACGCTTTGGGCCCAGACAAAAACCTCGATGTACATTGAACATACTACCTGCTCGCTTTTTGCTCCATTTATAAATTTATCTTTCCCCTCTCCTGTTTCAAACAAGTTCTTTCTTAATGGCTCATAAGATTTTCTTAAGTTCTTAGTAGAAACATTGCGCCTCTGATTTGCTTTCTACGTTTCCATCCAATACGCTCAGAGTATTCGGAGTTTTCTGTGACAAAAATGTTGCAACATAAGTTTTATCGAAACGTTATGAGAATCGGAAACATATTTCTCGAAATCCTAGCAAAATTATTTTGACAACAAGTACAAATAAAATATAGTTCTAACCATGAACATGAACTAGAGTTTATATAACTTTATTATTTTAGCTCCACCATCAGAGTATATCTCTTTATCGGTATGGATTTGAATTTCTGAATTGACTTGGAAAAACAACTCTTTGGTTAACCGTATCTGTTCTTTTTAGGCAAATCGTTGAAGTTTTTGATGTCTAACAAATTGAAAAATGTCATCTATCTCCTCAATGGCGGTTACAATGGTGTTTTACAGCTCCATGATTTAAATTAACGGCTCGTGTATTGATATACTCTCCATATGAACCTATATGGAAAAGTATCGATCCGCTAAAAACTCAATTGAACATTCAAATAATGATACTTTTGCATAACATCAAATGAGACTTAAACAGCAATGTATTCATTTTACTATTTTTTGTATCGATATAGTTCATTCCTACGAGCTTATGGAAAAAAACCGATCCAAGGGTTTAAATGTGACGGTAAATAAAATTTTCGATACTTTTATTTATTTTTTTTTTTTTCAGTTTTCACCATGCAGTAACCCTGCTTGGAGGGAGTTTATTTTATATTTAATTAACATAGAAAAAAAAGTATACATATTTTAATGGGCAAACCCTGTCAGGGGTTTACTGCCCTAAACTAAAATTTCAGTTTAAATGAGTGATTTGCAGTCTGAATCCTGATCCGGTCAAACGTCTATAATCGTCGATACCAGTGATGTTGCGTGCAATCTGGTAGCGTTGCATTCGACCATCAATTGAGTCCTTTAAAAAATATCGTGTTTTTTTTTTTTTTTTTTTTTTTTTTTTTTTTTTTTTTTTGCGGTGCGGTGAACACCCTCGAATTCGACTCTTTGCGTGGGCTTAAATGGGCACATTGCAACGTTGCCAGGTCGGTATTTCTCATCCTCGTTACATAGATAAGCGATGCTCATACGTGATGCACACTTTTATTTCTTCGCGATGCGATGCATTTCCTCTTTGAACCAAACAGCCCCTGGAGACGACGCGACAGTCAGCGTAAATAGAAAGAAACTGTTAATCCTTCGCGCTTTAGTGAGACATCACGTCCCAAGGAGCCCTTTTTCGATTCAAAAGAGATCTCTGTCTTCCAATGCTAAGCGCTCGGAATACTCGCATCAGGGACCTCTTTCTCCATTTCATGATTTAACGAAGGTAGCCAGACAGTTCGTACTCGTTTTTGTCCGAAAAGGTATACATAGTTGGTCCATAAGGTCAGTTTGTCCACAGTTCAAATTTGTCCAGAAAAATAATGTACACGTAGGAAGATGTCGAAGTAGTAGAATAGGCCAACTATTTCTTTAGTTAAATGTAGAGTACGTCCAAATTAAGAAAGCATTTTCTCCTCTGAAGTTTTGTATAAAAAAAAAAAAAAAAAAAAAAAAAAAAAAAAAAAAAAAAGTTTACTGTTCGAAATTTCTCGACTTACTGAAAGAATCGGATTTTCTACTATCACTTAACAATATTTTGCCAAATTTTGAATTTCCATGAAAAAAGAAGAAATTATTTGAGGGTTCGGCGGAATAGTGCAGTGACAGCTGTGCGCGCGAGTGTAAAATTTTCCATCTTATGCAGAAAGCGTTTTACCGTCCCCGTGAAAGCTCAGCTAGATGACGTAGTTTTGCCATCTGCCAATGCTCATTCAAAATAGAAATGGTGTTCATTCAATTAAAATAAAAATGGTGTTCATTCAACTGACTCACACCCGTGATCTGTGACACAACAAACGTGCTATCTACTACCACCCCGCTCAAAAGTTTAGAAAAAAAAATCAAGTTCAATACCTCATTAGAACGTGTTTTAGACGATTCGCGGGATCAATGTTAGTAAAGCTAACTTTGGGTCGCAGTGGCGGTCCGCATAATGTTGTAACAATGCGGATCCCATTTAAACTTTTGTCAAATAATAATCGATTCTTTGGCAGGGCACCCCGCACCATGGTTTACTTAAAATCGATCATTTTGAATAAGTTTAAATCGGAAAAGAGCACGGTTGCCAGATTTCACGAGTCGCTATTGCGTCGGGTCGAATATTTGAATGCCAACATTGAGAGGTTTTATTTTTCCTGTATGAAGCGAACTCTAGATCTTATTTGAACCTCTTTGATAATTTGATACAAACAAAATGAGTCCAATAGCGCTGTAATCTTCTTCCCACATCAGGAATCCATGTAAATCAAATGGGCGTTGAATCAAATCAGGAAGCGATTGCGTGCCGCTTTTACCATTGTGTAAATGGAAGGGAGCGCAAAGATTACAGCGCAGTGCTTCTATGGACTGACCTGGTGTTTATGGACCTTGAAGATTCCGATTGTGTGCGGTGCGTATGCCGACTTGTATGGCAATTGTTTGTTAAACGTGAAAAGTGAAGCGCGATTTTGATTCGATGACTCGAAGCTGACATAAAAATGAGACACCATCATCAGAAGAATGCGGAAGAATATTTGTTCTGTCACAGACAGACGTCGCGCGCAAAGTGAGGCAAATTTTGAATAGTTTCTGTTTCAACAGTTTCGGCGTTCACTGTCTAACAATGCGTTTTCCTCTCCTACGCAACATCAACCATCAACCGTGTATACACCGATCATTAATTATTCCAGAATTTGGATCCTTTGCATCCGCAATTCATCGAGTACCGAAATATGCCAATTTCCGCTCATCGATTTTTTTCTTTCTTTCTTTACGCGGGCACGGTTCTCCAATTTTCCCTAGTTTTGGAGAGTCCTAACCTATTAACGATTAGTGCCGCCGCCTTGTATAATGGCCATTGTGCCAAGCTGTCATCAATCGATTATTCTAGTCAACTGATTCTTCGCTTTCGTTGTTGGTACACAGCTCTTGGAGTTTTGCTGAAACGTCTGTTTTTTTCTTACCCATATTATTTCCTTCTTTCCTGTGTTTTTGCTCTCTTTAAGATAGCTTTTCAACCTTAATTTAATCAATGATGTGCCATTTTTTTTTCTTCACAAGCTTCGATCGTTCAATTTTGATTCTTACTTGCCCCTATTGTTTTTGATTTTTGCAGAAATAATGAACTCTGAACTCTTCGATTTTTTCTCCTTCTACACGCGCTGGCAGTGTATCGCAGTGGCGCGAAGTGTGCACTCTGACAACATTGCATTTTACCCTCTGAAACCCATGCAAAAGGTTGAGCTATTAGAGCTGCAAAATGCGCTCCCTCAAAAATCTCCGAAGCCGGGACGCTTAGAAATAAACTATGGACACATTTATTTTGTTCTCAGCTCATCAAGTACTTTCATTTTCCTTTGTATAAAAAATACCAAATTCCAGACCCTTGCATACTGCCCCATTGCTCAGTGCTCAAAGCTCATTGCCGCTTCGTGTTGATGACAACACTATGAAATATTTATAGTTCCTCGATAAAAATTTAGCGAAATATGTGACAACACGAGCCGGATCGTGGGCGGCATGAAAATATGCAATCGACCAGCTTTTCCGACTGAGTTCGCTGTAGTTTCCTAGTAAAAGTGTCACAGTATTTGACAAAGATTGCGGCTTTACTTGAAACCTCAATTCTTTTACCATCAGCTGTTCATTCCCTTCTCTGAATGCCACGCGAGACCGGCAAGTTACCTTAACATTCCTCTTTGAGGTGCGGTGCGGCACCGGAACATTTACCGCATGTTCTGCTTATTGTGGTCTCTATTTTTTGCTTCTTCGAAATTATATACAATCATTCGTGTCCCTCCGAAGCTGCGAGTGCGTCGTATTGTAGAAATTCCTTGCCTTAAATAATGTGGTCTGCAATTTGGCAACGTAGCAGGGTGTCCATTCAAACCTATACAACAAATCAAATTCGTAGGTCTTACCTTCACGTCCAGACTATCCATTGAGGAATAACATAAACATCCATTTATAGACAAAATTCTTCTAAAAAAAATTCTCTCAGGACTCTTTACTTTTATATGCAGTGCCATTTTATCGAACAACTTTTCTCTGTCTATACTTTATTTATGGAGTCAATTTGTTTACACTACCGCTTATGGTAGAAATTACTCTGAGCGATCTCGTTGTTTACAATGGCACATCATTTTTCCTTAGCCTTTCGCTTCTAGCGGCTCTAATGGGGCAGTTGCAAAAGTCTGAAATTCGTTGTTTTTATAGAGAAAATTTAAGTACTTGATGAGCTGAAAACAAAGGTGCCTTATTATTTGGTTTCTTTCTAAGTGCCTTGGTTTCAAAAATATATTATTTGTAAAAAGTTCCATAAATCGTGTGTTGAGATGACAGAATGCGGAATCCTCATTTAAATCATTTGGGGGGGGGGGGCAAAATCTCATCTCCGGAAGCCAGAACTACATATCCTAAGAAACCCAAATGCACCATTCTTTTCAGCTCGCCAAGTATTTTCATTTGGTCACCAAAAAAAAAAAAAAAATTCAGACCGTTGCAAGTTAGCATCATTCCGCAAAATCACAGAATATAAAATCGTTGATCGTTTTCTACCTAACGTACCTATAATCTTTGCTAAGTTTTAATGAACATATATTCGTCCGAGCGTTGCATTTTGAGAGCTTCACGTTGGTTGCACTGGGCGGAGCTCCAGAGAGGAACCCGTGCCACTTTTCAATTTGGGAACAGCAGAAGGGTAGAAACTTATGGCATACTATCTCTACTCTAGCATGCTCTCTAGTTCTGAACTCTCTTGAATCCGTAGTTCGCGTTTCGTATCTACAATTAGGTATTCTCTTGACGTCGCGATTTTGGATTTGATCTTGGTAGAAGCTAGCCACGCTCTTGAGACGAAAAATGCTAGACGTGAATCAGTCGTTAGTTACGGTGACCCAAGGAAAGCAGTTGATTTGCGCGGTCTTATGTAGGTCGTTAAGAGTGACAACGACGCGACAAGACGAAACTCAACCGCGACGCACGGACGACGTAAGGAGGATTTCTTACGATCCGATCCGGGCCGGGCCGGGCCAGGCCAGGCAGGCAATGATATAGTCTCCGAGTCCGGGCTTCGAGACCGCGACACGAACCGTGGTTCCGTGTCTAGAACCGACCACGACCACGACAGTTCATCATAAAAGTAGAGGACGACTCGAGAAAATTCCGACACTCTTTTCCCTTCTTTTACACTCAAATCATGGCGTGGTGGAGTGGAGTGGAGTGGAGTGGATTAGCCGACCATTTTGAACAATCAAAGAGTGGATCAGTCGTAATGACTTTCTCTGAAACGAACGGCAGAGCACGTTCTTCGATGTTTCAGGATTTACTCTTGCTCTTGGAGCGTGTGGCTCGTCTCGTTTTGTCGCAGCGACCTGGCTCATCCGCGGCAGCGCAATGTGAGGCGGAAATGACATATTCAATGGCCAAAAATCAGAAAGTTCAAATCGCCATGCATGAAAATTAGTTTTACAGGTTAGAATAATTAACAATAAAACCAATGAGCTATAACTTTAGAGTGGCACATCAAGGAACGATCCGATGGTTCATTGTTGTCACCTAGGGCGCCGCCATCTTGCCGTAAAAATCGATTTTTAGGTTAAATTTTGTAGGTCGTCTCCGGTCGTTCCGTAAACAAACTTGGGCATCGCCGGAAACGACCTATAAAAGTTAACCTCAACCCTTAAAATCTGCCGTCCAAATTCCGATTTTCCCAGGATTCCTTCTACCCTGTGTGGCACAAGGTGGTCCAGCCCGCTGCCACTCTAAAGTTATAGGTCATTTAGTAAAACCACTTTTATACCCAATGAATTGCATCCACACAGAAAACAGTGGCGAAGCATGCTATTAGGCCAAGTAGCATTTTGTCCATTTGAACCCGCATGGAAAAGGTCGAATTCGGTGGCCACCGCGGAATCTTAGATAGTTCGATACTTTTCGTGACTTTAAATGATGCAACATTGCCAGATACATGCTTCACCACTGACGGAAAAAACAGAAAAAACTCACTGCTAGCACTGACAAAACCTTTGGTAGAAAAATGACCCAGCAAAATACTTCAGCAGAGCTAACAAAAGGTTTTGTACGCCTAACTGAAGAGATTTAGGTGGGTGAACTAAACGTCTGGTTGGCTAAACCAAAATCTTTTGCTGGGTCATTTTTTACCAAAGGTTTTAAAGGCATCATCAGCACTATACCAAAGTGTCCCCCCCCCCTATTTTTTCTGTATACACTGAGAGGAGAGCATATTAATGGCAGCCAGTTGAACATTTAAATATTTCGTCAAAGTGTTTTCTGGCATTTGTAAAGAGAATTCTGGTACTGCTAAAGATACTTTTTCCTTACCCATAAGATGAGAATTCTCCTCACAAGTATCAGAAACTCAGAATAAAGTACTTTTACAAAAAATTTGAATGTTTATCTGGTAACCGTTAAGACATCCCCATTAGCATTTCAACGATTTTTTCAGTTGTTGATTTTATGCGCCACCTAATCTAACTTTTTTACCCACTGCGCAAAGTCTTGCGCGGTCTCTCTTCTTGACACCCGCGCCGCGCGCGCCGTGCCAGTTGAAACAAATAGAGGTCTAAGCTCACAGTGGCCTATTCTTCTTCTTTTTCTTCTTCTTAGCTTCAACTTTTAACTGATCTTGAATCTACACTTGTCAATGTTACCAGCAAAAATTACCTTTTTTGGACTGCAGTCAATATAAAATGATACTGGTGATAACGGAATTCAGAAAAAAACAACTTATACAAAAAAGGTAGGTATCTACTTACTATCAAGGAACAAAATTGGATAATTGTACCTTCCTTAACTTTCGTGTTCATTCCATACATTACCGATGCCCCAGTTCGGCTCGTGGACCATTGAGTGTCATTTTTCGCTCATTCGAACCTACACATCAAAAGTATCGATTATTTGGGGGTACAATTAAACCCCTTGTATAAGAATCGATTATTTTCTTTTCAACAGATGTGTATGGAATTTACATCGATATATCGTGCTTTACGAGCCACCGCAGATGTACTTGTATATAGAACTTATACTCTCGTTCACTTATGAGTTTTACTTATACTAATAATAATTTTTGCTGCACAGCAATTGGATTGTGCACAGTAATCTATTGAACATTGTCATGAAGTTTCAAAAATCACCTCTACCTTAGATAGAAGTTGTTTGTAGGAAAAAAAAAACTCCCGAGTAAAAAGTCTTCCTTTTTATGTAGTTTTAATTGTTTAAATTCCTCATTAAAAACACAAATTTTTCCATGTGGTTTATTCGAGGAAAAGGCACTTGCTCCCTCCACCCCCTCCCCTCAACAAAAAACCCTAAACCCTGTTGAATTCGGGCCATTTAACCCCCACATGAAAAAGATCGACCACGAAAAATGTTCACTGTGCAGCCAACAGTTCAACCATTCGTCCAGCTTTGTCGTGGGTTAATTCAAATAGACAAAATGCAACGTTGCCAGATTACATGCAACGCGTCACTGAAAATAGACTAAGAGCTGAATTTTAACTTGTTCTTCAACTTTGCGTCAAAACTTCCATGACTCAGAAAGTGCCATTTGAAATACATGGAGGATGAAAAGTGGACTAGGATCAACTGGAGGAAGATTTGGGAAAACTGAGGTAAATGGGGAATTGTGAAAAATTGGCGAACTGACGGTAAACATTGAGAAAATATTAAATTGATAGGAACCGAATGGATATTTAATGAGGAAAATTAAAAATTGAGGTTAAAAAACGTCAATATCTGACGGAAATCTCAAGGTTAGTCCGAACTAACCTTGAGATTTCCTCCTAATCCTAACGTTTTTCATCCTCAATTTATATCCTCATTATATTCCATTCCATTTCTATTGATTTAACCTTTTCTCAATGTACGTATTATATCAGTTCTATGATCCAAATATGTCGCATTTCCCCGTTTACCACATTCTTCCCACATCTTCCTCCAGTTGATTCTAGTGTCTTTTTATCCTCAGTGTATTTCAAAAAGGCACTATTTTCTGAGTTATGGAAGTTTCGAATGAAATACTTGTTAAAATTTGGTCTTTATACTTATTCGTAAAACCTGACAACCCTGTCTTACGAGCATGCATGAGATGCGTCAGTTGAATGCGCCTCGTGTGGCACACATGCGGTTTGTGCGTCAAATTTAAATTGGTGTAGTCGCAACGCGTTGCAAGCGCAAGTATACGTAACCTCCAATTTTCCGAAACAACTCCCAAGTAGGTACCTGCCACAAGTGTTTACAGTGTGTCCCAAGCAAATTACCTGTATAAAGAAAAGTAGAAAAACACATCTCATATCGATGTTAACAACAGATCTTCTATTAAGTAGCAGTTAAGTGTTGGTGCAGCTGAATTTTCCATTGACCAACATGAAAAATTCTGGCATCCACAAGCTAACAAGCAGACTAAGTCGACTTGAGCATAGTAAGGACTTTTGGGGCACACTGTATGTATAAATATACGTATACCTACCCACGAAAAGATTGCGAGTAACGAGCCCCGAAGTTAACCTTTCACATTGACCTTTCGCCTCCACCAACGAGAGTGATTATCGGAGAGAATCGTTCGTTTCTGTGCCAAATTTGAACCTAGAGAAGTCGAACTCGGCTGCGCCGTTTTAGATCCTCCTCGACTTTCATTAAAATCAATCATTTATTTCGATGCAGAATTACTATATGTATAGTGACGACCTGTGAACAATCGATCGGTCATTGCGTCTCTCCTTTGAACTTATGCTTGCATTATTTGGATATTTTATTTAACTTCCCATAAGGATCGATTTTTTTCCATGGGTTTAAGGTTTATACGGAGGCAGTTGCAGATCCAGAAAATTTTTCCTGGGGGGCATGGGCATGTTTATGAGATTTGAGATTTGAAGCGCCGCACTATGGGTCTGAGATTGATAGAAAGTGGCCAAAAATCAGGGGTAAAAAGACATCAATAATAATCATCATTTTCAAACTTTTCAGCTTAAATTAAAACTTTCCAGTGTTATTTCTTGTTTCAAATGACTTGTTCAAAATGTTTTCTGTGATTAAAATTGATCTTAAAAGTTTAGAAATGATAAATGATAAATTGATGATACATTTATTTTCTAATTTTTCCACTTTTTGACGATCTCAGACCATAGTGAGTCGCAGGCAGCAATTTTGGGTTGTTTTCTGTTGAATTAAAGTCACATTTTAGGCCTTTAGGGGTTAGGTACGTGCCCCCATTCCCACCCCTGGATCCGCCTCTGTGCGGAGACAATATCGATACACCGCAATGAAGAAGCCGTCACTGATTGCAAAGAAGCACACAACTTTCGTAAATATCGATTCAAAAAATTTAAGCAAAGTCGCTGCATTCTGTGAAAACACGCGTAGCTGAATGAAAATTCCTAAAGGAAAAAGTTGCAAAATCAGTGCATAATCGCGGCGTAATCGCAACATTTCTCCCCCTTTCTCACGTGAAATCACACGGACCTCAGAGCATTCCTTCGAGTCTAGATGTCGATCAGACCCGACAACGTTGGTTCTTAATTCGTGAAGAAAAAACAATCGTTTTACCGCGTGTAATGACTCTATCTGGATTTAGATAGTATATTTTAAGCAGGAGAAAAGGGAGGAGAACCATCATCTTGCACCCATAGAAAGGATTTTGCAGAGTTGCGTCGAGCCGAACACGCGGTAAACCGTGACCACCTGACGGTCGCACGTACACATCACTGCACAGCTCCCAGAAATCATCAATTTTGGTGGCCAAAATTCAACATGTTATAAAAATACCAAACATATTATCTCATAGGTCTATTAAGACACTCTACTCTCATACGGTAATGTTGACTGAAGAATGACAAGAAAAGTCTGAAAGTAAGGTCCTCTAGAAGTATTAAAGCAATGATGCTGGTAAGTTGTAGTTGGACGTTAACTTCCTGATTTTTGACCCCCAAATACATACGATCTTTGCCCACTCAGCGCCGGCCCGCGATGGACCACGCAGCCGGACAGCGGCAATCGTGGTCGACTGGTCGTGCTTTGATGCTTATATTTTTACCGGGCCCTTTTGGATCTGCTTTCCCTCCTCCTCCGTCACTACTCTCCAAGCGGAACGAGTCGTGACCTTGAAAAAGGTACAATAAAATATACCTACCGTGACCGTACCGCATATTTCGTTCCTGACACCGGTACAGCTTGTGGGGATTACCTACCTTCTTTATTTTTATTTTATTTTTTTGGGGGGGAGAACGTGAGTATTCTACAGAGCTCTGTAAAGAAGTAATTTTTTTAAAGAACTTCGTCCAGATAATGATTCGCTCCTGAAGAAAAGCAAAGAATTCCAATGCGTGTGATTGAATCGACTACTATACCTATAAATATTGGTTTTCAGTGGCGCAGCGTGGAATCTGGCGACGTCGTATTTTGTACAATAATCTAACTATTCCTTCATGTAGACGTCCGGGCGCGGGAGGGCGGCCCCGGGCTTAAACGTCGAAGCTGAAATGGCTAGAACTGCGTTCGACAAGTTTGAGTCCGAGCCTTTCACTTGTCTCTCGGGAGAAGTCAATTTCTCTTTAACTTCACAAGAAGGAATATTTTGGAGGACCAAGAATAAAAATAAAAAAATGGGGGGAAATGAGGGGTGGTACCGGTATGCTGCATCACCCTGGCAGTTGGCACCCCTGTGTATTCGGGCTTACAGATAGGACCAGAAAATTTTTCAACAACGGAATCAAATTGGTGCAAAAGCCGTGCCTTTCAAATTATTATCTTCAACGTAGAGGAAGTAAAAGTAAAGAAAGAAAAAAACACCGATAACGGAATACAAAAGGAAGAAGTGAAAGTGTCGCGTAGAGAGACCACGCAAATCGGTTCAAAAGATTCAATCTCTATGGCTGGCTCTCAGCATTTTTTGCCCATCTATGGGATGATTCTCGTAATGCAGGCATCGCTTAATTGACAAAAACTTGCTGAAATCAGACGTTTGATAAATAGCCGTTTGACAATGTCCGCCGGAAATGAAATGGCAATTGTTTTGATTTTTAGCGACTTTTTGTTTCGGTCCGCTTAGGGTCCGTCCGGCAAGGATTTCGCAGCGTGACTGAAATCTGAATAAGGATTTAGCTACCTACCCAATACCTCTATACATTAAGACAAGCAACTGACGTTACTGGCATAAAGCTACACAGTTTCAAACGGATCAATAATCTCAAAATTTAATCCAATCATTATTAAGATAGGTATTTGCCAACTGATTGGAAAAAAATTATAACATATCATAGTTGCTGTGATTCTATCAAAAAACATCGATTCAGCATTCACAAAATACAACCACAAAAAAATGAACGATCCACGCAGACACGCAGATCGGATCTTGGTTTTTTAAACAATTTAATCATTATCAATGTTCCCTTGGTGTTTATCATGGCGCCATGAATTATTTTTTTAGCCCCTCACGACAGTCTCAATTAGGTACGAACATATCACATTCTTTTAAGAATTACTGAGTGGTCGAGCTTTCAAAAACACATTCTTCTTTATTTATTGCCTTTTCTGTCGAGAATAGAAATTCTGGAAAGTCTTGTCGTTGTCACTGGCGTCTATCTTAAATCACAGTTATCTAAAGCTTCCCAACTTAATCTTTTGAGTGCAATTCTGCGGAACAATAAACATAAGCTACAAGAAGTGAAGATGCGCTGTCAAGTTATCTCGATTCGATGAGCAGCAGTCAAGTTTGAACTAAACATAATGGATCTGGAATCTGATTTACAATCGCTCTCTCAAACAAAGGAAGCGAGCCGCTCGCCGGTAATAACAGATCTGAACTCAAAAGCGCATTCATCAATTGTTATTTGCATGATAATCTTCATTTCACGCCATCCATCACATATAATTTGTCTCTTGGCTTATTGTTCTAAGAAAACCTTTCATGAATGGCTTCTGTAAATATTAAACCCAGTAGTGATCTCAGCGTGACCGAAATCTGAATGAGGAATCAACTCCTCAATGCCTATACACGAGCAAGACACGCTAACAAGCTAATTCTAAAGAGAACAATAACCCCGAAATTTGATTCAATGGGGCTGTTGCTATTTTTTTGCTTAAATCAATTTAAAGGTCTATTCAGATGTTAAAACCTGCAAAAATAAGGATGGTAAGCAGCGCTGTAAACTTACGAAATCCACCTCTCAACTCATAAAATGCTTTCAAATGCGCGATCGTAATAGGAGATAGGAGATTCGAGTAATTTTCTAGTAATAGGAGATTCCTATCTTAATCTCGTCACTCTTTCTATGCTGGGAAGGTTAACAGAGTAACTAGCCGCCAGAGTAATGATTCACAGTCGATTATCATTGGTGCTGTGATCAAACGTGACACAGGTGCCGCAGAGAAAATTAATCTCTTATTAATTATGATCATACTACTTCTTATTGATGGAAATTGGAAAGACATTATTGTATTAAATGGGAATCTTCCATATTATTAGTGTCTAACGCCGCGCCGTCATTGCATTTGGAAACATCTCGTGTCAATGAAACTTGTACATTGCTCCTCCATTTGAAACTAACTTATGCGCTGCGTTATTGCGTAAATAAAACAATCTGCGCTTATTATTTAACAGCATCTTCTCACTCTCTATCGTACTTCGTAAAACTTAAATTGTCAAATGCTTACGTCAACCGTTGACTCGGTCTTCGCTCTCTAACAGTAAGCATAAGGAAAAAAATCGTATCCTCCCAGTTTCTCACGAATGAAAATTAACTTTTCAATCACGCTAATGCACATTATTATTTTTTTTATTTTATTAAAAAAAAAAAAAGAATTGTATGGGTTCATAAAAATTTGCAATATTTTTTCATGCTCTTAGAATCGTGGAAAATTAGTGACTCTGTTGATGGAGTTTCACTCTACTTCCTCCCATTTTAAACTCGTGTTTTACTGAAATTACAATGAAACCATCAGGCTTACATAATTTTTATTTTTAGCCGCAAAACTGTTTTTTCTCACATTTAGTTGATTTTAAGCCCTCGCAATTAGAAAAACGGAGAGACAATAGAGAGGGGAAAAAAATCAATCCTGACTTACCGCACGTGTCAACACGATCGGCTGAAAAAAATAGAAATGTTGAACATTTTTTATCCATTTAAATCCATACAAAAGGTCTGACGTGGCTTGACACGTTGCTCATTGTGCACCCCATGATATCGATTTTTTTATCGGTTCAAATAGACATGCAACGTTATTTGATTGCATAAACGGCGTTAAATTCGTTACTAACGGCGCTACATTCGCTACATGTGGGTGGGCTTTGGCCTCCACAGCTATTCCTCTCCATATCGTTCTTTCCTTGATTTTATCCCTTCATCATTTAACTTGCATTATTTTTAAATCCTTCTCTGCCCCCTCTAGCCACCGCACCGCAGCCCAGGTGTTCCTCTTCTTCTTGTCGAGAAAATTTTTGCTCGTAGAACTTTTTTTGGCATGCGGTCGTCTTCCATTCTTTACACATGTCCAAGCCATTTGATTCGTTGGGATTTGATGAATCGTAGAATGCCTATACATGACCAAGGATATCATCAATCTCACTGTTGCTCCTCATTTTCCATTCTCCATTGTTGGTTTTCACCGCTCCGTAAATCCTCCTGATGATTTTCCTTTCAAATACTTGATTGCATGCTACGCAGTAAAACGGCGGCCATCGTTTTTGTATCAAAATGTCACGATAAACTATTTATCAAAGCGATATATATCATATCGATTTGATGAACTCTTTTATCACAGCGATTTATCTAATCGACTGCCATTCGGGGAATTCTGGTTCCAAAAAAAAACTTCGGTTAAAAGCAATGGGTCTGTTGCAAACTTTTGCTACAGCGATAAAAAGTGATTATTTTATTGTAAAATCGCCTGAAAAGTCCATTGGTGGCATCATAAAGTCATGAAATACAATATTAAACTCTCAAGAGGCGTTTATTGAAATCCAAGATGGCGGCAAAATATCGAGGAATCTGAATGTATGCACCTGTGATCATCCAAGGATTGCCAACTTTGACAACCTCACTGGAGGTAGAGGTTATGTGTTTTACGTCGTGATTGATTGTGATGGATATTGTGAGGTTGGCTATCCTTGAATGTTCGTGGTGCATGTATACAGATTGCTCGATATTTTGCCGCCATCTTGGATTTCATTAAACGCCTATTGTGAGTTTATTATTGCATTTTATGACTTTCTGATGCCACCAATGGACTTTTCACGCGATTTTACATCAGATTGTACACTTTATAGCGCTGTAGCAAAAGTTTGCAACAGACCCATTTTCCCATAGGTACGTAGAAGCGCGTTTTTGGCCGAAAATTTTGGATATTTAACCAAAAAATGAATGGAGCTATTATGAATTCTTCGTCCTTGAAAATGCTTATGCCTGGCTCCACGACTAAAACTGCCAAAATCAACAAGATATGACACATTAAACTATTAATTTCAGGGTTGGAATCACTCAAATCTTATTGTTGTTGTGTTGTTGTTGTTGTTCTTGTTGCTGTTGTAGAATAAGCGGGGATTTGGGCTATTCTAACCTCCAAAATGCATCGTTTAATCTGTAAGATCTCGCTGATTTCGGCAGTTTTGGTCGTGGACGAATCAGACATAATGAAACAAAACTGAGCAAAAGCATTTTTGAAGACGTAGAATTCATCATCGCAAAGGGCTAGGTCAGATTGCAATATTTTCTTGGACTATAGTAACTTACATACATTTCATTCAAAAATGAGCATATGGGGAAATTGCATTGGATCGGAGTTTGTTTGGAACCAGACCCCGAACGACAATCGACAGTCTATACGTCTGCATTCCAGAGGTCTGATAGCTAGCCATTATATGGTTAATCATTTTTTATTTTAATTTCACGCTTTGATTAAATGAAATCGAAACGATCACAATCGTCTTTAAAACTAACGTCACCTTTTGTTGTTTTGTTGCAGGTAAAGAAAGTGCAAGGTGTCGAGAGTCACTTCTCCCATCATCTTCTTTATAAGGCGGCCGATTTCGTGCTCATCATCATACTTGCAAGTCGCACCATTCTCAATTAAGTCAAGTCCTTTTCCAGTCTGTAGCGCAGTCTATCTCCTTATTTCTTTTCTTTTGCTCGCGGTAAAAGTGATTTACGCTTTCGATACGAAGTGGCCTAGATAAGAGGAGCACAAAGAATACCTGTTATATCAGTCGCTGAGCTGAGAGTAGAGTGGAGACCTCACGCGTATTGGTCGATCTTGCCTGGCTCAACGTTTAAAGCATTGCCAGCTAAGGTAACTGAACTCATGAGTCAACATTCAACAGGTTATTCTACGAAAAACTTTCCCGCTCATGTCCGCTGCAGGCTATTTGTAAATAGTCCAGCGAAATAAATGAAAAATCAAAGATTATGTAAGGATGATTAGCCGTCAGTTTATCTTCAAAATTAGGGGCTTTTCAAGGTGTGGAGATTGCCGAAAAGCCCTTATCAAAATCAAAACAGTTTGGTTTTATGGTATCTCTTGATCAAACGTTGGAAATTGTCTGCACTGCTGAATTATTTACGCAAATCAATTCAAAATCAATTCAAATTGAGCCTTTGACCGCAAAAACAATTTTGAATTTTTTTTCTCTCCTTGATTGTTTAGTTTTGTCCCATTCTCGTTTACCATATTTTAATTTCTCAGACTGAAAGAGAAAACCGTTCGATGATGGTGCATAAATTGAGTCCAAAACGGACATAATCATAGCGACTGAATGACATACAGCCATCTTTTTTTCGTTTTGTTAGAATCAACCTAATTTCTCAGTACTCTGATGGGGAAACATCATGTTTCCAGTGAAATTCTACATATTCAAGATCCACATTCACATTTAATATAGTAAAAGCCTCAGTGCATGTAAATTAAGTTTGTAATTCTTGAGGTAGACGCTGAATAAGTCTTTGGCTTTGTTTTTCGATGGCTCGAAAGAAGTCGGTCATTTAATTTCGAATCATCGTCTCGAGCTCGCGTTGATAAATTTTGATTTTGCTTTTCAACATGATGTTTTTGACGATTGATAAGACACCATATTAAAATATCGTTCTTTATATCGATCGTCAAACAAACCTCTCGAAATTCACAGTCAGGATGTTCGGTGTTCAGTATTGAGTCTATGTATCATACAAGAGAGCGAGACTGGGTTTAGACTATGAAACCGCAATCTGGGCCTAACTCAGACGAAGGTCGCCAATGGTAGGTGGCCAGAAAATGAGTTTATTTCAATTTGGCAACCAACGTAACCAACCGGCCGGTCATGATCCAGCGACCTTGTGACTGAAAGGTATGAAGCAGTCGAGTAACCAAAGCAGCCAGCCAGCAATATTATAAAAGGCGTGGCTCCTTCGCTCCTTGTCTACCACAATGTTACTATGGCAACGTTCGTTCCTTTCCCGACTTGATCTATCTGGTGATCTGACTCCCACCTGTTCGCGCTCTTCCACTCTTGTCTCCTCCCTCTCCGTCGTGAAATATACGCATATTTACTCACAGATCACGCTGCCTTATCACCGTAAAATCGCGGGGCCATTTTGAAATCGGAGTTATGTGTGTGTGTGCATGTAGAATGTTCCGTTTACTGCCACCGGCATGACATTGCGGAGGCTGCCCCGCAGTCCCAAGACCACGAGAGTGAGAGAGAGGGTGAAATGAACGAGGTAAACAGCTGTAAAATTCCGAAATTATCACAACAGTGGCGACTACTTTGTGAGTTCGTCTCATTAAACATTTTATGCCTTTTCTGCGGGATTTTTTTTTTTTTTTTTTTTTAACGGGGAGAGTTTACCTGATGTCAATTAAATTTCTCAGTTCAAATAAATAGGCATTCCATGGTCCATTGGTCGTAGCTAAGTGGGGAGCTGATGTAAGGCTACGTAGCTCCAAACCCCGCAGGAAATGTGGGGACGTGAGGATGAAAGGATAGGGTAGGGAAAATGGCGGATATATAGGTACAAAGTTACTTCGACAGATCGCTGCTTGTTTGTTCAAATTAAGAGAATAGCTAAATATTCCTACTAGGTTGTGCTCATTTTGCATATGTTGTGAATTGAAGGCGCTCTAAAAAATAATAGTTTGAAAACTTGAAGAATTTCTAGGCACTATGGTCAACCATATATAATTTGAAACTGAATCGATTGGACTTCGTTATCAGAACGACTAAACTCTGGCATGATAATGATAGGAATTAAAATGGTAATAGGCGTGGTTTGACCAACGAATTGCTCGGTATCTAAACAAAATAGCATGTTCGTTTTAGAGATATGCAAAGACGGTCGCGACATCTTTACTTTGCTGTTCAAATACATACAAAGTTGAAAGATGAAAGCTGATCATTGATCAATGAGTTTAGTAACCAATGAACCTAACCAGGATGGCATCAGTTTTTCATCGCAGTTTACGAATTACTCGTAATGTTAGTTATTTTAAGTGTGCGTTTATCGTCATTTCTGCGTATAGTTTAACATCAGAACCTATAAACCAGTGGCGTGTAGTGGGCATGAGATTGAGGCAGGCGAGGCGGCAAGGAGAACTTAAGAGATCCTTTTTTTTTTTAAAAAAAAAAAAAAAAAAATCTTGATCTATACTTCCTAAGCGCAAAATTCATCGGAATAGGAAAAATCATTGAAAATTAGGAGGTTTATTATAGGTATTTGAGACAAATTCTGAAACTATTGGGGGCGCAGTGCCTGCCTTGCTTGCTGGTACTATCTCACGCAGCTCTGATCTAAACTCGACATTTCTGTTGCCAAAGTTTGCGGCAAACCTATTTAGAAAAGTGTCTCCTTAGTTTTATTCTCCATGTTTGTGTCATTAAACGAAGATGAATGTGGTTGGTGTGCGAATGGAGAATTCAAGAGCCTGCTCGGCTAGAGGCAAAAAGAAAGAAAAAACCTCGCAGGTACACGGCGAAACCGCTTTTGCAACAGCTCCTCTCAAGTGTCGCGTCTGTCCACTGTATTTGTGTACGTACAGTGTTGCCATTTTTCGGATAGATAACTATCCGATTTTTCCCATTTTACTTCATGCAAAAATTGGTAATTTATATGCAAATCTGGCAACAATGATAGTGTTTACGCGATGAAGCAACCAAATGTTCGGTTCGACCGGTAACAAGCTTAGTGTTCATGAGCAACGAGCGTGAACGTGAACGCGGCGAGACGCGCCGCGCCATCCGACAGTAGTGTGTCTGGTTCTGGTCTTGGTCAGTCTCATTTTTCACCCGTTTCCGATCTTTTCACGCTATATCCCTTTCCCTCTCACTTGTCTCATTCTTGGCATCTCTTGAGCCACCCACTGTAATGCTCCTTTTCTAAGTACTTCCCTTTGTGCCGAAATTCGAGTGTACATATTCAATATTCATACACGCAAAGAGTGAGACCCACCTGGTCATTCACAGAACTGCCATTTTGGTAGTTCCATCGTTGCCAGATTGGTATCATGGCCAAAGGAGGAACTTACGATGGCTTGAGCAGCTGAAGCTTAAAGGGGTCTCTCCACCTGCGAATTAAAAAGCGCGAATAAAACCGATTGAGCCAATGGGCTTCTTTGTCGTCGATACATCGGACTCGACCCCATCGACTTCAAGGCAGCTCATTGGCTCCATCAGTTTATTCGCGCTTTTAAATTCGCTGGTGGAGAGACACTTTTAGTGATGACAATAAAACCCCTACAAACTCTAAATTATGCGGGTAATAGCGACAAAGGGGACCCCAAATTATCCAGAAGTATATTCTCGATACATACTTGGACCAAAACTGATCCGCATTTGGAGGCGTAGCGAAGTTGTTGAGAGGGGGCACTTTGTCACAGGCCTCTTCATCCATCGGACCATGACGGATAGGGGGCACGGGCCCCTAAATCATTGGAAGATAAAGACCGACGCTAAATTTCCCGTGGGTCCTGAAAATTCTTAAGAATTCTTTCTTGAAAGACTTTACTGAAAGGAGAGCAAAAAATCTTTGAATAAAGCTATATAACTTTAGGCTATAAGAACTCAATAGTTTTATGTTGATCAACCGAGGCGTGAAATTTGGCAACGATGTACTTCCTCCATTTAAACTTACTGAAAAAATCGATCATACGTTTCGACCTCTCAAATGTGTTTAAAGGGGGGAAATGAAACGTTGCCAAGTAACACAAGACTTCGTGTTAAAATTAATTCTGTTTAGGAAATCTAGCGCTTCTATACTAAGATGTGGCAACGCAACAGTTGTTTTAAAGTTAGGAAAGTTGTTTGCCGTGAGTCATTGGACGACACATTTTTTTTAGTATCGCGCGTGGGCGTCACATTTTACCGAGTCACCAAACCAATATAAACGTGCTCCGTTTTTTTTTTAGCCGAGCCACTTCAGGTATGGTCACAGCACCACGTCCGCGGCTCCATTTTCGTCGAAACTGGTTCCAGTTCAAAGACGGGGAAGCAGGTGTGATCCTGTCCCGGAGGGGGCGTGGAGGGGGGTAATTAGGGTCCGGGATTTTGAACAGAGATCAACGAGTTGTAGTGTGCACGTCAAGTTGAGAGTGTTCACAATTATTTTACTTATCTACTTATTAATGTTTCACACGTATATTACATACGTACTTACGTGATGTACTTACATGTGACGTCATGATCTATTCTATCACTCAGTAATCAGTATACTCGAGTATTTCAAATACAAATGCATGTATTAATTACCATTTCTAAGCGGGTGACTCCAAAAATTGAAACTGACTCAAATTTCAATGGACCTTAGATTTATAGAGCTCATTTCAGAAGTGTAGGCGCACCCAGACCATAATCTTTGGCAACTTTTCAATTTGCATTTCTTCAAAAGTAAACGAAACTTGTCTCCGACTTTGAACTTTCAATTTTAAAGTGTTCCACAATAAAAAGCCAACGCTCAAATTAATTTTCATTTATTTTCATTTTGAAAGAAGATAAATAATGTTAAAAAATCCCAAAGATTATCGGCCTGGGTGCGCCTACACTTCTGAAACCACCTCTAGGCTCCCACCGCCGCTCTGGCGTCATTCAATACGCACGTATAAAACTAACCTCTTTTTACTGAAACTCGTATTTTCTAATACATTCGCCTAGTACAACTGTACTTATAAAAAGTGAAGGTATATAAGAGTGTGAAATTAATGGCGGTATTCAGCCAGTTAAAATGTTGGGAAAACATCACTTGGAGCTAAAGTCAATCTGGATTTTGCAAGTACAACCTCTCGCCACCCGCGACTACTTTTTAGTATACGGCCGAAATCTGCGAACTCGAATTTACAAACCTAGGAAAAACGTCTTGTTGTCCACTTTCAAACCTCGCCACGGGGCATATGAAGGGGCCACTTAAGTAAGAATAACGAAATCGTAGCATAAGCGTTCCGATGTCGCACCGGGCCAGTGCTTTTGATTATAGCTGCGCGTTGTATTGGCTATATAATGAGCTTTTTATAAGTTGGAATGAATCAATAGCTTCATAGGGTTAGCTGTATACTTTAATCGGCTTTAAATTCAGAGAAACGGTACCAGGTAATTTGGTTTGCACCAGTAGATTTTCCTTAAAAATTACTCTCAATTAGTCACGAAAACTCAATTTTGACCAACATATGGGATAAACACTTTTAGTTACCTTTCATTTATCTTCTCTGTAAAGCTAGTATAATATTACATCGCGAAGCTCAAAGAAACACTATTGAAACCTATAGATGTATTCGAGGTGCCGTTAATTTGATCAAAGGAGAAACTTGGCAGCCTATGATAGTTAGTGGCGTGTGCCGGGCATGGCGAAGGAAATGTCAGTTCAGCCATGTGACGAAAATCTACGGTGGAAAATGGCAGGTTTTACTTAATGGTTTTAGTTTTAAATCTATATCTAATCTCACATCAGTAAATGACTCATCAACTTTCAATTATAATGTGCCCGTGGCATGGAGGCAATATTTACTTTCTTGTCATCAAGTGTTTTTTTCATTCAAATTAATATAAGTAGATTATGCGATAAAACTCTATTTTTCAAGTCTAGAAATAAAACTCCAAACTCCCCGAGGAAATTTTCTTCCCAAAATTCACTGAAGGGATGAAAGCGTAACGAATTAATAATGAGACGCCACGGGCGTAGAATGTTTTTCAACAATGTCTTCATCTGATGACATCTTCAAAACTGCGAATGGATCTTCAACACCTAACAAAGTTCATTTACGTAAACGATGTGAGGCTTACAGTTAACATAAGAGGTCTAAGTGCATTTTTTTACTTGAAAAAACCGAAGTCAAAGTTCAAGAGTTGTTATGATTCACTGGTTCGAGCGAGTTCAACTTTTAAACCGCTCCAGAACGGTAACTTCTCTACCAAAATGCCTTATTCGTAGATATTCGCTACCGAAATTCGTTTAAATCCATGGAAAATATAAATTCAAGGGGATGTTTTGTGCAATGTGCACTCCCAATAGGTCAAATTATTTCACGGGTTTAAATGGACTGAAAATAATGTTGCCAAATTGCACGCGATGCTTCTGCATGATTTATCCTGTGTTATCCTAAGGAATTCGGCCTTAAACAGCCAGGGCGACAGATGGCTTTTGTTATGTTGAGCCTCCGAGCAAAAATGAACCCATTGTACTTGCCTCACTTGCATAACACGGAAAGCATAGCGTGTGCTGGGTCTCTCACCAAACCACGGAATCCAACTCCATATGTTCATTTAAATCCACGAAAAGTATCGAATTATTTTAGGTGTACAGAGCATAACTGCGAATCGATCTTTTGCATGAGTTCAAATTCATAAAAAACAGAGTTGCAAGATTTCACGCGTCGCCATTGCTGCATCGACCACCCATATCGTAGATTATCGGCCGACTTCCGATCTGCTTCCTGTGCCAGAATACCGGAATACGGCATACATTAATGCAGCACAGCCTGCATAGTGCATAGCCCACGGCGAGAGCGCGACGCTATGCAATCATTTGACGCGCACGCTGGCACGCTCAACATGCATTTAACCCCTTCCTCCCAACATCATAATAGTTTTTCTCTTTTTGTTCCTGGCTATTCATCTTTGCAGAGATGATTTTTCCAGGTCTTTCGAGTTCGAGCACAGCATTGTTCTTCACAGAAAGAGCCCTCGGCTCTTTTAAAAGCGAGGTTTGACCGTTTAGATATTCATTCTCTGCCGCATGATATAATGACCAACGGCAAAGAGTTGCCATGAATGAAGTTGTAGGACAGTGCAAAGTAGCTCCTCTTGCCCTTCTTTTGCGAAGGAACCTCGCAAAATATATCAGCTCCATTCATGGTGCCCAGATCACAGAATACTACAATCAGAACGGAAACTCCTGTTTAGAGCCAATGGAAACAAGATTTGAAATGTAACAGCACAAACTGGTGACCGTGTTTGCTTACTTTTCAAGATGGTGAACGTGCTTTTTTAGGTTATATTTATAATCAGATTTGACGCACAAACAATCACAACCCAGCCAGTTGCCGAAGATTGCCGAAACGGCTCACTTTCCAACATGGCGGGCCCGAATATATCCAAAAGTAAAGAATGTTTCAAAATAAATGAGAGTTAGTTTCCGTTCTGATTAGAATATTCTTTCCAGATAATTTTTCCAATTTTTATTCGTTCGATCATAATAAATCCAACTTTTTAACTCGTATCCATTAAAGTCCTAAATCGTACGTCCACATGTCACTAAGTCCAAATATTTAATGGCCAAAAGTTGTCAAGTCCACAAATTCGATGTCCTCACACACATTCTAATATTTCTGTAAGAATCTGTGGGTAGTTAACTATTCCTACACCGTGGAGTTGATGTTGCCTATCCCGGTAATTGAAGGCGCTAGATGAAACAGTGTTTTGCATATTTCGTCGATGCGTAGTATCTTTCACAGTCAGTGAGAAATCGAGGTATACGAAAACAAAAGACTCGAACGTGGTATCAAAAGAAAAAGGGAAGGACCTAGGAAAGCACTGTGCAGTGTGCGGCTTTCATTTATTGAGTTTGTGAGTCAATGGCGGAACTTTTTGAGGCTCCTAACGATATTTTCCAGCGATTAAAAACTAGAATCGATCCTCTTTATTGCCGACGGAAAAGTTTGATACGAACCCATTCAACGCGTACTTCGTGTTGGTGTGGACCTCCAAATTGTTTTAGAAGCTTATTTCCTTCCGTGCATCAAATGGCTAAATCATTCGATGGGTTGAGCTCTTATTGGACCGTCAAGAAGAGATAAGCGCTTCATACTCGTTCAAATGGATATGATCAAACAATAGAATTGCCAACCTAACACTTCGTTGACCAAAACACTTTCAAAACGGGTTTATCGGATTTGTTGACTGTAGATTGGCGAACAGATGACACACCATCCATCGTCAAATAACTCTGCAGTTTGACGAACGCAACATCAACCAAACATGCAACGGTTGACTCACCAGCCATTTGTGGTGGATTTTGGCTCATCGATTGCTTGTTTGACGATTCTAATTTGATCTTGTACGAAGCTATATCCAAAGTATCGACATGACATAAGTTTGATAGTTTGATGACATTCTCAGAATCTTTATACTCTTTGACTTTAATCCTTTACTCGCTGTCGCCGAGCAGATTTCAACGACTTATTTCCGCGTACGGGTCAGAAATTGTTACACTCTCACGATCATCACACGCAGGCCGTGTGGCTGCTGCTACGGTAGCGGATAATAAATGCGTTTTTTAATTAAATCTGATGGTGAGGGCATCTCGCTTAAAAATCTAGCAAGCGCCGTAATAATTAGTGTTCACACGTGCTTCGTATACGTAAACCATTGTCTTCTAATAATATTTTTAAACCTGCTTTTTTCCCTCCGTTTATTTCACGTGTACTATTATCGCTCTCCAAGGGGATGAAAATGAAATTACTTTAGCTGTTCTCCTTTTCACATCCATTATTTCTCTTTCACTCTTTCTCTCTCACTCTCATCGCTCTCTTGCAGCAGTGTGGAGTCGGATTTCTTTACTTCTTATTCAAGTCCACTTTCATTTCCCTCTGGTCCTATGATTTCGGCTATCTACGAATAGTATTACCTACTTTTTTATTTTGTTGCTTGATAATGAGGTCATAGTTTGTCTTGAGTTGACCTTCTTGCGGCCTGAGGTTGCAGTGGCGTAGCGTGCAATTTGGCAACGCTGCAATTCGTTATATTTAAACCCATGCAAAATATGGAAGTAATGGGTGTTCGGTGAACACCTTCACTTTCAACCTTACACATGGATTTAAATGGACACATTACAACGTTGCCGAATTGCACGTTTCACCACTGGACTTATTATTGCTAAGCGAAGTTGATATTTAGCCTTAGGTATACCTTTCACCTAGACTTTATTCAAGCTTCCGGCACGCTTAAAGTAGATAAGAAAAAGATTATGAATCAATTAATACTTTGCCAGTAAATTAAATTCCCATAACTTTAATTTACGATTGAACTGATCTCAGTTGTTGGAAAATTTTAGTCCAAGATCAAAAACTTAACTAAGTTCAACATTGTATGAAATTAAATATTGATAAAAATCTGTTCTCGCTTTGAAAAACTACAATAGTTATACTTTAACAGAGTGTGTGTTTTCCCCCTTTAATTTTTAAACGTACTCTTAGCCCTATCGACACATTTATTATCTCTCTCGGTCACCCACATTCAGTGCTTCGCCCCATTCGCTCTGATGTGAACTCGCTAGAGTCTGTCAACCTTAACAGCCGCAGTTCGCTTCTTTTATCTTTCTACTGAGGTACTCATTATAAACAAAAGCGAACCGTGAAAGCATGCAACATTGCATTTTGTCCCTTTAAACTTGTGTGCAAAATATCAAATGCTCACCGCACGCCAGATTTACCAATCTTATTCATAGGCTTAAAAGGACAAAATACAATGTTGCCGGATTTAAACGCAACGTCGCTGTTAATAAGCTCAGCAATTTAAGCAAAAACAAAGTCATTCACCGACCTATTTCAAAGTCACTTTAATAGAACTTCACATG
This sequence comes from Trialeurodes vaporariorum, assembly GCA_011764245.1. NCBI lineage: Eukaryota > Metazoa > Arthropoda > Insecta > Hemiptera > Aleyrodidae > Trialeurodes > Trialeurodes vaporariorum. Next base: position 61,931,239 of record VMOF01000002.1, read on the forward strand.
CTATCCACCCAGTTTTTCGTCAACATTGATCTACCGACAGCTGAAGCTGAGAAACTCTTTAAAAACCTTTAAAAGTTGCGCAAAAAAGCCCTGGGTCGAAATTCAAATCCACGATCTTATTTTTTCTCTTTCCAAATCCCGAGCTGAAATGTAAGTACAGTCTCGAAGCGCATGTGTAGAACATAGAGCACACGACACGTTCTAGACAGACTGTTGCCACATGTTGTATGGGGAATATAGCGTGTGGCGCATCGGATTACCGTCTTGGTCTGTGACCACCGGGTTGCGTCATTTCGGTGAGAGAAAAACATGTAACACGATTATAAGTGAGCGCCGCGGTGTATCCGCAATCCGCATGCACTATGGGTCTACAACATGGTTGCCAAACTGAGAATTTTATAAGTTTTAGAGATTTAGCAACGCGTTGAATGGAGGGGCTGCTCCCGGAATCGTGATGCTATCATTTTGGTGCAAAAAAAAACAATAAAAATCCATTTTAAATGTTTCCCGTGAGTGACACCCTAAATATAGTGCAGTTTAAACTGAGGACAGAGCATTGCGCGGTAGAAGGGCTCATTAAAACAATCGGTGGGATATCATTCCTAAAAACTATAATTTGGTCAAATATATATATAATTTTTTCTTTTGTTCGGAAGAGCACAGCATTTGTTATTTTATATGAGCCTTTCTTACGGAATTGTCTTCTATTTTCAGTTTGTAATCAGTTATGTAATTTCGCTTGTTGCCTGCTGAGTGCTATTAAAAACTTCTATTTTCACTTTGCTCGGCAACTTCTAAAATCTGTAAACTTAATCAAAATTTAAATCCTTGGAACAACCTCATGGTCAGGGTTGGAAAACATTAAAAACTGCTCAATCTGACATCGGTGCATCTTACACTCTCCGCAGCGGTCACGTGAGCAGGACAGTTCGGTACGTCCTGAACAGCAGCAGCAACCGTGACGCGTTGCCATTCTCTCGGAATTCTGCAAAAATCATTTTCAAAAAATACTAATTTAGATGTTTACCTGATCCGTGACCTAATAAACATCGATCTTTAAAAATCCTAAAATTTCTACAATTTTCATCCGACCCACTTACAATCAAACACAAACAAATAATCTCAAACAAAACTGTAGTTCAATGTAAATTGTCAACACTGCGCTAGACGCAACGTTTGCTGTCCCAGCCAATTGACCATCTTCAGCTCCACCCCCCGCGCTATTTCAACTTTTCCCCTCTTCTTCCTCCTACGAACATAACCGCGCTCATAGCGTAATAATGGACAACAATAATTTTTACATATGAACTTAAACAACGCGATGAGATGCTTCGAAGCGCGGAGTCAACGAGGCTCGTAAGTCGTAATAAGCACTTTTGCAAGAACAGCTCGCGTAATCCTATGGTTCTAGTCCGAATTATAACGTTCCGCTGTTCAATGGAAGATTAGAAATCACATTCAGTTCGTCAGCTTTAAATAGAGGAAAGGTGGAAAAGGTAATACGGGGATCGATCAAAAACAACATGTACCGTTCCAATGGATGAGTTAATACATCAAATGGTAAATACCTACCTTTTTGAAAAAGAAAAAAAAAAAACTGGTTCTCAAAGTAATGAAGCTCCACAAAATTTTGTAGCAGCCATTATTCTTATTACGGGCAGGAAAATGTTTCGATCAAAATAAAATTGTTACAGTCCAATAATTTACTGCAGTAGAATTACCAAAAAGTCAAGGAATGTAAATATTGATTTTTTTCGGAATCGATAATTTTCTTTGAGGTGTTGGCGCACAGCTTTGAAATACGTGAAAAAGAGCAGAGCGTTTTATGGGCTAGGCGCGTTAGCGTCTTCTCATATTTGGTTCAATGCATCATTTTATATAATTTTTAATTGACGGACAGCTGGTACTGATATTGTGGGTGCGTCTAATCACTGTGAATAAAATTCCAGGATTAAGTGTCGTGGAGACTCAAACGCTGAGGTAAGAAAGAAAGAGTTGCAATTTTCGTATTTCAGCTTTCATTCAGATTTTTTCACGATGAAAAGCTACTCTAAAAAAATGAAGAATTGATTGTATAATTTGAAATATGTATTTAAAACACATCGCAGTTATTATACGCCCCCCCCCCACCACCAACGCCGCTGGTGAAAAGTTTCTGCCGGACCGAAACTGGGGGTTTCCCCTTTTTCAGCGTCTTGCTCTTTTAGCATATTTTTCGAATCTTCTTCCTCCTCCAACTTTGAGCCAATTTTAGTGATTGTTTTCGTCCTTGTTAGTTTATTTTCTTCTTTTTTCCATTAAATGGCGTAATTGTGGTTTCATATTATATGAGGAATCAGCGTTTTTTCATCGCATATCACATGACTTGACGGTTACCCAACAAATATATGTATTTTCATTGCAATTTTTTAAGCATTCCATCAAGTGCACTCTCAAACATATCTTCAAAATTCAATTTTAGAACCCTAAAATATGAGCATCTAATCATTGAATGTTGAGTACTACGAGTGGAAACATATTGCATTCACAATATGCTTATATATAATTCATGAGTAATGTATAGCTCCAACCATGCGTCCGTAACCATGAGTATAGTTGTTTTCATTCGTTCATTCATTGAACTGCGTTGCCTCTTCTAACGACTCGGAGGCAATACAGCAAGTAAGATTAATGAGGGCAAGAAGCTCTGAGGAGAAAGAGAGGAGAGAACTTTGAGGAAGATCTTTGGAATATATTTCAAGGCAATAATGAAAATAAACTCTCCCGAGCTGTTGAAAGTAGCATTTTTTTTATTCATTCATAACTTGTAAACACTTATGAATATGACGTTTTCATTTTATAATTTCAATTTACATTCAAGTATCTCCATATACGTAATTGCTAGTTGGTTGTACTCAGGAAGGTTGTAATTTATGATAAAACAAGACAATAAGAGGATAAGTACCAACGCTAGTTTAGTAACATTGTTGTTTCAGAGTTTTCCATGAAAAAAAAAAAAAAAATCTTTTTAAAATCTATGAAAGGAGTTGCTTCTAAAAAAAACAAAAAAAAACAAAAAAAAAGCACGCACGGAAAAAAAAGATTAGTGAAAATAACCATACGGATACCTGATTTTGGCACCTGACAGCTGTTATGGTAAACTTGACCAGAAGTATGGTACATTTACCGATACTTTGAGTAAAATGGACATGCAATCAGGTAACATCACCTAGTACCTAGTCAAAACATAGTATACTTCTGGTTAACATTAGCATAACATCTAGCAGGTGCCAAAATCAGGTATCCGTATGGTTATTTTCACCGTAGTTTTTTTCCGTGCAGATCCTTCAAATATCTCACAATTATTCATGGATCACGACGAATAAAGTGACATTTTTATCCATTAAGCTCCCTGAAATTAGATGAACCAGGACCTTTTCTTCTTCATCATCTATAATTTAATCTGCATGGACAAAATGAGAGCATCAAAGCTATTATATGTGTAAAGTAGTGGAGGCTCGTGCAATATGTGGCAAAAAGATTCTATCAATTTAAACCTACGTAAAAATCATCGCTCTTCAAAAAATCCCTAAGAAATCGATGCTTTTGTATATAGGTTCAAAACGCAAAAAAGCATGGTTGCCAAATAGCAAGAGCCACCGTTGGTGTCAAGTTGGGAACAATAAAACCAGAAAAATTTGGTCCCCGGTCCCCTCTAGATATTCCAATATTTAGTCAATATATTATTATGAAAAGCAAAAGATCATCAAAATTCAACAAGGTCGTAGCCCCTCAAAATTGGAGAAAGAGAAAATCCAATAACTCACACGAGTTTGTTGTTTTTATTATTTTTCATAGTCAGCTTGGTTTTTGTATGGACCCTGCTTGTTCAGAGTCCCGATTGCGCACTCATATACTGTCCTCAGTCTCCACTCCATTCACTTCATTCATTCATTCATTCATCCATTCATTCAAAACATTGAAATGAATGTGCGTGTATGGGATGTGTGGATATGTAATATATGACATTAAAAATCAATTTAAATCGTGCTAGCTCTCACAACCGTTGGTCCGTCGCGTCGCTGCTAACAAGTGCATTATAAGCATTAAATATCGATTCGCCTTATCCGCGTTTATATCGCAAAATCCGATGCTTGATTGCGCAATTGCTGCGTCGCACACAAGTATGACACGTAGACAATTATACACTATCGAAGACTTTAGTTGAATGGACGCGTTTCAAACCTTGAAAACTATGTTTTAACGATTAGTTAGATACTATAACAGGGACAAAAGGCACTCGCTTGTAGATTATGTAGTCCAACCTTCCAATGGGCCATTCCCATACCTGCCTGTCACACCTAAAGAGGATGGTAAAGCAGTGGCGTAGCGTGCAATTTGGCAACGTTGTATATTGTCCATTTAAAGCCATGTAAAAGGTCGAATGCAAAGGTGTTCACCAAATACCCAATAGTGCGATCGTTTCCCATAGGTTTAAATGAAAACATTACAACGTTGACAAATTGCAGGCTACGCCACTGTAGGTTGCAGTAGCAGTGGTAATCGCATCAAACTATATCGACGACGACGAGTGTAACTAACCATGGATTAATGTATCAGCTGATTTTTCGACCAATTGCTTCACTCATAGGCTCTGAGAAAAAACTTGCCTGCAACTTTGACCTTTTAATTTTAAAATGTTTCTCGCGCCGCGGTGAAAAGCCAACAAAGCTTTAATTTTATTATGTATTAACAGAAATAACGTCGGAAAATTCCAAAGATTATCCTTCCAGGAGCACCTACCTTCATGAAACGACCTCCACCTCTGTGTGGCGCGAATCGCCGCCGCGGCGGCGACACTTTAAGCGCATTAAGTGAAAGAAAAGAGACAGAAATAGGAGCATGAGGGCAAAACAAAGTACGAGCTATGTCGAGCGATCAATGCGCACTGAACAATATTCAAGGTCTGATAAGTTGCCGGGGAGCGGTCCATAGGTGTACGAACTGGTTTCGTACAACTTTGTTTTTTTTCTTCCTATGACTAATAAAAAGCTCCACAATATCTCTTCGTTCGTCATTAGCGAGCTTTTTTTTTTTTTTTTTTTTTTAATGAGTTTGCGATCATTAATACCTATTCTTTATACCATGAGTGTGAATATAGACGGATTCTGAGGTACCCCTAATCGGTATCAAAGAGGCCGGGAGGGGGTGGACTGAACTTATTTAATCAGTAATTATATAACTTTGGTTCTCAGTTGTTCCCCTTTCCCCACTTTATTGATGGACTTGTAGATATCAGTTATCTTATTATCTTTTTTTTTTTTTTTTTTTTTTTTTTTTTTTTTCATTCGTATAGATTTCTATATATTTATCTCATTTATGCATGAGTCAAAATCGTGAACTTGATATTCTCACAATATTTTTGGTTTTGAGGATAATCCACACTTTTGTACGTCATTCCTCGCATCACAGAATACTCTAATCAGAACGGAAACTCCCATAAGAGCCAATGGAAACAAGATTTGGAATTTACTGGCACAAACTGGCGACTGTGCCTACTCACTTCTCAAGATGGCGGACATGCTTTTTCAGGCTATACAACCAATCACAACTCGGCCAGTTGCCGAAGATCTGCCGAAAATTGCCGAAGATGTTCACTTTCGAACATGGCGGCCCGAAGTAAAGAATGTTTCAAAATGAATTAGAGATTCCGTTCTGATTAGATTATTCTGTGCTCGTATGACCCCTGATGATCTTAATTAGCGTACGCTAATTGAAAAGAATAAATAAATTATAATGTAAAAAATGGTATTCTGTAAAATTAAATCTCTCGATAGGTATTTTTAATTTCTTCAATCTTCATCCTCATCCTCGTTTTTTCATGTTGGTTATCAAAAACGATTAACAAAAAACAAGGTTGCCGACTCCATTTCTCGGAATGAGTGTACCAAACCTCGATCATAAGGCAACAGTTCAGTAGCGCAACGAGAGTTTCTTCATCTTTCTCTTTTCTCCATTAAAAAACGTATGTTAGACCAGGATGGACAACGGGATAGAACCCCCTCTTTCCGCCCTTCCCCTACTTATACATTCAATTGGGAAATGGGAGAGATGGAAGAGATCCTGGTTGCGCCAGGGCAACAGTTAATCAAAACAAGATAAGAAGGAGGAGCGGGACAATTAATGGATTTTAGTGAGACATTCCAAATTAAAAAAAAAAAAAAACTAACGAGGAAGATAACATTTCACATTTCTGTTTCTTAAAGTTATTCTTCTTTTCCATATCCTGGCATAAGGAATTTCTAGATTTTGACATCGGGCGCGATTACTTAGAAAAAGCCCATCTGCAGGCTGCACATCAGGATTACGCTACGCTCGCATCTCCATTCATTAAAAGTTTCGCCTACTCCGTTATCAGGCTATATACCTTCGCCTTCATCTTCTTACAGCTTCTCAGGTCGCTCATTTCAACGAATAAACTTCAGGTCAACGACAACCAGAAACTTGACTTATCAATGCCATGCCGTCTGTGGAGAGCGAGGAAACGTGATCTTTGTCTGAAGGGAAAGATGTGACCGTTACATCGAAGACATCTTAATGATTCTAAATGAGGGTCTATCCTGTCAGCAGTCGGCCGCGTGCACTGAACATCTATAGCAACGAGCACCCGAGTACACCCAGGCACCTTATACTCTCGAGCACGGGAAATGTGAAGTGTTTCAAAGCAGTACTTGCGCATTCAGTATAAAAGCGTTAGAAAAAGCAGACCTAACAGTTAAATCAAACGAGACTCGAGAGGGTGAGACGAACTAACGCGGCCGGGAACTTTTGCACGCAAGAAGCTGTGCGCTTGCGCATTGGGTCGGAGTTGCAAGATCGCTCTGAGGTGATGCCATAGCGATTAACCGTCATGCTTAACGTATCCATCAATGTGTAGCTAGCTGAGAGACGGTCAACATCAGAGTCTCGAAGCTTCAAAGGGTCTGCTATACGAACTTTTGCTACAGTGAAATATAGTATTGACCATCATGCATCATATTTATAAATAATATACTTTTGATGCACAACAGCGCTAAAAGTCTCCGAAAAAGTGACCTCTTCCAAGTGAATCCAACAAGAGCCTCCTACTCTTTGGCTCCTGCGAAAAGTTTGTCCCTTAAAATGACTTTTGCAGAGTGATCCCAAAACTCTCCTCCTGATGCAACAGTTACCTGATTTCGGCGCCAGCTTTACATACGATGTGTCAAATGCAATTTTTCAGACTCTGCACGGGGGGAAAAACTGAAAACATGTTTTGGTTGCGCTGGCAAAACCATTGGTAGAAAAATGACCCTGCAAAAGCATTTAGTTGAGCTACAACCAAAAGTTGTATACTCCTAACTAAAGAGATTTTGCTGAGTGAACCAAATATTTGGTTGCGGACATCAACTAAAAGTCTTTTACATGCCAGGTCATTTTTCTACCAAAGGTTTTGTCAGCGCTACCAAAGTGTCCCCCCCTGTTTTTCCTGCGCTATTACTAACTTTTCATTTCTTTTCTTGATTTCGGGGGGGGGGGGGAGAAGTGACAGAAGGCACATTTTGGACGGCACAGCAGCACAGAAGGAACAGATACAACGCTTTGGTATATAGCTCTGACCAAACCTGTAATAGCAAAATGACCCAGCAAAATACTTCCGTCGAGCTAACCAAAGGTTTTCTACTCCTAACTAAACGGATTTTGTTTTGTAAATCAAGTATTTGGTTGGCTCAACTAAATTTTTTGATGCTATGGGTCATTTTTCTACCGACGATTTTGTCGGCGTTACCGAAGTGGTTTTTTTCTGTGTGCACAGAAAAAACAGAAAAAACACTTTGGTAGCGCTGACAAAACCTTTGGTAGAAAAATGACCCAGCAAAAGACTTTAGTTGGGCCAACCAAATTTTTTATTCGCCCAGCAAAATCTCTTTAGTTAAGCGTAAAGAACCTTTGGTTGGGTCAACTCAAGTCTTTTGCTGGGTCATTTTTCTACCGACGATTTTGTCGGCGTTACCAAAGTGTTTTTTTTTTTTTTTTTCTGTGTGGAAATGGCAGCATTGTCGAGAACAAAACCGTGATGTGGATGCGCATCTGCTTGTATTTCTGCATTGAACCGTGGCAAGTAATAAAAGAGGTGAAGGGGTGCATTGGTTGGTGATTGGAGCACCGTGCATCATGCAGGTGCATAGCGACTGGATGAACGGGGGGGGGGGGGGGGGGGGGATCCTCCGTGCGTAATTATGCCGAAAGGAAAACGCGAAGAGGAGCGCAGCGAGTCAAGATTCAAGTCGAGTCGAGTCGCGTTTTGCAGGAATGGAAGGAGGAAGGCTGTGCTTGCTCGGTACTGGCTTGCGCGGGAGCAGGCGAGCGCCCACCACGGCCGCGGCGCGGCGCGCGGCACGCCGAAGAAGGCGCTACGCTGATTCGTGTGATCCTGATCGAGTGCCCCGTTTTGTGCTGATGATGTTGAGAGTAGCAGCGCAGCGGTATGATCTAGATTCGAGCCCCAATCCCCGCAGATAAGTCGGATGGGCACTTTGATTACGACACGGCTATCGCGATTAAAGCTCATTATTTTCAACGGTTTGAGAGAGGGCAGTGGTAGAGGAGGGGAGGGGAAAGGAAGTGGTGTAAGTGCTGTCACGGCTTTTTCCGAAGTTTAGTCCGAACCGAAGAGTCTCCCGATCAAAATACGCAGCCGGGTTTCGAATGATTCTTGATTTTTTGATAACTTTCGGGAATTGAGGTTTGGTGGTATACCCTTTGATGTGCTGAGACATCTTATGGAACGCGATAATACCGTTTAATGGCAGTGCCAAACATAATTTGATATTTTTAACCAATTTAATCCTGAGAGTATTATATTGTCAGAACGGTTAAAATCAATATGATTTTAAGAGTCAATTTTTAAGACATTCTGACGAGTCTTGAGATTTGTCGCTAATTTATTATTGAAAGCTCTTTTTCTTCATTTTTTTTTTTTTTGAACCTAGATGTGCTGACTTAATTATTAATTCGTGCGTTTATTTGAATCTGTTTCAGGTGAGTCGGAAGCGTTATCACGGCTAATGAAACCTGCTGTATGCTGCCCTCATATGAGAAAATAACGGGGGGGGGGGAATTTTGGAAACAAAAAACGTTTAACTATTTGGCCATGTGATTGGGCACATCCCTCTAGGAGAATTCAAGGAACAAAAACAAAAAGGTTGTCAAACACAGAACTTTCCTCGTTTTGGGCTAAAAAAAAATCCATAAAACAATGTCGCTGGTGCTGACGTTCTTGGATTTTCCGTCTTTTCTTTGATTTCAATTTAAAATCCCAAAAACACGATTTTCCCTGAAAGCAACTAGTGGCGCCATCCATCAGATTGAATGCTGGAAAACCTTCGCCCGGAATCACCTTGAGATACCAAATTAGGTTTTTTTTTTTTTTTGTGAATCACAAGAGGACAGATATCCTATAGAATGAATATGCAATGCATGCGTGCAAGGAGAGTGATGACAAACACACTCGGAGTGCGTAGTGCTTAGCGTGCGTGGCAGCGGAGTAGTGTCACTGGGCACGGGATGATTTTAGACGAGCATCGATTCGTGAAAGTCACTAGCAACAATTGATGAGCAAGAGATGACTCAGCTTCGTTGTTTGAACAAGCTATAATTAGCTGCGGGTGCTCCGCGTCAACGGCAATGATACTTCAGGCTCTGGCATAAATACGTGTCAAGTATAAATATGAGCTGTTGGAGTGGTAGCTGTAAAATTTGAAAAAGAAAGCAGAATTAGAATAAAGTCATTACGGCGCATCTACCGAAATTGCATCAGGAAGAGAAGAAAAAAATTGCAAGTACAGCCATGAAACACCGGAAAATGCAAGGGGGTACAAGTAATTTTTTGTGAAACGGTGGGAATGCATAAGTTTGGCTGGAACACTGTTCCAAGCCTATAGCTAATGGGGCAGTTGCAAGAGTCTAAAATGTTGTGTTTTTAATACAGAAAATGAAAGTACTTGATGAGCGGAGAACAAAGATGCATTTGTTTTATAATTAAGTCCTATTGTTCCAGAGACGAGATTTTAGCCCAAAACACATTGTTTTAAATGGGGATTTTGCGTAGTGACATCACTACGCAGTACGCACGTGATTTCTTACAACTTTACAAGTGCTTATCTCCAAAACCGGAACACTTAGAAAAAAACCAAAGCACCATTGTTCTCAGCCCATCAAGTACTACCATTTTCTTTAAAAAAACCACAACATTTCAGACCCTTGCAACTGCCCCATTAACAGCTCAAAAGCATGCAGAAGTCGCAAATGTCTCATCAAATAACGAAATTCAGATTTGGGAATAGGGTCAAATTTAGCATCATGGTGACTTCTTCATTTCATGCTAGGGAATGGCACTTTAGGGCTTTCTGCATGAGATATATTGAGGCTACTATAATTAAACCCTGAGTAGTGTCAAGTCTAACATTTAAATTCAGACCTTTTCACAAGATTTTTCGATTTAAAATTTTCGAAAATTTAAAACAAAATTGGGGGCCAAAAATAAACTTTCAGTTAATTTCAGTGAATGCTCTTGTATTGTTTTCCTTTTTTTTCTTCTTAAAAATATTTGGTCTTGACGTCTTTTGGGCACTGAGTTTTTTAAATTTATTATATTAAACGCCGCGCCTTTAGGATCAATATCATATTGACAATATGTAAGCACGTATATTGAACACATCATGCAAACATCGTTGTTCATTTAGGTAAAGTAAAGTAATACCTTATACTTTAAAATCTATAGTAATAGCTTTTAAGTTTTAACTTTTATCGCATAAAGTGTATTAGGAAACCACTTGAAATAAACCACAAAAACAAAATTATGCAAAACTCTGACTTTTTTCGTGTACCCGGTACCGGCTCAAATAGGTATATAAATAAGCAAACACATGGCGAATCCACGTGGAATCAAAACATTTTTTGCGCTCCGCCTGTATCTTATTTGACTGTCAGAAATTTTTTGTGGTTGCTAATACAAGCAATGCATGAACCGTGGTCCGAAGGCAATTCAACGCAACCCGTATTACACGTCGCGTCGCCGGAATTCCCTCCTCGATTTTCAAAGAACAGAAGAAAAGAAAGGAAAATGTGTGTTGTTTTGACGTGTAATGCAGGCTGCGTCGGGTCGTTGACGCAGGACTTATGCCACTTATTCTACCTATTTCTAGTAACTCAGCTAATGCCAGACTTGGGAAATATCAGTAGATTTTACATTTTTTGTGCAGGAAATCAGCAGATTTTTCTTTAACATATGGCAACGCTGATTACGGCAGAAAATTTTAGGATTCATTAGGAAACGTGTACTCTCGCTACAGTGTCAGCGATTGAGATAATTTGGCATGGGCATGGGCCACGCCGCGTTCTGCAATTCGAAACGTCGATTAGATTAAAACATCTTAGAATCACGTAAATTCTAAGGACATGACATCTAATCCTATGATCGAAGGTGTACGAGACACTTGACCGAACCACCGAACCGGCTTTCTTCTTGCCAATCTGCGATCTCAACAACTTATTGATTCCAGATTTCTCTCAATCTCGGATCGAACTGAAGCTGCTCAATCAATGGAGAAATCAGCGTCTACGTGCGCACACAAGATAATTAAATGGAAAATAAAACATTATTAATATATATTTTCAAAAGCGACGACTTTTTTACGCATTATGTACCCGCACGATTATTACTAAAGAAACATGGCAGTTCTTCGTTCAAAACGAATACTGTAACGAACTCAGGTCGCTTGCAATAAAAAAAAGCGTGTAGTTTGGCAACGTTGTATTTTATACATCTAAACCAGTAGCGGCCCGTGAGATTATGCAACCATGCATTTTTTCCACTTAATCTTAGGTAAAAAATCGATTCAAGCGGAGGCTGGCAGCCTCCTCGAGTTTCGATTGTTTTCCATGTATTCAAATGGGATAAAAACACTGTTGCCAAATCGCACGAGCCGCCACTGATCTAAACCCGCGCAGAAAGTCGCATTTAAAGGTTTTCCCCATACATTTTAGTTCAATCATTTTCATGGTGCATGAGTTTAAATGCGCTAGGAATAATGCAACGTTGTCTGGTTGCACATTTGTCCACTGCCAGGAAGATCTGCTAGTGAGTGAAGCAGATATTCTCTTCCTATTTTGCTCAAATACTAATTTTCCTTGTAAATACAATTTAAACGGATTTACAAGTAAACTGTGCTTTATTTCATTGAGATAATCTTGAATTTTAAAAATCCTGTTCTTAAGTCACTAAGCACCTTTCGAGGTAATTTGTCAATGGTGTAATTAATTTGAAACGTTAAGCAATTGCGGCTCTTCTGCTATTCAATTTTCTGTACCAAGAAACACAGTTCATTCATAGGTGGTCTCAACATAACTATTGAAGTTAAATTGTAACTAAAATCAATTTTTATGTAATCACCCTTATTCTTTTATGTTTTTATTTCGAGACTTTTAATCAAAATAATGGAGAAACAATATCTTTTATTGTTTCAAGCCATAGATTGTCACAACCCACCCCTTCCCCCTGTTGTATATGGTATCACAGTGAACTATAAATCGAGAGCCACTTTAATCTGTTGATCTACTTTTCAAAAACTCGCCATTAACGATTAGTATCTAAGAGCGAAATTACTGCTTAAAGTGTCGATACGCATAGATGGATAGCCATGCCGTATGACGTCATTCTAATTCAGGCTATTCGTTACTGAACTTATAATAGAACATGTGTCTGGCACAGTTTTACTTCAAGTCCAGTTTTATTTTAAAGTGAGGCTGCATTGAGTGCATATAGCGTGAGATTATCAACCACTAGGGCGTTGGTATATAGCGGTGGTGATCAGAAACCAACGTCTAATTATACCGCAGTAGAGCTCTCCGTCTCCATCATTCACTCTCCCAATAACTTGCAGTGCTTCCCCTTACATGCTAATTGAACCATGGTCGCTCGCATCGATAATAATTGTAAAGCTGGGGCATGTTTCCATGTGGGAAACATCAAAAGGTGTCCAAGAGTATCAATCTGCCAAGAGATCCGCAATGATTGCTGTAGCTGATCCGGTAGAGCTCCGGTGGAGCTCCGTTAGAGGGCAAGGGGTATCGCATTGATGCCCGATTGACACGGAGTTTTAAAAGAAATAACTGACAAACATCATTTTTAATAACTTATAATGAAATTATTATTTTTTTTAAGATGTTGTAAAAAAAACATTAATTAAAAATCGTACTATCATCTATTGAAAATATGCGCCTAAAAATTGTGCATGCGACAAACATTTATTGATTATGGTTTAAAAACTTTTCTAATTAAATTGTCACTCATACATTGAAAATAAAAATCTCACTAAATATTTGCAATATATTCCTTGTTAAATTGGTCTCATAAATCAGGGCAAACTTAATCGTAGCGAGATTTACAAACTGTTCTTTGAAATCCTCGTTTTTTGTTGTCTTTTATGCGAAGCCGTCTTCAGTTGTTTGTGATATCTCTGAAAGATGTTTGAGTGCCCGATTTTTGTTTTTTTTTTGTCCTCTTCTGCCCAAATACATATCTTGGTTGTTTTTATAAAAAAGTAGGGATATTTCAAACTATACGCCTCAACGCAACAGTGTGCAGTTAGAGTAGAAAGGAATTTGAAAGGATGTATAGCTAATTAATCTCCAATCATCACGTGATTCAGTATGCTGATAAAACGACAGTCTACAGTTTTCTCTCTCCTTCCTCCATCCCGCTAAATTGGTATTGAAATTAAAGAAAAGAAAAGAAAAATTAATTAACCAATGAAGGTGAAGCCAAATATTGTTTTCTTCATTCTGCTCACCAGCAGTCATTTTTACATTTTTGTTTCTATTATTATTTCTATCAAAAATCAAAAAGGCTATTTGACAACGCAAGTTTACGATCTGAATCGTGCGGGCGTACCCAAGACAACTGACGTATAGTCCGCAACACACCGCTCCATCGCATCGGAGGTCAAGGTGAGAGTGCGGGACCATCTTCAAGGTTCGCCGATCCAATCCTCCGTTTCTGTCGTTGTTGATATTAATCCTTTTATTGTATTGTGATTGTTGTTATTACTATACAAAAGTACAGTATCAACACATTCAGAAGTATTCTCTCCCGCATCAAAAGCGTTGCTGTATTTGTATTTGTATATGAAGCATGTGTATGTGAACGTCCACATTCCCATGACGTAACTTTTTTTTTCTCCTTCTCTTCTCCCGAGCGATTGGACGGTTTTTCATTTACATGTCAAACTCGTGAGTAACGAATTTTTTTTCTCCCCCCCCCTCCCCCTCGCATTTCAGGGATACGTCAGTGCACGTCGGTGTTGGTTGTCTCTACGTATAAAGGTACACGGTACGCGAACTCTGCCGCAGACCGACAGCAGAAGACGTGCTCGACGGAATGTTCTATTCAACAGTGTTGCCAATTAAAGTCACAAGGGTTGCTGCAAACTTTTTTAACAATTACTAACAATTAGATAGAGTGTCAGATTTTAGCCATTCTATAGCAAAAACTTGCAACAGACCCCATTTTATTGAAGCAAAAATCGATCCTTTTTTCCATGGGTTTTATCAACGAGATATCTCTTTATCTGTAGAGGCAATCGATTGGCTAACCAACGTGACTGGCGTGGAATATTTTTAGGTTAAGGTTGCAGTGAGTAAATATGATTCTACATAGTCCCTCCTGTATTTTTGGTGTATGGATTTTGCGCCATATATACATACTCGGAAAAAATCCGGGAGACGGAGACGTATGACCCGGAATTCTTCGTTTTATCTATCAGAATTGCTGAAAAAGCCTCAGCAACCAAGATCGAGCGTTTCTTCTACCATGGTAGTTTTTTTGACTACCACTGTAGATTTTTCGACTCCCCTGGTAGATTTTTCGACTACCCTGGTAGATTATTTGCAAGTCTTGATAGTAAAAAATCTACCATGACTGATGGATGAAAAACCTACAGTGGTTGATAGAAAATCTAACGTAGTAGAAAAAACGATACATATAGTTAGTATATTGTCTACCGCCGGTAGCTGAGGCTTTTTCAGCAATCCTGGTAGAAAATATGAAAAACTGATTTTTTTCCGAGTAGAAAATTTATTGCAGGTATAGTTCCCTTTTTGCATAAATCCATCAAATTCAAACTGTCTCCTCTAAAAAGCCCTGTCTATTACCGACTCTAATCGATGTAGCAAGGAGGACAAATACAATCGCATTTTACTAAACTATAAAATGTCGGTGGAGGTGGAGAGTGCACCGGTTTTTACGGGAGTGACTTTTTTGTAGACTATACAGACGTATTCACAATTAGCTCTAAATCGTTTGTCGATGATCAGAGACAAATGACAAATAGAGCAACCCAGCACAAAGCTTGCGACAGGTCTTCAATTTTCCAGCACAATTTTGGTCGGAACTCATCGAAACAACAGGCAACAGTCACCTACTGTTGCGAGTGATGGACTCAGATTGGGTTTTTTCATGGTTTAAATTACCGTTTTTATGGCGGAATATCGGCTTCTGACCCGAACCATTTTCACTATCATGCCGTAATTAATTGTAAATGTTGACTTCAAAGCAAAAATTTAGGTAGATTTTGATTGGTATAATGTTCACCATTGAAAAGTAGGTGACTGTTGGCTATTATTTTGTTGAGCCCCGAACAAAAATAAATCCATTTTACTTGCGCCTCACTGTCTAACATGGGAAGCATATAGAGTCGCTATTTGTCTCTGTTGATGATAAAACGAACGGACGGCGCAAAACAGAAACCATGCGGTAATTTACCTTGGTAGTTATAAAATCTAAAGAGCGAGACCGGTATTGAGAACCCTGTGTATATGAATATTTGTGTAAAAGTTTCTTTTCCGAAAAACTCGTAAAAAGTCCATTAGATCCGAGAATTTGTTGTTTCTTTGTAAATTTGTTTTTAATTACCTATCACTCAATAACCAATAGCTCTCTAAATATTCAGAGGGGTCTGGCCTAAGGAATAACATATTCTGTTTTTTAAAAAAGGGAAACAAAAAAGAATCACAATTTTTTATTAAAAAAAAAAATAAATAAAACAAAATAAAAATATATACTCTCTGAATACACGTGTAACATAATTTTACTCGTAATTCAAAATCACAATTTGAAAACTTCTCTCTCTCTCTAGTGCCAGATTTCACCGAATAAATTTCACATTATTTTTTCATCATAAAGAATTCCATCAATGAATGATGAGACAGCCTAGCGGCGACCGGCACATGTGCTTACTAGAACATATATCTGTCTCAATAACTTTTTAATTCATGAAACAATTTTTTTATTTGCATAGTCTACATACGCCATGCACATGACTACTACGTACAAATAATCAACTTATTTTCAACTTTTTTCAATGTAGCAGAATTTAGCTCGTGATACGTGCAAGTTAAGGAGTTGCATGCAAACAAAATGCGAATGCGTTCTATGTTTGTCATCCATTACGTTGAAGACTAGATTTTTGGCTGCTACCCTCTTTTTAACTGACGCTAAACAAAGTACCAGCAAAAAAAATTTCGGTTCTAATAATAATGTCACTCGACCTCTTCCTGCAAATCTATTCAATCTAATAGTATTAAGTATAGTCGCAAAATATCATTCGCGATTACGCTTGAAATTTACAATTTATGACGCAAAACAAATAGTTGCATTTTTATCAATTTCATTACATTCGACAACACTGTATCATACATCATACGCGCGCTAATTGTTTTTAAATCTTAGAAGTCATCGCGCTTCGTTTAATCGTTAAGATGAATTCATTTCAGGGTCTTCGCTCTCCGCATACTCCTCGCATTTAAGAATAATTTAATTGTTCGGCGGTGCGGTGACGTAATTATATGTACATTGTACATTTATTAATTGACTTACAGTACTTTGCGAGAGAGGGATGCACGACTGCTGTCTTATTTTTGATTCGTGATAATGAGTTGAGTTGCCTCAGGAAAGGATCTCTTATCTCCGCTTAGCGCGATTTCCCTCGATAATTGAGTGAGGTCAAAATGACGTTTAACTTCTTCTGTATAGTTCAATGTTGGAACGTTTTCAAGATATAAGCCGTGATAACATATTACACGCTGTCATGAACGCATATGAGGAAGGGCGACAGGAGACAGGAATATCTTACTTTTGAAGAAGAAAGGAAGTTACACGATGAGCTCAGGGGAAAATCAAAAATTCGTCCGTTGCCACATCCAATATCCATCAAGCCTAACCTATAGCACATCTTGGTTTAACAAATGTTTACTAAACATCTGTATAAATCAACAAAGATGTTCAAATGATATGTTTGAAAACAAGAACAAACAAATAACCAGCATTTATAGTTATCAATTCAAGAGGTTTCGTCTGCAACTTGAAAGGATCTGTCTGAAAAACAACAAAGAATATTTATTCAAAACTGTTAGCAAAGTTCAATCGTTTAGCTCGCACGATAAGATAACGAGTTACGAGAAAAACATTCGGTATTAAAAATTAATGCGTATTTTATTTTCGAGACAAACAGGGCTGTAAAAACCGTTTTTAATATAACAACCAATGCGAACTTTCATTTTAGAAAACTGATCAGGGGGAGGGAGTCCGAAGGTCAACATTTAGTAGAATTTCTCTTAAAATGAAAAAAATTACTTTTTTTTTAGGTAAAAGTTTGGTCCCAAGGGTGGGGGGGGGGGGAGTTTGGAGGCCTTATTTTCATCCAAATTATTTGGCCTAAAAGCCAAAACGCCCGAAGTCATTTGTCCCTATCTTTTTTCCGCCCAAAAGATTGTCAAAAATTCATCCAAGGAATATTTACCCTGCAATTTTACCGAAGCCACAAAAAATAAAATAAAATAAAAAGCAAGGGAACTCCAATAAAATTTATGTATTGGTAAAGCGTGCCACTATAGAAGTACAGAACATTTTGTTTAAAATATTTTGTGAAAAGTAATTATAATAAAACATACTCCGCACTTGTACATTTATAATTAGAGTACCTGAAACAAGTTGTAAAACAATCAGCAAAAATTACAAGAAAACGAACCATTCAATCGACTCGAACAATTTTGAGTACCTAAATGAGGACGGAAAAAGTGAGCTGTCATGGTTGGGAATCATTCTCCCTTAGCTACGCCATTGAACTGCACCGTTGCCAGATTTAGGGTTAAATCTGAATATTTATTATTATTGAATTAAGTTAGAAATATATAAGGCATATACATCCGTATATTTAACATCGATTTAAGTTGATAATAATAAAAGACCTGCAGCCATAAAAACAGTTAATGGCTAACCGATGTTCTGAGACCACGGAAGCAAAGACCGCAAACGTGCTGACTCTAGTACTTTAATCATGAGAACCATCATGGGAAAAACACGAATTATTATTTATGAGCCGTGATTTATTAATTTTTACCTTGAAATCCAGCTCATCTAAATGCTGTTCCCAAGTTTACTTTCCGTTGGAAAAATGTGCACAGCGCATATAAAGTTAAAATGATTTCGTCCAACCAACGGAGGCTATATAATCTGTTAAGGTGATTTCAGGCGAAACTTTTCCAGATTTCAATCCAATGTCATGGATATCACCGTTTGTCACTAATGTGGGAAGTCGCACTTTTGGCATTTTAAATTGAAAACAAAGAAAAAACGCAACATCAAAGAACGTTGGCCTTTGCGTAATTTTTGTATAGATTTTTCTAGCTCATCAAAACGAGCAAAATTAGTTGAGAGTTAAAGCCGAAATATGGGAAATTAATTTCGTCATTAGCTTAGTAAGTGCGAGTGAGTACAAATGAGTGCGAGTGAGTACAACTGAGTGCGAGTGATGCTACGTCTCTCTGCCTCACTTGCACTCATTGAAGCTTATGGGAATTTTCTTATTTCCATTATCCTAGCTTTAGTTTGAGTACTTCAGCTTGAAACTATATCTCCCTGAAGTATGTTCGCAAGTGCCGAAGTTTCTCAAAGTTGTGCTTTTTGAATATATTTGTCCACTTTAGCCAAAAACGATTGACTTTATAAGCGCAGTTTGACGTGGTACCAACGCACTACGGTCTGAGGTCGAGAGAAAGTGGCCAAAATTTAGAAAGAAAAAGTCAATGTAAATCATTGTTTTCGACCAATTGAGCTGAATTTAAAACTTTTTGGTGATATTTCTCGGTTTAAATTATTTGCTAATAGTGGTTTCAGTGATTAAAATTGGTTTTTAAAGTTTATGAACGATAAAATGACGAGACATTTACTTTCTGATTTTTGGCCACTTTTTGACGATCTCAGACCAAAGTGCAACGGTTGGAACCTATCTATCCTGGCATCACCTTAAGTTACTTTCTGTATCCTTATCCCTTTTTAGTCTTGAATTTGCCGCAATTTTATGAAGTGAAAAAGCACTCGCACAATGAGGAACCTTGTATCAGCGAAGTTCGTTTTGAGAAGAAAAGGGGATAATTTTAAAAATAGGTCAATCAGGATGTATGACCATATTGCCCTATTGGACGCATTAAATCATCATACTTAATTTCGAGGCGTATCTACAGATGCACTTGCAATTGAGGGAGCCCTCGTCCCCTAAATCAGAATTTACGACCTCTCACGCTCATTGCACATATGTATATGCATTTATGTACTCGTGAATATTGCCCCCTCGATGCATTTTGTGCGTTTTTATACATAATATGTTATGTATGTAACATGTGGGTGCACAACGCGTGCCGGTGTGAATGTACGCGAGTCTATGCGTGCAATGGCCATTCCGATGGAACATTGTAAACTGTTCTGCAAGTAGGACTTTCAATTGGATGCAAGTTGAATGATAAAAAATTGTCGGAGAGTGTGCTTTGACTATACATACATCACATTATTAATGAGCGGCAGCGAAGGAATGAAGTATAAAGGTAGCAAAAAAAAGAAGAGAAAAAAAGGAGCAAAACAAATCATACTTACTTTATTCTACTATGTCGCCTCCGAGATTCTTTCTTCAAGGTCATTGCCGCTCTCGTCAATCTCTTCATTCAGCAAATGTTGCCGTCATGAAAAAATTTCCTCTGCATTCAATAATGAAGGAGTACTATTTCTGAATTCATTTCTAGTTGACTCAAAATTTAGGCCGGAGCCGGGACCGACCAACCTGTTTTGGGCTACACGATTAACTTTTGACCTCAAATTTGGATCCGCAGTTTATCTTCTGTGTATATTTCTAAAGATAACTACGACATGAGACAAACAGAGGAAAATATTTTAATAATATAAGTGTCAATGATAATATTGAAACTTAATGAAGAGCGTACTAATCGCGTACTAGAGCGTACTTTTTAATCTGAACTATTCAAATGTTGTGTATGTTTTGCCTATATAAATTCATCTCCTTTTTAAAACACTCACGAGGCATCGGCAACATCGCACCCAGTAACTTAGAAGTAATGTACACTAAAGTGAATGTCCGTGTTTATAGCGCTCAAACATTTTAAGCTGATGCGGGTTAAAAGTAAAGACTGACCTCACGTGGCACTGAAATCGTAAAGTTCAATCTCGTGAAATCCCATGGCTTTTTACTATTTTTAGTGAAAAGTGACACCCAAAGAAAAAACCATTACCTTCTGCAAAGTCATTAACCTCGCTGCTCGTGTGGATCAAAGTATAATGGGCAGATACATCATGTTTCCGCCTCAAAACGAGCTTAATTCGCTTCTAAAAGCTCGCATTAGGTCATTCTTTCGAGAATTCTTTTACGAGTTTCTAATTCGTGTCAGCCATTGTCTATATTTGGACATAGCAGAGTAATCAAGAAAATTGTAATATAGCTGCTCTTTGATTCTTATCGCCCACGAATTTATATTGACCTCTAATCGTATAATTAAGAGTCCTGCATGCGTATTCAGGAGAAATCGCTGCGGAAGCCTCTTGTTTACATCAATATTCCTAATTTGACGTGGTAGCTATAGCATGCGTATATTAGTGGAGACAAAAATACGGAGTGAGGAATACGCAAAGCTTTATAAGGCACCGTAAAACACTGTTCTCTCAGTGTTGTAGGTTAGGATTAATTTTATTTACTCTTAAATTCGTTCATGAATCTCCATTTTTGCCACTTTTCAGATGAAATGAAGCAAGACATAATTCGGGTGAATATAATTTCTCTATTCCTTTCGATATTTGTCACAATAAATTGGGTAAAGAAACACATTAACAAGACCTTCAAATAAATTATGAAACCTTTAGAATTGGCCAGACTCTGAAGTATAAGTGTCTAGTTTTTTGTTTGCTTTGTTTGAATCTCCAACTATAGAGTCTGACCAACTTTAAACGTCATGGTATAAATTCGCCGTTCATCTGACGTATAATTGTACGTCGAATCCAACGTTTAAAAATTCCCTTACTAATTTTCATTCTTTCAACCGCACAATCAATCATTTTAATTTCAATTTGTCTCTAGAAGGACAAATGAAAAAAATATTCACGATTATTCGTACATGCATTGTCCTTCGAAAAATTTAAAACGTGGAAGACGATCATGAAAACGCTGGATTCGACTCACGCCTATATTTCAGATGGACAACGAATTGGGCGTGAGAAATAATAGAGAATCCTCATTTTCACACGTTCAGAACTTTGTCAGAACTCCCAGAAAAAAGTCCTCTCGAATCACTTATGGATTCAGCTAGAATATGTAATCAATCCGCCTTCTCTTCATTGCTACTCCAGCGTCCAAGTCTCTCATATCGTGCACAACTGCGCTGCGCTGCTGTGCCGTACACATAACGCACTGTCCCGCGCCGCGCATTCACTTCCTCCGCGCTTCAATTCTATGATCGGAGAAGTGAAGGCACAGATCCAATGACCGAATGTACACCATTCTACTGGTAATTAGTCCCACAAGGATAAGAGTCCGATTCTACACTTCACTGAATATGACTACTGATTACACATAGTTACTTTTTTGCGAGAGATTTACAATCTTGCGTTAATTTCCTCTGCTATTCTCTTTCGTCACTTTCCGGTCAGATTTATAGAACTGAACTTCGGCCTCTCAGATTTGCAGTATGATTGATCTGTTGCAAATTTTTGCTACAACGACTTGCAGAATTGATTCTGATGTAAAATGATGCAAATGTTACGATGCATGCGCTTAGTAACAATAAGGATAGGGCTCTCGCTAACTTTTCTCATTGATTGAATAGAGTTATTGTTTGAGTATAATGCAGCAAAAATTACGTTGAAAATATTAAGAAATTACTAAATTCACTCACAGACTCACAAAATGTCTTAAAGTTTAAGGCGTAATGGCGGAGTTACGTACGCAAGTACCATGGGAGATTCCTATCAACATTGAAGCTTTCCTCTGTGGTATTCTGTAGATAGAGTGACACATTGGGTAGGAATCTCCAGTGATACCTGCATAGGAGCCATATTTGCTCTTGAATGGCGGAGCTACGCAGCTGTTATGGGGGATTCCTGTCTGATCTGTCACTGTCACTATAGAAACTCGCGCAGAGAAAAAAGTCAAAACTACATAGGAATCTCCAATGGTACCTGCGTAGCTCCACCATTACGCCTTTAATTTTAATTCATTTTGTGAGTCATTGAGTGAAATTCGTAATTATTTAATTTTACTATCGTAATTTTTGCTGGATTTTTTTCAAGAGTTAACTATTCAATCACATATAACAAAAGTTAGCACACTCCGATTCTACAACGGCCCACAAAAAGTCACTTTCTGATTAAACCGCAGTGGATACTAATTCAGACAAATAACATTGCGCTTTTCACAATATTTGTGTGGTAAATTCAAGATGATCAACTTCTTGTACGGCTGATCATCATATGGTAACAAACAGGATGCCAGTGATGAGCAATATAATTCTCTCGGAAAAAGCATTGCTTGAGTTTTAAGAGCCTGCGAGTAAGGGAGTTGTCTTGCTTTGTTTCATTTTTCTTTTTAAACTCATGCCTCAATCATACATTTTCTCAGGAGAACACAACATTCGCGCCTCGTGCATTTTGGCGACAACGGACACTCCTCCCCCCCCCCTTCCGAATCGATTAGTTTGCGTATACGAGTACAGGTTATTGGTTTAAAAGGCAAAAATCATAGTTACCAAATTGAACGAGCCATCTTTGAGGCATTATGTCAACCTTTAATCTTGTAAATTCCTCATTTTTCTCACGCATCTTATGGATTTAAAGACATTAAGATTCTTTACCAAACTGCACAAGCCGCTACTCAGGCATAACGACCACCTTTAAACGTGTTAATTATTCCTTTTTCTTGTGTGAGGCCCAATAAATTTGAATACAAAAGAAACAAAATCTCAAAAAATTTATTCCGAGAAACTGATAAACTTAATTTGCCCAGATGTTTTGTATGATGAGCCCGTTCCGTATAGGTATCAGCCTGTAATCAAAACTCGCGATTAGATAAATCAGAAAGATGGAGGCCACATCCTAACGGTTTTGAAAACAGAGAGAGGAAGAAAAAATACATTTCTCGGTCAAACCACAAAACAGTTCTGTGGGTTGTCATCTTCGGAGGAAATGATATACACCGAACCGATTAATCGCAAGAGCGATCATGTTTTCCAATGTTGGTTAGGCGCGGCGGCGGGGACAAGGGGGACGGATGGAAGAAAAGAGGGGAGTTCACCGAAAGAGAGGGAGGAGTGAGAAGGCCCGCAGAACGTCCGCGAAGCAGAATGCGGTAATGCCGCCGCCTTACGTTGTTCTTCCTGAAAAAAAAACCTGAACGTGACGGTGGCCCTGCGGCCGCGGTTGGAGTCCAGGGGCCCACCCATCAATGACCGCAAGGGATTTTTTTTTCATTCTTCTTTAATTTTTTTTTTTTTTATTTCTCTCTGTATTTTCTATGTCAATGACTGTAACTCAACGTCGAACGCGACTGGACAGTGGTAATTTGCCGGAGCGTGCGCCCGCTAAATCTTTTTCCCATCGATAAATGATAAATTATGACAACCACAATTACACTGGCGATGGGCGAGGTAATTACAAGCCTCGGCAGAAATCGAATAAGGAATAAGCTCCGATGGAATCGATTAAGTATTGGTCACCGCCGTGCGCTGTTACCGGTAAGTAGCGAATCTTGATGGCGGATCCATCCACCCTGATGCATCGCAAGCGCCTGGTTGCCATACGACGCGGTAGACATGTATTTTGTCTCCTCCTTCCTCTCACTGAATTGATTCAGCAGCTAGTTTTAGCAACTATGTTGCAGCTTCAAGTTGTATATGCTGATCGCTGCTCATATATACCTGCGACATGCAGCACTCTTCCGACGTTTGATTCTTTGCAATGCATGATGATGGATCGACTTGTAAAATAATAAAAGAATGAGTATAGATGGATAGATTGACGCGGAATAATTGTCAGTGACCTTTGATTTAGGTATCCCATGTAAAATCTCTTAAAAGATCGTCGAGAACACCAGAAAGTTCTAAGGTCTTCTCACAAACTCAATAAATGCGTTTAACAAAATTACAAGATGGTGGTCAAATGAGCGTGTGACAACAAGAGAGTCCCATCTAATCGAAACTTTCTTATGCTGAAAAAAGTGATTTTATCATAGAGAAAACTGCAATTAGATTAACTCCTTCGTTGTTGCCCGCTTATTCGACCGCCATTTTGTAATTTTGTTGAACGCATTTATCGTGAGTTTGTGAGTAGAATTTGGACTTTCTGGTGCTCTCAACGCTATTATCAAGTTATTTTACAAAGGAAACGACCCGATCCATAACGCTGTAGCAAAAGTTTGCGACAGACTTATTCTTATTATTATTGACACTCAATGTCGATCCAAGAAACTTTGCGGTAGAGAAACTGTCGATATATATATATATATATGTTGTACTTGACGCTCGTATACAGTAATTGACCTATTTTGAAGTTGAAAATGCAAGGTCTTCCTCTGGCTTCCCTCTATCAGATCTATTCTACTTAAAACATATTGCAAGCAAAAGTGTTATACAGAGGATTCGTTATCTGTTCTCCGGCAAGCAATCTGAATTTGACGAACTGTTCTCTACAGCTACCCGGATCATCCAGTACCCATAGTTCATTGCATGTTCAAACCACCATCGCATCGTGCGCTGAGATAATTTAGCAAGTAATTTGAACGCTGATAAAGGTCATGCCATGCAAATATGATTCTCCCGAGTTTGCATATTTCTACAGTACAACGTCGAGGAAAGGCTTAGTAGAACAACTGATGACTCCTACAGACCTAGACACCGCAAACTTACTATGTATCTACTTTAGCAAAATCCGGATCAAAGAATGATTACCATTTACAATTATTTTGACAATAGTAAGATATTAGAAGCTTAAATTACAAAATTGGAAATAGTAAGCAACTTTAAATAGTTCCCAAGTTCGCGTTGGTTTGTTTGTCACCAGTTTTCAGCAATGGGGCTCTTGCAAGCTTTTGCTGTAAGGAAATAAATAATCCATTCTGATGAGAAAACCAGTGAAAATCACGAAAATCACACTGAAATAGTCTAAAATTCAGTAATAAACTCACGAAACTGCTCTAACGGCAAGATCAAATGGCTCTTCGACGCAGGTATCATGGGAGATTCCTGTCTAGTATGTCACTTTTTCTACGGAAACACAGAGATACGTCTCAAATTAGATAGGAATCTCCCATGATACCTGCGTCGAACCGCCACTATGCCCGATTCTGAGAGTGAATTTCGTGATTTTTTAGTGTACTTATCGTCATTTTTACAGGTTTTTATGCAAGAATCATCTTTTCAATCTCCTGTAGCAAAAGTTTGCAAGAGCCCCATTATTATTATACTTAAAAATGATTACAAAATCTCCATGTTGATGCTATTGTTGAGCGAATTGGTGACGTTTGAGCATTTTTGGTCAACATGCGAAGTACCGCAAGTTTGTCTAAAGAATCTTAATATGCACTCTTTGTGATATAATGTATTTGACACTTTACCTACATATATACCCAGTAGTCAGTACTCACCATGTACCAATTCCTCTGCGACATCAGAGTCCATTCTTATAATAGACTCGGAGTTCCAAAGCATAAATTTGCCTAGTTGTCTCTGCATATTATGTCATTTCAACGAAACACTGACAGCTTAAGTATTCATCAGCTAATTATTAATTATTTTTTTTTGACGCGTGCTACAAGAATGTCCTTGTTATTACTGAATACAGTGAATGAATACTGAGCTCCCTTTCCCTCTCTCCGATCCACGGCTGAAGTCTGATAGACAAAAGCGTGTGATTTCGAACGAGGCTCGTCTCAATTCTTATCCGAGTTGCCAGATGTATTAAGAAGCAACGATTTTCGCCTCGATCATCGATCATTAAATTGACAATAGCAATCCATTAAATGGCTCAAATGCAAGTAGAATCTGCGAATTAGGTGCTTTTGCAGCAACTAGCTAGATATACCAATGGAAAGATTTTCTATGTCACGATTCTGAAACACCACGGAGGCAGTAATGATGAAAATCTTTTGTAGATATTTTCAAACTGGCTCGGTTTGTTTGCCTCATTTTTTCATTTTTTTTTTTAACCTCCATAAATTTGAGAAAAAGTTGTGACAGATCCATTTGAAATTAATTTTAAACGAAAATGCAAGGGTTTTAGAGTGACTGGATAGTCACTCATAGATAGTCCAGGTGGACACAAATAAAACTATTTCTTTTTAAAAGATTTAAGCGATATAGGAACCGACACATGACAAAAACAAGGAAAATTTTCTCACGCGGATGGTTGTATTAGAATTCTGTGTCCAGACTCCAGACAGACACTCAAAAACACTTTACTCTTTCATTAAAAACTTATAGCATAGCCTCTTAATTGGTATACATTTCATTGTCTGAACCCCACTTTCCTGCGGTGTTTAGATGAGCCCAATGTATTTGATGCCAACGAGGCGATGCCCCGAAACCTTCAACATCAAATATTAGTTTGAAACACGGAGGTTGCAGGAATGCGTATAATGTTTGCCATGGCCAAAAAATCGTTTGTTGCAGGCCGTCGGACGGCCCTTTTTTTCTCGACCCCAAGTTGCAAAGCCTCGCTTCTGCGATTGGTTGAGACTCCACCTACGTTAAAGCACAAGGACCGTCCGACGTCCAGCACGAACATTTTTGGCAGTGGCGGTCCATGGGTTCAAAAGAGCCGGGGGGCATTGAAAAATGTGCATTCCCCCCCCCCTCCATTTTTTTTTGCTTTTCACTTTCCTTAAACCTAGACCAATGTGAGGGGGCTTAAGATGTTACGACCTTTGTTCGTCCTTTTTTTAGCCCTTTTCTAAAAAGTGGGGAGAGGGGGCTTGAACTTCTCAATCCCCCCCCCCCCACGAACCGCCACTGTTTTTTGAACCCAGATCATTCGTAAAAAATATACGCTTCAAACTATATATTTTTTTCCTAATAAAGTTGGCAACGGCAGTATGGTTCCCGACGGAACGCGCGCAACCCAGCGTTCGTTCCTACAGCGCAGCGCGTCGCGTTGAGCAGACACTTGTCGCTTGTGGGGCATCTTTGGACGCGCGTAGACGCGCAAAATCGCGGTTCGGGGGCTCCCAGCTCCATTCCGGGCCGCGGCCGCGCGCTCCGACCGCTCCGTACTCTTCTGTCTACCCTCTGCGTTGTCGCGCGACCAACAGTTCTCGTCCCGCGTATGTAGCGCGTTGCATTTCAACATCGCATCGCCCCGCCGCGCCATGCCTTCGTCGCGTCGCATCGCCCGGCCCATTGTTCGCAATTTGGCGGTCATCTTTGCGGTGCGAGACGCGCAGCAAACGCGTGTAAGACGCGAACACGATCGTCGATCGGTGCAGAGGGAGTGCTGCATATGCGCTTGGGAAGGGGCTCCGCGCGCCGCCGCCGCACTTTGGTCTAAGATCGGAAAAAGCAAAAATTCAGATAAAAAAATTCATCAAAAATCATCGTTTTTTACTTCTTGTAAGCTTAATTTAAACCTTGCCGGCGATCTTTTTTGGTTTAAATTACTTGTTACAAGTGTTTTTTGTGTTTAACATTGGTCTTGAAAGTTTGTAAATGATATATTGAAAAAGAAATTTACTTTTTGAATTTTGGCCACTTTTTTAAAGATCTGAGACCATAGTGCGTCGCGCCGCTGCCTCTATCGCGCCACCGACCTAACGTCACCCTCTCCCATCGATATAAAACAGGATTGCCGTTTTGCGTGAATTCAATGGAATTCTCACATTCGACTGTGATTTCATCGGTGAACGAAATGATTACAGCTCGTTGAGACAGTCGTTGCTGCGCGACAGAATGGTTTGATCTTTTTCCCCGCTGCTGGCCAGGAATCATCGTTAAAATTAAGTGGTTTTTTTTTTGTTTTTTTGTTTTTGTTTTTTTTAATTCACTCGAAAACTAAACGGCAACCCTGTGTATACGAATGACAGTGCAAGTGGCCCCTGATTTTGAGTAGCGCTCCAGAAGCCACTCGTCTCTTTGCTGGTGTTGGTTCTGGTTTCCTCTCGCTCTCCATCAGCCGCATATGCTGCATTGGGCTGAGAAATGATAAATCAGTTACTGGTAAAAATGAATGTTGCCATACTTATCAGAGGTATCACGGTTAAGGGTGCTTTTCAGTTGCGCAGCGTACTACCTGGCAACGTTGAGCTCCGTCTTTTTGAACCCACGAAAAAGATTAAACTATTATTGAGCAGAGAACACC
The DNA here is from genome assembly GCA_011764245.1 of Trialeurodes vaporariorum. Taxonomy (NCBI): domain Eukaryota; kingdom Metazoa; phylum Arthropoda; class Insecta; order Hemiptera; family Aleyrodidae; genus Trialeurodes; species Trialeurodes vaporariorum. The sequence goes on from VMOF01000002.1 coordinate 61,959,971, forward strand.
TTCAAATTCATCATCAAAAATCATACATAAGATAATGAATCATTTTCATTCCAGTCCCCTTTAGTTTACCTTCCGAAAAAAAAGTGGAACATCCTGATAGCTTCTCCATCTAAAAAATCGTGAGGTTTTTTATAAGGTAGGTGACCCAAAGGTGGCCATCCCTATGCTTGGGGCCAATATGCACGTATAAGTCATGAGAGATAAAAAAAAAAGAACTAAATATATCAATTTACTATTCAGAAAGTTGGCTATAATTTGTTAATTTCATTTTTTTAAAATTTGCTTGCTTTTGAGGTTTTTTTGCGTTCGAAAAAAGTAGAGTTTTGACATCGCGCAAAACATGCACCTAAGGTGGCCAACCTTTATATTTTTGATGAAGGTGGACACTTATGTAAGAATACATGCATAGTGACATAGCGCCCATCGGACGGAAGCTTAATGCTTGTGATAAAGAAGTTACATACTCCAATGCTAATCGCCGATTGAGGCCATGATGCCGCCAAACTTGGCAACCTGAATTCAAGAATAGATACTTCCCTCTTCCCTCTAGTCCAGGGAAATGCAAGAAAATAGCAGTTGTTGCAAGCACAGCAGTGCAATATTTGACGACCGTGAAGGTGCATTTTAGCTGTCAGTTAAATCTTGCACATGGGCCTTGACTATCACTCAAGCGGGAACATAGTCAATGAGTATAAAAATATATATACGTATAAAAAGGTGATTTTGGTCGCACGTTTGTCTTTACTCTCAGGCTCAATAATAATGCTTTATGCAGGGTTTGATAAAATAATTCACATAGTTATTCTTACACATGACTGTCTCAAATATGCCTTGTTTCATGGCTTTGTCGAGCCAAAGTCCTTCATACGAATCATGTATAGACTTGGGCGCCCGTAGAAATATTTCCAAGGAGGGCAACAGTTTTGTATCTCAATGGATGGTCTATGGGACCCTTCCCTCCCGCCCCCACCCCCAAGAAAAAAAAATCAATGTTTGCTATTGAAGATGTTTAAATTAACCCTTTTAGGACCAGGTTAGTTCAAAATAATGCCACAGATCCGTCTATTCAGGAGAGGTAGTTAACTGTTCGTACTCGGGGGAGATGGAATTGCCTATACGGCGAATTGAAGGCTCCCGACAAGACCTTATCTTGTAAGTGTTTTCATTGATAGTCGCTTTTTTTTCCGGAATGAAGACCCGAACAATATGAAATAGACTTGAGAAGAAAAACAAGAATACTCGGGCATGGCCCATAAGGGGTTAATAATGATAATTTTGACATGTTTGATTTTATGAGTAAAGTTCGTAAAAATCGTAAAATAAACTAAGAATAAAGTTCGTCAACCTTTTCTCCTTTAATTAATATTTTATCTTCTTTCGATCCTTTTATTATTCGTGAATTTTTGATTGTTCTGAATTCCGGGGGAGGGGGCAAGTGCCCTTCTCCCCCCCCCCACACCACTGCGGGCGTCCATGTGTCTAGAACTCGTAGAAATCTGATCAGGGAACTGGGATCCCCGTGATACTTTGAAGTCTTCCAGGCTCCAATGCAATCATCTACCGACCACCGACCCTCTCTTCTTTTTTCAAAGAATTAGTCAGCTCCTCTTAATATGCTTATGCTCTTATTCTTTGCTTTGAAGAGGGGACCCAAATTATTACACTTCTTACACCTCGCTGCTCCATCTTTGTTTGTATCATATTCCAAAGTTTTCCCACTGCCTCCTTTCCCCATTTTCTTTTATACTTCACTATTCATTTCCTTACTTTTAAACTGACATATACTTACAAAGTGTCGTAGCGACTAGCGAGCAGGGAGAAAGATACTTGAAGAGTATGCAACACGCAACACACATAATACCTGTGTTTAATGATATGCTAAGTATTGCACATTGCATACCCTGGCCAGGTATCTCTGTTCGCTGAAATCGCTGTTCTCGCCGCTTGTTCGTGAAATTAAATAGATCAAATAATTTCTTATTTTTGTATTGTTGAGAGTTGCTCCGTGGTAGTTCTATTCCACGAGCCCCCGAGTCCATAGTGGGTCTATTGCACACATTTTTTCTATTTCATTTTCTTAAAAAGCCAGTTGAAAGGAACTTACAATATTTTTTTTTTTTTTTTATCGTGAATTAAAACGGCTCCAAAGTGGCGCAAATATATAGAGGAATTTGAAAAGGTTCGAGTTTGGCGGGAAACGGGGTGATTAATTGCACAGGACATCCGGTGACCGCCGACCGGTATCCGAAAGTAGTCCATTTGCGTGCCATTGCTACCGTTGAAAAGTCTTGGATTTTAAGGAAATCGTTCCATTTACGGTCCATGTAATTAATCTACATTAGGGTAATGTGGACGAATTGATATACAATTGGCAACACTGGCAAGGACCTATACTATTGCGCAAACGGCAGTTTTGCGCCACTACTGGCATTTTTAAATTCGTTTCGCAGTGACCCTCAACTTATTGTTACTTTTTTTTTTTATTAGAGAGGAAGTTTTAAGTCGAGTTTTCGTTATTTCTATCGGTTTTCTCGTGATATTGTACTGTAGAATCGCAATTATTTCTGCCTTTTATAGCGAAAGTGCAACAGATCCACTCAATAAAAGGATGGAATTCCATGATAATTTCCTCAAATTCTCTGGAATATTTCATGGGCTTGCATGCAATTTTTGACACAGGCTGAATTTACAAAGAAGAAGAAAAAAAAATTACTAGTGCTGGATCTCCACTTTTGAACCATTACAGGTGGCGCAGTGCAGCGTGCAATGCGGCAGCGTTTCATTTTGTCTTTTGGGCTCCTGAAGATTATCAAATTGAGGGTATCAAGTTCGACCTTTATCATAAGTTTGAATGGATAAAATGCAAAGTTGCCGGATTGCACTTTTTACTACTTCCTGTTTAGAACCTGGATCTATAACAAGCTTTCTATACTGCATAAAACATTTTTGAAGAAAAAAAATGAAAAAAACTGCATTCATTATATAACAATACCAAAACATTAATCCTCCTTTATTTTGAAGAGATACTTTAATAAATTGACGGTGATTTGACCCTTTAAGATGAACGAGAAATGGGATAGATTATAATGTAGGAGCCTATACATACTCTGATTGTGAGCTGTGGTGGTTTGTTCAATGTGGCAACAACGGATTCCCTCCATTTAAACCTGAGTAAAATAATCGGTATCTAGAGGATTCACTGAATCCCTGATACATCGATACTTTTGTATAGGTTCAAACGGCAAAAACATGGTTGCAGCACGAGCCGCCACTGACTCTGAGACTTCCCTGATCCTCCCTATATACTTCTTGTACATTGTGCGGACTCCTCGGGAATGATTGCTAAGAGAAGCCTTAAATATCTTCAGTGAACATTTAATCTTTATAAGTGTCGTCTTAAAATCGTAGTTTTTAGTGGCACGCACTATGTGTTCAATCTGATCCACGACGGTGTCCTTTCGTCTCAACAGATTCAGACCATGGAGACCAAAAGTATCGCCACGTTCAACATTTTGGTGGCCATTGGCTTCTATATGCAGAAGTGCAATTATTAAAATTTCACGCTTATGCGATTCTATGATCCATACTGGATTGCTTCCCGACGACATTAAAACTTGATGAACCTAAAATTGAACAACGGACCGCGGTTCGAACCTCGGGGACTTGAGCAGAGTTTTTTCATATCTTAATATCAACCAATCAATGCTCACAGTGTGTCATGACCGCAGTGTCTCCCAAAAGTTTTATCTGGTCCCTTCTCTTAATCACAAGTAGGTATACCTACAACCATACTGTTTTTATGCATTGCTCACCAATGGGGCTCTTGCAAACTTTTGCTATAGGGGATTGAAGAGTTGATTCACGAAATGGAGCTGTTGCAAACTTTTGCTACAGGCTTATTATTTGTTGATTATGGGGTAGTACTCTGTAAAAATAACGATTAGCGCACTAAAAAATCACGAAATCCACTCCTAAATTCACAAAATGCTTTTAAACGCGAGACCGTAATGGCGGCCGAGGCCGCGGTTTTCTTATGGCAATTGTATGCTTCTTCTTCTTCTTCTTGTGTGGTGTTGCGAGACTACCTCCGGTAGATGGCACTGATTGAAGATAGGGAAACCCAATGCAAACCGCGGCCCCGGCCGCCATTACGGTCTCTCGTATAAAAGCATTTTGTGAATTTAGGAGTGGATTTCGTGATTTTTTAGTGCGCTAATCGTTATTTTTACAGGGTATTACCCCATAATCAACTATTAATAAGCCTGTAGCAAAAGTTTGCAACAGCTCCATTCACTTTCAAAATCGAGAGGAGAGACGCAGGTATCATAGGAGATTCTTATCTAAATTGAGACGTATCTCTGTGTTTCCGTAGAGAAAGTGACATATTAGACAGGAATCTCCCATGATACCTGCGTCGAACCGCCATTACGAACTTGACGTTATAGCAGTTATGTGAGTTTATTACTGAATTGTAGACTTTCTTAGTGTGATTTTCGTGATTTCCGCTGGTCTTTACATCAGATTTGACTATTTATTTGCGTATAGCAAAAGTTTGCAAGAGCCCCATTGAAATATTACTGATTTAAACTAAACTTGTCGCAAAACGATGAGTGTCTCTCGGAAAAACAAATGAGATAAAACGCAAAAATTTAGTTAATACTTTTTCTCTGAAGTTTTATCGTTTTGCTCCAGTTTTTGAGATGATTGCAATGAATAAAATTACAAACATTCAGGGCGTTGTTTCGTTTTGCGTACGCGATTGCTGCATCACAGCGACGATGCGATGGAAAGAAACAAAGTAATCGGCGTCAACTCCTGTCGTGTGGGCCGCAGTTGCTGCGGCTGGCTCGTGAACAATCGATTACCGTTTTTCTGCCATTTAAACCTTTGCAAAAGTATCGATTTCTTTGGGGTCCAACTGAACCACCCGAGGCTCTATATTTTTCTATAGTTGTTTATGGAACAGACGTCGGCATTGCTTTGGCTAAGTTCACAAGGAAGATAAGTTTCAAACGCCGTGAATAAGAAATAAAACCTTCTATAAAAATAAAAAAATAAAAAATAACGCAATAACTTCCTTGAAAGTTGCGTAATAGTATAAACCTACTTACTGATTAACATTGAGGAAGTCGTCATTCATTTGTGAAGGGAGGGGTCTATGAATTAGGAACATGCAGTTTTATGAGACCCAACGCAAGCGGCAGTCCCAATTATTTTGAATACAGTATGACTTGGAGAGTTCATTTGAGGTTACTAGAGCTACTTTTAATTGGCACTTAACGGACTTGCTTTTCAATTTTATTTGTTCACTTTGGCACTCGCTCTTCAAAGTTCTGATATACCTACTCAATTAATTAAATTTTTTGGGGGTAACTGCGTGACTAATCTTCATCCGTCAAGTAAAAATATATTTTATTAGAAAGTTTCTACCACAGTTTTTAAGCTGCGGCTCTCTTGAGTTCAAAGTTTTAAACAGAGTGTAGTTTTTCGTTTGCTGCATCTGTAAAGTTTTACAATTATAAGTAATTATCTTACAATTAGTTCAGTAGATTTAACTTATTTGATTTTCAACTCTGAATTTTGTGACTTGAAACTTTTTTGTTTTGTTTTTAGTATCTCCGTGTTTCTCACCATGCACAAAATTTGTAAAAATGAAACATCGAATTCGCATTTTCAAAGACCCAATTTCAATGACTTTTTTGCGATTCGGAGGTATTGTTCTTTTGTTTGGGGTGCATACATACACTTGCGAAGTGCATACGTATAATTGTAAGTTTATTTTTCTGTGATGAGGAGAGAGTTTAAGACTTTCATGCGCCGTCTTTTTTTATCCGTTCACCGTTCGCAGAATATTTACATGGAATCTTATGCGGACGACTATGAACGAGAAATTAAAAATTTGCCTATCCGGGGTTTTTATGGCACAATTCGCAGAGAAAATTGCTTTTGAACACAATTTCGAGCCCCAAGGCCACAATGCCTCTGCGTTTGTGGACGATAATCGCTCACAGTGACTTGTACCTTTCGTAAAACTCCATAAAGCTCTGTGAGCCCAACTGCGAACATTAAAAAAAGCTGTACCTTTAAAGGCCATGTCGTTGTTTTCGCAAAAGGTTGACATTATATTCAATAAGTCATTTCCTCCTTGCGAGAATTCAATTTCTGAAAATTGAACTTCGTGGAGGCCGCAAGCTATTACCGATACCGCATACCGGGGGATCTGATCGATGAGATAGCCGGTTCTAATTCCTCGTCTTGGTCCATCAATCTCAATTTGGGAATCATTGCTCATGAGGAACGGATGAACGCCGTGACGCATGAAAAAAACGTCAGCGGATCGCAGCGCAGCGCATCACCGCGTCGATAGGTCGAGTCGCCCGATGTAATGTCGATGTCACGCTTGAGTGACTCTTCAGTGGCAATAAAACGCACTAATATAACGCAGCAGCAGCCCAGCTCGCGAGTCCAAGTGACGAATGCCGCATCACAATGATTACATCCTCATGAAGTTCGTCAGATGTCATAGAATAAGAAACGATCTGTCATTACCAAAAACACGACGAAGGCGACAATATAACGAGACACTGGCATGGATTCAACTTGAGGTAAATTACATTGAAGTTGGAAACGAGTGCAGATTATTCAATTATTCGGGCAGTTTTCCCGTTTTTTGTCTTTTTTCCTCGATGAAAATTCCGGAAGGTGAATTTCTTACAAGTATTCAAAACTATTCCTCAAACGAGGAAGGTCACAAAAGAGTCTCTCCCACCTAGAGTCCCTATAAACTATATGAGAGTTGCAACAAGACTCTCAAAATGAAGAAGAAGAAGCGGATCACTGGAGCCCCCAAGAGGCAAATTGCAAATGGCGGATGGCCATTTGCCTCTGCGCTGTTGCCACTATTTCGCTATCTCTTATAGGTTAGGTTCAGATTCTCGACAATAACGGTCGTTATTGAAAGAGATAATGTTCTCCAAAATAACATTCAAGCAGAGGAAAAGTTCACAATAATTACCGCGGTCACTGTTACTTCAAATGTGTAATGAGTTCGCGAGAAGTAAACAAACCCTCCGCCATTCGCATTTGCCTCTTGAGGCTTTCTTGACAGCCTAAATCTGAGAGCCAATCAGAAATGGATTCAGCAATGGCGCAACTCTCATAGTATATAGGGACTCTACTCCCACCCACCCCCAGTAATTCAGTCGTTGGTTAATAAATAGAATTCTATGGAGAATTGGTTGCTCGTAAACAAGTTGTCATCTGCAAGATGTGATTCTGATAAGCATATTTGATATCGGTGCATGTATAAACACCTTCATATTATCCGATATTCATGCAATAATGAATTTTCGACCTTGTTTTTTTATTGTCTTGATCTGTTATAGGAGTAATGATCTGCCAATTGGTTTTTAACCCTCTCATGCAAGCATTTTGGGATTTGACTTGATTTAAAAAAATTTTAAACCATTCAAAAGAGGGCAATTTTCCAAGAATTTTGATGGGTCACACAATTTTTTCCATTTAAATTCCATTAAATCCCTATTAAATAAAATGGTAACATGTACCACTACCCGTGAAAGAATTAAACGAACATCATATACCGAAATAGAGGCCCGTTTTCACTTTAATATCAACATGATCACATATTTATTATTTTTCGATAAATCGACATCTATCGCAGTTTAACTTACAAAAAATATTGAGTAAAGTTACTATGTACCTCCTCTTTTTTTCGAGTTTTTCTGTACGTTTATTTGTGTAGGAAAGGTATCGATATATCGAACTGCTCGAGCTGTCTCCGTTCAAATCAATAGAAGTCGATACTCTAAGACATAGGCGTAGCGTAACAGGGGCTAGGGGGGCTATCCACTTTTTTGGGGTGGAGGGGCTAAAAATCGGTGCTAAAATATAAAATATATTTCTCTCGAATCCTGGACCGTTTTGCGACTGAGAAAACCCGTCGTATTCTATTCTAGGTAATTTTAAACATCCCTTTGAGACGAGAAGCAAAGAAAAAAAAAAAGTTGTATTTTTTTCACTTTTTAGCCCCCCCCCCACTTATTTTGGTCACGGTACGCCTATGCTCTAAGATCGACATTACATTGACCTTGGTATACTTGAAGAGTAAAGATGTAAGTACCTCATACCATTGTACGGAAGTTCCATCGGAGCCTGAATGAAATTTTCAACATCAATTACTTACGACAAATAAACTAACAGCTCATCGGAGATACCAGAATGCGCCGCGCCCGCCCCGCGCTCGACGAGACGCGATGCGCGACGCCCTGGCGATTCAGCGCCCTGCTCCCAGTCCATTCAAGACCCATTGCCATCATCCGCCCCTCCCCCCCTCCAAGCCCCAAAGCATTCTTGCGTTTCCGATCGTGTTCCGTTGGAAAAAATGAGCACCAATCATTGATTGTGTCTTCCCCTTCTTTCGTTTCTCAGTTCTTCCCGTACCAATAGATCAGCAATGAACTGTTAAGCTGTTCTCTGCTTTGCTCATCTTCACTCTTGAACGCCACCATATACACGTTGGAAGAGAGACAAACTGATGACTATACCTGGCGACAATAGATCAGAGCGATGCTGCTGATTCAATAGAATTTAGACTAGACATTCTTCGCTCATACCTCATGCACTGGCTGTGATGATTTGTTGCGCGTAAAAATCCGAGTCATGGAACCCGAAGGTAATGACAGTACCTATGGCTCCTAAATTCTATATGGCGCGGAAGGATTCCCGAGAACGCTTCCTGGAAACGCTTCTAATAAGAAGGAATCTAACTAGCACGCACGAGTTCAAACAAAGTTCGGCTTGATGTATTAATTTCTGTGGCCAAGCGTAAGTTTGAGAAAGATAAAACCCTCTAGCTTCATCAGTTTCATGAGTAAACTTTGATTTTTTTTTTTTCTCTCTCTCTTTTTTTAATATTCTAATGGGGGGAAAATGGATAATAAACGTCTAGAGTTATAGTGCTCAAGCAATAAGTTACGACGAGAAAAGCTCATACTAACTCTGAACCCAAAATATTCATCAATGCTCGAAAAGATAAGAAGCACAACAAAACCAAAATAGCTAGAAAAATTCGAGTGAGAGGTTTGAGGCAAACACCATTTACCCTTTAGTCTGCAAACTAATATTACTTTTTAACGTAACTCTTCAGACCCTCGAAAATCGAACTTCACCTCTGATATGGGCTACTAAAGAGATCACCCCTCACTTAAAGCTTTCTATGGAAAAATTAAAACGTAATTTTTTGAAATCCTCCGATGCATCGCGAAAAAAGTATTCCAAATCTAACTCGTCATAGTTTTTCAGTCAGTAATAATTGTAGAGAAATAGTTCGTGATGGATGCAACGCTATGCTCAAATGCTAAATAGATTGCAACTGATACTTCAGAAGTCTGGTTTATTTTTATTTTTGTTTTGTTTTCGTTTTGTTTTTTGTTTGTTTTTTGTTTTGTTTTGTTTGTTTTTTTCCTTCCTTTGTTTTTGGAGTATTTTTGTGATAAATAATATCATACCTATATTGAATAATATTTCTTGGTGAAACACTCTTCTTGAGGCTCACAGCTGTGACTTTTGATCAAAGTTTTAAAATCAATTCAGAATAGTAAAGTCCAGAAAGAAAGAAAAAAAAACAAAAGAAGTTTTTGCTGAAGGTTCACTTTTTTACGGATTTTCCCTCCTGCAAATTTGAAATCTGGAAGACTGAAGTAAAGAAAAGAGAACGGTGTGCCTTAAAAATGCGGTCGGTTATTTTCAAACGAAGAGTTTAAAAGGATTCGCGCCTCGAGCTCCATTGTCGTTATAGAGAAGAATAAGAGACTGTTGAACAATAACGGACTTTCGTGTAGCTGTTTGCATTGGCTTTAATTAGCATGAATGAAGCTCGCGGTGCTCGGCACGGAAGAGTTGGCACGAGTGACATGACAAACCAAACCGCATCGGGCACCGTACAGCGTACATCACTCACCGTCCGTTCACCGATGAGAGCGGTAAGCGGTGACTTGCAGACATTGTCGTCGCGTCGATACAATCGGCTAACGCTAAATCGAAGCGTTTAATCGATTATGCAATTGCTATTTGCCGATTTTTTCTTCTTCTTTCTCATCTCATCGTTCTGATTCATGCTAAGAACATAGATCCGATCCCGGCGCTTTAGTTGCGTCCTAACGAGATCCAGATCCACGGTTGCCATCCGTCTTTGGAAGAAAAAAAACAAAAAACAAAATCGGCTCGCGTTAAAGGTAATTTTGGTGACTGTATTGAGGATTTTTACCCCAATATTACTGCCGACTATACACTTCTAATACCTATACTTGCAATGGATGTAACATCTGCAACCTTAAGAATTTGCTCTGCCTTCGCCATGACCAATTAGAGTTCAGGGGTGGGAGGCATTCAATTCAACACCCCCTGTCCCCCTCCATAAAAAAAACCATTTGGTATCCGTTTGGGCACCTTATTAACGAGTCAGCCCTCTGTCTCTAAACTACCCCCCCCCCCCCCGCTTTGTGGTTTATTGTCCTATAGTTACAGCTCCCTCAGTCGCTATTTCATACCTTGATGCAACGTCGAAGCTCACATTAAATTATAGAGACTCGCGTGAACATATTTGACAGTCTGTAAGAGGGCTTTTCAAATGGTATACCGAGTTAGACTATGTCGGAACGACCATCAATGTTTGGATCTTCACGGATTCCCTTGAAACCCAACACAAACTATACTTTATGATGACCTCTATCATGCTGTGGTTGGTATCACAGCTTGAAAAAAGTTCCCGAGATATAGCCTCCATACCCCCAAACTGCCCCCAAACTGCCCCCAAACTGCCCCCTAAATGATCGAATCTTGGTCATTGGTACTTACGGTTTCCTTCACGCTCTCACCTTTCGATGTGGGATCAAAAATACCATGGGTTACTTTTTTGGGGAGTTTATGGGATGGTTTTTCCCTTTTTTACATTTTTTCTGCAATTTTTCTTGTTGACTGAAAGTTGAACTTACTGTGAAGAAAGTGAAAAAAAAAGTGGTAACGGGTCCTTAGAAAGTTTGCCCTATGCGTGGTAATCATACTGTTGATTATTTAATTGGTATCCACTGAGAGAAAGAAGTGGAGTGACTCAACAATTTATTGCCTTATTCCAGCATTCCCAATCTGTAAACTATATACCTACTGCTCTGTTTGAACTATATTTTTGTACTGTTCGAATACTTCCTCTCACCGCATGTTCGCACATTATTCTTAAAAAAATGCAGATTCTAATTTATTGATTCCTCAAATTATAATCCATGTTTTTGTTGTGCTCATTCTGTCCACAGTTGGATCGGACTCGATATGTGGCCATCCTGCAGTGCCTATGAACGCCAAAGTGTCGCTATCCAACGAGACACGATCGTCCGGAACTATCGCCACGTACACCTGTGATGACGGATATGAATTGTTTGGGTGAGTAATGTTAACATCTTATGGGCCAAGCCCCAGTTTACTCGTCTTTCTCCTCTAGTCTATTTCACATTGCATCGCAGTATGATGATTCAGAATCGACGCGATTCTGGATGTAGACGCAAGATAAAGTTTCGTTCGGGCGCCTTCAATTTATCGTATAGGCAATTCCAAATTCCCCGAGTACGAACAGTTAACTACCCTCCCCATATTAACGGAAGAATGGCGTTCTTTTGATCAAACCTGGTCTGTAAAGGGTTCATGGTACTGATAATAATCGAATCTAATGGGAGAACAGAGATGAGAGAGAAAAGTAGTGGCGAATTCCTAGATCCTCCTCTAGAATCAAGTTCTTACGTTCGATAGAGATTCCACAAAGGAATTATAAAATTGATACCACCATTAGACTTGTCTCATATTCCAAGAAAAAACATACACCATCATAGAGACATTTTTTCACCTCCATTATTCTAATGGAGCTCTTGCACGGTTTTGCTGTACGCAAGTATGGACAATCGATTCTTGTGTAAATTGCTGCAAAAATAACGACGAGACCATTAAGAAAGTCTAAAACTCACTCCTCACAGAGAAAACTTAACTTGAAATTTCGGGTGACCACCCTTGCATGTGTATGCACCAACCTCGGATTCGCACCCCCAAATAAAAGAACATAAACTACGAATTTGAACGGTGAGATTGGAGAATCCGTTATGATTGCTGCTTTTTTCAGCACTAGTTTCCCTCTATCTTTGAAAATTTCGTCTCAATTTTACTGACAAAAATTAGGTCAGAGCCTCAAAAGTAACCAATTCAATAAGACAGCTTCATTAGATTAACCCAACTTTGATATCAAAGTAATCTCCTCATAACTACCAAATCTAAAACTGCTTTGTCTGAAAAGCTGTGAAAACTTGGAGTTACCTACTGCTTTCAACACGGAAAAAAAGACTGGTAGAATACACCATCTGCATCGCTGATTTTGGAGTCTGCTATCAAGTATGGTAAATTTTACCATCATATGGTAAATGCAACGTACCTTGTGGTAAGTTTAGATAACCTATTGGTACATTTCACCACAAGATAAGTTGCATTTACCTTATGATGGTAAAATCTGCCATACTTGATAGCAGACTCCAAAATCAGCAATGCAGATGGTACATTCTATCTGTCCTTTTTTTCCGTGAATGGGTGTATGAGTTTTATTAAGGAATCCCTTTGGAGTGTAGTCTTGCTGTTGAAATCATTGACGTTTTCAATTGTTCACATCACCGATTGTTCGATGCGCGCGCTCACTACGTCGCGTCAGGGTTAGTGAACTTCAGAAACAATGATTTTAAAAAAAAAAAAAATAATAATAATATAAAAGAAATTGAAAATAAGAAAAAATGAAAAAAAGAGTGTTGTAAATGGAAGAGGTGGGGGTGGATGATGTAAAGAGGGAAAAAACTTGGATCAGAAGACAACGACATTTCAACGCGCGCGCGCTTCTGAAGAAATTACCGCGGTATTTCCGCTGCGATCAAGACGATGGCGGTTCGGATTGATGATGAGGAGATGAGGATACCGGAATCATAAAGCGGTGAGCGTTGAGAGATGAGAGATGAATCACGACCGCGATGCGAATGCGACGCGACGCGACGCGACGTTGAAGACAATCGATTGACTAATTAGCAGAGAGACAATGGCCCCCAGGTTCCAGCTGACTGCCACTTGCTACGCGGTAGTTCAGTCGTAGCTCGTACTAGTGTAAACGCAAGTAGTACCTGTAAGTCGCGCGGTAGCGATAGCGTCGCGATTTATTCATCTTGGGACGAAATATGTAGACTCCAGGCGAGAAAAGTGTTGCCAACAACTTTCAGAGAAATTAGTAACGTACGTTTTAGTCAAGATCACCTCTGACGCTAGGAAATTGTATCCCACTCTCTCTCTCCCCTCTCTCTCTCTCTCTCTCTCTCTCTCTCTCTCTCTCTCTCTCTCTCTCTCTCTCTCTCTCTCTCTCTCTCTCTCTCTCTCTCTCTCTCTACCCATTTTGAACGGGTAGGGGAAGAAGCGAAAAGTTACTTGACTGAACCCAAGAAAAAAAAATATTATAAGGTTTGAGTGAAGATTTGAGGTTCGGAACTTTTCAGGGGACATTGGACGTCAAAGTCAACAACACTATTTCTAGCCAATCAGAGGCTTTGTTTTTATTGCTGTCTCTGGCCGTCGAGTTCCTCATTTTGCCCTCACCTCGTGGAACGGGTACGAATTCCGAGGTTCGGATACCCCAGTACCTGGTACAGCAGCAAACAGTTTGGATGAGATAGTAAAATGCATAACCGTTGGTTCGAGTGAAAATCTGCACCCGAACCTGATAGTAAAATTCGCCTCAGCTGGTCCTTTTCCAACTGAATCACTTTGTTATTTTTGCCCCCTACTTACAGTTAGTTAGGAACATTGAGAGTGTCTGACGACTTTTTGTATATGTTAGCTTAGGTAGGCCACCTGCAATGCTTAAATTCACTGACAATGAGATAATAATAATTATTGAGGATTGCCTACCTCCATGAGTCATCTGACAATCTTTTCGTCCCGGATGATACCATTTATTGCTGAACCTTGTTGATAAGTTGACTTTCTTTTATTGTTGACATCACAAGCTTGGATGTCGAGTGTCAATTAGCCCCGTAAAAACAGCAGTAGAAGTCCCCTTCCCCCTCGCAGAAAATGTTTAGCCGTCATTCCCATGGTCGAACGCCCCCCTAAAAACCAGTGGCCCCTCTCCACACATCCAAGATTTACTTACAAGTCTAGGCCCAAAACATTTTAGTCCTCGGATTCACCACAAGTAGCCCGCAAGTTGTGATTATACTTGCCTCTGATTGATCGGGACGCATAAGCTGCGGCGATTTGCGGTGAGTCCGAGGACCAACATTTTACTGGCCTTCCATCCCAGGTATCGGTGCATTACTTGACTCCGAACAATATATTATTCGCCACATGAAGTCATACCTGGAAGTCCTCAAACATGCTTTATTTCCCTGCTATTATACTTTAGTCGTAAAAAAAATGGAAAAGGTCGTCGTAAATTCATTTCAAAAGTAAAGCCGACTTAATCTGAATTATATCTAATTATTCTAAAGCAATGAAAATATGTGCTCGGCACTATGACGTCATATTCAACGACCCAACGAGTATATCACATCAACTTGTATTTTGAAACGTTACGATTTCCGCATTCATAGCAAGCCAAAGCCAGCGGCTGATGCGGGGACACATAAGCGCGAGCCTCCCCCTTATTAGCCTCGGAAATTGCATTTTTTTTAACAGAAAATGGCCCAGAAACGCTACTTTAGACATTGCAAATTTCAATTCCCAAAGGCGTCCCTCCAAGCTTAATGGATCCGCCACTGAGCCCAACTTTTTATGTGAGCAAAAGCTCGGAATTTATCGCATAAATTGTTCAATCGATAGATTCTAAAATGCATAAAATTGGCCAGTCTTGTCCCCAAAAGAATTTGTTCCACTCAAAGTTCATAACTCAAAGATTTCAAGTTAAAGAGTAAAAATCAATCGATTAAAATAAAATGATATAAATACATTTTTTAAGAGCAATTCAGTTTCCAAGCGGTGCCAGAAAGTATATTAATGCGAAAATATTGTTAACCCTTTCGATACCACTCCCAAGTGAATTCGCTCTCGCGACTAAATCTGTTTCACAAAATTTCAATTCCTTAATGACAATTAAAGCTACTCCAAATTAATGTGTCTCCGGAAGCCTTCAATTGGGTGGATAGGCAATATGAACACCGTGGAGCAGGAATAGTTAACTACCCTGTGCTATGCGGAGGTGGAAGGCTGAAATAAGGTACTATGACAGGCCACGCATCTAATGCATTATTCTTCGAACAATTGTTCCAATCTCGCGGTGAGGGTAGATTCAGAGGAGACCATGCTCATTGCCCCTCCCCTCAAATCCGAAAAAATACGTTACGTATGAACAAAATACCTATTGGATCACAGTTGAAAACAATACCATTTTAGAAAATTTACCCCCTCCCCCCAACGCAAATATCCCCACCCAAAAGTGTGTTCAGGATCCGCAATTCCGCTCCTTACGCCCAGATTATTGAAATACTGAGGTGACCCTTGATCCTTCTTGACCATTTTTACCAGCTCACTCTCTTTTGCACTTGAGCTCTGTCAAGTACCTGCAAAGCAGCGAAGTTTGTGCATGATTGCATTGCAAAATCATATTTTCCTCTAAGACCATAATTTTTTTCTCTTGGCTGTCGCATAGAAGTAGAGAAAGTTATCGGCAATGCAAATCGCTCATAACCGGTTCAAAAAATCGTGAAGATCCGATCATAATATTAGCTCAATCACCTGCAAAGCTCTACGAATGCCAGCTGGTCTCTTAATGAGCTGAATTATTGCACGAACTTTTAGAAGGAAAAAAGTTTAGGGGGGAAAAAAATCCGCGATGTTGGTGCAACAAGAGCCCGTTTGCTTCGTCTCCCAACCAAATCGATTTTAAAATGATTTTTATTGGCCAGTATTGCGCGAATGTTGGACTCAGATTATGCAACCCGCACGTCGCGTCGCACGGTGGATCAACTGGAATTGAATTTCCCGGACATAATGTGGCTCTCTCTAACTTTTGCTATGAGCGATTAAATATATCATTTTTAGTCAAATCCAACGAAAAATACGATGAGCACACTAAACAATTATGAAATTCACTCACAGACTCACAAAATGACTTTATGTTTAAGGCATGTTGTTGGAGCTTACCATGGGAGATTCCTATTTAATGTGTGACTTTCATTTGTGTGTTTCTACAGGGTGTTGAAAAACTGTTCCCGAATATTTCAGGGGCGGATTCTACAAGTCAAAATAAGACTTTTTTCCCCACATAAACAAGGGTCCGAAATTGCAGGCTTTTCGAGTTACAGTGTTGCAAAGTTTCCGAAAAACAAATTGAAAAATTGTCATAACTCCCTCGTAAATTTTTCTTAATGCTCGTAAATAGGTACTCTGGTGTAGTTTCAGGCGTTCTTGCCGATTTTGGCCGTGAAAATGCTGTATGCAAAAATTTGAGGGGGGTTATGGGGGTTTTTCTTGATTTTTCTCACTTTTTTTGGCCAAATTATGTGACAACATGCGTTAGGATTCATTGAACCCAAAAACGATTAGCATTACTCGAAAGTTCGTAAAAAAAAGTATGCATTTTTAGTCCTTACAAGTTTTTCCAATTCGTAAACCATTTCCGAGAAAATCGTCCCTGAAGTTGCAGAGGTCGGCCAATAATCGCATTTTCTTTGATTCTGTCAATTCTTGGTCGACTTCTCTAACTTCAGGGACGATTTTCTCGGAAATGGTTTACGAATTGGAAAAACTTGTAAGGACTAAAAATGCATACTTTTTTTTACGAACTTTCGAGTAATGCTAATCGTTTTTGGGTTCAATGAATCCGAACGCATGTTTTCACATAATTTGGCCAATAAAAGTGAGAAAAATCAAGAAAAACCCCCATAACCCCCCTCAAATTTTTGCATACAGCATTTTCACAGCCAACATCGGCAAGAACGCCTGGAACTACACCAGAGTACCTATTTACGAGCATGAAGAAAAATTCACGAGGGAGTTATGACAATTTTTCAATTTGTTTTTCGGAAACTTTGCAACGCTGTAACTCGAAAAGACTGCAATTTCGGACCCATGTTTATAGGGGGGAAAAGTCTTATTTTGACCTGTAGAACCCGCTTCTGAAATATTCGGGAACAGTTTTTCAACACCCTGTATAAAGAAAGCGAGAGAGAGAGAGAGAGAGAGAGAGAGAGAGAGAGAGAGAGAGAGAGAGAGAGAGAGAGGGGGGGGGGAGAAATTAGATAGGAATCTACTATGATACATGCATAGCTCTGCCATATTTGCTCTTAAATGGCGGAGCTACGCAGAGGTTTCATTGGGGTATTCCTGCCTGTTTTGTCACTCTCTCTACAGAAACACGTAGAGAAAATCGTCAATTTTGATAGGAATCTCCCATGGTTCCTACTTAGCACCGCCATTACGCCTTTAATTTAAAATTCATTTTTTTTAATGTGCTCATCGTATTTTGAGCTAAATTTTACTCAAAAATTAACTATATTCAATCGCTTAAGTACATCAAAAATATTGTCAAGATCCCCATTTCACGAATAAAAATCAAGATTATAAAGACAACCCTGATGGTAAAAATGTTCCATAATATGACCAATTTTACATGGAACTAGACTTCTATGGAAATAGATTTCCATGAAAATTGCTCAAATTTCCATGGAAACCGAGTATTTTTCTATGGAAACCACGCACATTTCCATGGAAATCGGTGTGTTTCCCATGGAAGTTGATGTAGTTTCTATGGAAAAATACTTAATCGGTTTCCATGTAAAATAGGTCATGGAACATTTTTACCAGGGAAAATAGCTATACATACCTTGAAAATGTGTGGAATTATTCATGGGAAAGCTTGATATGAGTCTACCCATAACGTGGGTGTGGGTTTTGCAAGAAAATATCATAAAAAAACAAGAATTTTTCATATCCGAAAAAACTCATGTTTCGAATCACAGTGCGTCGCGGTCGCGTCGCCACCGCGGTCATCGTGTAAGCTCTTGGCAGTTGGCGGTCGTGTCTCTTGGGCTTCGTTCAAGGAATGATATTTTTGCGCCGATTATTCGATTACCTCATTAACGTCCACAGCATATCCATCGCGAGTCCAGTCTGTCTCGCTGCGATGCGCGCGCGGTATCCAACCACTTTCGCGTTCGTTCGTTTGGCCAGCGAATCGCGAATCGCTCCAATGCAAATTCGATCCGGACTTGATCCGTCCGAGCGTGGCCTCAGACTAATATTTTATTTAATTGATGCTCCAACGCACCCACACTTTGAACCTGCAACATCTGCAATCTGCAAGCGCCGCGCCGTTGCCAAAAGACCGGTTTTGTAGTAAATCGATATTCGAAAATGAAAACCAGTTTGGCGCTGGTTCCATACAGAGTTCTCGCTAGGTGGATCTTCGGGGGGTTCTTGATGCCTTTACGCGCTGGTAGAGTGCAGCAAAATGAAGGCGGACGTGGAAAGAAAAAAGAATAAAAAAAGTAATTTAATTTTTTATTTTTTTTTAAATTCTCATAACAAGGCGGCCAAAACTCAATTTTGGTCCGCCCATCCGAATGGCAATATCGGCGTGCAAAAACTGAAAAGTCATTGCAACCTTTTTGCGACAAAGGGTTTTAGATCTTTGAAAATGTACTTTTTCAGATCTTTTAGTGGTAACAAAGTATAGATTAGATATTTGGTGGTTTACCAATGCGTTTATATAGTTTATATCGTACCTTTTATGAAGATAGCAACTACAAAGAATTAATGGCTCGATATACAATTTTGAAGTTACAACAAACGTGTCATCAATCTACTTATTGTATTAATGCATTAATTATTTTAAAAAGTATAAAAATTGGACGAATAATAGAAAATTAGAAACTGTGTACAGCATTGAAACGTGTCGAAAAATAGGGGTTCATATTATTTAGGATTGTGGCTCGGACTCCTGATCTAAATATCAGGGAGGGAGAGGGTCATTAAATAAAATCCTCCTTTAAAAAACTCAAATCTAGTGTAAAACCATTTCATGGTGTTCCTAGATTCCGTGTAGGTAGAGAGTTAAGACAAGATGGTAGTCAACCTCTGATTGGTCACTGAGTTTTAGGCTCTACGGACGCCGCCATTGAATGCGATTTGCACATTATTTGTTTACATACTCTTGTTTACAAACGAAGGGGTCCAACGGTATTGTTGTTAATTTGAGAGACAAACAAAGTTGTTAATTTTAATCATGATGCACTTCAAGAATGTCTATAATTCTCAAAAGAACCTTTAAAAGCGTAAATAGATGTCGATCAACAAAAGCAGTGAAAGATTACTCTGTCGGAAACTCTGCGCGGCACTGTAATCTTTGCATTGGACCAAAACACAACAACGGCCCTCCGAATGTAAACAAATGTGCAAAATCGCATCCAATGGCGGCGCTCATGGTTTCATTCGATTGTCTTAACTCTCTACATGTAGGAGCTGTAGGTCTTCCTTTTTGTGAATTAATTGACAACATTGCGTTGAAGTCGCTCCACTTGCGTGCCAATAGATAGACACTTGAGCTCACCACGAGCGTTCAATCAGAGCGTGGGACGGTGGTCAATGGCTGTGCAGTATGCAATGTATGCATATATTGTGCATCACCGTCGACACAGAACTCAATACACTCATTCTCCTCCTCTGTCAATATTGTTTCACATCTTCATTTCCTTAATTTCACTTTCTGCCATCATGACTGTGCACGCTCAAAACAAATATATGTCTACCGCGCGTACAGAGCAAACACCCTGTTCGGTCCATCGACTTCATTGACAACGACGGTTTTTTTTTAAACCGAGATTCTCATTGAAAACGCTACATCAAACTAGATGTGCAGTGAACACTTTCAAATTTGACTCTTTGTGTGGGTTCAAATGAGTAAGATACCACACATCACCAGATTTCATGCTACGTCACTGGTAAAATCAGGCTACCCACTTTGCTTGGTTTCCGTTGTATGTATATGTATCGTATACGTCGCTGGCAATTTACGTGCTTAGGATTTTTACAAACACAGCATTGTATTTTCAAAACTCTTTAGTAAGAAAACCTAATTGGTAAAAAGTACTGGATTTTGTTAGTTTCTTAAAAATGAGCTGAAATTCACGTTGGTTGATACAAATGTATATTTTCTAATTCCAAGGTGTGCCACGTCTTGGTTTTTTGTGACCATAAAATGAGCGGCATGCGATTTGCGTTAGTATTTTACAAAATTACCAGCGGATCCAAGAAATCTGTCCTCCTCTTTCATTTCCTTTTCCTTTTAGAACGCATGCGTTAGAAAAAGATAGAAGAGAGATCGTGCGAAAATCACGCGACTGTCCCTGATTTGTCATTTTCTAACACACCCGCATTTTAATGGGGAAAAAAGGGAGAAGGATGAATTCTTGGATCCGCCAGTGTATACAAGACGCTTCTAAAATGCTTGAGCTTGTAAATTGTCTGATGCGACTTATGCATAAAGGGCGCAGCGTGCAATCTGACAATGGTATAGGTACATTTTATCAATAAAAACCTAGATCAAACAGATTGAATGCGCAGTGAATATATTTGAAACCGATTTTTTGCGGATTTAAATTGACAAGATACAGCATCGCTAGATTGCATGCTATACGCCGCGTCGCCGCCAACGGTGGTACATGGGAATCCTATCGCAGACTGATTTATGATGGGAAAATATTTCAAAACGGGCGCGTTTTACTGGGAGTCATCTTCTAAATAGTCGGGAATTAAATTTCGAAACAGTTGCTTTAATCAGAAAGGCATCTGAGAACAAAAGGCGAGAAAGGATTATTATTATAAGAATGATTTTGAATCTGAAGGATGACTCAAACTTGAGATCGCTCATAATGACGATAGATCGTGTCTTCCGCGACCTTCAGCAGTCGCCGGCATCTCGACTCCGCGGCGGCCGTTGAACGTTGAAGTGACGCGATGGTTTCCTGAGGTGAGAAAGAAAAAGGGAAAAACATCCACGCCCACTTCGGTTCTATTAATCCGCTTTGAATTTAGCTGTAGAATCGTTTACGGTTTGATGAGAAACTGTACGTTATTTCAAAATAATTTGACTTCAAAGCCGCAGAAAAGATTATTGATAGCAATTTTTTAGTGAATATAGATTCAAATAGGCTCCTCAGCACAGCGATCTGTTTTCTTTTCTTCGTGCACCGGTGCGCCATTTCGGGAAATTTTAGAACTTATCCTATTAAGTCCCTATGTCATGCGTACAAAGATTGATTCAGAATTTTGCAGGAAAGGTGAGCACTAATATTGGTCGGCAAAGCAATTGGTCGGGTTTACAAGCATATATTTGATGTAACCTTTCTTCACCAAAATGGAGCTCTTGCAAACTTTTGCTGTAAGCAAATAAATGATCCAATCTCATGTAGAGACCAGCAAAAATCACGAAAATCACACTAAGAAAGTCTAAAATTCAGTAATAAACTCACGTAACTACTATAACGGCAAGATGGTAATGGCGGTTCGACGCAGGTATCATAGGAGATTCCTGTCTATTATGTCACTTTCTCTACGGAAACACAGAAATATGTCTCAATTTAGATAGGAATCTCCCATGATACCTGCGTCCCTCCGCCATTAAGTCCGATTCTGAGAGTGAATTTCGTGATTTTTCAGTGTACTCATCGTCATTTTTACAGGTTTTTATGCAAGAATCAACTCTTTAATCCCCTATAGCAAAAGTTTGCGAGAGCCCCATTGTGTTAGCTTTTTGGTTCCTGCGCCCTTATATAGTGAACCATATGCCAGATTGTATCACGGTGGGGGCCGGCGCGGGCATTTTCATTAATTCGCGATGACCACTCGCAAATGAAAGCTAGGGTGAATGAAACTATAGGATCGTCTGCGAGACTAAAGATACGTTGATCGATTCGTCATAAATTAAGGTCACGTATAGACTGCAAATTGATCGCCGAGGACGACACGCGGGACGTTTAGCAATGCACAGTGAGCAAAAAACAACCGATTTGGTGGCAAACTATCAGAAAGGTAAAATCACCTTGAATCACATTTTAAAAAGCTTTCAGGACTAACGCCTCTGTGTTGTGAACTTTTGCTACAACAACTTGAACATTTAATTGGTATTAATGTTGGAAAAACATGGTATAGAGCTCACTAAAATAGTATAACTAAAATTCACTTCTCAAGTCAAGAACATAACAAACGGGAGAAGTCACTTTCTGATGCCACCGAGCTAGATACACTAGAGATCGTTTCGAAAGTGCAGGCACACCTACACCGACAATCTTTGGAATCTTCCCACGTTGTTTCTCATATTATACATGGTAAACATGAATGAGATGGAACATTGAGTGTTTTGACTTTTTATTTTAAGAAACACTCTAAAATCAAAAGGTCAAAATCGCAGGCAAGTTTTGTTTTGATTTGAAGAATGAAAATTGAAAATTCATCAAAGATTATCGTTCTATAGGTGCGCGCCTACACTTCTGAAACGAGATCTATTTTATAATCTACGCTGTTCCTTTCCATTTTCGATACTATGACTATTTTAGATCCTGAATGTTTCAACTTATACCTACTAGCCAAGATTAACATTGAACAGTGGTTTAAGCGCGTGTAAAAATCAGTAAGTAATTTTATTTTTCTAAAATTCTGCCGTCAAATCGGTATTCCTGCCTACTGTGCTTTGGGCGTGGGACGCAGACGCATCATAATCGCAATTTTCCGGTTTTTAGTGCAGCTTCAAACGATGCAATTTGATGTCGTGTCGCGTTACTCGATATTATAAAAGCCCGTGTGTAATGGCCGAGGCCGGGCGGGCGCGGGTGGCGCACCGTGGTTTGAGAAAGTAAAAAAATTACCAAAAATCAGTGGGAAAAAGTAATCAAATAAATCATCGTTTTCGACCATTATAGTTTAAATTAAAACTTTCCAGTGACATTCTTAGGTTTACGTTACTTGGCAAAGGTGTTTTTTGTGATTTAAATTGGCCTTAAAAGTTTATAAATAATGAATATTAATGATAAATTCACTTTCTGAATTTTGGCCACTTTTTGACGGTCTCAGATCAACGTGCGGTGGGCCTTCGCTCCTCGGGGTAAACGCGGTGACAGTCGAACAGCAGTCCCGACCCCGATCCCCTTTTTTTGCGTCCTCCCTTCCATTCAATTGCCACGCTTTGATGTATTGTCTTTGCATTTTCAAACGGTTTAATCGCGGGTAATTTGCAATTTCATGTAGATTTGTCTCCTCAGCCGCAGTGATACAAACGATTTCTCCTCTATTATTATCTGTTTCATTGCCTTTGTTCATAGCTCTGAATAACTATGGCGATTCATTCAGGTTTTTTTTCCGCAATTTTCCTCCATTATTTTTCTTATCGATTTCTTTACTTTCCATTAAATCACCTCACTTTTGAAATGTAATTGATGCCCTTTGAAACGTTACGAATTTTGACTTTTCAAAGTTGGCGCTCTAAATTACGGAGTTTCACAATGGGGCAGTCGCAAGAGTCTGAAATGTGATGTTTTTTACAAAGAAAATAGAAGTACTTGATGAGCTGAGAACAAAGATGCTTTCGGTATCTAAATAAGTCTCTTTGTTCCGGAGATGAGATTTTGGTCCAAATGGGTCTGTTGAAAACTTTTGCTACAGCGCTATAGAGTGTGTAATCTAATGTAAAATCGCCTGAAAAGTCCAATGGTGGCATCAGAAAGCCATGAAATGCAATAATAAACTCACAAGAGGCGTTTAATGAAATCCAAGATGGCGGCAAAATATCGAGCAATCTGTATGCATCAGAGATTACTAAGCTAAAGAGATATGGCACAACTGCTCAAAACTGTTAATCGACTCCTACGAAGTAGGCAAACTGGCATACGATCTGGTGGACCATTTTTGTAAACAATTCTGAAAGTAACCGAAGTGCGTTTGGCTGCCAGTAAATGACTTTTGATTAAAGTTTTAGTGGTTCTTTTAGTGGTTAAATTTTTCCCTTGACATTTTCCATTTTGTCAACGTGTTTGTAAAGTAAAAAACTTCAGAAAAGTGTGTGCCTTGAATTTATTTCTACTAACTGCAGTAATAGCAATGTTTACGAAAAATGGTCCACCAGGTGGTACGCCGTATTGTATCACGGCCTATTTGAAGGCGTTTTTTTTACAAAATGTCGATTAACGGTTTTCTAACATGGCGGGGATAGGACTTGCCATATCTCTTTAGCTTAGTAATCTCTGGTATGCATGCACCACGAACATTCAAGGATAGCCAACCTCACAATATCCATCACAACCAATCACAACGTAAACAAACACATAACCTAAACCTCCAGTGAGGTTGTCAAAGTTGGCAATCCTTGGATGATCACGGTGCATATGTTACAGGACAAACCCGATTTTAGGCCAAACTAGTTTGTCCTAGGCCGAACTAGTTTGGCCTGAGCGGAACAGGCAAAACTAGTTTTGCCTAGGCAAAACTAGTTCGGCCTAAAATTCTCTAGGCCAAACCTGTTCGGCCTAGGCCAAACTAGTTTGGCCAAAAATTTCTCCAGGCCAAACTGATAATGTGCAGGCCAAACTAGTTCGGCCTGAAAATGTTCAGGCCAAACTGATTATGTGCAGGACAAACTAGTTTGGCCGGAAGTGACGATGCAGGACAAACTAGTTGGGCCTGGGAAAAAAGTAGTTTCGTATAATGTTCGCATTTCTTATGACAAAAAAGGAAAAAAGTAATATTAAAAAACTCAAAGTCGGGATCGGAATCGAACCCAGAACCTCCGTTCCTCTGGGCAAGAGCCGTGACCATTACACCACGCGGGAGTTCAGTTAGCATGCCCTATACTGACTGAGATGAAGAATTATCAAGTGTTAGTTATATAGTGTGATTATCAATTTAAATGTTAGATGTTTAGTTGCTACCTTGTATTTTAGTTGCTTTGACAAATGCAAAGCAACGAGGAAGAACATTTCAATGAAAAAAGACAATGCGTTTTGTAATCGACAAACCGTTAAGGAGTTTTAAAATCAACTGTCAGTTATCTTTCTTTGTGTTTAAATTTAAGATCGTGGACGAACAAAAAATATAAGAGCCCCCCGCCTGCATGAATGCCTTGCTGTAGCTTGTGTAGCGGGTTGCATTCTAGAAGCACGAGTGATTAGCGGGTTGCGTCGCAATGTTGGAGTTCAATAATGCACGCTTGTATTGCTTGTATTTTTAAATATTATGAACTTAACTTTTTTCATTAATTTCACTGTTTTTAGCTTTTTTTAACTAGAATTTAAAATTTATCTAAAATAAAGTTTCACCTCCGTAACCAGTTCAATCATTCGCCTTATTTATTCATCTGCCGCAGCAAAATATAATCCAATTGGTCTAGCCTAACGTTTTTTAGGCCAAACTAGTTTGTCCAAGGCCCAACCAGTTCGGCCTAAAAATGTTCAGGCCAAACTGATTATGTGCAGGCCAAACTAGTTTGGCCTAAAAATGTTCAGGCCAAACTGATTAGGTGTAGGACAAACTAGTTTGGCCTAAAATTCTCTAGGCCAAACAGCTGTTGGGTCTAGGACAAACTAGTTTGGCCTAAAATTCACCAGGCCAAACTAAATCGCCTTAAATAAAACAGTTCGGCCTAGGCCAAACTAGTTTGGCCTAAAATCGGGTTTGTCCTGTAACACATACATACAAATTGCTCGATATTTTACCGCCATCTTAGATTTCATTAAACGTCACTCGTGAGTTTATTATCGCATTTCAAGACTTTCTGATGCCACCAATGGACTTTTCGGGCGATTTTACATACGATGAAACACTCTTTACCTTTGTAGGAAAAGTTTGCAACAGACCCATTACATTGTTTTAAATGGGAATCCCGCGTAGTGACGTCACCACGCACACGGTTTTTTGCAACTTTACACGTGTGTATCTCCAAAACCGGGACACTTAGGAAAAAACCGAAGGTATTATTGTTCTCACCTCATCAAGTACTGCGTCATTTTCTTTATAAAAAACACAAAAGCTCAGACCTTTGCAACTGCCACATTGGTATGAAAAAATGACAAACGT
The DNA here is from genome assembly GCA_011764245.1 of Trialeurodes vaporariorum. Taxonomy (NCBI): domain Eukaryota; kingdom Metazoa; phylum Arthropoda; class Insecta; order Hemiptera; family Aleyrodidae; genus Trialeurodes; species Trialeurodes vaporariorum. The sequence continues at coordinate 61,986,113 of VMOF01000002.1, forward strand.
ATATATTTTTTTATTCTTAAACATTTCTTAAAATTACTGTTTTGAGCATGGTTAAGCGAAGCTTATAGACGCTTCGTTGGAGAGGAGCAAAGTTAAAATATAGAGCCCAAGACCATGACCTTTGGCTATTAATACTTTTACATCCAACAGCCACAGAGCTTGCGCCAGAGGAGGAAGTAGAGCTCAACCGATAAATTTTGGAATTTTTCAAGGTTAGTTCTCATACTACGAGGGATGAATAACCTGTAGGGAATACCCCACAAACACTTGCTCATATATATCAAACTTAATCTTGGGAAAACCCCCAGACCCCTTTTAATATTCTGGGGGTGGAGGAGACCCCTAGACCCCCGTCCCCCATATAAGATTCTGGGAGAGACCCCCATACCTCCCTAAGGGGTTAATTTCACAGCATGCTGGTTGCAGAATGTTTTTGCAAATTTTAATCAAAATTCAAATAGCTACATATATTTGAAATATTCCAATTTTTCCTTATGTTTAGTGTTTACCCACCATTGATTTTAATGGAAATATTTTATCCTCCATAACTTGCTTAAAATTTAGAATTTCGAAAAAAAAAAAATAAGTAGATTCATGGAATCTACTTAAAACAAAACAAAAAACAAAAAAAAAACAAAAAACAAAAAATAAAAAAAGTACCTCCAAGGAATGATAGAAGTTAATTCAACCGGACGTCAAACCTTGCTTAACCGGAATTTCTATTGTTTCAACAGGAGTTGCTGTTATTTCAACAGGAATTACTTGGCCGGAATTCATGTATAAGTAACAGGAATTCCTGTTAAAGGAATTTCTTGTTAAAATAACAGGGATTCTTGTTAAGGAAGTACTAACGAGGCGTCCGGCCGGGCAACAGGAAATTTTTCTTAGTAATGCTCTTCTATACTCGCTTGAATTAAGTGAGCAGCTAAATATTCCTACTCCGCGGTGCTGATTTTGCCGATATTGTTGATTGAATGCGCTCGATGAAGCATTGTTTTTCAAGAGTTTAGCGGTTTGTAGTTCCTTTTTACTGTAAATAAAAAATCGTGTGAAACAGATCTTGTCACGCAAACGGACACAATTTGGCGTGGTGTTGTAAAGGTAAAAGGGTAAGGCTATTATGGACCATCTAACAGAAAACCTAGACCACTTGTCCCCTCTTATCCAAATTTTGCGTTTCAATATAAAATGTTCAACTCTACATATGTATTTACGCTCCGTACATAGAGCGTAGCTCCTTACAAAGTTTCCTGAAACTAAATGTAAAATGCATGTAATCATGACCAATATTCCGCAATGCCGGAATTAATAAAGTTGTGTTGTGTTGCTCGTCTATAATTGGAGAATTATTTTATATTCGGTATGGTTCCTTCATATAGAAGTAAAAACTATACATGTGCATGATTTCAGGAAAAAACTGGAAATTAAGTTATTTCTCGATTAGACAGATGATTTCTGAAAAATTGCTCATTTCTATCGGGAAAAAATACGGAAAAACGTAAGCAGAAACTAAAAGCTCTCAATAATCAAAGCTAATTAATTTGTTCCTTTTATTGACGCAATTTATTATTATTATTTTTTTATTTTTATTTTTTATTTTATATATATTTTTTTTTTTTTTTTGGGAAACCGAACAACTCCCATTTTGAAATTACTTTTTTAATTCTACCAAATTCATTTATTGTTCTTCCTGACATCAACTTATATAGCATGATTTATAAAAAAAAATAATAACTAAAACGTGCACGCAATCTTCATTATTATAAAAAACTAAACTATTTAGTTACATTAGCTCAGGACCTATAACGCAGCGAAATTTATTCTTTTTAGAATAATATATCACGTAAAAGTTAATAGATTTTTTTAATTTAATTTAATTTATACAAAACTCGTCAATCTTCAATAAAAGAGCCTCGCCAAAAAAGGGCCTTTGGACCCTTTTTTTCGCCCCTCGAAATCCTGGACCAAATATGGCTTAAATTACTTTCTAAGGTAACCTGATATTCGTGTTAAAATTTCAGCTTGAGTATATGCACGGTTTCCTAGATATGGGGGGGGGGGGCAAAGTTCCCCATTGAAAACATTGAACTGCATGCATTTCAATGCTTTCAATGGGGAACTTTGCGCCCCCATATCTCGGAAACCGTGCGTATACTCAAGCTGAAATTTTAACACGAGTATCAGGTCACCTTAGGGAGTAATTTAAGCCATATTTGGTCCAGGATTTCGAGGGGCGAAAAAAAGGGTCCAAAGGCGAGGCTCTTTACGTTTAAGTTTCGAAACTCCCAATTTTTAAAAATGATAAAAGACTTATAAGGGGGTAAAATTTACCCAACTCTTTTCATGCGAGTGTAAACAAAATATTCTTACGCGACAGCGGAGAATAGCTCAGGAGTCATCGGAGAATTTCCGTAGAGATGGGAGGGTTTCTATCAGAATGAACCCTTCCGGAATGGCACCACTCTCATAAGATAACAAGCACTCGATCATCGACTCGATAACATTACGATTACGATAAGACCGTTCATAATCAGCCTGCTGGAGTGCCGAAGAGCGGCTCTATATTATAGTTTTTAGGTGCTGTTTATGGTGTGCAATCAAAAGCATGTGCTTTGCGCTCTAGGTTGAAAGACATCGAAGCAATAAAAACAGTTTTCAATCTTCGTTTAAACTTTCGTTTGATGATGACTGTCGTACATTCCGAATAATAAAATCGTCATTAATTTTTTGTTTTCCGGAAAAGTAGAAGCAGGTGGTTTTCATATCGGTTTTTTATTACTATTACATTCCTTTCATCCTATCATTCGCACTTTAATTTCACATCGTCCGATACATTGCGTACTTCTCAAAACCACTTGGTTTGTTAGGAGAGAGAGAGAGGCATAGCAAAGCGCAGCAGAGAAGTGCCTGCCGATGACGCGAGGCGCGGCGCTCGGAGTAAAAGTGAAATTTAGCGCGTAAAAAAAAAAAAAAAAAAAAAAAAAAAAAAAAAAAAAAAAAAAAAATGTTAGATATCTATCGTTTGAGAGCCACTTTCCATCGTCATTTCGTTTTGCATCTGTCGCTTCGAGCATTTTATCATCTTTCCCCCTGTAGCTGTTTCCATCCACGCTATATAAAATCAACCAGTGCGGCCGGTCGAGTAGGTATATTCAATGGCATTCTTTCAATGGATCTGCTATGCGTACTTTTGCCACAGCAATATGACACATATTGATTCCATCGTAAAATTCGGCAAAAATATCGATGCGCACAATTAGAAATTTAAAAATCCACTCATTAACCCTTTCAGACCTGAAAATCCTTTTTCCAAGAACGGATTTTGTGTTAAAATGTTATTCAGGTGTCTATTGGAAATGGACTCCAGGTCTGAAAGGGTTAACTCAGGAAATCACTTAGCCACTATCATCAACGACATACAACTGTATATATATAGACGGAACGGAACCACCGCGTTTATGCGGAAACATAATCATGACTTACAAACATTTGAATGTTTCATTTAGATGAATACAAACCGTGTATTATTTGTCATTTTTGATGAGCTGGAAAATACCAAACAGCAGCAGCCACTATTTCATGTATTTAGAAGGAAATTCATCATTTTGTAGTTACGATGTTGTTTACATATAGGTATACTTGATGGTTCCGTCTGTGTAGCAGCATGCCGGTGCAAAGTGTCTATTGTAGCGCGGGCTATTTGAAATTGAAGTGATATTATCTCCTGAGTTAATGAGTGGTTTTTGAACATTTTTAATGAGCGCATCGTTATTTTTGCCGAATATTATGTAAGAATCAAGGTTCTATGTTGGCGTAGCAAAAGTATCAACAGACACATTCATCGATGATTCCTCCGGTTAAGAAAAGATTACATAGTTCAGATCAGTTCAAGACTACTGCGTATAGAGCACGAAAATACTCGAATCTGTATAGTCCAGTCAAATGGTAGTTTCACCTGGAAAAAAATGGTGGAAAGCGGGAGTTGACGTTTTTCGGTGCAGTTAGGTGTCCTTTTTAACATACTGATTTTTCACCCCTGTGAGGCCTGTGCTAAAGCCGCCATCTTGAAAATTAGAAGCCTAAAAACGGTTTTTTGCAAATATCTCGATTTCTATGCATTTTACGAGAAAAATACTTCAGTACTAAAATGTTGTACGCAAAATTTCCCACAAAAAAATTTATACACTTTTTACGTACAGCGCATAGTTTAGGAGCTAGGAGCGTAAGTAGATTTACCCTTTTTTCGGTACCCCCGCGCGAGCTGCGAAACGCGCCCTAGGCACTCGGTGCATCACACCGCGCTTGTCTCCTCTCTATCTCAACGCACCGCATGCTTTATTTAGGGAAGAGGGGGTAACATTGGCACCCCAGGGTGTCCCTAAAGCACCCTCTAGTGCCCCCCTGAGTCCCCTCCCCTCCGTTGAGAGTTAAAACAGCCTATGTGCGCACGGGAATTGAGGGGTCCATTTTCCCACTTTTTTACCCGATTTTCGACGAAACTTTTTGCTTTCCCGCTTCAGATATGAAATTTCATGCCGAATTCCAAATTGTAGACCAACTAAATTACCTCCCCCCCTTCCTCCCGCCCACGCTCCTTCCCAAAACACCCCCTCTCCCCATAATTGCCGCGTTATCATCGTTTTGATAGCGGTTATAGAAAGAATTGGAACCGTTTTGTTTTGTTTGTGTTTTTTCCCCTTTGGACATTTTTTTCCCCCCCCTTAGCATAGGCAAATATATAATGACAAAGTTATGCTGTTCCTCTTTTTGAGCAAATATATATTACTGCGTAGATACTGAGGGATGGAGGGGGATCAACTTTATTTATCAAACATTTCTTTTAAGTTTAGAATATACAAAGAATTTTCTGTGAGAAAAACTCTCTTCAAATATTATGTAATTGAACTCAGAACTGTCCGAATGTTTTTGCTCTTAATTTAAACACAATCGAAAGTCAAAATGTTTACAATATCAAGTATCAAGAGCCGTTTGATTTGTATTTGGCGAGTATTTTATTTTCTTTCCTAGTTGTGTAAATGAAGCATATAATTTTATACATTGGCGGCTCGTGACATTCGGCAACCGTGTCGTTTGCCATTTGAATCTATGTAAAAGAATCGATTTCTCTGGGATGCAAAACGATTATTTTACGTAGGTTCAAATGGAGCGACTCTGTTACTGCCTCATGGCACGAGCCGTCACTGATTTTTTGTTTAATGAGATTGATTTTCTCACCAGACTTGCCCTCATTTAGAACTATACACTGAGAAAAATTTCTTGTTGCCGTAACCGGACGTCCTTTTAATACTTACTTAATCAGAATTCCTATTATTTTAACAAGGAATTCCTTTTATTTCAACAGGAGCCCCTGTTACTACACCAGGAATTCTGGTCAAGTAACAGGAAATCCTTTTAAAATAATATTGGTTTCTGTTGGAACAGCAGGAATTCCAGTTAAATATAAGTATTAAACAGACGTCCGGTTGAATTAACATGAAAATTTTTCTCGTTGTATTATTCTTGTTCCAATAAAGAAACTGCATGTATAAAATTGTCCATGCAACGATGTAAAGATCATAGCATAAGCATAATAACACTTTACACTTTGACCTACATGTGTTTAAATGTAAAACGATAATATTTTTACCCAATAATGCATAATTTTTTAATGTTACTTGAAAACAACCGTGCAAAGTATACATTCAGAACTTTCCGCCATTTTTGTAAACTTATCATTATTCTTTAATAAACTATACCAACCCCGTTTCATAAATGTCAAAAGATATAGTTTTTGTAATAAAGCTAGACATATTTCTGCATGTTGACATTTATGAAGGGGGGTTGGTATAATTTATTAAAGACAAATACAAATCAAACGGCTCTTGATACTTGATATTATAAACATTTTAACTTTCGATCGTGTTTAAATTAAGAGCAAAAACATTCAGACAGTTCTGAGTTCAATTATATAATATTTGAAGAGAGTTTTTCTCACAGAAAATTCTTTATATATTCTAAACTTAAAAGAAATGTTTGATAAATAAAGTTGATCCCCCTCCATCCCTCAGTATCTACGCAGTAATATATATCTTGCTCAAAAAGAGGAACAGCATAACTTTGTCATTTATATTTGCCCTATGCTAAGGGGGGGAAAATGCCAAAGGGGAAAAAACACAAACAAAACAAAACGGTTCCAATTCTTTCTATAACCGCTATCAAAACATGATAACGCGGCAATTATGGAGAGAGGGGGGTGTTTTGGGAAGGAGCGTGGGTGGGAGGAAGGGGGGGAGGTAATTTAGTTGGTCTACAATTTGGAATTCGGCATGAAATTTCATATCTGAAGCGGGAAAGCAAAAAGTTTCGTCGAAAATCGGGTAAAAAAGTGGGAAAATGGACCCCTCAATTCCCGTGCGCACATAGGCTGTTTTAACTCTCAACGGAGGGGAGGGGACTCAGGGGGGCACTAGAGGGTGCTTTAGGGACACCCTGGGGTGCCAATGTTACCCCCTCTTCCCTAAATAAAGCATGCGGTGCGTTGAGATAGAGAGGAGACAAGCGCGGTGTGATGCACCGAGTGCCTAGGGCGCGTTTCGCAGCTCGCGCGGGGGTACCGAAAAAGGGTAAATCTACTTACGCTCCTAGCTCCTAAACTATGCGCTGTACGTAAAAAGTGTATAAATTTTTTGTGGGAAATTTTGCGTACAACATTTTAGTACTGAAGTATTTTTCTCGTAAAATGCATAGAAATCGAGATATTTGCAAAAAACCGTTTTTAGGCTTCTAATTTTCAAGATGGCGGCTTTAGCACAGGCCTCACAGGGGTGAAAAATCAGTATGTTAAAAAGGACACCTAACTGCACCGAAAAACGTCAACTCCCGCTTTCCACCATTTTTTTCCAGGTGAGGCCATTATTTTCGACCATTTGACTGGACTATAATATTTTCTCGATGGCGGGGCAATCGCCGCACCGTTAAATTATTAAAATATCAGCAAGTTTTTTTAAAGTCATCGACGGCTCCTCCAGTTGAGAAAACATTACAGAGCGAGCATTTTCGTGCATTTCATTCATACACTGAACTGAACTGTGTAATCTTTTCTCAACCGGTGGAATCATCGGTGATTTTTTTTTTTTTTTTTTTTATACAAGTTTTATTAACACGACTATACAACAGAGTACAATAATTGTTTTTTTCTTATGATAAATAGTATAAAATAATTACACTATGATTTTTTGTAAATATTTATGGATATTGTAAAATTTTCCTTAGTTTTATGTTCCTGAAAAAAAAAAAAAAAAATCGGTGAATTGAAAAATAATGTCATTAAATATACAGTGAACAGACACCGGATAGGTACTTCCGAATGCGTAGAAGCTGAAACAAAAGTCAGATAGGGATTGACCCCAAGAATTCATGAAAATATTTTCAAAGCCCCCGAGCCCCCTGGGTTTGGGGGGGGTTCAAAACCATTTTTCCATTTTTGGCGGGAAGAAAGCCTATAAAAGGTACAAAAATAAGTTCAGATCCTGAAAGAACAACTCATTGCCGACATTTATGTTCCAGATTTTTCCAGAAAACCCCAATTTGGGTTATGGGCCCTTTTAGGAGGGAAATTTTCATTCGGCCACTGTGACCACACTATTCAATATTTTTCAAAACATTAAAACCACTGAACAGGCAGACTGACGCATTGAAATTTAGAACAATTTGACTCGTTATAGAAACGTTAATTTTTTTTTTAAATTATTATTCATTTTTTTTTATTTGTGTGTGCATTGCACTTACTCAACCCTGCACCATTCGTAAATGAAGCAAATATTCACAAATCAATCGAAAATTCTTTGAATTGTTAGTGACAATGATGTAAACTGATCTCCCAACCCCAACATTTTATTTTCGCTGTATATAGTTCTCAATATATTGAGTAGAACTATACTACTCAACTTCGATGAAAAATCTAAATTACTATCACCCTGGTTTGCATCTCATTACGAAGCGTTTAAAATGATCATTCGATTAACGAGTGTTCATTTACTTGCTATGAGGAAAACAAAATTAATGGAGTGAACAGATTATCTTGTCAGTTGTCACGTGAGCCAGTACTTTACGCACATATTTTCCATTAATATTGGATCAAAATTACGTTATACCGCCATATCCTATCAATCGTCTGCGTAACATCCATCCGTATACAACTACGAGTATTTGTAAGTACAAAGTGGCATTGGTGTTGCGTTTTTTGCTCATTGAAAGCGTTTACATGCTCGGCCGCATAGTTAAACTTTGCTATTTTATTTGCACTTTAATTTAAATTGACAACCGACGATCTTACACTCCGATCCAACCCCTCACTCTCATACAAGTGTCCATACCGATCTTAAGGTGACACGACGACGTGTACTTTGTAATAATTTAGCGCGGAATTTGGACTTGCAAAAACCTGAAAAACCCCTTCAAAAAAATGACACTGCTCTGATCACTCAAGTCTAAAATCTCAAACGCAGTTATTGTGATTACATCTCAGACGCATATTCAACAACTACAAGCTAGCTAAGTTACAATTCAGCTGATCATACTTTTTGATTCCATAGGAAATAATATCAATGGGTCTGTTGCATACTTTTGCTACAACAAAATAGAACCTTGATTCTTATGTAACATTCGGTGAAAATAACGATGCACACACTAAAAACGTTCAAAATCCACTCATTAACTCGGGAAATAACTTCAGTTTCAAACAGCCCGCGCTATACACTGGACACTATTTGCACCGGTATACTACTACATAGACGGAACCACCGTGCATAAGTAAACAACGTCGTAACAACAAAATGATGGATTTTTTTTTAATATACGTGAAATATAAGCTGCATTTGCTGTCTGGTCTTTTCGGTTTGTCAAAGATTACAAAATAATATAAGAAATGTACGCATCTAAACGAAACATTCCAATGTTTGTAAGTTCTGTTCATGTTTACATAAACGATATGGTTCCATCTATGTAGTTATAAGTCGGTGATATAGTGTCTAGTGTAGCGCAGGTTGTTTGAAATGGAAGGTATTTTCTGAGTTAATGAGTGGATTTTGAAAGTTTTAAATATGCACATCGTTATTTTCGTAGAATTTTACGTTAGAAACAATGAGTTATATTGATGTAGCAAAAGTACGCAACAGACCCATTGCACAAAAATCGAAATTGAGGTTTTTTTGATCATCCATTTAACAAGTTACGAAAGAACGGGTCCATTAGAGTTATAAACAGATTAAGACGATTATTTTTTTTTTTTTTTTTTTTTTTAATAGAGAATGGAAATCTACATTTTAGGCCATTTTGGGAAAACCATCTGAAAGAAGAGATCAAGACCTTTCGATTGATGTGCCACATAATACCTAAAAGTGAAAAATTAGGGCCCCCTTTTAGATTTCAAAATTTGGGGGTCTTTGGGCCCCCCCACGTAAAAAAAGTCAAATGGCAAGGTATGGCTTGTGATACATTGATCGAAAGCCCTTAAAGAGTAGAATAAGATGGCGCAATCCAAAATCCTCTACAATCATTACTTTCAAAATGGCGGCCATTTGAAAATTATGGGTGTTCAAAGGTAAGTCCTGGGAAAAGAGTCCAAAAATGAACGATACATGGATTGAAAGGCCTTAAAAAAAGCAAACGAATGGCGCAAACCGCAAATCATTCCGCCTCTTCAATCAAAAGTTATGGCCGATTGAAATTTCAGCAGCCTTAAATAGGCCTTATTGAGCCCTTTAAGTTTCAATCGGCCATAACTTTTGATTGAAGAGGCGGAATGATTTGCGGTTTGCGCCATTCGTTTGCTTTTTTTAAGGCCTTTCAATCCATGTATCGTTCTTTTTTGGACTCTTTTCCCAGGACTTACCTTTGAACACCCATAATTTTCAAATGGCCGCCATTTTGAAAGTAATGATTGTAGAGGATTTTGGATTGCGCCATCTTATTCTACTCTTTAAGGGCTTTCGATCAATGTATCACAAGCCATACCTTGCCATTTGACTTTTTTTACGTGGGGGGCCCAAAGACCCCCAAATTTTGAAATCTAAAGGGGGCCCTAATTTTTCACTTTTAGGTATTATGTGGCACATCAATCGAAAGGTCTTGATCTCTTCTTTCAGATGGTTTTTAGTTTTTGTAAAAATATTGAATAGTGTGGTCACAGTGGCCGAATGAAAATTTCCCCCCAAAAGGGCCCATAACCCCAAAAATTGGGGTTTTCTGGAAAAAATTACTGGAACAAAAATGTCGGCAATAAGTTGTTCTTTCAGGATCTGAACTTATTTTTGTACCTTTTATAGGCTTTTTCCCCCCAAAAAAGGGAAAAAATGTGTTTTGAACCCCCCCAAAACCCCCCAGGAGGGCCTCGGGGGGCTTTGAAAATATTTTCATTGAATTCTTTGGGGTCAATTCCCCATCTGACTTTTTTGTTTCAGCTCTCTACGCCCAGCCGTTTTCGAGAAAAAGTACCTATCCGGGTGGTCTGGTACACCCTGTACACGGAACGGCGACAGCTCTGGAATCAACTTCCTATCCGTTCAACCAAGAGAGTGCTCATGCACTCCTCTTCTATTCTCCTTTTTCTCTTCCTCTTATCTCCTTTCTCCCCAAGCTTTTCCTTTTTATTGGTTCAAGTACACAGATCGAAAATAAAAATACTAATAACTATACAGTTTACACTCTGGAGAAGTCAAATCTCTCTCGAACTCAGCATAATATCAAGCACTTATAAGCAGTCGTCGTGGGGGACGTAAAAGGGGGAAAAATCGCATGCAATCACCACACGCGACAATTAAAAAGTATTGTTGTTCTGTAAAACGATGTTGTAGTAACCCTGCAACAGGCAGACTGACGCATTGAAATTTAGAACAGTTTGACTCGTTATAGAAGTGTTAATTTTTTTTTTTTTTTTTAATTATTTTTATTTTTTTATTTGTGTGTGCATTGCACTCACTCAACCCTGCACCATTCGCAAATGAAGCAAATATTCACAAATCAATCGAAGATTCTTAGAATTGTTAGTGACAATGATGTAAACTGATCCCCAATCCCCAATATTTTATTTTCGCTGTATATAGTTGTCAAGATATTGAGTAGAACTGTACTACTCAACTTCGATGTAAAATTTAAATTACTATCACCCTGGTTAGCAACTCATTACTAAGCGTTTAAAATGATCATTTGATTAACGAGCGTTCATTTACTTGCTATGAGGATAACAAAATTAATATACAGGCAGACTCTGCATGCACATGGAGTGAACTGATTATCTTGTCACTTGAGCCAGTACTTTGCGCACATATTTTCCATTAATATTGGATCAAAATTACCTTATACCGCCATATCTTATCAATCGTCTGCGTAACATCCATCCGTATACAACTACGAGTATTTGTAAGTACAAAGTGGCATTGTTGTTGCATTTTTTGCTCATTGAAGGCGTTTACCATGCGTTTACATGCTCGGCCGCATAGTTAAACTTTGCTATTTTATTTGCACTTTAAATTAAGTTGAGAACCGACGATTTTACACTCCGATCCAACCCCTCACTCTCATACAAAGTGTCCATACCGATCTTAAGGTGACACGACGTGTATTTTGTAATAATTTAGCGCTGAATTTGGGCTTGCAAAAACCTGAAAAACCCCTTCAAAAAAGTGATACTGCTCTGATGACATTTCAAGTCCAACATCTCAAACGCAGTTATTGTGATTATATCTCACAGACGCATATTCAACAACTACAAGCTAGCTAAGTTACAATTCAGCTGATCATACTTTTTGATTCCATGGGAAAAAATATCAATTGCCCAAAAATCGAAATTAAGGTTTTTTTGGTCATCCATTCAACAAGTTACGAAATAACGGGTCCAGTAGAGTTATAAACAGATTAAGACGATTATTTATTTTTTTTTTAAATGGAAAATGGAAATCTACATTTTAGGCCATTTTTGGGAAAATGGCCCGAAAAAGAGGCGCGCTTTTAAGACAAAGAGGTTTCTTTCAATCACAATGCTAATTTCTCAGAAAGATCTCACCCATTGTTATGTGAGCCATTTTTCCGAAAAAGGACTCATTAGTTCTTATGAGTAAGAATAATCTCTTATAAACCTCATTTCCTATTCCCCTTGGCAGCTTAAAAATCGAAAAGTGGTTTTGATATTTATTGACCTGTCTTCCCCCAGACCAAACCTCAGACTCTTCACTTATTTTTAGTGGCAGTGATTTGTGACGTCATTCATGAGACGGTTCATTTTTATCTATGTTGCCGAACGTCACATAATATCCAAACTAAAATTTGCCTCGAGTAGGAAACAGCTGTTTTGAATGGCGGCAAAGCAGATATTTGACAGTGTAAAACGTTTCTCTAGTACTTCCCAAAAACCCATTCTTGATTTTATATGGTGGACCATTATCAGCGCAAATCGCCAATCATTGACTCGGTGTATATCTGAACTGAATGACCCACTGCGGACTGTTGAGACTGTTGAGAGTAATTTGGAACCAAAGCGACAAACACCTACCTCGCCGCCAAATGGCCACTTACCAAGTGCGCTCTATTGCATCGACTGCGATCACGGTGCTTAAAAAAACATTATTTCATAGTTGCCAATTCGTGAAGATAAGCCATCACGTCTTCAGGACACTGTTTCATGAAACGCTTTATGATATGATTTAAGGGTATGAAGTATTGATCATACGTGACTTGATAGTATATATTCAGCCTATACGGACAGCGCAGCGTCTGCCTGCAGAGTGTAGATAGTCCCTCTTCCTCCTACAAGCAAGTATTAATGGACAGTCATTAATAATTTATCCTCATTTCAAATTCGTGGTCATTAATATTTTCACTAGTAGAAATAACTTAGCTTACCTACACAGCATAGTTAGGCTAGTAACTCTAGCCAACTTGCAACATCTTTCATATTAAACCGAATATATATTTTTTTTATTCGTTCTCTTTTTAAAAACTACAATTTACGTCCTTTAATCATTTGTATTTTTAACACTTCATCGATTGGCTTTTGGTGTGGCTAGATCGGGCTTCCGATCAAGGCTTTGTCCCTTTAGCTGTTTTCCATATTTAATGGATCAACTGAAAAAAGCAATAAAAATACTGAACTAAATAAGCCGCGTGTGAGAAATACATATCAAAATTGATATGGAATCTGGTTGCGGTGACTTAAAACAAGTCAGGCAACAGTGTAACCCGCAAGACTACGCAACAGCAAAAACAATCGCCGCAAAGAACCAATTTTATCGATATTCGCCACTCCAATATCGATCATTGGCAATTTTTTACTCTCCTTTATTTCTGCGAAGCAAAAAGTTCCCGCAACTCGTATCTCTATCTGCCTCCTCCTTTTATCCCCCTCGCTTCATTAATTTTTCCCACGTATACCTGTCTGTTTTTGTTGTAGTTTTTTGTTCTGCCCCTCCTCCCTCCCATCCCCCACCCCTCCCCCTCCCCACCCCCACGAAGAAGAATCCAGATGGATTGACTCTCTAAAAATGCGAATCCATCATTTATAATTCTAGTTTTCTTTTATTTATCGCAAAAAAACAAATGCTTGAGGAAAGAAATTGTTCGGTCTCATAGTAATTTTCCTTCTTTCATGAATCTTTCTCACTACATTTAACTCATTGCAATGGTTTTTTAATAAGCTGCCGCATTGGTAACGACCGAGTCAGTAAAATGGTTTAAAAAACAGGCTAGCCGGAACTATAACTTGAAGATTAAGTCCGCTGATAAGAAAATAAATGAAAAAAAATATATACATATAATATATACATAAAAAAAGGAAAATAAAGAAAAAGATTTTACGGTTAGATCGTGCAAAGGAGCACAGCACCTCCCTCAATTTCACGAACTAAAGGAAAAAATTTATATGTTTGGAAACATCAATTGAATACTTGCAGTTATTTCTTCTCTATTTGTATCATCCCTCTTATTCCTTACTCCTCCCCTCGGTAGGTATACCCTGAAAGCTCACCGTGGCCTTTGAATTGTTTACTGCAATAAGTAGGTACATATTTATAAGCAACCAAGAAGTTTATAAGATTTCTTCAAAACAATGAGTAACAGAAAGCGGACATTTTAGGCATCTTCAAGATGATCTGTACGTACACATTAAAAATACATTACTGAAAAATAACAAAAACGTTTTCAAAACTGCGAATAAACTTCAAAACCTACCCATTCTTACATCATTAACCCTGGGAACCATTTCACAAGAAATTTATCGTAAACATCAACCAAGTATTGTATCTTTGACCTACGAGGGTCAATGATAAAAATTTTGACCCCCAAAACTGAAAAAATTCGCGTAGGTATAAATTCCTCCATAGACCAATTTTTAAGATACACGTGGAATCCAATTCATTGGAACCATCATAAGAGAATGACTTCATTGATAATAAAAGATTTGCTACTTCTGTGAAGCGAAAATTCTATTATTTTTTTTTTCCATAAGTTCAACCCTTTGATTACAGTACCAGCCCGCATTTACTTAAAAACTAACGAAGAAATATTTTCAGCCCTTTTTCCACCAGGACCACCCAAAATATCATAATTTATGTCGACCCATCCACCTTAACTTGCTCACACACCAAAAAAATGTGAGAGCAAGAAAATTTATAGAATGTAATTCCATCCAAATTTTTGTAGCTGTACCCACATAATTTACCAACCGCGTTTATTTAGACGATTACATCTATACTTAGTAGATCATTCTTACACAAGTCCTTCCCTACCTATTCATTCATACTCACACGTATGTAATAGATATGTAATAAATAAATGTATGAGCTATGAATTTAATGCACTCGGAAAAATAACGTGTCTCTCCGTTCTTCTATACCTACATACTTTTTCCTCTGACTTTAAGTCCGAGTTTGGGAGATGGAGATGAATAAGCGGAAGTGCCTGGCGCATGCGCATGTTAGATGCTATCCTTTTCTAACATGGATGTTCAAATGAACGAAAAGAGAGAAAGACAATTAAATTAAACCCGTTTCTTCGAATAATTTTTGGTCAAAAAACGGAGACTCTAATGTAACAATAGACACGGGAACTAATTAAATTTGCGAGTAACCGAATCTCATCCAGGAAGTCGGTCTTGTCGCATGAAACCTCACTACCACCGAAAAAAAAAGAAGAAAAAAACGGTTTGGATGAACGGTATATATTCATCAAAGAAGAATGAGCGTTTAATTTTGTGAGAAAGTGCGCCGCTATAGATGTACCCTGGGCCCATGGGCTGGGCGCTTAATTTGTGATGCGCGTGTGCTTACTTTTATGAAATGACGCTCGCACAGTTCGCAGGTAAATGGCATGAAAGAGAAAAAAAAACTGTTATATTTCCTCCTCTCTCTGCGCGCTTTAATTCAATAGTTCTGTATGTTTTCAAATCGTTTCCTGTCCGGAAATCTTTCGCTGAGAAACCGCATGAGAAACGGGTAGGGAATGAAGTCCTCGGTAAAATTATGCAATTTAGTCTCGAAATGTAACGGAAACCACATCGCGGGCGGACAATGAAAGGCATTTAAACTTTAAAAAATCCGGGATAGGAAATCTCCCACCAATGAACGTTCGAGAATTGGGATTTGGGATTATTTATGTATATCCCAGCCGTACCTTCTCGGTAAAAAATTGATAAATCGACGTCGCCTGTAAATGCCTGATGAACGTCCGTAAAGTCTCGAAAAACTTCTCTGATAGAGACTGATTCCCGATGGCTAAAAGTTATTAGGTACAGTCGAGGACAAAAAGAATGTCAGATGATTCCTTGGATTTTGGTATAGGTAGGCCACCTGCAATGCATAAATTCATTGAGGTGAGTTTTGCGGGTAGCCTACGTACAGGAGTCGTCTGACATTCTTTTTGTCCCCGACTGTACGTATCTCATTTTCATTTGAGCAGCGGGCAGTGGCGGCTCGCGCAATTTGGCAACAACGGAATCTCTCCATTAAACAAATGTAAAATAATCGATATTTAGGAGGTGCATTGCATTCTCAAGAAATCGATACATTATTTGCATAGGTTTAAACGGCAAAATACATAGATGACAAATTGGACGAGCCGCCACTGGCAACGGGTCAGCTCGTTATGGGCCTGTTGTGAACTTTTGCTGCCGAAATTTGAGCATATTTACTCTGGAGAGAAATGATACTTACAAGAAGAACGATTTATATTTTTTACGTACATCAATTTAATTGTGTCATGCTAACGCCCAGCTTTTAAATCTGGTTTGCAATGAATTGGCGGATGTGTAATAGTGGCGTAACGTGCAATGTAATCGAGCCAAGTTGCAAGACTACATTTTTAACTAAACAAATATAAAATATCGAAGTCTTGGTTCACAGGAAACACTATAGAATTCGACCTTTTGCATGGATTAAAATTGACAAAGTACGAGATTGCCAAATCGCACGCTATGCACAGACGAAACCTGGGGGGGGGGGGGGATGACTCACGCAGCAAAATACTTAAAGGCGCCAGACTTTTTTTTAGCTAATATCCAAAGGTTTTGGACGCCTAACTAAAGAGATTCTGTTGAGTGAACCAAAGATTTGGTTGGTTCAACATTAGTCTTTTGCAGGGTGATTTTTCTATCAAAGGTTTCGTCAGCGATACCAAAGTGTTTTTTTTTCTGATTTTCTGTGCGCTCCAGAGTTTCTGAACGACATCATCAGCCTTTGAAACTCTCGAATCCGGTTCTCTGAAAAAAGGTTTTCCAATAGGTACGTCCGGAAATTCATGTGACATTGTCATGACCGGATACCGTCTTTGCCGGTCCTCGTTGTACCAAAGTATCCCGTTTCTTAAGAGGTCCCGAGACTCTTTCCTGCGAGAACTTCCCATTAAACCCTCATTTAAAAGTGTGGAGACTGAGGAGAGGACCCGGAGGGACTGGGGATCAACCGCCTCCCACCAGCCCAATTATTACCGGAGTCGCGCGTGGAGTCATCCCTTTCGCCAGCCTACATATTAAAACAGTCGGAAACGATTTATCATGTCTTAAATAATACTCTTATTTAAATAACCGCGTTAAACCTCTCTTACGAAAATTCTTTACCAACGACAGGATGAAAAATGATCAATTCCATCGAAAACATTTTGTTGAAATTCAAAATTTCGTATTTACATTTTTCTTTAGCTTTCAGTTTTATTAATGCGATGTTCTTTCTTCTCATTTTTGCAGGTCATCAGCCATGACGTGTAATCCCTCAGGAGCATGGCAAGGAGAGATGCCATTTTGTGGTAAGGGTTACCTTTATATTTTCATTCAATTAAGTAAAATTTGAGATCTCATGATTATTGGCGTCGCGTGCAATCCGGCAACGTTGCATTTGGTCCATTTAAACCCACAAAAAAGGTCGAAATAATGAGGGTGCTCACTGCTCCGTGCACTCCCTCAAATCATATTTTACATTGGTTTAAATAGACGAAACGCAACGTTGCCAATTTGTACCCATCGCTACTGGATCTGATACAGAGATTGCACTGATCTAGCAAACGCAAACAATTTTGGCTGTCAAGTATTCGAGGTATACAGGGTGTTTTTTTTATCTCCCCCCCCCTGGTTTTTTTTCTTGCTAATTGAGATAAAATGTTGCGGTTTGGACTATTCTTCATCATTTTGGCTGAATATTCTTTTTTTGGGTCGAAACCCCCCCCCCCCCAGCCCCCCTAGGGGGGCCCCCAGGGGGGCTATCTCAAAAATTTCAAATGGCAACCCCTATCTTGTGATACATCGTTCGAAAGGGCATACAATTCTAAGACTTTTGGCGCAAACCAGAAGTTGATATCGTTTTTCGTTTTCGATATATCAAATTTCAAAGTTCGATTTGGACCCATTTTCAAAAAATCATTACTCCACTTTGGAAAGTCGGAATTAAAAAAACTATGGGTGAAAAATACTCAAAAAAGCAAGTACTTTTCAGATAACGAAATGGTTTTGACATAAAATTTGATTTTAGACCCCCAAAATTTTTTTTTAAAAATTTTGCCCCTAAAAGGGGCTATCTTGAAAATTCCCTTCCACGACCCTTATTGAATGATGCGTCGATCAAAAAAGCATAAAAAACTGAACATTTTGGCGCAATCCGGATATCGATATCTTTTTTCGTATTCGAGATATCGAATATTAAAAATTCAATTTTCGCCTACCTTCAAAATTCGATATCTCGAATACGAAAAACGATATCGATATCCGGATTGCGCCAAAATGTCAGTTTTTTATGCTTTTTTTATCGACGCATCATTCAATAAGGGTCGTGGAAGGGAATTTTCAAGATAGCCCCTTTTAGGGGCAAAATTTTTAAAAAAATTTGGGGCTCTAAAATCAAATTTTATGTCAAAACCATTTCGTTATCTGAAAAGTACTTGCTTTTTAGAGTATTTTGGACCCATAGTTTTTTTAATTCCGACTTTCCAAAGTGGAGTAACGATTTTTTTAAAATGGGTCCAAATCGAACTTTGAAATTCGATATATCGAAAACGAAAAACGATATCAACTTCCGGTTTGCGCCAAAAGTCTTAGAATTTTATGTCCTTTCGAACGATGTATCACAAGATAGGGGTTGCTATTTGAAATTTTTTGAGATAGCCCCCCTGGGGGCCCCCCTAGGGGGGCTGGGGGGATTTCGACCCGAAAAAAAGAAAATTCAGCCAAAATGATGAAGAATAGTCTAAACCGCAACATTTTATCTCAATTAGCAAGAAAAAAAACCAGGGGGGGGGAGATAAAAAAAACACCCTGTATGTATGATTGTATGCCCAATCGTCATGTAATGAAAACAACCGCGTCAGTGCGCCGAGTGCATTCTTGACTGTTAATAAAACTTTAACATTTGCTACAATCAGTAAACCACCACCACCTGGCACCTGCAACCCGCAACCGCCACTCAATACCCTAGATATATTCTAAATAATAATGTATTTCATTCGTAGACTGATTGGAGCATCTACACTCTCTTGAAAGTCCAAAACAGAGATTAGAGTTTTAAGAAGCTGAGCCTTATCATTTATTTTAGAATTCCGATTAATTTTTCGACGAAGCTTTTAAAAACTCATATGGTTTGGATAGAATTTTCTTGTGCTCGAATACAACGTCACTGAATCTCTTCCAATCCCCAAAGCCCCGGATGAACATCCATTGGCCAAGAGTCTTTACTGACACAAGTCTCGAATGTGATGGTTTCTAAAATACAATTTACCTCGTCCAGCATTGTGTTTACCTCTCAATCACCAACGTACCGTGGATTCAAACGGGGTTTTTTCCTGGAAACTTTTGTTGTTGTCGTTGTTGATGTTGTTGTATTGTTGTTCTCCTTTTTTTTTTTTTTTGCATCAGCAACGTTTAAGAATAGGCATTTTCTGGACAAATTCGAGAAATTTGACTCATACGAAGCCATAGTTTAGTGATTCAACTCATCTGTTGAGTTATCACGTAATTTTACTGTTCATGATCTTGAGTTGTACTCTTGTAATTACTTCCCGAAAATGTTGCGCAGATGACCCTTCATATAGGATTTGGTTATCCGAGGATTGAAATTTTGAGGAAGAGTAAGCAAACGTTGCTGGAGGGGGAAAGAAGAAAAAGAGCACTTTGACAACCAAGCTGTCGTTTTCTGTCTTCATTGTTGCGATAGAGCGGCGCTACTCCGCGAGTAATTTTTATTTTTCAAAAATTTTCGTCGATTTTTTTCTGCCTAAAATATTTAGTTTAAAATTTTAAACTGGGGCTTTTCTACTCGTAATTTTTTTTTTATTTTCTTTTCTTTTCCTTTTTTTCACAAAATTTTCCATTGGGAACGTTATTAATCATAGAGGCAATGGTTGAATGTGTTGGGTCGTTACGGCGCCCGACTTCCGGCTTTTTCGTGGAGCAGGAATATCGGATCGGAATTGATTTATCCGCGGTCGGCTTTGGAACCAATCCTAGCAAACTTCTGCTACAGGTGATTGAAAAGTTGATTCTTGCATAAAAACCTGTAATAATGGAAATGCGTACACTGAAAAATCACAAAATTCACTCTTAGAATCGGGCTTAATTACAGGTATCATGGGAGAAAGAATCCTATCTAATTTGAGACATAACGCTATGAGTTTCTGTAGAGAAAGTGACAGATTAGACTGGAATCTCCCATGATACCTGCGTAGCCCCGCCATTACAACCTTGCCGTTACAGCTGTTTTCTGAGTTTATTACTGAATTTTATACTTATTCAGTGTAATTTTCATGATATTCGATGGTTTCTACATCATATTTAACTACTCATTTGCTTATAGCAATATTTTGCCCGCGAGTCCCATTACCTACCGTGGATACGGAGGGTTCAATCGGAAACATCGAAACTTATCAATTGAACGTAATTCCGATTTTACAAAGTTTCGATCACAAGTTTTAACGTAATCATAATCTCTAACCATCAAAGTCATCGATCGTAACTTTTCAAATTTTTGGTTACTTTTGCAATTAAAAATAAACGAGCGCAGATTTGAGGGTGTTAACACATTTTTGTTCAAATAAAATTTTGAGATGTTTCGAGGCTCTTTCAATAAAACAACTCATCAAAAATTCAACATTTTGTAAAATTTTGTTTCGATGGATCGTTATCTCTTTTGACCTATTTTGATCCACTGTGTGAGGTGACTCGAAGCCGCGACCCCTTGCCTGGAGAGCCGTCCGAGGTCCGAGCTTCCCTCGGTCTGCAAGTCCAACTTGACGTCCGGTCACACAACACTGTACTAATTGAGACGGTTTCCGGAAAAAGGGCCCATTAAATATAAGGTGTGCTCTTCCCTATTTATCAGGATTACAGGTTACATTCGGATACCTTCGGAACAGCGCACCATTTGTTTTAAGGGCTTTTCTTCCGGAAATCAGCTCAATTTCATTCCTTCGTCTTTCAGTTACGATGCGATGCGACGCAACGCGAGGTATTAACACAGCGTTTTCCACCTCTTACGTCAACTTCGATTGACCGAATCCTGTCTGATGTACCCCGTCTATACGGACGGACGCCGCGCCAGTTGCTACGGAGAACAGAGATCGCGACAAAATAAATCAAACGATTTATCGCTCTCGGTCTCTCACCAGTCATCACTGGATTCCACCGAGTTTGCTGCCAGATGCTAGACGCGGAGAAATTTTTATGATACTTCAGTCTTTGGGAGAAAATGTATACACATAATTTCCTTACTTTGTGTGCTCTAAAGTTGAATTTCATTCCATCAGTCGGCGTACACCTTTTTCATTACTTTTTCGCTTGTGGTATCTTCCCCATGCACCAGTGGTGGCTCGTGCTGTTTGAAAACCATATTTTTTTTGCCATTTGAGCCTCTGTTGGTGGGGTTTGGATGTGGCGTATGCAAAAATACTAGCAAAGTTTTTTTAAAAATTGGGTTCTTCCAAGGAACATTGAAAAATAGATGACGTTTAAGCTCATCAGTAGAAGCTAAGTTGGTGGACCTAAAAGGTTACTAAATTAAAACTTTTAACCCGTCCACGACCAGTCCTCCGTTCAAGGTCCATGTATATGTATAGGCAGGTCATGTCCGATAGCGCAGTAATCTTTGCTCTATTCATATAGCGCAAGTATGTCGTTTCAGAAGTGTGAAGCACCTGGACCGATAATCTTCGGAATTTTCACCAACGTTATTTTTCATATTAACCCACGTTATTTTTCATATTAACCCTTAAGAGCCAGGTTATTTCAAGAAACACCACTCCTCCGTTACTGCAGGGGAGGTAGTTAACTGTTCGTACTCGGGGGAGTTGGAATTGCATATACAACGAATTGAAGGCGCCAAACGAGACCTTATATATTGTAGAGGAGAAAAACGAGTATACTCGGGCTTGGGCCGTAAGGGGTTACGAGGAAAAGGGTTGATAATGCATTTTGACCGACGGATATTAATTGAGGAAAACTTTTAAATCAAAAGCCAAAGCTAACGTTTCGGCTAAAGTTAAGTTTTTAAGTCACAGGCAAGTACCTATCGTTTTGATTTGAGAGAACGAAAATCGAAAATTCGCCTAAGTTTATCGTTCTAGGTGCGCCCACATACTTCTGCAGGTTCTGAAACGAACTCTAGTCGGATCGAAATCAACCCTAATTTTTTATAACTCGATTTCTGATACAGTTAAAAAAATGACAGTGTCCAGTGCTATGGGACTACCCTGTCTACGAGGACCTCGGTTTTTTCTTTTCACCTCTTCCTTTATGTTTGGGACGGTATCGGTCCCTTACTCTCGACGCCCAAGTTGCAAATCCTCGCTTCTGCGACCATTCGAGACTCTTCCCAAAGTTCCTAAATTATTGGGCCCTGCAGGCTGATTCTCCCTATTTGGACGAGACGAGACGAGATAGGAAGTAACGATGAATCCCATTGGTTTAAAGGGCGTCACGTGACAGATTAGGAGCTTGTTACGAGTATTTTTCCCTGGTTACGAGTCATGAATTTCAAAATCATGACTCGGAGCTTGCGCCAATCCCGTTCCAATGACTTCAAATCTGTCACGTGACGCCGTTTAAACCAATGGGATTCATCGTTACTTGCTATCTCGTCTCGTCTCGTCCAAATAGGGAGAATCAGCCTGCTGAACCTCAAACTATAGCGCACCATTTCAGGCAATTGATTACCGGTGTACAATGCGTGCGCACCATTCACCTTTCAGAACTATTAACACATTCAAGTAAATTTAACGTCAAATTCAAAGTATATGTTGAGTATTTATGAGGAATGAGATTATACTATGATTGATGATGACCTCAGACAAAATCGATGAACGTCAAAAGATTTGCGATCCGCTAATTTTCGATAGTGGGTGGTGCGCATTGCTCATCAACAAACGTCCGAATTTGAACTATAGTTTGAAGATCTCATTTGGGCACCTGAAAGAGGGGTCTTATGTATTGTCTCTATATTCCATGTTTTCGAGAGATGCTTTGATTCAATTGAATTAAGCGGCTCCTCTTTTTTTTCTTTTTCTTCTTTCATCACTTCTTTAGAAATACCTATACCTAAGTATATCTAATTTTATCCAACGGACAACATCTTTCATCTCGTTTCAAAGTGCGCCCAACATAATCGATCTATCGATGGCTCACCTTAGGCGCTCAGGAGTCAGGCGGCCATGCTGATTGCGGACTCACGGCTTGGCGCGAACCGCGAACGTAACAAAAGACGAAAGCGCGAGAGAACCGCTGAACCGTGTTGCATCGAGCCGTGGCTGCGCAGCTTAGGGCTCTCTGCACTGGTCGAGAGCAGGCTGGCGACCTTGGGATTCTCTTCTCCCGAGCCCCGGCTCCATAAAAACCGTAACACTGAAAGCCCCTCTAACGGTGATAATAAAAAGAAGTCGTTCAGTTGACCACTGACATTTATCCTCGATCCCCCGCGTCATCAGAATCGCTAATCCATCGCTGCTTAGTTGCCAGTTTTACCGCAATTAACTAATGATCGTTGTATGATCAAGACAACCATTACCAGCTGCTTGTGCTTACTGCTATATATCACACACATCACAGAAACTGGCCGAATAATGTAAAAAGTCCTAGGTATCTCCAGATCATGACAGAGCTCTCAAGTTCAGTTGCCAAAGAGCAGAAAAATTAAAAAGTGAAGGGGTAATGGTGGCATTTAACGTGAACGTCACGTATGTGTGTAAATACAGGGTACCACAGAGCAGGTAGTCTTTCCTAACCTGTCACTTTCTCCTTGCTGATAAAGAAGATGCTGTAGTGAATGGGTCTTTTGCACACTACTTAAACTACATCAATGTCACCAATGTGAATAGGATAAGGAGTGTCATGAATACGAGGTCTATCTAAAATTGACTGATCCTGGATTTTTGTTGTAACTTAAAAACTAATCGTCACAATAAAGTTTTCCTGGATTTATTTGATAGCTGATATGTTTTCAAACCACCCTGTTATCACAGAATCTCATTTTTTTCAAACGGTATGGACGCTATGTGATTTCAAAGGGAACAGAGTCAAAAGCAGTTTCAAAAAACGATAAACTAAACACAGCAAGAACCTTCAGAATCCAGTCATAAAATGGTACGGAATAATTTTTGTACATCCATCCATAAATTCAAACAGCGCGCCCCCGCACCTTCTGCAACATCAGAATACGGAACCTATTGAGCCCGAATATTGCTCGGACTGCTGTTTAACCGTGATCCGAAGATTATCCTGCAAGTCAGCCCCTCTCGCCACTATTTACCGCGTTAGAATGTGTGCGAGTTTCGTTCATAATGAGTCAGAATGAGAGAGAATCCACCTTACCATCCCCTTCTCCGTTCCCATTGGTTGGTTCCAAGGTGAGCCTCTACTAGTCAGACGGGTGCGTAATTTATTCGCACCGACAGAAGACAATAAAACCCTAAGATGGATGAATCGGGAGATTTCGGTGAGTGGTGAGGGTGAGGGTGGGGGGGGGGGGGGTAAAAAATGGGGGAAGGAATGGCTTCTGCAAGAAACTTAAGTCCAGCAGGAACTACGCGCGAACGCCGCCGCCGCGCCACGCCGGCCGCCAATGCTCCATACCATGGCTTAAAACACTAGATAGTTTCGGACATCAAAATTAGCATAAAGGCCACGTCATTTAATGAAAGAATAATAGAGTAATTTATGAGACCATCTATCTTCTTTTCAAACCTTACTAGTTACTGCCTTTTCGTCGAATTGCAGTAAAAATTCAAGTATCAATCGTAAAAAAAAACCAAATTTTATGTAAAGCTTTGTTGAAACAAGTAATTCAATAAATCGTCCATGTTCAGTGAAACCTTCCGTTCGAACCATTGAGCATAGAATAAAGACAATGGCGTGAGCAGCGTTATGCCATGTATTTCCCGCGTCTTTAAGAAAAAAAAATTGGAGACAACTAAGATTTTTTGGAATCCAACTGGATGTCATGTTTGGTATCTTATTTCATAAACCGACGGCCCGTCAAGCCAAAGATTAACACCCCTTTCCCCTGAAATAATGGTTTTATGCTGTTCTGCTCACTCATGTAAAAACATTGTGCTCAGGGCTCCGCCTTCTTCCACAGAACCCGCAGTTTTTTTAAAGGAGACTATCAGTTTTTTGTTTTTTGTATGTTTTTGTTTTGTTTTCATCTCAAATTACAGTCCTCCCAAAAAAAAGGTTGTGGTTGATTTCAAGCCCCCTCCCCCTCCCCGATAAATAAATTTCTTCGATGGAAACATTATGTCATTCCTCCATTAATTGTTTTTAAATCTGTTTTATTAATTTGATTAAAAAAATGCTTTAAAACTGAAAAAAAATTCGAAATGTCAAATGCAAAATCAAAATGTCAAACGTATCCATGACAATGAAACCAAAGTGACATTAATTAAAGTTGCCACGGAAAACCCCGTTTCAAAACTCATATGTCTGTAAGAAATAAAATTGCGATGGAAAGAATTTAAACTATTTGAACTGCAGATAATATGAAGCATGAGGTATAGCCAGCACAGCGCAGCGTAGCCGTGGAATCGTGCAAGATTTTAAACTGGAGAGAGGATGGTCGTGTTGTGTGTGCGATCGCAATCTTCCGATATTTTTCGATCGATCCAAATATTTCGTTCGATCAGAATAATTTCAAACTAATCGAGTTTCAGTCGATCGAAACTTTTGACTTTTCTTTTTGCATTTTTAAACGAATAAATGCGACATTTGAAGTTGTTACTAGGTTTTCGACCGAACAAATAACTTTCGGATATTTTTGATGGAATAAAACGTCAAAAATTCGCCATTTTCAGAGAATTTTGTTTCGATGGACCGTAGGTCGTCTCTTATATTTCAGACGTATAGGCCTAGTTGAGGTCAACTTCGAATTAAAAAAGAATACTAACAATAAGTACATCTTAAGTCACGAACACGTATTGAACCTCGTATGCAAACATGTTGCTGCAAATCCGCCGAACACTCGTCTGAGCATAAATGTACGATGTCTGTCTTCAACCATAAGAATTCTTACACCGATTCAATCTTTTGAAAATAGTACATAAACATTGATAAAATGCTCTTAAAAAAACACTCCAAGTATGCGCCAAAAGAAACCAGCATAATTCGCCTTCAATTAGAGACGATACCTCGCCAACTCATCAGTGTCGTAATAGTTACATACTCCAACGATCAAACGGCTCTCAGGGGCTATCTATCCCGTCACTTAATCAAATGGAAATGGAAATTTTTCAACGAGCGCCTCCACATTATACACATAAAGTGGGTACTTATTTTAGTTCTCACTATGCGTTGTTGCAGAGGTGTCCCTCCAACAATTTGCTATAGTTTTTGTCCCCCATTAAAACCTATTCGCTGTATAAAAGTATCTTTAATTGAACCCCTTCAGGATCGATTCTGTTTCATAGGTTTTATATGAAACTAACATCGATACATCGCAAATCAAGAGCTGCAACTGTGTTGTTGCTGTCTTGCTATCAACGAGACGGTACGATGCACACGATTCGTGAAACACGCGGATGAAGGGTGAAAAAGTCGAAGTGAATGCATGAGCAATATGTGATTATTACACCGTGCCCCGTCGTATCCACTTATTACTTAAAATGTTCGCTTTCAATTAGAAAAGCCCGTAAGCATATAAATCAATACTCCAGACGTAATAATTACACGCGCATTTGGTATTTTTATATATACTTCGCCGATGCATCTTATTTGGTTAAAATGCTTAAATTCGCCCCCGCTGCGCTCGCTGTTAAGCTGTGGAAAACCGCCTCCGAACCAACGCATTTTTCTATACGTACAACAATCCATTGATACAACATTGAAACTCGTCTCATTAAGTCTAGATCTCGGCTGTTTCATTGTTGTTGTTGTTGCTGTTGTTGCCACCCGCTCTCATTTACTGCACTCGGTTTCTGATCAAGCGCTATTGCGGCGGAAACTGCAAAGTAATCTTTTGCGATGGGGGTTTTTATATTCATCGCGCCCGCCGCCGCGTCGTCGTCACGTCGCACTATGGTCTGAGATTAAAAAAAAAAAAAAAAAAAAAAAAAAAACGTGGCCATAAATCAGTTGAAAGGAAGTCATCAAAAATCATCGTTTCCGACCTGTGAAGCTTCATTAAAACTTCTCTATGACATTCCTGAACTTAAATTGCTCGACTTAGTATTGAGTTATTGAAATCGGTCTTGAAAGTTTATAAACGCTGAATTGATGAAAAACTTACTGATTTTTGGCCACTCTTTGACGATTTTAGACCATAGTGCGTCGCCCTATATGGTCTGAGATGAACAAAAAAAGGGCCAAAAATCAGAAAGTAAATTTCTCATCAGCGTTTCATTCACAAACTTTCAAGACTAGTTTTAATTGCTGAGACCACGTAAAACAAGTTACTTTAACCTAGAAATGTCACAGACAAGTTTAAACTTTAGCCCGAAAGGTCAAAAACGATGATTTTTGACGATTTTTTTTTCTCCGCTTTTTTGCCACTTTTATTCGATCTCAGCCCATAGTGCGTCGCGTCATCGCCCCGTTTATTTACAAGTACTTACATTGATGTATCGATTATTCATCGCCAACCGAGTGGTTCTCCTTGAATAAAACTGAACGAAATTCGATGCTTTCCCCCGTCTCCCTCCCTCACCATCCATCTCTCTCCCTCTCGCTTCATTAATGTCAGTCTTGATCTCTCTCCGCGCACCTCTATCTCTTTCCTACCTTTCCTCGTCTCAAAAAAATCACCCTCAAGGAGAAATCCGCATAAATGCATCATTGAAAATACCGATCGGAAAAGAAAAAATACGTAATTACGTAAAAAAAAAAAGAACAAAAACAAAACAAAATTAGATCCTTTTTTATGAGGTTTATTTGTTTTTTCTTTGTTTGTTCCCCGGATTTTCCATGCAGGTTTCCTCTGCTGTCTCCCGGTGATGAATTTACGTTTTCACAGTTCCACGAAAATAGCCCGCCTTATCCTCCTCTTATTCTCTCTCTCCGAGAGCTCCGAATGAATAATTCATGCATTTTCAACCCGCGGGATTCATCTCGCGAAATGATTTGATATTTTATTCTGGAGTGTTCTAATTAAAATAGTCGTGTTTAAAGTGATTTATAGCATGCGAGGAGGAAAAAAGTCAGGACGCATACGCTGTGAAAGGCAACCCAAGTGAGTCGAAGGGATACGGTGGATATGCACGGATTTTATTGACTTGCAGGGCTGTATTTATAGTCTTTCGATAATTTTCTTTTCAATTTAAGGCGGGTCAAAAAACTAAACTAGGGGAATTAAAGCACAGTCTGGGGAAAATAATTCCCGGTAACCAAGCAAACAGTGCGCAGTTTAAGATTGGTAGTGATTTTCAATGCCCATGGACCAAAATATAGGTACTATTCAATACGTAAAATATTCTTTTTATGATACTGGAGGGAGGTAGATTCTTCCCTTAAAATCTCCTTGCTATATGATCGGATCTTAGTTGCGTAGTTCGAATCAATAACAAAGAGTTTTATAAATTGGGGGGGGGGGGGTGGTTAGTTGCAAAGATCTGAAATCGTGTGTTTTTTTTATAAGAAAAGTAAAATTATGTGATGAGCTGAGATCAAATGAGCCTTTGGAATTTTTCTCAAGAGTCTCGATTTCGGAGATACACTCGTGTAAAGTTTCAAAAAATCCTTTGTGTTTTGGTGACGTCACAACGCGGAATTCTCATTTTTAACGATGTGTTTTGAGCCAAAATTGCATCTCTGGAACTATGAAACCTATAGTTAGAAACCAAAAGCATCCTTGGCTTCAGCTCACCGAGTACATTCATTTTCTTCGCATAAAAAGCAAAAACTTTCAGAACCTTGCCTTTTGCAAGTGCCCAATTGATCATTATATCAGACAGTAACTTATCTTCAGGCAGATACGTGAATTTCTTGTCAGTTCAACCGTTCAATAGCAAGAGAATTGTGGCAATGAATCTAGCGCGGCGCATAATTGATTCAGGATCAGTGGCGTAGCCGGGGAGGGGGGTTACCCTGGACCCCCCTCCTCCCTTGACACCAAAATTTGCCCGAAAAAAGACAATTTTTTGCGTTTTCAGACAAATTTGACCAAATTAGTATCTTTGGACCCCCTCTTGACAATTTTCGTACCTCCGACCCTCCTTAGAAAAATTCCTGGCTACGCCTCTGTTCAGGATTCTGATTCCTTTCAGACCTCCAATTTTCCTCCAAAAATGTGAATTTTGAAGCAATAACGTTAACTCACCTGATTCTTTAAAAACATGATTGCTTGATTTTTAATTTTATTTTATTTTTTCTTTTTTTGCAGGGACGAACGTCGCTCTAAGACGACCTGCGAATCAGTCGACAACGATCAGAGGTGGCGCGGCTGGGAACGCCAATGACGGCGAGAAGACAACGGTGCATGATGGTAAAAGGTGCACGGAAACGATGAAAGAAACCTCACCTTGGTGGAAAGTCGATCTTCTTAGGCCGTACCCAATCAAAATTGTCCGAGTCACCACCAGAGGATGCTGCGGTAATCAAACAATTTATCCAGATTCCAGAGATCCTCTCAGTTTTTTCTCTTCATATCTGTGTTCAATACATATAACTCGGTGGCTTATTTTTTCAACCCGGTAAATGATAATGAGGCAATAATTTGGGGTTGAACCTGGGTTGAACGAAGTTCTATGGGCCAATTGCATACTGTCAACAGGTTCCACTTTTAATTGTTGATTTTTATACTTATGCATAAAATGCTGAGATAACTAAAATGCCGTCGCAATCCCTTCGTGATTCGTTCGTTATCAACTAATCGACATTATCACGGAATTAATTGTTTGTCAGGACCCAAGGCTCAAGATGACCAGAATAAATCACCAAAAGGCCCGTAGGTAGTTCTCCGTCAATGATCGATTTTAACTTTTAAGGCAAAATTTCTAAATTTCTGTTGGTAAATCTGAAAAAACCTTCGGAATCTCAATGGCTAATTGATAGGATCTTTTACCCCGTAAAACTAACTGTTGCCGATAAATTAGCATTTGGGCAATTAAAACAGCATTTTGCTCAAGGTTAACGAAATAACGCTCCATAGATGTTTTGTAAACGATAGACCACGTAGAGATTTGCCACGAGGTTAGACCATTTTTTTTTATTACTATTATGAGTGAATTACAATAACCCAGGTACTGAGCGGATCCAGGAAATTTTTCTGGGAGAGAGGGGCACGCCTTTGAAATTTGAAGCGTCACAGGAAGCAATTTCGAGCTATTTCCTGTTGAGAAAATGTGAAATTTGTCGTTTCGGGGGGGGGGGGCTGGAATCCGCCAATGGAGCGAGCTCTCGTCCGTACTCTACTATTTCTATAATTTTTAATCCTTTATATGTACAATATCGACCGTTGAAATTACAAAAAGTTTACCTATTTCACAGACTACCTTAATAATAATAATTGTGTTTCATTCTAGTGATTGTGTTTTCTTGCAGGTCATCAACCTCTTCAAGACCTAGAAATCAGAGTAGGAAACAGCACAGATCTCCAACGAAATCCACTGTGTGCGTGGTTTCCTGGAACAATTGGTAAGTTACCTGCTCAGATCGAATCATATTCCTCCGTTTTCAGATGCAACCTATCGAGAAATTTCCTTATACAAACAAGAAAATAAAAAAAAAATGGTCTCAAGGGTGATGCAATATTCAAAGGATTGCTAGCTTTGGGCATTAACTGTTTCCAGATTGAACTGTAAGAATGGGGCTATGGTATAAGCTTTTACTTGTAATGCATTCAGAGTCTACTTTCAAATAAATTTTAGACAAAATAATGGTTGACGGCTGCATAAAGTTCGGTTTAGGTACGCCCACACCTGCGCAGTAGGTACTTCGATTCGTTGAGATCAGTATTGCGGTTAGCATCCTTCCAGAAGTCGTCTGAACGATCTTGATCTGAAAAAATGTCACTCAATTACTCTGCGCTCAGAGAGATTGTACCCTTTTCTCTTTTTTTTCGTTTCAGAGGAGGGTATCACTAAAACTTTCACGTGCGCGAGAACAGTGGTCGGACAGCACGTATTCCTTCAATTAGTCGGAGTTGAAGGCTCGTTATCTCTTTGCGAAGTCGAAGTATTCTCAACAGATGGTAAGTCTTTTAACAATAAGTATTAATTGATATTATCGCATGTAAACCACTTGATATACAATTTTTGGGACGTAACGCCTCGTGATACGACCTTTGACATCAATCGATGATACATCCAACTTAAGCGGTCTGGAAGAGAGGGTCGTACCAAGACTTGCATATAACAGCTATCGATAGTTTTAGGTACTTACTTACAGTCGGCGAATGAAACGATTGTTCGCGCCACTTGCCGCAACATTCGGGAGTCATCTCGGCTCTCGCCGGACACACAGCGTCAGCGCGATCTATCGGGTTACAGCGCAGGCGCGGTCGCATTTTCCATCGTGACTACGGTTGCACAACCGCACCGTTAGATGGCGCGCGCTCCATCGCGCATAAAATATATTCATTTATCCTCTTCTTTATTATTGTATTCGCCTTTTTTCTTTGTTCTTTATTTTTTAGCGTCTTAAACGCATTCAGTTCTACTTATAAACTTATTCATATTAGTATTATCTATAATTTAACTACCTTTAATTTCCGTTCTAAATCTCAACTTCGCGCAAATGTAAGCCATTCTCTTTTTAGTGGTATCCCCTCTGGAGGCCTATCCAAATGACATGCTTGTCGATAAGATCATACTGATCGTGACAGTTGCTATATGTCGATCGACTAATACGAGGCATCGATTAGTTCGTCCCATTTTTGGTATGCGAAATAAAACAGTCTTTTTCAAGACTAGTCTCCAGTAAGTATTCATAGGAAAGTGCAGAAGTGTCTTGCCTGCATCTTTCCTCTTGCCCTCTTTCTCTTCTCTAAAATATAAAACTTCTTCTTCTTTAAAATAAATATCTTCTCATTTTCCTACTAAATAATCACTTGATAAAAAGCGTAGAGTCTTGCCTACGTCTTTTCCCTTTCTTTCGTTAAATAAACTAATAATAAATCGATATTTCTTTCTTTTTGCCTTTAATAAATTAAACATCTAAATTTTCCCTTTTTGATCTCTAATAATAAATCGATAATTCGTCTTTTGCCTTTAATATTCAAACTTCTAAATTTTCCCTATTTAATCTTTAATAAATAATCGATAAATAACATTTCTTTTCGATATTAATAATAGTTTTCAATTGCCACTCTTAAAAATAAATACTTTTCTCGTTCCAACTTAAAACATTCTTAAAATCCTCTTAATAAATAACTAAGCATTCGGCTAAATTCAAAATTTCTATTTTTCTCATGTCATTATTAATCTTTTCTTTTCAGGTCGTGGATCTCGTGGCTCGTGATCCGCGAATGCCCTAAGTCCGAGTGCTTAGGACGACCCTCTTTTCAACAATAAACTATTGTTGATCGGAATTTTATCTACATAGTCTTTGACTTTTCGTTTATAATATTTTGCGATTCCTTTTTGCTATTTTCACTTGTGAACGCTACATATTTTTGGTCCTCCGGCAGCCGGATTTAGAATCAACCCAGGTTCCAATCCACTTTCATCATGAGTGAGAATACGAAGAAGAATCGTAAACAAAACGCTAAGTCATCGACTCTTGCGAACGATGCAAGTGATAATGATACGTCCGTGAATGCTTTTCTTTCGGACACCGATCAACAAAATATTTTTAGATTCAAAGAACTTTCTTTTTCCAGGGATATACTTTTCTCGCGCCTTACAAGCACACATGAGTTAATAAGTCAACTCCCGGAAAAGTTAGAAATGTTTCTTGCAAGATGCGAGTCAATCGAATCAACTTGGAACGAGTTGGGAAGTATTCATACGGAACTGTTCTCTCTCTCTCTCATGCTGCCCGAGTCACATGAAACCAACGTTGATCGATCCATCGAATACATCGATAATTTCTACTTCGATATCAAAGCAGCTCTTAATAGCTCAAAACCTGCAGCTTTATGCTCAAACTCAGTTCAATCTAATGCGCGATTCGATTCCATTAAATTACCGGTAATCGAATTGCCGAAATTCACAGGTCTTCTGAAAGACTGGCTCTACTTTTCTAACCTCTTCAAATCAACAATTCATGAAAATGCATCTCTAAGCGCGATACAAAAGTTCCATTACTTATTGTCTTCTCTTGAAGGCAGCGCATTAGATGTAATTCGTAGTCTTCCCCTTACACCGGATAACTATGAAATCGCTTGGAACTTACTTCAAGATAGATTCCAAGATGAGCGACGACTCATCACTCATCATGTTTGTTGTATTCTCAATTTATTAGGTATCAAGAGTCGAGCGACTCGAGATATTCGATTATTCGTCTCAAAGTTTAAAGAGCACGAACAAGCTCTGAAAGCTTTGGATTACGATATATCGAAGAATAATCACCTTCTCTCTATGGTGTTATTCTCTAAAATGGACGAGTTCTTAAAAAAGAAATTTGAAGATTCACGCACAAATATCAAAGCCTATCCGTCAAGCAATGACATAATCGCTTTCCTGGACAACGAATGCTTCACTCTTGAACACGTTTCGCAGGTTTCCAATTGTAATAAAAGTTCCAAAACGAACAATACTTGTTCAGTGCTTTACACAACTTCTAATACACCTCATTGCAAACTCTGCAAAGACGATCATTTTATATCGAAATGCGATAATTTCAGGGAAATGTCCCCTCGAGAGCGCTTCGATTTGGTCAATTCAAAAGGTTGGTGCATTAATTGCCTCGGTTCTCATGCAACTGAAAAATGCAACTCGAAATTTAATTGTTTCAAATGCAATGAACGTCACCATACGATGCTTCATGTTGAGCAACAAGAGTTCGAAACTGATGCATTAGCTCATCCATCTCAATTCAATGCTGCAACCCTAGCCAGCTTTTCTAATTCATCTTCAGCGCCGGTGCTCCTTGGTACCACTCTCGTGAAACTGAGCGTTCCGGGAGGAAAACCGCAAGTATTTCGTGGAGTCATTGACCCCGGTTCGCATTTCACTGCCATAACAGGAGACTGCGCCGCCAAAATTCACGCGCATGTAACCAACACATCCGATAAGTGTGGCGGGTTGTCTAACACTCCTGTCTCTACACTTGGACGTGCGAATATATCGATCTACACTTGCAATAACAAGAAAATAGCTCGAAAACATTCGGTGCGCATTTTCAAAACAATCACATCAAATTTACCTCAAGTACCGATCTCCTCTAAAGTGCGACTTAAAGTCCAATCATTCAATCTAGCTGACCCATTCTATGATATTCCAAATTCAGTGGAAATTCTAATCGGCGCCGACTTGTACTCAGCAATCATCACTGGTGAGCAACGAAGTTTAGGTCCATCGCTACCCATAGCGTGCCAAACTGTTTTTGGAACCGTTTTAATCGGTCCAACTCCGAACAATCCAAAATTTTCTCCAAATTCTGCGGACTGTTCCCTCTTAAGCAGCATTTCTCTCTATGAAGTCCCTAAACGTGTTCGGCGACCGAGGAAATCTCCTCACGAGCTCACACTCACACCAGTCACACCTGAAATGAAACTTTGTGAAACTCATTTTCAACCTCCTCAAACATCCAATGATTCAACTGTGACACACCTGGAAACCGTGCGTGGCCCTCTATTTGAAGATCACATGATGCCACTACCTCCGGAATCTAAAACTACCTCTGCACCACATTATGAACTTACAACTCATCCTGTCGTCATACGGGAAAAAGAAAAACCACTCAAGATCACATCCGCTGATCAGCCTCTTCATGAACACTCAACTATCGCTCTCTATTGGAAAAATCCTCCACCCTATCAACCCGCGACATGTGCTACCGATCAAGCTCCTGAAATATCACAAAATATCTCTTATGAAGCTTGGAACCACAAACCTCCTGAAACTTACCCCGCGGATGGCATTTCCCGCGAGATGGTACGTGCTGAACTGTTCAGCCCCCTTTGTAAATACACTCAGTTACAATTTTCTACTTTATCTCTAATTTTCTTGCTGACGTTATATAGTCACCTTTTCACATTTCTGAAAATATCTCTGCTTTCTTTTGAAATAAATGATTATTTCAAGGCCGCCGGTATATGTTCGCGCCACTTGCCGCAACATTCGGGAGTCATCTCGGCTCTCGCCGGACACACAGCGTCAGCGCGATCTATCGGGTTACAGCGCAGGCGCGGTCGCATTTTCCATCGTGACTACGGTTGCACAACCGCACCGTTAGATGGCGCGCGCTCCATCGCGCATAAAATATATTCATTTATCCTCTTCTTTATTATTGTATTCGCCTTTTTTCTTTGTTCTTTATTTTTTAGCGTCTTAAACGCATTCAGTTCTACTTATAAACTTATTCATATTAGTATTATCTATAATTTAACTACCTTTAATTTCCGTTCTAAATCTCAACTTCGCGCAAATGTAAGCCATTCTCTTTTTAGTGGTATCCCCTCTGGAGGCCTATCCAAATGACATGCTTGTCGATAAGATCATACTGATCGTGACAGTTGCTATATGTCGATCGACTAATACGAGGCATCGATTAGTTCGTCCCATTTTTGGTATGCGAAATAAAACAGTCTTTTTCAAGACTAGTCTCCAGTAAGTATTCATAGGAAAGTGCAGAAGTGTCTTGCCTGCATCTTTCCTCTTGCCCTCTTTCTCTTCTCTAAAATATAAAACTTCTTCTTCTTTAAAATAAATATCTTCTCATTTTCCTACTAAATAATCACTTGATAAAAAGCGTAGAGTCTTGCCTACGTCTTTTCCCTTTCTTTCGTTAAATAAACTAATAATAAATCGATATTTCTTTCTTTTTGCCTTTAATAAATTAAACATCTAAATTTTCCCTTTTTGATCTCTAATAATAAATCGATAATTCGTCTTTTGCCTTTAATATTCAAACTTCTAAATTTTCCCTATTTAATCTTTAATAAATAATCGATAAATAACATTTCTTTTCGATATTAATAATAGTTTTCAATTGCCACTCTTAAAAATAAATACTTTTCTCGTTCCAACTTAAAACATTCTTAAAATCCTCTTAATAAATAACTAAGCATTCGGCTAAATTCAAAATTTCTATTTTTCTCATGTCATTATTAATCTTTTCTTTTCAGGTCGTGGATCTCGTGGCTCGTGATCCGCGAATGCCCTAAGTCCGAGTGCTTAGGACGACCCTCTTTTCAACAATAAAATATTGTTGATCGGAATATTATCTACATAGTCTTTGACTTTTCGTTTATAATATTTTACGATTCCTTTTTGCTATTTTCACTTGTGAACGCTACAACGATGTTAGTTGACGCCTTGAATTTTGACTCAGGTAGGCCACCCGTAATGCTTGTGACAAGTATCGCAAATTGCCTATCCCTAAACCAAAATCTAAGGAGTGAACTGACTTTATTTCATTCGTTGACTGTGACTGTACACCTCCAGTTTAGACATTAGTAATGAGTATAGACTACATTTGATCTGTAACAATTTTTAATGGGGCTATTGCACACTTTTGCTATAAGCGATTTAATAGTCGATTATGGCGTAAAAACCTCAAAAAATAACGATGGCACCACTAAAAACTTCCAAAATCCACTCCTAAACTCAATAAACGCAGTTATTTGCGTGAGCGTAATGGTGGCCGAAGGCACTAACAATGGGAGATTCCCATCTAACAATTCTGAAACTCCATCAAAATGTGACCAATTAGAGACTACTTTCATTTGACATCGGTGTCACTTGGTGTTGGGGTACCATTCATCGGATGTGGATCATCACTCTGATGACTAATTACTCTGTGAATCATCCTTGTCAGCATAGAAAGAGTGACGAAATTAAGATAGGAATCTCCCATTGTTAGTGCCTTCGGCCACCATTACGCTCGCGCAAATAACTGCGTTTATTGAGTTTAGGAGTGGATTTTGGAAGTTTTTAGTGCTGCCATCGTTATTTTTTGAGGTTTTTACGCCATAATCGACTATTAAATCGCTTATAGCAAAAGTGTGCAATAGCCCCATTGTATTGCACTGACTTAGAGGGAGGTGATTACGGACCCTGAGCTTTACGGGCCTTTACTATCTGTCCAGTGCCCGTTCAACGTAAGTAAAATCCTCACTCTACCAGAGTGCCCGTGAGGCGCGGCGCGGCATACGCCAAGCGTGCCTCAGGATATATGTATAGATACTAACCCAGGCCGGGGCCTTTGGTTTTCATCAATCATCTAGACCGCCCGCCCTAGTCTCAAAAAGTGTTAGGTACCTACTGCGGTACTATGTCTTGCTGAAGTCATCACAAAAGCCCATTCATTCAGTACGAGAATTTTACTTCCATTCTTCCCTCTTACATGTTTTCACGGTACGATTCAATTTAAATAAGAAATGTGAGTAGGTATTATTCAACTGGTTGAGCTACGTGATCATTTCACGGAATTGGAAGCTCAATCAGATCATTAGAATAAAAGATCGCGAGTCTCGATTCCAAAAGAATTGAATAGGTCCACCGCTAAGTGGGCAAACATGATAGAAAATAAAATCCTATAAAACTACCAACTGCTCTAAAGCTTCCTTAATTAATTTTCACGCTCCTGCCCCTTTTCCAACAAATAATTTTACTGTCAGAAATTAGGTAGCCCTGTAGGTTTTTAAGCGATAATTTTAGGTAATTTAAGCATGTTGATTTTTGGCCGTTCAACCATTGATTTCTGCTCACTGTTTGCCATCTGATTCAGATTTGCTGAATCATCGCACAAAACCGATTTGGTACCGGTACCCTGATTTTTTCTTCTTCTTTCTCTGGCTCTAATCGCGCTGTGCATTGATTTCACGAATTAGTCCGCGCAACTAAGTAACGCGAATCTATCGTAACACGACAGTAGCTCCTCAACTCGGATACCTGCATCTGATTAGTATTTAAAATAAGAAACACATCCGTATTTACCCTCTTCGGTATTTATCCGTGGTTGCCACATTTAGCTATGCAGAAGTATGTAGACGGATTTAGAGATAACGTCAGACGATCGCAATGACTCGATATCCAGAGGTTCAAACAAATTATTACAGAGCACTGGCTCTCACAAACTGTGAGGTCCGCTAAATCTTTGTATACCTATATAGGAAACAATTCCCAAAACGTAAATTGAATGAATTTCAAAAGTCAAAAAAGGCGTTAAAAGTGTTGATGGCATTCAATGGGTCTGTTGCACACTTCGGCTACAGCGTTTTAAAGTATCAATTCCTGTGTAATAAGCCGAGAAAATAACAATGGCAGCATCAGAAAAGACTAAAATTCAGTAATAAACTCACAAATTGCGAAAAACACTAGACACTATTCACCCCTGTATCTTTCCACTACGTGCACGATATTTCGCGAGATTAGCGCGGCACATTCAAATAATCACGGCTGGCTCTCATCACAGCTGACTTCATTAACAAATAAACAGTAAACACTGACGGCGTCTGTTCGAATTCTTACGTCTCAATATCCTCAATTCCTCTCAAAAGATTGTGAAAGGTATGGAAACCGACATTTGTGTCGAAAACTTATCAAAATGAAACAATAACACACAGGAGTTCCAAGTATGATTCCAACTTCAATCATCATCTTTGGAACCCCAGTGAGTTATTGTTTCATTTTGATAAGTTTTCGACACAAATAAATCAGTTTCCGTACCTTTCACAATCTTTTGAGAGGAATTGAGGATATTGAGACGTAAGAATTCGAACAGACGCCGTCAGTGTTTACTGTTTATTTGTTAATGAAGTCAGCTGTGATGAGAGCCAGCCGTGATTATTTGAATGTGCCGCGCTAATCTCGCGAAATATCGTGCACGTAGTGGAAAGATACAGGGGTGAATAGTGTCTAGTGTTTTTCGCAATTTGTGAGTTTATTACTGAATTTTAGCCTTTTCTGATGCTGCCATTGTTACTTTCTTGGCTTTTTATATAGAAATTGATACTTTAAAACGCTGTAGCCGAAGTGTGCAACAGACCCATTCCACGGACCTGAGTGAAAAGGCACTATTCGCCCTTCTACAAGTACAAAAAACAAACACAGAGGCCGCCTCCAAAATTTTGAGGGAGGATTACGGTGCCAGCGGGTATTGCCAGTGCAACCGAACATTAAAAGAGTCATGATCAGATGCAGACATACCTATCGCACTCTATGACACTTGAGTTTTCTTCCGCGGACTTTTTTTTTATTTTTATTTATTTATTTTTTACTTTTTTATTTTTTGTGCAAGGGGGCCGCTATGAGATTTGCGGACTCCCAAAAAAGTTTGGGAACCCCTGGATGTACTATCGGCGAATTAAAGACTGTCGCGAGATTTTCAAACATTTTCAGTGAAGGGTGTGAGTGTGCGACTGATCTGCAACGGCTTTCTCGCCCCACCCCAACTGGGCTCTCGCCTGCAAGGTGCCGAGGAGTATGAGAGTGGCCGAACCAGAACCTTGAAGGGAAAACTTAGCTCGCGAAAATCTCGCGACAATCTTTAATTCGTCGATAGTACCTACTCCTGGAATATTCACAGGAACCGAGCCGCGATGCCGGCAAATTGAACAGCAGACCTAATGTTATATTGTTGCGCTCACAATCGGTCTTTCAAAAATACACGCGAGAGCTATAGGAAAAATGGTTTATTCATCTAAGTTTTCTCTTTGATGTTTCTGTTCGGCAAACTATTCACCTAAATTTGGGCGTAGGATTTGAATTTGATCATCTCTGGTTTTCTATACATGTAGTTACCCTTGAAGTGACTTTTACGCGCGGCACTTTCCGGCAACCATGGGCGTTGGGCCGTTGGTACGGGTGCACTTTATCCATGGATCGAAATTGAGAGAGAGGTGATCAGTGATCACTCGCGCTGCCTCCGAGTTTAATTAGCTTGACGTAAAGGTGAATTCTTGAGTTGGTGCCGCATATTCTAATTAGTTATACTTTGTGATGTACGTAACAGATTATTTTACAATTGATCAGAGTTGTGTTTGTGTAGGATTTATTTTCTTTATTTAAAGCGCGCAGCGTCAGTGTGCCCAACAGAGCAAAAGGGTTCAATACTTCACGTTAAACGTATTGCGCAATTGGATAGATTTCCGCACGAGCGTTGAATGTGCATTGAACAGAGTTGACATTATCTCCTCCTCTTTACTCTCTCTTGTATCGCAGTTTACTTGCAACTTATACCCAGCAGACTTCATTCCTCTCTCTCTCTCTCTCTCTCTCTCTCTCTCTCTCTCTCTCTCTCTCTCTCTCTCTCTCTCCTCTCTTCTCTCGCTCTTCTTTCTCTCTCTTTCTCTCCCTCTATGTATACTAGATCCTAAACTATACGTATTACGTATACATCCCAAGGTTATAGATTAAAGAGGTATGCTCATCTGACTTCGCGCCACGAAGTCAGTAGCGCGCAGTTCAAAATCCAGATCCAAGATGGCCGACAAAAGCAGAAAACATTGTAAACTCTTTCCAGAAAACATTGGGCTATTTTCTCATATTTTCTGCTTTTCTGGAGAGGGAGGCCCAATGTTTTCTGGAAAGAGTGTACAATGTTTTCTGCTTTTGTCGGCCATCTTGGATCTGGATTTTGAACTTCGCACTACTGACTTCGTGGCGCGAAGTCAGATGAGCATACCTCTTTAATCTATAACCTTGTATACATCCTGTATATTCAAAAAATTGGTCCGTGTATGTACTATGACTTTCAAAAGAAAGTACTCTAGTCGAAATTCTTATTGTTAAATTTCTCCGTTGTTTCCAATAAAAGTGTCGATCATTCATGACATACTCTGAAAGGGACACTCTGATTAGTCCGTAAACATTTGAATGCCGCAGGATTTTTTAAAGGTTGCCGAGACTCAAAAGAATAAACATTTCGATCACGGAACTTTCTTATGAAGGTCATAGTACAGTCGAGGACAAAAAGAATATCAGACGACTCCTGGAGTTTGGCTACTCGCAATACTTATCTCATCAATGAAATTAAGAATTGCTCGTGTCCTATTCCTAAAAACCAAACACTAAGGAGTCGTCTGATAACATTCGTTTTGTCCCCTACTGCATCCAAGGATGCCCTATGTATTCGAAATATAGGGAGGTTGAGGAATTATGCATGCCATGCATTTAAATACCAAAATCGGATATTTTTGTTTCGTTTGTTTTGTTGATTTTTTTTTTTGTTTGTTAATCTGTGGATGGAGATAGTAAAAGTCATATGCATTTTTACTGTCATTTCAGAATTTTCCAACGATCGGTGTGCCCCAGTTGGAGTGGGTAACGACGTAGAACTAGCCGCCTTTGACCAAATATGCTACGAGTTCAACGTGGGTCAGGGAAAGTCCTTTGATCAAGCAAGAGAAAAGTGCAAAGCCAACGGCGGAGATTTAGTTCACGATCTGAAAGGGATCACGAACACGTTTTTACTAACAGAGCTTGACAGACGGAAGGAACGTTTGAAAACTCAGCTCGTCTGGATCGGAGCTCAGCGGGAGCCGGGGTTCACCTCAAGAACTTGGAAATGGGTCGATGGTAATGTATATTTATAGTTTCCACGGATTTGTGCAACAGAGATTATGTCTCACAAAAATGTAGATGACAAAGTATTCGATGTTCCGATTGCATGGATATTAAACCCCTGCATTTTTGCATTACGCTAGGCGTATTAGATTGACACTATGCCCATAGGCGGACCGTATCAGGGGCTGGGGGGCTATAGCGCCCCCACTTTTTTTGAGTGGAGGGGCTAAAAATCGGGGGGAAAGTCATCACTCGAGACTTCAGCGGGAAAAAAAGGAAAAAAAGTCATCACTTTTTAGCCCCCCCCCCCCCACTTTTTTTGGTCACGGTCCGCCTATGACTATGCCGCAGCAGTTTTCTAATTTGAATTATTATTATCCTCAGATAATTTGAATGGGCCAACAAGGTTAATATGTATCGGCACCTTCGTAATTTATTTACGTACTTTTTAAACCTTGCAACTATTGAAATCGGTTGCGAATTAAAGTCGTAATACACCGAGGGGTTTTTGACCATTTGTTCTAACAATAAGTATGCGAATGAGGAAGAGTGATTTAAGATCTTTTTAGTGTCACCATCGGTTTTTTCGCTGGATTTCACTCGCGATCGAACAGTTCATTCGTCTGGATGAAAAAGTTTGCAAGAGCCTCAGACAGAACGAGACTTTGATCTTCGTGCGCAATATTGAAACTGGCGCGTATTATACGAATAGACTGAGCTAGTTTCTATGATGCGTTTTTTTATTCTCCGGAATCCGCACCGGTGCAATAACCCGGAGTTTTCGGAGCTGCTCCGAAGCTGTCTGGCGCAGCACCGGTCACGTGTTGAAGCTCCGGAGCTCCAGCTCCGGTGCATCGGTCTTCAACTCCGATACACTGGAGCTTGCACCGGAGCAGCTCCGGGCGCATCGCACCGCTAATAAAACAACACTTCGGTGCGCACCGGTGCTGGAGCCCCGGAATAAAAAAACACTCCGGAGCACTGGAGCTGCACCGGTGCGCGCTCCGGAGAATAAAAAAACGCATCAATAATCTCGCCGCTAGGTTGGAGGTCTGGTCAAATTATTAGAAATAGTTCTGTGTTTCGCCGATAGATCTCGGTAAAACGTGTGAGCCAAAAAGTAAACAAACCAATAACCATACCAAAACAAAGAGAGTCTCATGAGATAACTGGAGGCGATGTGCTTAAATGGTATTGGCTTAAAGATGTATATAATAATTAAATTCTATCCACTCAATTATTAATAAAAGATCGCATGTTTCAAAGTGAAAGCTGCAGTGATTTCCGAGGCAATTTTGTAGCTCTGCTTCTGAAATGACCATTTTTTCTGAAGAAGCAAACACTATTCCCTCATCCATGAGTAACAGATTTCCAGTCTTTGCTGGACAGGTTAGTGCCGACCTTTTCTTTAAGTGTGCCTACCTAAGCCGTCTTTTTTTATGTTCACAACGATTCTGTGAACGTGGACTGTGAATGTGGTGTGAACTCCACCTACAAAAGCACATGGTTTCACTGAGTTGATTGCGCACTGCGCAGGACATCCTCTTTGTCCACGATGGTTTGCATGCTTCAAAGCATGTGGACGATTGTGGTCCACAATCGCTCACAGCATTGCTACCAGCCTATCACTTCAGCTATGGTTCTCCTATTTGGACCAAAGTACTCTCAAGCAGAGCAGAAGCATTTTGAGTATCGGGTTCTGACAAGTAGGTATCGATGCCTGTTTCCGGACTGCATCAATGCGCATCGGTGAACGGTTGATTAGCAATGAGACGAAACTCTGTGCAAACCAATCGCTCTCTGACAGGTTTTGATGCAGTTCGGATAATATCACCCACTACTTACCTAGCACTCGCTTTCTTTTTCATGCTTTCTTCTGCTTGAAAGAATTGAAGAGGATATTTATAACAAAATGGAAAATTAAAATTATTCACAGCTCAAAATCAAGAAAAAAATAACCCTCTCCTACTGTGATCCAGGGCAGTGATGTAGAATACCCTGGTATTAAGTGGTATTTATACATTTTTTTCCAAACTCCAAAGGCACCCAGTGCAGATTTTCAAACCCAAAAATCCGTCGAAAGGCATTCAGTTGAATCTTTTAAAGATTAAGCATATTTAAATCTTATTTTATCACTTTAAAAAATCCATAGAAAACTTAGAAATTGTAAATAACCCTTTTTTGGGTATTTAGGCGATTTTCGTTTGTGTCAATATCTAACCTACATCACTGATCCAGCGTTAGTTTCCCTTCCCATCCTCGAAGATTTTTAGACACAGTTTTCCCCCATACTCTTAGGCCCTTGGGATTGTGTGAGCCATTAATGAGGACTCGTTAATTTTATCTATCCGAATTTGGACCCACGTGCAACCTATGCTCTGATACCTATTGCTTTTCACTGTTACTCAATTGCAATTTTATTTTTTAGGTGAGGTCATTGGAAAGCCATCTTGGGGTAAAGATCAACCCAACAACTACAATGGAGAGCAAAATTGTGCTGTCCTTGACGGTGGAAGAAATTGGTTATGGAATGATGTTGGGTGTAACTTAGATTATCTTCACTGGATTTGTCAACATAGTAAGTTTCAGAAATGTGTATATTTAGGTTGGAACAACTATAACTTTTATAAAGACTAGGAATCTGAAAATATTCATAGCTGAAAAGTCAAATAGATACGGAGCGAAACCAGTGGCGGTTTCAAAGTAAAGTTTCAGTTTTGTTGCTAATTGATATTATCAAAATTAAGAGCAAAGCTCAAATGTCACTGAAAGAAAAAGATGATTCTAAATGGTTTTTGTAGACTCGATTAAAAAGTTTAGAAGATTTGAAGTGAGCTAACTTGACATCAAAAAATGGACACGCCAATTGATAAGTCCGATGACTTTTTACATTTGGCTATTTGGCATTTTTTCTTGCCTGCTATCTGGCATT
Organism: Trialeurodes vaporariorum; assembly: GCA_011764245.1. NCBI lineage: Eukaryota > Metazoa > Arthropoda > Insecta > Hemiptera > Aleyrodidae > Trialeurodes > Trialeurodes vaporariorum. The sequence goes on from VMOF01000002.1 coordinate 62,030,595, forward strand.
TTTTCTTGCCTGCTATTTTAATAGCATCATTTTTTAGAAAACTTTTAATTTGATAAGATTGCTAAACCTTTGCTTTTTATTTCAACAGCTCCTCCGTTTTGTGGAAGCCCTGATAAAAATTTAAATACTACCATTGAGGGAAATGACTTCAAAGTAGGCAAAACCATTTCTTATCACTGTCCTGAGGGGCACATGCTAGTTGGTGATCACAACCGCACTTGTCGGTCCGATGGATTTTGGTCTGGAGTAGCACCCACATGCAAATGTAAGTATTTGTAATTTTTAATGAAGCCATTGAATTGTATATTCAGTGGTATTTTTGCAAAGACCTGTACTTTTATATTGAAAATTTATAACCTTGGTCGGTTTGCAATGGCTTTTGAATAACCTAAGAGTAAATTATTTTTTCATAGTTTTGTATTAAATTCAAAACTTCGTGTTGACTTTTAAAGTTTAGTCTTTACTTTGTCTGTGAGAAAAAAAATTCAAAGAAAAGACTATTAAATCTTTGATAGTCAGGATTTCAATTAAAATTTCTTGGCGACCCAATTTGCTCTGATGATTTATTTGTAATTTCTCCATTAAAAGTAGGCATTAATAAATTATTTCCTCCAACTTCCGAATTTTTTAACAAGTCTAATTCTGTATAGTCTCCTTTTTTACATCAATAATTTAAGTAAGCTTCTATGTATAATCTATTAACTTGTACTTGTACTTTTTAGATGTTGACTGTGGAAAATTGGGCAACATTGAGCATGGGGAGGTAAAATTGACCGATGGAAAAACCACGTATGGAGCTGCAGCAACTTATTCTTGCGCCCTGAATTACACATTAATGGGAGACGCGCGTCGCTCGTGTGGTGATGGAGGAGTCTGGAGTGGGGATGCTCCTCAGTGTTTGTGTAAGTATCATTTAAGTTCCATGTCATCATCTGTAAGTGTTTCTGGAGATATATTGAAAATATCTTAGGCTGTAATGCACGCCAGCTATGAGCAGTCATTCCTTGTGGTAGCAATGTACGGTTTTTCTAGCGATGCCCTCTTCCATCCTCAATACCACTACTCTCTTCCAAATGCACAAGTCTACCATTTGCAGTAAAACACCTGCTCAGGAACTGTACCGGTCAGCATGATAAGGCAGTAGACCTTCCATCTGTTTATGTATTTTTTTATTTTAAGTCAACAAGATCAGTGTAGTTCCTTGGAGTAGAGCATTCCTCCGAGAATTTCTTGAGATAAGAAACGCAAGTCCTGAGAGAGATATATGACTGATGAAGAGAGATCAGTGAGCTTTGATATGAGACACTAAGAGAAAGACGAGTTGTAAAGGCTCATCATTCTATCACTGCAGTGGACCTCACAATCTTCTTGTCCTCTGCGAGTAGACCTTCTATTCATTGTGTTCTGCTCAGTGGCGATGGTATGTGTGCCTCCTCATCCCTTTTTTCCTCTTTTATGTTAGGGGCTGCTGTTTGTCCTGTGAATAAAGGCTGCCTCTGAAAGCTTTCAGCTGCTGTTTATCTATCTCTTAGTGCATTACCTTGTTTAATCGTCAATTTTTAACTTCTATGAAACTTGGTGTTAACATCTTGAAGGTTAGCTCCTTGAAATGAGGTTACTGTATGCCGATTGGCTAACTTACTTGATTCTTATCCTGTGTTGATTCAGACCTCCATGAAGCTAAAATCAGCTCTAAAAAATTAAACATTGCTGTACACTCTCCTTTATTTTCGATTTCGTTCTGTTTCTGTTGACCTAATGTCCACCTGTTCCTTCATTGAGCAATGCATTTATTTGTTTCAGTTGACTGGTGTGCAGATCCACCTCAAATAGCCGGAGGAACTGTCAAGACATCTAATAAGCGCACTGGCTCCATCGCCACTTATTCATGTGAACCTGGCTTCATTCTATTTGGACAACATGTAATACATTTTTCTACTTCAACAAAAAAAGTTTTTTTTTTTTTTTATTTTTTTTTTTTTTAAACATAAAGTATCAGTTTAGTGTCTTCTGACTTAAACAATTTACATAAAATAAAAATTTGCAAAAATACATGAGTGAAACTAGGAAAGTATTTACTTATGTATTTATTTTTATTTATTTGAAGATTGGTACATAGGAACCTTACAAAAGGTATAGTACAAGTCAATTTAAGAACAACTGAGTTTACAGAAAAAACTCCTGCCAGGAGTAGTACTTCTTTTCAAGCAAGAAAGCTTTAAGCCTATCAAAGGCCCCACTGCAAGAGGCAGAGATGTCCTGCAGAGGACCCTTCAGGGATTTCGGGAGCTTCAAGTATGTGGAAAAAGCTCTTTAAAAGCGCTATCAGTTGATAATTACGAATCACATTTAGACAAAATGATTACTAACTTTATTTACTGTTGAGTTACTGAGAAATTATTGACTAAATGAGGTCCATATTCTGTGAGAAAATTTTGGTAGAATCACGCAAAATCACATGTAAAAGTAGAACTGAAAAAATAAACTATGAAGGCAAAATGGCAGAGCCAAAATTTTTGTAATTAATCTTTCCACTTTTTGACTGAAAGTATCTTGGCTTTTTGATGCTTCCTCTCCTGCTGGAGCCATGTTCTCATTTCTTTTATTTATTTTTAGGAGCTGACTTGTGGTTTGGGTGGTGAGTGGTCGGGAAAAGCGCCATCCTGCAAGTACATTGATTGCGGAGCTCCGCCAAATATTGATAACGGAAAATATCAATTATTAAATGGAACAACAACTCACAGCAGTCTCGTTGAATACTCATGTGCTGAAGACTATTGGTTGGAGCCGCCAGAAAACCGAAGACAGATTTGTACAAGGGAGGGCAAATGGTCTGCTGAGCCTCCTGCTTGTGAATGTAAGGCTTTGAAACTATGTATTTATTCTTTTAATAACTGCAACTTTTCTTCTTCTTCTTCTTTTCCTTTTTTTCAAGCTGCTGTGACAGGGATAGTTCGCAAAGGTGACATCCCAGTGTTTTTTTCTTTCTCTCTTTCCCTTCCCTCTCTCCTTTTTTGCAGCAAGGATCTCTTGCAAATTTGGTGTACCTGAGTCTTATCCCTTGTCAACCCTTACAGCCTAGCCGTTTGCTGTAAAACATAAGCATAACGAGCTATAGCAAGGAGCTGGGGTGGCTGGGTTCTTATTTTTATCCTATTCTTATTATTTTTTCCAAGCTGCTATGTTACGTTTCACCAGGGTTGGCATTTGACATTCTCTACTTGATCATTGAAGAAGACGTAAATTTTGATCCGCTGAAACTATAAACTTACAAACTATGCCTGAACAGAGTGAACGGTAAACAACCCCTTGCCACATAGACTTGGAAAAAATGGAACAATCTAGTAAGAAAAGTCTTGACAAATTAAGGCAACAATGATGGGTACTCTAGCTGATGGAGTTGGTAGGCGCAACAATTTAATATCTGAGCCTCAAGTCTATTGAATTCTGAACTAACGTAAAAAGAAGTGAAAGCTTGCAAAACAAATCACTATCTTTTCAAACTCTAGTGATACAATTTACAAAACTTTTTTCTAATACTAATCACAGTTTTCAAGCCTTGACCATTTTAGACTTGAATCAATTGTGATAAAAAAAAAAAATTAATACCTACATGGTTTATCTCTACAAGCTCATGAATCAAAATTTTCTCCTATATTTTGACATGTTCCTTGTTCAAATTTTCAAAAACCTTTAAAATCCATGACAATGTCAGTCGTAACTCTTAGAAATGTCAACCCATCAGTTAGCACCATAAACATTTCCCACGAGTTATGTTTTTTTCAAGAAATTTGAATGAAACAACAACTTAACGTGTCAAATATTGGAACATTAATACCTCTGTAAGTATTATGTGTTTGGATTTTTTAAGCCATGCACCTTCGAAATTTAATGAGAATGAAGTTGTAGTTTTTCACAAACCGTCTGGCTATCTGTGAAATGAAATGATTCAGGCATTATGCCTCATTAGATCCCAACAACTAGATGTCCAAAATATCTGTGAAAAACTGTGACCTTGGTTCTCAACATTATTTATGATTGATGGTTAAAGAAATTACGTAGGTGCCATTGTTCCAATATTTTGCGTAATACTTGATTGTCAATCAAATAAAAATTTAGAACCAGTGTTGTGATCTATCGAATCACAATTGAGAATTTTGCCTGGAACCACATCTTGTCAACACAGATTATGTTGAAAAACAACTACGGACCATCAATTGGTAGAAGATTTAATTGATCATTTCATTACTTAACTTTTCTCTTCGCAATCTCTCACCTTCCATGGTTTTTCCAGTAATTACTTGTCCAGAACCCGATGTTCCTGCTGGTGGATTTGTTGTGGGGTATGATTTCAATGTCCACTCTCTGATCGAATTCCATTGCGAAGCTGGATATCTTTTGAAGGGGAATCCTACTCTGACTTGTACCATGCAAGGAGAATGGTCTCATGAACCTCCAACCTGTCAATGTAAGTTATCATTTAAACAACCTACTGTGCTAAAACTGTGAAATTAAAAATAAAGGACTGTACTACCCAAGTCTAAAATTCAGGTAACTTTAATTTACAACTTTCAACCTGAACAAACCCTTGAAAAAAAGCTACAATACAATGACAGTTTCTCGTCTAAGAAGTACCATACATTTTTTTGTTTAATGTGTGTACTTCAGCCTAGAATCACAAGAAACAAAACTCTTTAAATTTCCAATTTCAACCTCATAAAGCTACACACCCTTTTTTAATCTGTCTGAAATAAACAGGTCATTAATTTCAGTTTTATGTCTCTCTTTATTGCAGAAATACTCTAAGTGGACTGCAATTAACTCATCATTAAAAGTAATAAGAAAACGCTTAGCAATTTTTATCAGTCTGCAATTATTGTTTATTTTTATTTTGCATAGGTACTTTTTATCATCTCTGCCTTATCATCACATTAGATAACTCCAACCTCGTGTCAACTTTAAAAAACATTTCCCTTTGTTTGTTTATATTTCTAACGAAAAAAATATTGATACTGCGTAGAGCAGCTGCAGCAGCGGGGAAGGAGGGTGATAGTTATCTCCTTTTTTTTTCTTTGAAAGTTTATGCTGATTCAAAAATTATCACCTCTTTTTTCATCATCAACTTTCTGTTTGTTTTTTCTCATAAAAATATCCTTTGTTCAATGACGTGTAACTGACCCAAAGTTTGGCATACTGTTTGCTGGAAATTAGGCCGAGACAAAGACCAATGAATCTATTCTCTCATTTATCTAAGTCTTACCTAGTGATTGTGTCTTATCTAGTAATATCAGAATAGATTAAATCTTTCATTTTCGCTCAAGTATTAAATCTTTCATTTTCGCTCAAGTATTAAATTTTATCTTCTTGGTGTAGTACGTCCTCTTGCTTTTTTTTCAAGATGAAGATGCTCTCATATTTATGCCTTTTTCTCTGTTTACTACTCTTAATTATTTTTGCATTTATCTACATCTTTAATGGAAATACATCTTTGACCAATAATGTACCAATTAATCCTTCAGACATTGACTGTGGAAAACTCCCCTCTCTACCCTATGGATCGGTTTCCTACTTGAATAGCACCACGCATCTTGAAAGTGAAGTTGTCTACAGTTGTGTGCACAATTACCGAATATCGGGTATGCCAAGAAGGAAGTGTTTGGAGTCACAGCACTGGAGTGGTGCAGCGCCCAAGTGTGAAGGTAATGCCTCAATCTTTTCTTCCATAGACTATTTTAGTGACGGGCAGAAAATTGAAAATCCAGACATCTGATTGGCTTAGATACTTTCTTTAAACGTGAAATCAGGCCTGCAGAATATTTCCTATGTGGCAATCTCAGATCACGTGATCAGTGTAGCACAGAAGGAAATTTTATGGCAAATTGTGGCAAAAATTAAAAATGTTGTGGTAAATTGTGGCAAAAATTAAAAGTTTTGTGGCAACCTTTTTGCAAACAGTGTGGCAAAACAGAGTTCGTGCGGCAAAACATTTTTGGGATTGCAGAAGAATACAGAGGTTGTGGAAGATTCTGTAGGCCTGGGTGAAATTGTCTTTTGATTGTTCTATTTTGAATTCTCATTACAACAGTCTATTGTTTGTTGTTTAGTACATCATTACCAACTTAAAAGCTAAGATGTTAGAGCCTCTAAAAGCCAATGTCATTAATTTAAAAAAATCTGTCAATTAAGTATTAGAATTTATCGTGAGACTGTTTAATTTAATAAAGTATGCTTTTCTTGTTTCTAATTCAAATTTGAAATCCACATTTAGTTTCCAAGCAATTCGCACGATTTAAAAAGAGAACATTTTTTTGTGACTCGGACCAAATTTGGGAGCATTCTTGGATTCTCGGGAGTATTGTATCGTTGCAGAAAAGCTTATAGTATCCTGTGTTGTAGTATAACTATATGTTGGAAATAATAGCTATTCATAATCTTTTCTGCACCGATGAAATACTCCAGAGAATTCCTGAATGCACGCTCCCTTTATGTGTTAGTCCATAATTTAGTCTAAGGTTGATTTTACAAATTGTATTTTCATGTAGCTATTTTTTGGACTATACTTATTTAACTACCCAAAGGGAACCAATCAACTTGCCTCAATCCCTTCTTTTTAACACAATTTTTGAACTGTTCCGCAACAGCTGCTGTCGCTATGGCTCCCTTATTATCTGTGGCTTCTAGATTTTGTTGACTGCAATCATGGGAGTTGCAAAATTGGAAATACTTTCTGCACCCCTTTGTAACTTTAATTTTTGTATTTGTTCTATCCTATTTTTATATTTGTTTACTCTCATAAATGCTTTAATGCACTTAATAATTTTTAATTTTATAGAAATCAGGTGCCCCGAACCTATCCTTGCCGAGCACAGCATTTTATCGGTAACTGGTAATGACAGAGTCTATGGCAGAACTTTAATTAAAACTTCTGAATCGGAACGGTCTACTGCCACCTACAAAATTGGAGCTCTTGTCAAATACCGCTGTGAAAGAGGTTATAAAATTCAAGGAGATCCATTAAGTACGTGTGAGGATAATGGTATTTGGAGCGGGGCTGTTCCAGAGTGTATCTGTAAGTTTAATTCTATTTTACTTGTCCCTTCCTCCAATTCATTGTGACTCCAATATTTTTCATCACAAGTTTCTTTCCTGATTCAATCGGCAAAGGCCCTAATACACTCTTAACATTTACAGTGGGGGAGATGTACAGCATACGTCGCAATGTAGCTGGACATTCGTTGCGGGAAACGCTGCGCTGTACGTTTTTGGATTTTCCGGGGTTTTGGATTTTTTTTGTTTTTACGAAAATCGACTTTTAAAGACTCGCTCTTCAAAATGAGATCAAAATGAACCTTTTATCTTAATCTGAAAATAGTTGGAAAAAAAACAATGAAAAACACAGAAAACCTTTAGTGTTAAAGCGATCTAAAATCTTCCAGCTTTTTCTAGATACACACGGTAACTTAATTTGGGGAGGGAAAGGAAGAACAAACATTTGGAACAAGCAGGAACAAATGCGGAACATTTGGGGATTAACAAATGCGTAGCAAAAAGTTTTTGCATAATCGTTCTCTACTTCCAATGATAATGGAAAGTGTGTCGTTGTTAGTCTTTGATATCTTATCATAAGGTCAACAAAAGTCCACTGATTGTTAAAATTCCCAAACAGTTGGAAAATTTCATAGCTCCAAGTCAGAAAAGTTCTGTTGTCTACATATTTATATTTGAATGCATCAAGGTAGTGTAAGCTAGTAATTGCTCCTTTAATTAATGTATGCAAAATTAGTTGAAAAATTTAGAAATTCAATTCAGACCCAGCAATTTTTCCAAGGAGAAAGTAGAAAGAAAATTGAAAATGAATATAATATTTATTCATGACCTTAAGTTAAGAATCTATTGGGGATGGGGGGGGGGGGGGGGTCGTTTACTCTTTCCTTGCAAGATGTAAATAATATCAATTCAATCATGGGGGGAACAAATCAGTACATAGATCAATAGATGTATAAATTAATTCAAAGTATACTGAAAAATTATGATTTTTAAACTTTTAAAAAATTACAAATTTTTTTCAATTTTTTCATTTTTGTTGTTGTTTTTTTGCCTTTTTTCTGTAACATACCATCTGAAGGTCATTTTATCAATTCATTTTGAAAAAAGAAAGTTTTATCACTCTATCAAGTAACACATCATTGCTGTTCAGAATATATTATTTATAGATAACTTTCCAATGTTTAACGGAGATATATTTTATCTGCTTTAAAATTCTCACCTCAGTAAACTCAATTGCTTTGTCACATTGCTGTTCTGTAATAAAGAATGTGTAGTATTTTAAAGTTTCATGACAATTTCTGTACTAAATCTCTTTCATGTTTCATTGATGCAGACGTTGACTGCGGTATGCCTGAGGATGTCAGTCACGGAACATTTAATTTGGCTACAAATGTCACTTATTATGGAGCAGCTGTCTTGTATCAATGTAATGAAAACTATGAATTATCTGGACATGCCCGGCGGTTATGTCTTGAAAATGGAACTTGGAACTCAGAAACTCCCAAATGCGAAGGTATGAAGAGGAATATTTCTTGGATTACAACGGCTTTATGGGAAAATGACTTTATTTGAATTCCAAATTAGATTTCAACCATCACATAATTTTTGACTGTGCCCAGCAAGACCATGAAATCGAAAAATCATGAACGGTGCATTTTATTTTTGTTTTTTCACCCACTCCCATTTTTAATTATAATTTGCAATTGGGAGTTATATCTATCTATCTCTAAATTTTTTCGTTTTTTTTTTCCAATGATTTTTTTTTTTTTTTTTTTATAACCAACCAGAGAAATGGAAAAAAGAAGCAACTGTCAATGAAACTTTTTAGATTGATTAAGTATCATCAAATCAGATCCTCTGCAGTTTTTTTTCTTTTTTATAAAAATCTTGACACCCGCCTAGAACTATGCCAACAGCTACTTCGTGGTACTTCGTCCACCAATCTTCTGCCCATCAATAGCAAGCTGTGAGATGGGCGCAGAAATAATCCTGACAGATTTTTGGGGAATATTCTCAAACCGGGAATTTACTTGATTTTTTTAAGGTTTTTCTTTAATATATTATTTTCAATTGATCTTTCAACTGATTTTCAAATTCCTTGCTAAGTTGCAGCTGCGCCACCGATCGGAACACTCTGATCTGTATTGTAAACTTTAACTGTCTGGAAAAAATTCATTCCCTAAAAATTGATCAAATTCCCGGGAATAAACCAACACTAAAGCTGCCAAAATATTATCTAGGCCCAATAGCAACATTTTGAGACTTGATCAAGCAGGTTTTTAGGGTTATAAGTGGATGGAGATTTTATTTATTCCTGCATTTTTATTCATTTTCCATTACATTATTTCATTTACTTTTCTTCTTCTTTCTAGAAATTCGTTGTAAAGAGCCTGAAGTGGAAGGCGGATTAAGTGCTAAAGTCTCCGTTTACAATGTCGGAGGAGTTGCTCACTATTCATGTGGACGCGGACAGCTGATGGATGGCAATTCTACTCGTGTCTGTCTCAAAACAGGGCAGTGGAGTGGAAAATTACCTAAATGCTCTTGTAAGTTTAAAGCAGCTTTAAAGTAGGAAGTGTATTGTAATGGAATTAATCCTTTGAATCTGGCACTATTACAAACCTTTCTCACAAATTCTGTACCAATCTCAATAAATAGAATGAACTTTTCTCATTTAGTTTGATGTGCATAGTGCATTTGAAGCCGTGTTAATTTGGGGTACAAATTTGTACTGTCAGGATACAAAGGGTTAATGTTATAGTTTTGTCAGAAAGACAGAAAGTATCTCTGTTCTATGATCGTATTTTTACATTCAGTTGCATTTTTTTTTTTTTTTTTTTTTTTTTTTTTAATGCATAGAAAATAAAAATAAAATGAGCAAGCCATGTTAATAATCTGTCTTTGAATAGAAAAATCCCCCCCCCCCATTCTTGTTTTTAAATTGATCATTGGTGGTTACTGACACTTATGATGCATTGCTAGCAATACTGTCTTGACTGTTTGAATGCATGTTTAAACTCTTATCAAATCTCCTCGATAAACTGATGTTCCCATTTTCACAATGCCATAATTTTCACCAATTTTTCCAGCAATAATTGCTTGTTCATTTTTCATTTCGCTTTTGTGTTGTTTTTTTTTTTTAGAAAGCATTTAATCTAATTTTTGCTTTTTCTGTTCAGATGTTGACTGCAAGCATCCGGGTCCTATCGAGAATGGTAGAGTCATTGTCATGAATCTATCAACAACGTACAATAGTGCTGTTGAATATCACTGTGTCCCACAGTACCAACGAATTGGTCCCTATCTACGTAAATGCTTAGAGGATGGAAAGTGGTCAGGAGAGGAGCCTCGCTGTCAAAGTAAATGAACTAATTTTTATTATTTGCCGGCCTCTGTGCAGGTGTTTTGCGTCAAAGCAGTTACTCTAAACACAGAGATCCTTGGTTGAATCTCTGGAGGTTTCTGAAAAGGGGGGGGGGGGGAGAATCAATATATTTGCAGGTTTCTAAAATAAATTGCTGTAATAAGTGTGGAAAGTGGGTGTTACACAATTTTCAAAGCAACTCTTTATTTCTAAATACATATGTACCTTGTCTGTCTCAGAATTTACTGTAATGCTATTCTCAATTCTACTGGGTGCTTTTGCAGTCTTTAATGGATTATTTGTTATTGATCATGCCCGATCCTCTTCGTGCAAGGTAAATGGCAAATCTGACCCAATTTAAACCTTTATTTTCACCCATCAGAGAAAATTTCAAAAATCGGCTCTCAGAAATAGAAAGTATGTAAACAGTTGAAAATGCTGCTTAGTGCTTGTTACTGTTTTCATCCAAAGGAAATAATGCTATCTATAATTCTTGTCATTTCATAATGTCTCACTTTAATACTCACATTCTCCTCAGAAGTTTAATTTGCTAAAATCTTTTTCAGTGATGGCTGGTGAGGTGAGCGAATCTCAAACTGTGGGCTATGCAATCAGTGTGGGAATCGGTGTTGTTCTGTTCCTATTAATTCTACTAGGTCTGGCATTCTTAAGACTGTAAGTATTATTGTTTATTTTCTCTCTGTGTTCAGTACTTTTTTGTCTTTTTTCAGGGTTATTTTATCTGCCAAATGAATCCTAATATTGCTTAGGTGATCCAAAATAAATAATAAATCGTTTGCTTTTTTACGGGACAAGTTATGCTGTCTGGAGAATTACACTGTATCGAATAATGTTAAAAATATGCTTTGCAGTGCAAGAATTTGGTTCTGATTGTTTTAAGCCACACTATGCAACCTTTCCCCCTCCCCAGTGGTGTGTGCAGGGTGAGGCCAAGGGGGATTAAGCCCCTCAGACCTCCGATTTTTAGGGGTGGAGGGGAAGATGAGATTTTCATTCAAACGCTCATCAGTGCAATCCTCTACCGAAAAAAATTCTGCGCACGCTACTGTCCATCCTCCATAATTTTTCATTGAAAATGGATCTCAAATTGACAAGAAATGTTAAAATTGTTTTGGTTGGCTGAAAATTCAATGTTATTTTGAGGTTTTTGCGGACTCTAAAATGTTAAATTGGATTTTTTCTCACATCAGTGTTAAGGGGAATTGGACGGGACCGATGGAAATCAACGTTATATTGGAGAATTTTGACTCAAAGTTTTACAGTATTAAATACCTCCTCTTTGAGTACATTAGATTAAATTTTAGTGTCTGAGTTTTTCATGTTTTTTGTTGCAGGAGAAAAGAAACTCCTGTAAAAAATACAGAAAATGTCGAAGGAGCGATACGCAAAGAAGAGCAGGGGGCTGCTGTCACTTTATATGCAACTCTAAATGGGAATGGTCATCCAAATAATATTTATGACAATATTCATGAACCTGAAAGCATGTATGATTCTCCGTATGAAGAAACAAGCCACTATGAACTGTCACCCACAGCCAGGCGAAATAATGGTGCACAAGTAACGATAAATGGAGTCTCTGTTCGCTGATTAGGAATTAATAAATTTTAGGAATAAATTTAAAGAATTTGAATGGAATAAATTTTAAGAGAGCATTGTTTCAGTGGATCTTTCTATATGTTTTTTTATTATTTGTGTAATTAATTCTGTATTTATCTATGTTCTTGATTTGAGCTCTCTCTTGATAAAAACTCCGTTAAAAATTCAAGGCTTGCAACTTGTTGGAGGAATTTTTTTTGATTTTCTAAATTTTAAAAAAGTTACTTCATAAACTTAAAGCAGTAGATTGATAGATGTATCAATAATTTTTCACGGAAGTTCTGAATCATTTATGTGTTTAAATGTAGACTTTAAAAATGATCTTGTTTTATCTTATTGCTCCAAAAGATTAAGTGCAACAGTCATGAAATTCTGTAGAGTCTCTTAAAATATATTCCAATCAAATGATCGATTCCCTGTGATCTTATTTTAATCTTTCTATTCAATTTTGTACATAAAATAGTTTTGTTTTTATGTTTGAAGTTCCATCAAAGTAATTGATGAATTACAAAGGACTGTGTTTTTTTCTCTTTGAACTTTTTTTGTTTCCAAATACGAAGTCAATCTTTTTTTTTTTTTTTTTTTAAGGTTTTTTATTTCTTTCTTTATTTTTTTTACACAATCCAATCCAATTATTTGATCCTTTTAATAATTTTATCATCCAAAAACCTCCTTGTCTTTTCAAAAGATAGAAAGAACTTTCCATCCTCTCTCAAACTGTTGAAATTATCTGTTTGAAACAAAAAGAGAGGTCCAGTTTCAAAAGCTCTTTTCTGGCGGAAAGACTAAATTGGGTCCAATGTCGGGAAAGTTAAGAATCTAAGATATCTTTAGTGTTTATTAGAGTCTCTGTGTATAAAAGAGTCTTGCCATGTAAAAAATGAAGAAAAAGAAGCGGGTTATGGAGGCAAAGGAGGCATCCATTCTGATTGGTTGGGTTCATCAGGCGTCCTTATGTGTGGCGCTTATGGCTAGGATGCATTCAGTTAATTCCCAGGAAAAATAAAGTTTTGCCTCAAAAAGTTTAAAGAGACAGCACAGAAAGTGCCTCCTTAAGCTCTGTGACAACCTAAAATCTAGCAGCCAATCAGAAAATATACCTCGTAAGGCGAGACTCTTTAGTGTACAGGGGCTCTAGTGTTTATGTGCGTTACTGATTGTGATGAAGCATCAAAAGTCACAATGATAGAAATGGAAAAGACAAGCAGACACTCAAAGATCATTTTTTTTTTTTTTCAAAAAGTGTTCATGTTTAAAGGAGCCATTGCCACAACCTAAAATGCATAAAGAATGCATGTGCATGTGTTTTCCTTGCCCTTACAACTTGAAGGAACCTCATCCCAATCACAGTTTACATCATCAAAAATCAAATTACATCTCTCCTTTTTACTTTTTTTCTAAGTGTTCAACAATAAGAAAACTGTAGAAAAAGAACAAAAATAAAAATAAATAAATAGGTAGTTGTGAAAATAAATGTACTTCATAAGATAAACACTATGCTACAGAATCATACTTGAGTCAGCTATATATGCTTTATTTTATTTTATTTTGTTTTATTTTTTTTTTTTCAATTTTGTTGTAATTGTCTATCGAAATAAGAAATTTTCTTCTATTTGATATAACTATTACTCAGTAAAAATGTAAATATTGTAATATTATCTATTCATAATTTTGTAATTTGTATATATTTGCACAGTAGATTTAGATAGATTTATTTAATTTTTTTTTAAGGTAACTTACTTTCAATCCTATTCAATTAAAAACTTTCATGGCAATGCAGTCATAGAATTAAGGCTAAATTTCTGTATTGAATGTCATTCTTTTTTTTTGCTGCTTTATTTTTACAGTTGTTGTTGTTGTAGTTAAATTTCTTCTATCTCTTGCTGCAATTTGTGAAAAAATGAAAAAGTTGAAAAGGCATGAAAGCCTGTTTTTGCATGATAACAGCAGAAATTTTAGCTATTTCTCATGCAGTCTGTTTTACTTCTTCTCATCCATTTGACTTGTTTTTAAGAGCTACTCAATCGCCAAAGCTGCTGTTTTCTTTAAGTTCTAGAGGAAATTTTTGTCCTGCAAAGCAAAGATTCAAAGTGTGCTAGGATGTTAACGGGTCCACAAACATTAGTCGTATTTTGCTTTGTCATCGAAAGCCGTTTGATGGTCATCAATGGCCTGCGATGGTCATCGGAAGTATGATTGGAAAGAGGAATATCATCAGGCAACGACAAAGCAAAATACGCTCTTATTTTAGGCCGTGAAAAAATGTTTTCGCATCTGAGGGCTTGTGGACTGGACGAGTTTACTTACTCTAAGACAATGCGCCCAAGATTTCGATGCTCAAATTTAGTATCCTTAATAATTTTTAACCATCAAATGGATTGAAACTTCTCTGTATTGCTGTTTGTCTTTTGACTGATTCCATTACATTCTCAAGCAACAAATCTAAGAGAGGGAACCTAAAGTAGATGTATCACAAAAAGAAGACACTCAAATTCATTGCACTTCAAACAATTTTCAACATTTTTCTTTTTCTTCGTTGAAAATTTGCCAGAACATAAATAGCAGCTCTCCCCAATGGATACCTCCTGTAAATTATATAGTTTTAAACTTCATCTTTGAGTTAAATTTACCATGTTGTAAAATTTTGAAAGTACCTATTCCAATCTACATGTATGTTTTACGATCTTGTAATCTCAGGAAATTTAACATCAATCGCATATTTACCCTCTTTATCTTTTTAACTTTTTGCTGTCTGCTGTGTTTTTAAGTGTTCATTAGGTTGGAAGCGCAAAATGTTAGTCCTTACGTACCTATTTTATATATAGTCAATAGGTTTATAAGAAATGTTTTAGTGTACTTTTTTGTAGTTGTAATGAAAATTTTGTAAATATTCAAGGGCATCATTTTTATTGTCAAGAGAACTTTTAAAAAATAACACCGTTCAATGAATGTTCACTGTCAAACGGAAACAAAAGAGGTTGAAATCTATTTAGGTTAGAGATAATGTTCCATTAGAGATCCAACCTTTGAGGATTCCAAAATAGAAGCTGGCTTAGCCGTCCTTGTGCAGCCAAAGTTTATGAGCTCGGGCGTCTGTTCTGCAGAGGTTGGGGAAACAAAAATTCCCCAACCTAGGCCCAATTATAAATCCTAGCAATAAATTTTAAGATACCCAGGCCCTGTAATGGATATTTTGTTTATCTAAATTTTGCTTAGGTAGTCAGGAATGGCAATTCCTTCAGTATACATTAGGGCCTGTGAAATTTAAATTTGGTTTGGTCCTAAGAATGAAGCAAAGCCAACATTTTGTTGCATGGTGTAATTTTAAGTTCGCTTTTAGAGAGATAGTATTTTCAAATATTCATAACAGCACCTTTATTAAGTGAGTGCTACGTTTCAGAAAGGGCACAAGTGACATTCTTCAAGTTGATTATTAGTTTGGTTGTATAGACTTTGAATTTCTCGACCACAAATTTCATTCCAACAATATTGTCATCAAAAAGAAAGATTGGAGCTTGAAATCAAAAGCATTACCAAGAGCCTACAAATGTTAGCATACATTATTCTGCTTCTCCTTAAAAACTGGGATATTTACTTGCAGATATTGGTGCTCCCAGCATCAGTGCCCAACGTTGATTTCCTGCAGAAAGCCTCATTTTGAAGTTTAAAGTTCCTATCAACCGAAGCAATACTTAATTAAATTTTAAGAATGTGCACCTCTAGTCCTTTGGAGGCTTGAATCTGAATGTTCGTTTGGTTTTGCATCCAGCCAGAAAGCTTGTCTCTGTCCACCTAAAAATGTACTGTTGATTTGATTAACCTTTTTTTTCTCTCTCTCTAAAACAATGTGCAGATTTTCTTGTTAATTAAATCTTGGGCATTTTTATCTCATTCAGAGTAAAGAGAAAAATTGTGGTGTTTGTTCTCTTGGAATCGGCTAAATTGCAAGCAAATTTAATTACGATATTCCCTCATAGCATTGAAGGATTTTTTTTTCATCCATTATAGACTAATACAAAATGAAATCAGACATCACATGCTGCAAAATATCTCATTGCTTTGAACAAATCAAATGTACCCATAAACTTCCTAACCATCAGTTTTTTGGCTCGAAGGATTTGTTAGCAGTGTTTTAAATGTAAGAACAACTTTGTAGATTTTTTTCCGATGTTTTACTTCTTTCTATCCTCAGAGTCTTTGGACGTGTGTACCTAGTTTTAAGTGGAAAATGTTACACTCTTCGTGCCTTTCTTGTAGAATGTGTTTTTTGAAAGAGAAAAATAAAGTATTTTTGCTGAGTTAGCGAGATTCCACTATGTATTCATGTGATGATTTTTTTATTTAGAAAGAACTTGTTTCAAGAATAAAAGAAAAAAATTAGTATTCATTTTCTTTTCAGGAAAGCTATTTTGTCCCAAAATACTTTCGGTAAAGTTTATTTTTTTCTTTTTTTATTCTAAGCATTCGGTAGTATCAAATGTAAATATTGTAGATCAATGTTATATCTTTAAGTGTTATGATTTCTTGAATATAATTGTACATAATATTTGTGATATAATTGAGTTGTTATTGAAGTAGTTGAAATAAATCTTATTTGCAAAAATTCTTATTTAACACTCCTTTCCTTCTACCTTAGTATGTACTCCCTTTTATATTATTTGGGTACTTCAATGATCGACCAAAATAAATTCAAGATGTTTGTGCAAAGAACGAAATGATTTGGACTAGTTTAGTTTAGCAAGTCATTTTTCAACTGAGTGGCTTGTAATTGAACAGCCTCATGCGAAAACGTTTTATGTCCAAGATACATACCTATGTAAACCCTACCTATATAAAAAAAAAAAAAAAACAACAAATAAAAAAATTTAAATAAATTAAATAAACCGAAAAAGCGCAAATAGGCTAGACAAGGCAAGGGAAATAGGGGCAAAAAACCGTAAAACAAATGTGATCAATATTTACACAGATGCAGATTTTTCCGAAAAATAACAAATTGAACAAATTGACTTCAGCGTTTCCCCATATTGTGTCATTCAACTAAGTTAACTGGTGTATAATATAATGATATAGTGTCTTTAATAAGCCAAGATATGCAATGAGCACAACCTTTAACACTCCCATTTTTGGCTCAAATTGCATCAATCAATTTTTTTGTTTTTCTTTTTTAAGTTTGCTGTCAGGGATATGAGCCCTCAGATCCCAGGGTTTCCAGTTAGTAGGTCTACAGTAATATGGACTATGGATAAAATGCTTACTTTTTTTAGTCCCCTGAAAAATCGC
This sequence comes from Trialeurodes vaporariorum, assembly GCA_011764245.1. Taxonomy (NCBI): domain Eukaryota; kingdom Metazoa; phylum Arthropoda; class Insecta; order Hemiptera; family Aleyrodidae; genus Trialeurodes; species Trialeurodes vaporariorum. The sequence continues at coordinate 62,047,903 of VMOF01000002.1, forward strand.
CTACGAAAGTATGTCTACAAAGAAAATGTCCACCTTGAAAATAGACCACATTATAAAAACGTCTACATATTTTGTGTCCACAAAATAAACCTTGGGATATTAATGCCAATGCCTCTTTTCAAAATACATCCACTCTTTTTGACAAAATGGTCTACTGATTTGTCAACAATGTCTACATATTTGGAACAGAATATTAACCATCTACATATTTATATTTATTTGAGATGATGTGTAAACAAACAAAAAATGATGAGATCGAAAATTCTTTGGAAAGTTTGAAATTTGCAGTATGTGTACCACAACCTCTAGGAAAGGAAAGTAAATTTTTATACATCGATTAACTCGGCGTATCCATTTCTGTTAAAAATCCATCAACATTGTCAACAAATTAGTAGATAAATTTTGTAAAACAATGTGGGCGTATATTGTGAAAAGAGACACTAATATACCGGAGACGCCCATATTTTTGAGAGGCAACCTGTAATAATAGATTCCATCACAGAAAGTATAGCAGGCTTCAAGACCGGGAGTGCCTTGGTAAATCTATATAGATCTTTGAGTTTTTTCAATGTATTGGTGTTTTTCGCTTCGTTCTTCAGGCTCGGCTCTAATAGATCAATCAACAGGCCTCGCCCTGGATGTATCGAATAGAGGCCCAGCCCAAATATATTGAATACAAACACACACCCGCCCTGACTAAGTGTATTGAATGTAAGCCCGGTCCAAATATATCGAATGACTGGACTAGCCCAGATACACTGAATGACCGGCTTGGTCCAATGTGAATATATTAAGTAGGTACACCCCGGGCTGTCTATTATCTTTTCCTGTCTTTCATTTTTTAATTCTTTTTTCCTTCCTCTCTTTCTATCTTTTTTTCCCCATATCCTCTTCTTTTTTTTTTCTCACCCACGGCCCAACCCGCCTACCTAAACATTTACTGATGTCCTGGTAGGTCAATCCGCCTATGGACAGAGGAAAAGCAAAAGTCACGCTATTGCTCTTGGCAGCTGTCCTCTAATAACATAGGCAAGTGTTCAAATGGGCTGAGACAGAGAGGGGGCATTGGGCAAGGACAGTATCCCGGATCCGCCGTTGGATGTTTGGATCGACTACCATCCAATATTGTTTGAAGGATTTATTGACTATAATTAACTTGGGTTCTCGGCGTTCTTGTTTCGCATGAACTCGCAGTCACCGTGTTTTCAAATGTCGCGCGCTTCATTTCAAGAAGTTCACGATCGCTGGCGCTGCAGTCACTCATCACCTACTCATCACCATTCACCGGTCTCTGATTGACGCGTGACGTCAGAAAGGTTACGTCAGAATACATATCGGTATATTTTGTATTTTTATCTCTTTCGCACCAACTTAATAAACGTATGTTTCACTCTCTCCCTCTCGCACACGGGGTTATCAGTAAAAAATTAATTCCAATTTTCATTCATGGAATATTGGAATATTTCCTTTTTGACTTCCTTTCCTTTCGCTCGTATCACTAAAATTTATTAGGAATGAGTATTTACTTTCGGAAAAACATTTCAACATTATTTTCAAGTCACTTTACCTCTTTCGCGGGATATTTTATCAAATTTTTCAAGAGCATTTTCGTAACACACCTGTGATTAGGCTTTATCAATTGTTTCTCCAAATCAGCTGTGTCGTCATGTTGACAAAATATTGTCGCTAATCGGCTAATGGACGATAGTCGCCTGAGATTGACACTTTCAGTGACAAGAACAGCATCTTTAGATTTAGTTATTTACAATGTTAATGCATTCAGTGTGCCAGTGTAATTTTTGTTAATAGAATATCATCGCAATTTGCTGTTTCTTCGAACATGATCTTCTACGCGTTTTAATGAAGTGATTTCGTTTAATTATGACGAAATCGGTTCGTGTGGTCGTAATGCAGTGCTCAAGTTTAAGTATAATTTCTCCTCATGTTTTAAAGTGAATTTCTAATCTTGTTCCGAAAGTGATTGTAGCTTTGTTTTCCCAACATGTCCAGCTACATAAGCAGAGGCTCCACCAGGAGGTAATTTTAATTAGATTATTATCTGATACAGTTACTCGTAGAATGATGTTCAAGACTTCATACAGCAACACCGATACATAACTGCGAAGGAAAAAGACCCATGGTTGCTTCTTTACAGGGCTTTCTCCACCTCAAACTTGTGGTCTTATATTTCTCTTTGATTTTGAATCACTTTGTCCAAGATCTGCTTGCGGGTCAGTTTTGTTTATAACTTGGAGCAGCACTAACATTGTTAGGTTATAGACCGGTCTAAGTTTTCCTGTTATAATTTGCATTCCTTACCTCTGGACAGAAGCTTTCATTACTATAGTCTTGAGAATTTCTTCTCGCAGCTTCGAGAAATGTGCTTCATGATCTCTCCGCTTATCCACATTTATTGTAGAGGGTTTCCTACGATGTAGATACCTTGCAGACCTGTGTGACCAAGATTAATTTACCTAGTGCACTCGAGTTGCTTTTCTTAAGGTGTTATTGAAAGCAGAACATTTCAGTTGTAACTTCCTGTCGTGGATTTTATTACCAATGCATTGATCATGTGCTCAGTAATTTTTTTTACGCTACTGTAGCACACTAACTGACATTTTTCAGCAGATCAGCATAGAGATTAAGGTCACTGCACAAGAAAACTTGTATCTTATTCTGATACGTTTGTTTCTAATCTGGAAGATTCTCTCCATTTCACTCTACTGGCTACCTCCATCAGTGCTGTACCAGTCTTTTTCGGTGAATGATTGAATTTCGTATTGTAACAGGGTCCCTTTCAATCAGTTTTAAGCTACTCACGACTTATACTCCATATTTTTTGTTTTGTTTTCAGTGACATGATGGATGATGATGGCAATGATAAAGATGATACAAAACGGTAATATAGAACTTTTTCTACCTGGAACTAGAATAATGTTTCATAATTTTTTCTTTAAAATTGTGTTGTGTCACTGTACGCTAAACCAACTGAATAATTTTAAATAGTCATTAGGACACATTAAACTCGCAGAAATAATGAAATTCCTTTAGTTGTTTTCTTGGTTGCTGTTGATGAATTAAAATTGCTCTCTGCCACCTTCACAACTGAGTCCAAGTTATTTTTGTAACTTTAGCAGGACCTGGAATAATTTTCTATTACCCAACCAGACCAGTGGCGTAGCGTGCAATTTGTCAACGTTTTATCGTGTCCATTTAAACCCATTAAAAAGATTGAACTTTTGGGTATTCAATGAACACCTTCGCATTCGACCTTTCGCATAGTTGTAAATGAACAGAATACAATGTTGCTAAATTGCATGCTACGCCATTGGATCAGATGTCATGTGGTTCAGGTGATTCCTCAGCAACCTGTAGTGACATTCAAATCTGCTAGATTGAGTCACTGTCCCGAGCTCTCTGAAGGTTTGCCACGTTTGACTGTCATTTATAGGAAGTAGAATAAATTTGTTGATCATTTTTGAACATTGCGCTCAAGATCAAATCCTAAGGAACATTTTAATACTATTCTGAGCTTTCTGCAACCAATGTTTCGGGTCGAAAGTATTGGCAAGAAATTGCAGTTTGAAGGTATCGTATAAAAAAATTAGTCGTAGACAGCTCATAATAGTATCAAAATGTTTCTGAGGATTTGGTCTTGAACGCAAAGTTCCAAAATGTTCACAAAATTTACTCTAGCTCCCGCTAATGACGGTCTCAGGCGGTAAACCTATGGTATCAGAGAACGTGTGACACTGGCGTGATCTAGGGGATTTTAATGTCACTACAGATCTCTTAGGAATCACTTCAAGTATTACCAGTTTTGTTTTGATCAAGGCCTTAAATTTTACCAACATTTAATTTTCAACATAATTTTCAAAGTTTAGTGAACAAATTTCCTAGTCCAGTGTAAGAGGTTTCTTGCTAATTTTTGGACAGTGACTTGGAATGAAAAATTTTAAATTACTTAAATATTCTCCCCAGAAAACTTATTCACTGAGATTTTGGGAATGTATTGTTCAGATTCAAAGACCTAAATATGAGGAATTTTTCATCTGCTTCTTGGTCAATTTATGATATTGTTGTGTTTAGTCAGTTGAATTCAACCCATTTTTTTCTTTCTGAAGAATTTGAGTTTAATTTTATGTAATACTTAAATGTTTGCCTGTTTTCCCCTCTACAGAAGATCCAGGAATCTGAGCGAGAAGAAACGCAGGGATCAGTTCAATATGTTGATAAATGAACTAAGTTCTATGGTGTCAACAAATAGTCGCAAAATGGATAAATCAACTGTTCTTAAATCTACCATTGCATTTTTGAAGAATCACAATGGTAATTTCATTTCTTTTTTCATTTTACTATTTTTTTTTTCTTTCTCTGCTCAGTTTGTTTTCTCATAGTTCTGGAAAAAACAAGGCTGTATAAGCTGCTTTTAAGTGTGAGAGAGACTTTGCTAAAAATTCTACAGTCATAATATCTGCAAGACTTATTGCTTCATTTGAGGAAACATATCTTAGAGCCATAAATTCCATCCCTTAGGTTGAATCAGTTGTTTAATATAAATGTCGCTAATTCCAAATTTAGCCCGGGTTTTTCTTCATTTCAATCACTTAATTTCCTCATAGTTTCAATTTTTGTAAAAAGCTGAGACTAGAACTTCATATTGCAAGCATTTTTACCAAACTGCTACAAGAAAAACTAGATCTGAGGTCAAATTTGATATTTCCAAATTTGCTAACTCCAGAGTGCGGTTTAATGATTTAGTCAAAAACTAAGTTAAAGGACTTCTCAGCAGTAGTTTTTAGGTTTTAATTTTTTTTCTCTCAACTATTGTTTAATTTGTCAAATTTTTGTAGAAATTGCAGTTCGATCTAGAGCGCATGAAATTCAAGAAGATTGGAAGCCATCTTTCCTCTCCAATGAAGAATTTACTCACTTAATTCTAGAGGTAAACAATTCTCTTTTCCTTTCATGGAGTGACTTAATTTATTCATGTAACAATTAAATTAACAAATTAACAGATAACCTTTTTTTACTTTATTGTATCATCTATGAGGCGGCTTCAACGTTTTGCTGACTCTGCTCCCTATTTAATCGATACTCCTTCGAAGGTTGGATTAGGTTAGGGTTATATGGAAAATGTGGGAGAGAGGAAGAGAAAGATTACCTGAAGAAAAAAAAAAGACAGCAAACCAGTGGAGTTGTGAGGCTCTGTGGTTATGGCGCTCACTTGGCATTTTCCCAACTTCATGATCGCTTGTTTTTCATTGAAGAGCTCTCTACTCTAAACAATCCCTGGACCTTGGACTGGTAAGGGTCCACAAGGTCAGCTTAAAATCTTAAATTCTTTGCCGCATGTCTCGCCAAAAAATGGTCTGCAAAATCATCTAATATCACCAACAATTTGATAACTGCCGCATTGTCCACCTGACCGAAGATAGGAAAAAAATTGAGTTTCCAGAGTCACAGAAAATGAAGCCATAAAAAGACGAAAGGAAGTGCTAAGTACTATTAAAATGAACTGAACTATCAAGTGATGGTAAAATATGATGATTAGACTCGTGAACAAATGAAAAACCCAACGGACAAGTACAAAACCAACAAGAACACATTAAAATAGCAATTATAAAGAGATATATTACAGAAATCGGTGATTTATCAGTGTTATCTATTTATTTTTATAGTAGTCAAAGGGATAAATGGCGAGGACCTGTCAGAATAAACTATGCATTCATTCAGTATGTTTAAAAACAACTTTGAGTCTCCTCTCAAAAAGATTCATCTACACTAGATTCATCATTAGCAATGAGGAAAATTATAGGAAAATTTCTATGCCTCAGCTGTTGAATTTTTAAAAAGGGAACTAAGTCAAAGTTGCTTCTAATTTTACTACATAAATTTAGTTTGGTATAGAAAAACTTAACTAACATAAATATTTATTCCAACCATTCCCCCCCTCCCCAAGTATACAGGGTGTTGAAAAACTGTTCCCGAATATTTCAGGGGCGGATTCTACAGATCAAAATAAGACTTTTTTTTCCTATAAACATGTGTCCAAAAATGCCCCCCTTTTGAGCTACAGCCCCCCAAAGTTTTAAAAAATTTACGGTTTTTTTGGAATAGCGACCACTATTATGAACCAAATGTCGTAAAACTTGGTGTCTTAAGGTAATTTTACGTGTAAAATCCATTAATGACCTCGAAAAATTCATAAATTGAGTCTAACTGTACTTTTCACGCAATCTTGTACCTTTAACGGCACAAATTTTATGTTATGGATTAAAATTTTGAAGAATAATTACCAAAATCAGATGCGGAAAACCCTTAGAAAGATTTTTGGTCCTCCTTGTTTCTTTCGATACGACGCGTTTTAAGCGAGATAATCGCTGCACAGTGCGGAAAAGTCAGCGCTTTTACCATAGCGGCCGGCCCGTAGAAGCAGCGGAGAGGCGGGCTGCATACTCACTGCCGTTTTTCATGGTAAAAGCGCTGACTTTTCCACAGTGTGCAGCGATTATCTCGCTTAAAACGCGTCGTATCGAAAGAAACAAGGAGGACCAAAAATCTTTCTAAGGGTTTTCTGCATCTGATTTTGGTAATTATTTCTCAAAATTTTAATCCGTAACATAAAATTTGTGCCGTTAAAGGTACAAGATTGCGTGAAAAGTACAGTTAGACTCAATTTATGAATTTTTCGAGGTCATTAATGGATTTTACACGTAAAATTACCTTAAGACACCAAGTTTTACGACATTTGGTTCATAATAGTGGTCGCTATTCCAAAAAAACCGTAAATTTTTTAAAACTTTGGGGGGCTGTAGCTCAAAAGGGGGGCACTTTCGGACCCACGTTTATAGGAAAAAAAGGTCTTATTTTGATCTGTAGAATCCGCCCCTGAAATATTCGGGAACAGTTTTTCAACACCCTGTATATATACATAAATAATGCTTTTCTTTACTGTTTTTACAGGCTCTAGATGGTTTCATAATTGTTTTCTCTTTGTCTGGCCAAATTATCTATATATCTGAGAGTATAACATCTTTGCTAGGACACTTGCCGGTGAGTACATTACATCTGGTTATGATTTTGATTAATTAGATTTATAGCTAATTAGCTGTTGGTAAACAATAAGTAGGCAAAGCTAATTTATTCAATAATAAAGCTTCAGGCATTGGAATATCCTGTCTATGTTTGAAACATGAAGCTAATTTTTTCATCATGAAAAATGGTGGAATCAGAAAAAACGGGGTGCTCTTGGTTGGTCTCAAGTAACCGCGATTGGTAGATAGACCAGAGTGGTTGGCCTATTCTGCTCCACTTTGATGAATTGCTCGGACTGTGTGGGCTAACTACCGAAGAAACGTTCAGGGTTCTACAGTGTTCCGTGTCATTCCATCACATTCCAACTAAAAAAAAATAGCCTCTTGTTTTTGTAAAAATAGGTTCATTTCGAAAATTCTGACACTTAGTCCTTCAGCACAATGAAATTATTTTGATTACCTATCTATAAGTTTGTTTGCATTTGGCTGCAAGTGCACTGGAGAACCTAATGACCAGAAGTGCCAAAAGTTCTTTAGTCCACACCGAGTCCTGCAATCCTACCAATACTGCCTTGTCTGTCATGCTGGGGGCAAATTTATTTAATAAATTGCTCAAGCATATTGAGGAGCTTGAAAGCTTTGGTCTCTTCCAAAAACGTTCTACCGAAGAACTCCTCAATGGGGCAGTTGCAAGGGTCTGAAATGTTGTGTTTTTTATGAAGAAAATGGAAGTACTTGATGAGCTGAGAACAAAGATGACTTTGATTTCTAATTATGTCCCATTTTTCCGGATATGAGATTTTGGCCCAAAATACATTGTTTTAAATGGGAATTCCGCGTAGTGACGTCACTACACATACGAATTTTCGTAACTTCACACGTGTGTATTTCCTAAACCAAGACACTTAGGAAAAAACCAAAGGCACAATTCTTCTCAGCTTATCAAGGACTATCATTTTCTGTATAAAAAACACAACATTTCAGACCCTTGCAACTGCCCCATTGTAACATTGTAACTTTGTAACACTGTACAATAACGTGTTGTTTGTTACTATGTGCCAATAGATTTTTAAATAAAAAATAAATAAAAAAAAACCCTAGATTTGAGCGTACCTTGAGTCCTGGAATCCCTATGCAGTGTAACCGGTTGCCGTAATTTTGCCAAAAATTAAGCACAGTTGCTGTTGATTTTGAAAAAAAATTAGCTTGCTTGGATTATTTGTTAAGAAACATTGCTCTTACAATGCTTTTTGTTGAAATTATTTGTAAAAGTAACAAAAAATGTTGAGTTTTCCATTACTTTTTATTAATTTATTATTATAGATTATATCAATTAATTAAAAATGAAAAATGTTTAAGAGATCCAAAAAAAAAGCTGAGATACCTCTGCGAACATTGAACATAATGATGCCGGGCGGTGAGTAAGGCATGTAGTGCCTGCAAGACTGCAGATATAGTTCAAACATTGCCCCTACGCACACAACCGTGCCTTGGATGTTGCGTGTAAGTCATAAATTGCCAGCAGTGCACTTGCTGGAGTCTACATCATTTCTGACTGCTTATACTGTGATCTTAGGATTGCAGGATCGTAGAGATTTTGCACTCATGCTTATGACCGGCCAGATCAGCTTGGTAAAAATTTAAAGTTGGGACTTACTCTCACCAGCTGATGAAATTTTAGTTGTACCTATTTTTTTCACCCTCCCAGCCATGTGAAAGGCTGTTTGGATGAACCTAAGATCTACATGATAAATTTGAGAAAATTTTCTTCCATTTATTCCATGGTCTCAAAATAATTGTCTATTTCTTTTTTGCTTCTTTTTCAGAGCGACCTTCTCAATTCTAGTATTTACGATCTTGTATCAGAAGAAGATTACAAAGAAATTTTCAATGTTTTACATCATCCTGCAGTTAACATACAGTATAATACTGATAAAGGTACGTGTCTAATGATTTAACTTTAGCTCCATTCTCTCTTTACTCTATTCAATGAGTCACTGTCCATTCTTTAAATAGTAAACAGGAAAAAATAATCATTCTCAGAATAAATTTAGAAAGAAACTGATTCCTTTGCATTGTACATTTTGCGTTCCAATACATTCTGATTGGTTAGAAGTTTTGTTGTAAATATTGCTCAATACCACCAAAAAAAAAAAATCCGGAATTAGTAAAATGCTTAACCACTGGCTCAAAAATAAAATAAAAAAAAATAAAAAAAATTTGCCGGGTCCAGGTCGTAAAATCTGCTTGGTGTTCTGTTTTTACTCACACCAAATGACCTTTTCTTAAATTTTATTTACATTTTTTTCTTTTTGTTTTGTTATTTTCCAGAAAATAAAGTATCGTTTGTTTGTCACTGTAAAAGGAATGACATTGATTCTAAGGATGGACATATGTATGAACCTGTTCAATTCATTGGATACTTCAGTAAGTATTACAGTTTTATTCTTTGTTGGATGACTTTTTGTGGATAAAAATAAGTGAAACCTGATTGACTAGAGCAGAAGCGTTTTGAGTATCGGTTTTTGACAAGCAATGGTGCCTGCTCCCGAATTGCTTCAAAGCGCATTTGTGAGCAGTTGATTATCAATGAGTCAAAACTCTACATTAATCAACTGCTCACCAATGCGTTTTGACAAAATTCAGAAACAAGCACTGCTACTTGTCAGAACCTGATACTCAAAATGCTTCTGCTCTAGAATATTTGAGGACTCTGTATTCATTTGAATGTTTGAGGAAAAAACATATTTGCTGCATCCTGTTTTCATGGTTATTGAAAGCTCATGAAATTCTGGAATCATATTCTCTAGAAAAGATGATGTCCCTGCTTGTTAGCTTAGCATTGATGTGTGGCTTTTTTTTTCTATCTTCATTCAACACGTATTGAATTAAAAAAAAGCCCTGAACAAAAATACTTAATTTGACTCTTTGATCATTCAATTCTTGTATCAGTTAATCTTAATCCTACTTTAAATTTTTAGGAACGAAAGCAGAATCGGCATCTGGTGACAGCGGGTCCTCTGAAAAATTGTACGAATTTTCAAATGAAAGTGACTCCAGGTATCTAAGTTCTTCAGATGATTGCAATGAAAACAAAAGGTAATATTCCAAATCTCTTTTCTAAATTTATGAAAAACACACAATACATTTAAGGCAGAGAGAGTAGAGATTAAGTAATCTATGGGATTGAGTAGACTAGTATGGACACTGAGAGTTACATAGATTTCTGAGACACGGTGAAGTCTAGGGACCAAAAAGTGTTCGGGACAGACGGTCCTCAAACCAAAGTCCGCCCCAAGTACCTCAACAAGCATCAGTCACCTCTTAACGGACCGCATAGGACAGTTTGAAAATGGCAACACCACGGACGAATCTCAAAATATGTATCACGAGACAGGGGTGCAAAATGTTCCAAAACTTCGGAAGTTTCACGCGATCCATGACTTATTTCCTCACAGGATTTTAAAAAAATGTCCTCACAAAAATTTGAAAGTGATGACTTCTTTTTTGGTTATTTTAACATTTCAACACCATATGTTCGCAAAATGACCGATTTTTTCCCATTTTTTACACTTTTTTCCTGGGAAATCCTTATTTCCATTATTTAAAAAAAAAAAAAAAAAAAAAAAATTAGACAAATTTCCTCACTTTCTAAGAAATTTCCTCACTTTCACGCGATCCGCGGATCGCTAGATCGGGCACATTTTGCACCCCTGTGACACGAGATGCAAACCAACAAATCGCATCACTTGGGTGAGTGAGGTAGACTCTATACTAGGGTGGAGTGAAAAAGGGCTTTTTTCGAAAATGCTGTCATAAGAGTGAAATTCGTTGTCCATTCTACACAAAAATAAGGTACATTTGTCGAAAATCAAATTTGGACCACATTTAGGTCTGCCGAAAGGGCACTAAAGGGTTAAAACTCAAAATGAAATTTTTGGGGTTTCCAATGCATGAATTTCAGCTAGAATTGTCGAGTTATGGCCCATTAGGGCTAAAATTTCATCCGTTTTGCCGTATCTTTCTTTGTTTTTCCGTAAACGGCCTATTTTCGATTTTCACCCACCGCGAACGCACGGCGAGTATACGGTAAACGCTGCGCCGCCACGACGCGCGGATCGCTGCTCTCTCGGATGGCCCTTGTGCACGAAATTTTTGGGTCGGGCCATGGAAAGGATGCTTTTAAGTATAGAGTGAGTGGTCAAACAAAAGCTTTTGAGAAAATTAAATGTTTTGTGCTGCTTCCAGGCCGCCTAAGTTCCGCATTGCAAGGGCTCGATTTCAGAGAAAATGAAGGCTCGATGTATTTTTGCTTTTCGGTGCGTACTTTTGGAATTGACCCAGAGCTCTTAATCAGGTGAGCTGTGGCGTCTCATTACACTTTGGGCTCTACTCTTACTTGGTGGGAACTGTTATTTCTCAGATATTCGAATAACCAGTTATCTTTGGCGTCTAAGTGAAGGGAAAAACGCGATTTTGCGATCGTTGGCAGGAATCGGAAAAATTCACTATCTAGGTATTGGCGCGTACTTTTGAGGACGTTATTTTCAAACTAGACACATGAAACGTCCTAATTTCGTACCTACACTTTTCATTATCAATATCACGTGATACCAAATGCTTATCTTTGTATTCTTTGTACATTTATAAGGTAGGTATCTGCATTTTGCGGCTCAAAATATGTGGTATAGAGAGAAACCGCGATTTTGTAAAAGTTTGAGTTTTGAGAGACCCGTTTCTTTTTGCCCTACGACGCGACGCTTACTCATTGGTCCATTGCACCTACGTGCTCTTGTCATTTCTAAGCATTCTTCATTTGTCCTTTGACGTTTTGTAATATCAGGGACTTCTGTGAAATGTACAAAGAATACAAAGATAAGCATTTGGTATCACGTGATAATGATAATGAAAAGTGTAGGTACGAAATTAGGACGTTTCATGTGTCTAGTTTGAAAATAACGTCCTCAAAAGTACGCGCCAATACCTAGATAGTGAATTTTTCCGATTCCTGCCAACGATCGCAAAATCGCGTTTTTCCCTTCACTTAGACGCCAAAGATAACTGGTTATTCGAATATCTGAGAAATAACAGTTCCCACCAAGTAAGAGTAGAGCCCAAAGTGTAATGAGACGCCACAGCTCACCTGATTAAGAGCTCTGGGTCAATTCCAAAAGTACGCACTGAAAAGCAAAAATACATCGAGCCTTCATTTTCTCTGAAATCGAGCCCTTGCAATGCGGAACTTAGGCGGCCTGGAAGCAGCACAAAACATTTAATTTTCTCAAAAGCTTTTGTTTGACCACTCACTCTATACTTAAAAGCATCCTTTCCAACCGACCCAAAAATTTCGTGCACAAGGGCCATCCGAGAGAGCAGCGATCCGCGCGTCGTGGCGGCGCAGCGTTTACCGTATACTCGCCGTGCGTTCGCGGTGGGTGAAAATCGAAAATAGGCCGTTTACGGAAAAACAAAGAAAGATACGGCAAAACGGACGAAATTTTAGCCCTAATGGGCCATAACTCGACAATTCTAGCTGAAATTCATGCATTGGAAACCCCAAAAATTTCATTTTGAGTTTTAACCCTTTAGTGCCCTTTCGGCAGACCTAAATGTGGTCCAAATTTGATTTTCGACAAATGTACCTTATTTTTGTGTAGAATGGACAACGAATTTCACTCTTATGACAGCATTTTCGAAAAAAGCCCTTTTTCACTTCACCCTACTCTATACCGGCCCTAAGTATTGTAGATTTGGGCGCGCTCCCAACATTCCGGTGTTCCGTTAAAGGAATGTGAGGTCAAATTCGCCATTTTTAGGCACAACCCAAAGCCTGTCTCTACCAAAAATTTGTAGGGCCTTGGAAATAAAAATTTTAATCTCTTCTGATGTGTAACTTGTTTGATAGGCCAACAAATCATTTACTTTTCACTGCATGATTTTTTTATGATTGGTCATTTTTAAATATTTTTTCCTGACTTATGGTACAACTTCCTCTGAAAGCCGTGGTCGGCACCCATACATTTTGGAAAATACTTTTTACACTTATCTGATGTCAAATCATCAATTGTAGCACTTGCAAAATACCTAGCATCTCCTTTCAAGTTTGTTGTGATAAGCATGTTTTTTGGTCAGCTTGCTGTTTTGAGCAAAGAAAGTGTCTTAAGCTAGTTAGAGTTGGCCTTGCAAACACTCTAGCAGTGTTGAAATTTTTCGATTTAGACCTATGCAAAAGGTAAAATTCGAAAAATTGTACCCTACTGTTTAATCTTTTTCGTGGGTTTACATAATGGACCGAATGCAAAGTTGTGGAATTGCTGCTCCACCAAAGCCTCTGCGTCCCTACAGCAAGCATAAAGTTTGTGCCCGCGGGATTTTCGGTGCAACCTAATATTTGATGAACTGTATAGATCCTGATTGGCTGTAGCATCCATCTCCTGTTTCCTTCAATTTTCAATTATGTACTCTCATAGCTCAAAGAATTAAATATTATCTTTTTCTAATTGCTTCCTTCAAATTAAATATTTACATAAAATCTATTCTCAGCTCAAAGAAATTTTCAAGTCATTCCTCACTTTTAAAATTGATTATTTTATGTATAAAATGTTACAAAATTTAAACCGAATTATTTGAATTTTTCAGATTAATGCTTGTCGGAACGGCAAGACTTGAAGTACCTCAGCTTATACGTGAAATGTCTATTGTTGACTCGGCTAAAAGTGAGTTCACATCAAGACATAGTTTAGAATGGAATTTCCTTTTTTTAGATCACAGGTATGTGCTCAGCCTTTTCTGCTCTTTGAATTGACTCCATGATATCCAATTTTTAAACTGATTATTTAAATACCTGAAGTATACATGTTTGTAGGAATTGACATTATTATGACTTTAAGGTTTGTGAGAAAGAGCACTTTCTACCTTCCATGATTCTTATTTTCAGTTAAATATTTTTGACTGCTCCTGGTGACATTGTATCCTAGGTTTCAACTTAGAGGAAAAGATTACACTTGAAGAGGGTACGTCTCCTGTTGAGAGCGGTGTACGATGTGTCCTCTCCTGTTTTCCTCCACTGTTATCCCTGTTATTTATGTTATTTTCCTGTTGTTTCAAACAGTACTACGCCTAATTATCTTTGATAACCAATCTCAAAATATTATTCATCTGCTCTTTGTAAATATTCTCATTGTTTGCCGTGAATGGCATCATATTCATTTAACCTTGATTAGAATCGTATAAAAAGATTCTCCAGCTCCGAAGACATCTAAAAAAATATTCAATAATACCCTCTTTTAATCAGCTTTACTGTAACATTTGATACTTTTGACTTTATTTTTTGTTTCTTTGATGAGTTGTTTTGCACAGATTCTCTCATATTTTTTTGCAGTATTTTAATTCTTAGTTTAATGTCAATGCATAACCATAAAATTTTAAATTTTTACTATTTTCTTTTTTATTTCTCATGTTTATCTTTTTTTCCAATTAGCTGTAGTTAGAGTGTTTAAAACAGCATTTTAGAAAATCCTTTGATTATCAGTATACTGTCGGACCTCTGTATCCGCGGATCGTTGGTGGATCTCCGAGAAAGTGGAGCCCTTCTTGTGGCCAAAAATACAGGAGAAAAAGTAGAAAAAGGGGAAATATACAATAAACTGTCATTGACTTCTGGTCCACAGCACGCTATTGAAGACATAGGCAAAACTTTAAAACTAGTAACGCATGACATTGACAGTATAGTCTACCAGAGCTGCCATTTTGAGTATAATTAATGACATTTTTCAATTCACCGATGATTTTACCGGTTGAGAAAAGATTACAAAGTTCGTTGCAGTGTATGACTGTGTTACCAAGAAATACTCGCTTCTGTAATCTTTTCTCAATTGGTGCAATTGCCGTTTAATTATTAAAATAACCGCAAGTTTTTTAAAGTCATCGACCACTCTACGGGTTGAGAAAAGATTACAGATACAAGTATTTTCATTCATTACAGTCATACTTTCAACTGAACTTCATAATCTTTTCTCAACCGGTGAAATCATCGGTAAATTGAAAAATGTCATTAATTAAAAGCAAAACGGCAGCTCTGTAGTCTACACCCATTGCAGCTAGTTGAGGAGATGAAGAGGAGGATTGAAGAAGCAGCAGTTACAAATAACTGTGTTCTTCTCTAAAGCTGTGTTCTTCACCGATTTCTGTATCTGTGGATGGTTCGGATATGGATACGTAACCCTGCGGATACAGAGGTCCGACTGCATTTAAGGGACATTCTATTTTTGAAACTAAGTTAAGTCTTAATTTTTCTACATTCTTGTCTCAAAAGCTGTTTATTTTATCTCCAGTGCCTCCATAAAATCTTTATGTAATCTCTTTTATGATGGATTCTGAAGTTGGTTTTGTCTCATCCTTTCCTAATGGGTCTGTTGCTCACTTTGGCTAGAGCGTTTTAAAATATCAATTTATTTGTAAAAAGCCGTAAAAATGACAATGGCAGCATCAAAAAACACCAAAATTCATTTATAAACTCGCAAATTGCAAAAAACGCTACACATTATTTACCCCTGTATCTTTCCTCCGCGCGCACCATATTTTACGAGATTATCACGGCACATTCAAATATTCATGGCCAACTGTCATCACAGCTGACTTCATAAACAAATAGTAAACACTGACGGTGTCTGTTCAAATTTTATGTCTCAATATCCTCAATTCCTCACACAAGGTTATGAAAGGTACGGAAACCAATATTTGAGTCGAAAAATTATCAAAATGAAACAATAACTCACAGGAGTTCTAAATATTATTCCAACTTCAATCTCCATCCTTGGAACTTTTGTGTGTTATTGTTTCATTTTGATGAGTTTTCGACTCAAATATTGGTTCCCAGACCTTTAACAACCTTTTGTGAGGAATTGAGGAAATTGAGACGTAAGAATTCGAACAGACACCGTCAGTGTTACACTGTTTATTTGTTTATGAAGTCAGCGGTGATGACAGTTGGCCATGAATATTTGAATGTGCCGCGATAATCTCACAAAATATGGTGCGCGCGGTGGAAAGATACAGGGGTAAATAATGTGTAGTGTTTTTTGCAATTTGTGAGTTTATAAATGAATTTTGGTGTTTTTTGATGCTGTCATTGTCATTTTTACGGCTTTTTACTAATAAATTGATATTTTAACACGCTCTTGCTGAAGTGTGCAACAGACCTTTTGCTTTTCAAATCATGAGTTCATTCTTGCCACTTGATACTTACATTTTATTATTTTTAGGGCACCGCCAATAATTGGTTATCTTCCTTTCGAAGTTCTTGGAACCTCCGGTTATGATTATTATCATGTTGATGATCTTGACAAAGTTGTGCTGTGCCATGAAGCTCGTAAGTATTTCTTCACTTTCCTGTTTCAAACCAGGGCATTGGACCGGACCCAATTTTCTGAAACGCAAACCTATCACCTAAAAATACAGTAAACTGTGGCCGGAACCAAACCAATCAGCTAAACCCGGTTCTAATTGTTTCAAATGGTTTTTTTTAAAAATAAAAAAATGGCTGAAGTAGGTCCTTTATCTATCTAATGAAAAAAGGTTTTGACCGAAAAAGTAAAAGAAGCTCTGAAAATTTCAGCACTTTATTTTGATCCATCAGTGTACTGCGAACGACCTGTGTATTGACAAATCTTGTAATTAAATAATTTTTAATCAATGTCAAGCAAACAGAGCTTGGAGTTTGATTATCCACCAAAATTCAGAAACCATTCGTTTGCTGTGTGTTACTGACTCATTGTTTGTGTAAATCTTTTCCTTGAGATTTTCTCCCAACAACCAAATGAGTTAATGAACCAAGAGTTCGTGTAGTTGATAGGAGTCACCCCAATATTATTGCAAATTCTTAATGCCTGGGTCATTTTATGAAAATCTGTGTCTCATCTGTACTTTTCATTTGTGTTTCAGTAATGCAAAAAGGAGAAGGCACGTCATGTTTTTATAGGTTTTTAACGAAAGGCCAACAATGGATCTGGCTGCAAACTAGGTTTTATATTACTTATCATCAATGGACTTCAAAGCCAGAATTCATTGTCTGCACTCATCAGGTTGTTAGGTAAGCCTTTCTTAGTATTTTTTTACAAGCGCTGCCATGAAAGCTCTAAAGATGACAGTTAAAGTAAATTTTTGCAGTTGTTTTCTTGTGATTTCTCGTTAGATATATTTTTTTTATGTTTGCAGCTGCTTACATGAAAGCTAATGGAACAGTGTGAAAAGTGCGAGCCACTGAAAGCGTTTAGTTGATAGTCGCTCACATGTGCTGAGGCTTAAGGCTTTGTGGCTCGAATTTTACTGAAAAAAATGTTATGAAAAATTGTGCTCACAAGCAATTTTTTCGACTGCTTCTGCCTAAAAAAATCCAACAAGCACCTGTCCACCCCTATTTTCCACCGTCCAGTTGTCTTCAAGAATCCTTGTAAAAATTCTATGAACTGTGGACGGATAAAATAAGACGAGCTCTGTGTATATGTTGTTGACAAATCGCAATGTGTCTAGACATATCGCGAAGTGTCCAACGCCGCTTTGACGAATCCCGAAATGAAGAAAAAAATCGAGATTTGTCCACACAAATCGCGAATTGTCTAGACAAATCGCGAATTGTCTAGACAAATCGCGAACTGTCTAGACACATTGCGATTTGTCTAGACACATTGTGATTTGTCCAAAACCGTTTTGACGAAACCTGGAATGAAGAAAAACATACGATTTGTCCAGACAAATCGCGAACTGTCTAGACACATTGCGATTTGTCTAGACACATTGTGATCTGTCCAACACCGTTTTGACAAAACCGGAAATGAAAAAAAAAAAAATACAAACTGTCCGGACAAATCGTGAACTATTTAACCCTGTTCGAATGGATCTTGAATGTAGCATGAAAGTGAAAGTAAAATTCTTCCTTACCTTTAAGATGGATGTATGAATGAGGCAATGTATGCTGCAGAATTACTTTATTAAATAAAATAAAGCTAAGATGTTGTTTAAAAACTTAAAAAAAATAAATAAAAAAAATAAAAAAAAAAAAAACTTCAGACAAACTGTATGAAATCTTAAAACAAACAGTAAGAAAACTTTAAAGGACTTTAAAAAAAACTGTAGAAAAACTTAAAAAAAACTGTATAAAATGTTAAAAATACTTTAAAAAGTAATATAGTTATTTATTATTGCAAGGGAGTGGACCGTAGCATTTAGAGTTGCTCTGAACTTTGATGGCTTTACACTTACATCTACCGGAGATGCACTTTGTTTTGCGTTGGCACATGAAGAATCCCTGACTGCCCGTTAGAGACGCTTAAAGACTGCGGTAGTGCAGGTATTTAGCTCCTTCCCTTCAGGAACATCATCTGACTTCATAAATACTTCCTTGCATTTGAAAATTTGATTGGGGGGGGGGGGGCTGATGTTAGTTGACCTTGCCTTGTTTCGATTTTGTAAAATCCATCTTAGCTGACGCTCAAAATTACGCCAATGATATTTTGGGCGTCAACTTTTAATTTTAGAAGAATTTTAATTTCACTTTCATGTTACATTCATGATCCATCTAAACAGGGTTGAATAGTTCACAATTTTTCTGGACAGTTCATGTTTTTTTTTTTTCCTTTTTTTTCTCTTTCATTTCGGGATTTGTCAAAACGGTGTTGGACAGATCGGTATTTGTCTGGACTATTTTTCTATTTTTTTCTTCATTTCGGGTTTTGTCAAAACGGTTTTGAACAAATCGCGATGTGTCTCGACAATTCGCGATTTGTCTGGACAAATCCTGTTTTTTTTCTTCAATTCGGGATTTGTCAAAACGGCGTTGAACACTTCGCGATGTGTCCAGATTTCGGGATTTGTCTACAACATATATACTTGTCCTTGCAGCAACAAAGATACCTGGCCAGGATATGGAATACGCAATGCTCCTAATACTAATGTCATATTGTATCTATTGCATTGTATTTTGCATACCTTGGGTATTCACTTACACATCCCTGCTTGTTCGTATGCCTAATCTTCCGTTATTTTTTTATTTTCCAGCTATTTAAATGTGATGAAGCAGATAAGGCGGCAGTTAGGAGTGACAGACGATAGCAGCAGTGTTGGTGAAAGAAGTGGTTCTACGACTACTTCAAACTATAGGAAACAATCGAGTACCAGTCGGAGTAGTAGTCGATACCCTAGTAAAAGCAGTAAAGGTAAGAATATTTATTTCTTCATTCATTTATTTATTTATTGACGAATCTTGGGGCAAAAGCCATTGGACTAGTGGCAGCAGCTCAGAGTAAGCAAAGATGGTTCAGGCTCATCACAAATTTTAAAGGTTGAAAAAAGATTGAGATTTGCAATAAATCATAAAACAAAGAAGGAGAACATTGAGAATACTTATAAAATTGGAAGAATATGCAGGTCAAGAGAACAGAAAATGAGTTCTACTAGTGGAATCAAAGAAAGAACCTTATTCAAAATGAGCCATTTTGGCCCTGAGGAATTTGTTTTGGATTATTCTTCCAATGGATAGAGCATCGCTTCGCGGTTCTAAAACTGGGTTTGTTTTTGTCTTAGCCCCTCTAGGAGCGGCGGGGGAGGGGGTCAAAGTTGAAACCTATTTTCGTCAATAACTTTTCACCAAATTAAGCTACGACTTTCAACTTTAAACCAAAATGTTCAGCGTAAAAAGAGCTTTCTTTTGATGTATATGGTAGTGTATTTATCTCAATTTTCAAGGTAAAAATTGCAATTTTTTGTTTTTTACAAACCCAAAATTTTTAAAATTTGCAATTTTTAAAGATGAATACCATCTTTGATTTTTTTCAAAAACTATCTAAAAGAAAGCCCTTTCTTTGTTCTTTCAAATGGCGCAAAGTTCATTTGTCGGCAATAAATACTCTCGGAGATATGATCGGTCAAAGTTGGCAAGGTCGCGAAAATTCTTGAAAGTTGCGCGCTCCAAGGGTTCGTATTTTGCGCCTCCCTTATGTACAGTCACGAAAATTGAAAACGATCTTATGCAAGTTATCAGAATGACTTCTGCTCAAGGGGGGGGGGGGTATTTTGGGTGGCGTAGGGGCATAATTATCGACGGAAATCGGTATGCAGCGTTGCCAAATGTTGTCGAAACTCATACGTTATGTGAAGGAATACATTTGCAAAGTTGGATGGAACAGTCGGAATTTATGTTCTGAACTTTGGCAAACACAGCTGAAAATATGGTTCGTGGTAAACTGACGGATGAGAGATTTTGTAAGTACTATGTATCTCTTGCCTGACAGCCGCCTTGCACAAGCAGCTTCGAAATTCATCGGCTCTGCTTATCTCCGCTAACTCACCTATAAATGGGATGGCATCTGATAAAAGTACTATCTTTATCACACAGATAATGCACCGAATTGATACTGATGACAAAAATTCCGACTATTCCATCCAACTTTGCAAATGTATTCCTTCACATAACGTATGAGTTTCGACAACATTTGGCAACGCTGCATACCGATTTCTGTCGATAATTATGCCCCTACGCCACCCAAAATACCCCCCCCCCCCCCTTGAGCAGAAGTCATTCTGATAACTTGCATAAGATCGTTTTCAATTTTCGTGACTGTACATAAGGGAGGCGCAAAATACGAACCCTTGGAGCGCGCAACTTTCAAGAATTTTCGCGACCTTGCCAACTTTGACCGATCATATCTCCGAGAGTATTTATTGCCGACAAATGAACTTTGCGCCATTTGAAAGAACAAAGAAAGGGCTTTCTTTTAGATAGTTTTTGAAAAAAATCGAAGATGGTATTCATCTTTAAAAATTTTGGGTTTGTAAAAAACAAAAAATTGCAATTTTTACCTTGAAAATTGAGATAAATACACTACCATATACATCAAAAGAAAGCTCTTTTTACGCTGAACATTTTGGTTTAAAGTTGAAAGTCGTAGCTTAATTTGGTGAAAAGTTATTGACGAAAATAGGTTTCAACTTTGACCCCCTCCCCCGCCGCTCCTAGAGGGACTATGACAAAAACAAACCCAGTTTTAGAACCGCGAAACGATGCTCTATCCATTGGAAGAATAATCCAAAACAAATTCCTCAGGGCCAAAATGGCTCATTTTGAATAAGGTTCTTTGCAATAAAACAAGAGGAGAGGATTGTCTAGCTTGTCGAGTTGGCAATTGACAGCTTAGAAAGCTCAAGTATCTCTGGATTGCCAAAGCGTTGATGTGTATCCATGCAAAATTTTTTTTGGAAAAAAACAATGGCGGCATTGAAATAGTTTGGACAAAGCTCTGTACTTACGTAAAAGTTCTGCAAAGTTTACTAGCAAAATGAACAATTTTCATCTGCACAAAGTTATATTTTAATTTAATTTTTTTTTTTTTTTTTTTTGCAGCGAAAAATTCACATTATGAAAGTAGACTAGCAAACAAATCCCAGTTTTATACTCCTGGTGACAGCTCAAATTCAACAACAGATTCTTCCTCTCTTGTGTCTCGACACCATGCTCCAGTAAGTTTTATAATGTATTTATTTGTAATTGATAGATTATATGTACAGTCAGGGACAAAAAAAATGTCTGACAACTCTTGGATGTAGGCTACTCTTAATACTCATCTCGATGAATTTAAGCATTGCAGGTGGCCTCCCTCTACCAAAACCCAAGGAGTCGTCTGACATACTTTTTGTCCCCGACTGTACTATCAACGAATTAAAGATTGTTGTGAGATTTTCACGAGCTAATTTTCGCCAAGGTTCTGGTTTGGCCACTCTTCATACTCCTCACACCTTGCAGGTGAGAGGCCAGTGCAGGTGGGGCGGGAAAGCCGTTGCAGATCAGTCTCACATCACTCGCGTAACTGAAAATGTGAAAATCTTGCGACAATCTTTAATTTGTCGACAGTACATACATTATATGTATTGATATTTTGTAATTGATTTTATAAGTTTTTGTTTTGTGATAATTGATGAATAAGGCTCTGCTAACCTCAATTTTTGAGTGTGGACCAAACCTTAATTAAAAGTTTCCGAACTTGAACTGAAACCAAATCTTTGGCTTTAAAAGTAGGTTTATCTCTTATGGAAAATTTTAAAACTTATATCTTATTGAAAACTTCAAAACTTATCTCTTATTGAAAACTTTAAAAGTATTGAGTGATCAAAACTTTAATACTTCCATTTTAGCGCTAATATTGCTGCCATTTAAAAAGTTTTGAAAGTACAAAGTTCAAATTTGGCACCCAGTAGGTCAGCCTCAATGAACAAGAATGCCAAATTTTATTTAAATTTAACACCCTATTCATCCATAGACTTTTGTATTAAAAAAAAAAAAAAAAAAAAAAAAAAAGTGTTTTCATTTGTTCCCTATCTTCTGTTCATTCAGAGGCAAAGGGCTAGTAATTCATCCAGCCATCAAAGCCACCAAAGCCATCAAAGTCATCAAATGACTCAGTCGAGAGCAATGGAATCAAAGCCTCAACAGTCCATGACCTTTTTTGAAATGCCACCGTCAGTTTACAACCTAGCAGCCATACCATCGTATCCTATTCAAGGAACTGTTGGTCCCAGTGTATCCACCGAGGTTTGTTATAAACTTTTGTTATTGCATTTGTCTGTCAGTAAAGCTTTAGTTCTAATGGATATCTGTTGAAAATCTGTCTCAATAGTATCATATGTGGGCAAATATTACTCAACGGATTATCTGGTGAGTTTTGCAAAGCAATAAAACCAGATTATTTGATAGAGTTTTTGGTCAGTCGACTATATTTCTACACAGACAATGCTATCATATCTCATGCTTCAACTCTGTTGCCTGACTGATTTCATTATTTCTGATTATTCGGTTGCTGAGCTCTAGGTATGTAGTATCCTCAGGTGATTAACCTACAATGTTATTGAATTTTCGAATGATTTCTGACTTGTACTATAACGTTTGTAATGTTCCATGTACCAAATTTCAAATACAAATACAAATACATTAACGACCTAGTAGCTTCCAGCCGCAATTTAGGTTTATGAATGTTGACATGCCTACTGCTGAATTCATTAGAGAGGGGTCGTAAAAAAGCTGGCGAGATGATTCCATGAAAGACAGAAGACTTTAAAAGCTCCAAATGGTATAGAGGACAGCGAGGTGGAAAGTCTATGCTTGATGAAAAAAGGTTTACGATGCTGGTTATGAGGCAACCTTAAGATAATGCTAAGAATTTTATTTTGAAAAATGTATGGTTAAAAAGCGTCTAGACTTCTCTAGACATGACGTCGTTAATAATCAAAATTTATGTTGGTTTTGAATTGGGAGTATTAACAAAAATGTGGTCTTCATTCCAGCTTTTAAGGGCCACTCAGCCTTTAGTCATGACTTCTAATCAGTCAGAGATTCAGGATCAGTTGCAGAGAAAACATGAAGAACTGCAGCAACTCATCGTTCAACAGCAAGAGGAACTAAGGAAAATTCACGAACAGCTAATAATGGCAAAGTGTGGTTTTTTGCCTCCAATGATCAATGTAAGTAATGCTATACCTTCTCCCCCTCCCTTTAAAGTACTCTTGTGATAGTTAGTTCAGTCTTTGCAGACCAGACTCTTAAAATAATGTTTACGCAAACAAGGCTGCACAAGTTCAGGTGGAAGCTAAAATATTGTTTCCTTTGAAAGTGGTGTTGCAGAGATTTTCGGAGAAATTGAGACTCCAGAGACAACGCAATTTTATTTCGATCGCCTTGCCGGAGCATCGTCGTCGACACTCGAGTCTCAATTTCTCCGAAAATCTTGGTAAACTTAAATCGCGTTTTTGAGGACTTAGGAGTTGTCGGAGTGTAAAACGGTAGAGAACCTTTCTTATTCGAATTTATCTCAGCAACGGAAAACATGTCCAGTTTTTTTCGATTTCATCGATTCTTTTCGATATATTTTGATAAAGAGAGTTACGCGATTTTCACCAGAAATCGTAATTTTGGCCGTCTTGAATCGATCCTTAAAAATTAACGAAGCATTTCCGAAAAAAAACTTTATGCCAATCGATCGCCCTACTAAAGGAGTAAAATTCCTGAGAATTTCGTATTTTTTAATTCAGACAGAAAAACGTTATGGGCCCTTGAATTAGGCCATTTTTTCAAAATTTTAATTTCTGAGGGTCCTTCCAAAAAATTGGAGAGAGGTTAGGGGCCCACAATTTTTTGTGAGGTCTCTTGGTATAGGACTACTCAGAAAAAAATTTTGGAGCCCTAAGCTATTTTCCATCGTGCCTAAATTTTAGCTCAAAAACGCAAAATTTGACAGAGTTTTGCCTAAAGTTTTGACCTAATTAGAGGCATGTGTCTTAAATGTGAGAAAAACCGGATCTCAACTAAAAAATAGCCCTTCTCTTGAGCTACAATTTGGTTTTTTTGAAAAGTCTGAAGCTCTTTCACAAAGAAAGATATGCAAGTTTTCGTGAGCCTCTATTTTGCTCAAATTTAGAGGGGGCGTGCCCTAAAAATGGCCGCCACGGGAATGGGGGATGGGACTCAAAAAAATTTGAAAAATCGTTTCTGTCCCATCCATGCATATAGAAACCGACTACCAAAGTTTGGAATTTTTCTGAGATGGTCGAGCAACAGCATTGGTTGATCCCACGTGGAATGACCCCCGTGGAAGCAACGTAAGAGTTTTTTTTGTCAGTAAATTCAGCCTGACTCTTTTAAACTATTTTTCCAGGTATCCTATTTCCCCATGCATAATGCCTCATTTTTCTATCACCCTGTCAAATGTTTATGAAATCTGAAATTTTGATGTCGTTTTTCTGTAAATTTTATCCGAGCTTTTCTCTAACTTTTATTTTTTAAGTTTCTTTTCTGTGTGAACCTATTTACCATGGATATCTTTCTGATATTGTCTTAGGCACCAGCACCTTGCAGCGGTGGGAGTGAGAGTGCAACGTCCACCGAAACCCAACCAAATACTTTTGCCAATAGACCAACAATGATGCTTAGCTTACAGGTAACTCACTCACTCTTTTTCCTCTTTTAACCAACCCTTAGCCTCATTTTAACCTTCTTTTTACCAAGCGTTTTTGTACAGTCGGCGAATTAAGTAATATCAGTCAACTCCTCAAATTTTGGGTCAGGCAGACCACCCGCAAAGCTTAAATTCATCGTGATAAGTATTGCAGATTGCCTACCTGAGCCAAAACTAAGGAGCTGACTGGCATTATTTAACTTGTTCAGTTTAAGGTGATTCTATGGCAAATTCCCGGAGATTTTTAACCCGACATATGGCGTAACTTGTCACTGGCTCCGAAAATAGTCGTTTTTCGATGGTTTTTGGCTGTTTTCTCTGAACAGACGAATACTAGACAAAAAATCAGATTGTCAGCACCTGCATAATTTTTTGCTTGATTTTTAGAGCCATAAATGAGCCAAATTTGTTCAGAAATAAAGACTATTTATGCAAGGAAAAAATCATATGTAATTTGGAGTTGTATCAGTAAAGATTACAGGTTTATCTATCGGATTAAAATCTCAGGGAGTTTGCCATAGAGTCACCTTAACATAGATTCCCAAGAGAGGCTCCTCTTGTATCCCAATTTCAAATTGCTCTTTTTCGAATATTTTTCATTCTTTCCTCCGAAACTTAAAAGTTATGCTCATTATGTCCTTAATAATCAAATTATTTTGAGAAATACAAAAAAAAAGATACAGAAGCGTGAATGGAGTTTGTTGAGCCTGTAAAATAATTTTGTAGAGTAAAACTCGACACATAAATGGTAAGGATTAATATACTGTCAATGGTTTTTCACAGCTGACATATATTTCGTGTCAAACTTTTCTTCCGATACCAATTCCTCTAACTTCATTGTTTTATACTTCACAGCCAAATATGCAAGCACAGTCTTCAGAAGAGCTCATCCCGTATCAAATGTCGCAGCAACAAGCACAACTCTTGCTCTCATCAAACATGACTTCACCAAATTCTTAATGAATGTGAAGTTTGTGATCTTTGCTCCAACTTTTTCTCTCTCTCAATTACCCAAATATTTCACTGTAGTAAATTCTTAACGCTCTGTTTGTAAGGAAAAAATCTAATAACTTGGATTTTTCTATTAAAAGATTTAAGCTTAACGCTTCTTGGATCTCTCCATGACAAAGAGTGCTATTCATTCTTTGTAACTTTAGAAAATTTCATGAAAACAAGAATCTGTGGTGTAACTCACTGGTGTATTTTCTCTCGATTATTTCCAATGGCCAAGATCGGACCTTTACATTTAATCTGTTTGTAACTCTCATGTCACAACTCATTGCAGTCTGAACGTGCTAAACAACCAATTTACCAAGAGGTAAAACTTAAACCCAAAGTTTTCATACCATTGAAGAAAGTGCAGAGTGATGGATACAACATTTTATTACTGTGGCAAAAATGTTCATCCCTATTTTTTACTTTTTTTTAAAAAAAAAATTTCATTATTATATGGCCTTAAATGCTGAGAAAGGCAGAGCTGTTGTCCATAAAATTGCACCTTTACTCCCCCTGTCTTTCTATTTCCTCTTGTTAGTGGGCTGAGAAAGTTAATCCTTTCCAGTGGGAATTTTTTTCACTACTTTTTTATTTTTTGTTCATGCAATGGAGTGCTACTGTCGCAAGAACTAGTTTCTCAAAGCTCCGCAGAGAGTGGCATAGGATAGGAAAGTTGGATCAGGCCTGACAAAACAACTCCGGAGCAAGAATAAAAATTTCAGGTGGGACCCGCCACCCGACCAGAACGGGAAAATCTTTGTGTCGGGTGACACCCGACAAACGACCGGAAAGGGTTAAAATGTATCCTATTTACCTTTAAAAATCATGATTATTTGACACTTTTCTCGAACAAATATCTTTAGTCTTTCTTCTTTTTTCCTCCCCTTTTCGCTCTCTTCTTCCAAATTGCATCACACCCAATACTCAGATTTTCAACATTAGTATTGAAGTCCTTAAAAAATTGCGATAAAATTGTCCGAAAAGACTTGTGATTTCTATTATTCTTTTGCGTTTCATCTCTGTATGTTTACAGCGTTGATTAGTGTCATTTTGTAAAAAATGTGTTTTGAACCATTTCTTTGGTTCAATTTGAGGATCAGCATCTTAGTAAGCTAATAAGTTATGGAGTTCTTTCTGCTTGTAGCAGGTTTATTTCTATCCGTGATAGTATTTTAAGATATCTGGAAACAATGTTCAAATCTAATACCTGGAAAACCAAGTTTGATTTTTCTTTTCTTTTCACCTTTCCTCCAGCTTTCAAGTTGCATGGAAGGAAATTTAAAACCCATTTTCCATATCACAGGCTTTGAACAAGGCCTCTGTTTTTTTACTAGTGCTAGCTTACCTGTATTTTGCTTGTTTTGAAATGAAATGAGATAAAACAGGGCATCGGATTGAACGCGACCAGAAACGTCTCCAAACCGCCCATTTTCTGGACCGCAAACCTTTCACCTTAAAATACAGTGAACCATGGCCCAAACTGAATTGACAAGCTGAACCCGGTTTGAACTGGTTCTAATGTTTTTTTAAATTATTAGTTTTGACTGAAAGTTTCGAAGTGTAAAGGAATATTGCACTGGAAGTCTAAGCTTATTTGCACAATTGATGTATTGCAAATTCAAGAAACTACCAGTTTATAAAAAGTTCATAATTCCATAATTTTTAGTAAATTTTGAACAGATGGAGCTTCTTTTCTTTATTTTTTTCTTCTTTTCATAAAGGAAACGTTTTTGAATCTAACTGCTCCAAACCGTTTTACCAAAACTGAAGGCCAGGTGAACTGGAACCTAACCGCAAACCAACTTTTCAAAAATTGTGAACCACGAATTGAACTCGAACTGATTTTTGCTGTGGTCTGATGTCCTGGGATGAAATAATAAATCTCTTTCATAAAACTGGTAAGCCAACCAATCATGAACCGTTTCAAAGTTGGTCATTTTATTTTGGCAACTAATTTGTAATGAAAAATTGTTTCAGAAGTTGCCTTACACCTTTGGCAACTTGTTGAACTGTAATGTTCCATTTGGAATGAAGTTCTACGGTGCCAACTCCTCGCTGATTCATTTCTACTCTCAGTTTTGATGTTCATTTTTCTCAATTTTCCAGCAAAAACTTGTATAAAAAATATTGTGATCTTTTCTTCTGCTAGCTTGCTTTGGAAATGAAAGGAACAATGACAATAAAGTCTGTTTCAATCAGAGACAAATAGAGACAGAGCACTAATGGCTGCAGCAGAGGCACGCTAAATTCTCGTAGATTCAACAAAACAACAGTCTACGTCGCAGGGTGTTGAATGTTGAGCACCCTCCTCTACACCTCCCAGCATATCCCCCTGTGTTTACCGAATGTCACTGTTCAACACCATGCGACATTAAAAGGTGTTGACTATTGTTTTACATGTTATTTTGTTGAATCCCCAAAAATTCAGTGTGCCTCAAATCTTCCCTATGTATTTTAACGTTGTGCTCCGTCTCTATTTGTCTCTGGTTTCAATTCTGTTTGGTTCTCTTGTTTTGTCTCAATCATGTGACAAGAAACCCAGAAGTAATAAGCTCATTAAATGAATGTATCTCTGTTGTTAATTTTCTGAAGGTGTTTCAATTATTTTCGTGCCATGTTTTGTTGTTAGAGTGTTTACGTAGCTTTTGGAAATGGCGTAGATTGTACAGCTCATTTTTTATGAATAGGCCTGCAGGGCAAGCCGACATGTATTTAATTTTTAAGTTAGCAGAAATCATTTCTTGTATCTTTAACCTACTGTATAAAAACTGAAATTAGTGTGTTTTTTAAAAAAGTTAATTGTCCTGCAGGGTGATTTTTTTCACTCCTGTTGTTATTACATCAAGTGTTTCACCTTTGCCCCATGCTCCTGTCAAGGCAAAGATGGGAATAAAGCGAGAAGCCAGTGAAACTCTGAATGGAGTAAAAGGATAAATCCAAAATGGTCCCAAATCCGAACCCTGAATTTCAACACCTGCATCTGAATCCCTAACCGTCGCAAATTTTCCTCATTTTTTAGCATTCGTAAATAACCCACCTTTAAAACCCCACTTTTTACTGTTCTATTTTTTAAATGTATTTAAATTATTCTTTTTTTTAAGCTTGAAGAAGATGTAGGCTCATAGTTTTGTAAATTACAGAAAATTAATGAAGACAGTTTTGATCTAGTCTTTTATTAAATGACTGATTCATCATCATACCTCATGAGCAGTCGGGCTATTTAAGTCAATAGTTTTGGGAGGGTTCTATCGCGGCATGTGGGCATCAGCTAAGGAACTGTTTCTTGAGAATCCTAATCTGTGATTTTGCTTTCAAGCACCAACAGCAACGCAAAAATTTGTTTAATTACACAATTTTCTCAGATGTTTCAACCCCACCACCCCCCCCCCAATTTACATATTGGGAGATTTTTACAGCATGTGACATTGCAAAGTGATGGTCCTGTGTTTGTGGATTTGTGGGAAGGTTTACAGTGCAAAGAAAGGAGGAATTTTTCCGGTGTTGTATTTCATGTGTGCAGTCCTTGAACTTTGAGATTTCGGCTATCCATTTCTTGGTTAGATGTATCCGAATAGACCTGCGAGTCATCCCACCATACAGAGAAGATATGCGTGCATTGACTTTACCAAACCCAAATTAGAATCTTCATCAGGATTGGGGGGAAGCTTGGATTCTACCGAGTACCGACCTCATCGCTGCTTCGATGAGAGGTTAACAAGACGTTTATATCTAACCTAGTGGTAAATCACCCTGCTGATGTAGTAAAAATTGTCACTGGTTGTGCTCGTTGTATTTTAGAAAAAATGAGCAACAATAAAGGCAAAAGATTAATCTTTGGCTTCAAATTTTTTCCTGACATAAGTCCTACTGGTCAAGGTGCTATATCCAAATGTTCTCTTAACTCAGCTAAACAATCCTCTCAACATGGAAAGAAAAAGAAGGGGAAATGAAAGTATTTCACTTTAAACTGTTTAATTTGATCCAATCATCCTCTTATGAATAAGCATCAAAATTTTGCACTGTACATATTGTATTTATTTTTATAAATTTTGACTTATCTTTAGTACAATGATAAAATTGTAAAAATTTGTTATCCATATCTGTTATGGCAGAGTTATTATTTTATTTTTTTGTTATGATTTTTCTCCTTAATGTGATACCAGCCAAGACTCTTGCAGCCTTTAACCTGACAGATAGCGCTGCTAGTCTATGCTCTTAATTTTGTCTTCATTGGGTAATTTGAATGAAATAAAAAGAATTTTACTCTTAACATCATAACTTAGGCACTTGAGTTATTTTTCTATGGATTTCGTGAGCCGAAAACCATTAAAATTGACTGAAATTCAAAGTTGTAATTTTTACAGCAATTTTGGTCATCAGCTTCATGAATGTGAGTGCAACAGAACATGTCTTATTTGCTCTGATTGAAAAGATGTCTGAAATTGCTGTGAAAACTCATGACACTAATTCTTACCCTCTGATGATTAGCATATATTCTTGTTTCACTCAGATTACCCAACTAATGAATATGGATATTAGAACTGACTTGTGATGCTACCTATTATATTGAAAGCTGTGGTAGTTTTGCTTGGAATACCGTTAACAACCATGGTCCATTTTTTGACTCAAGAATGTAGTTTCAGAATCTCTGCAGTTTGTTATAAATAATTAATGAAGTGTATATAGGTGGCTGAAGTCAAAAAACATGTATCTCATTTCTTTAAAT
The DNA here is from genome assembly GCA_011764245.1 of Trialeurodes vaporariorum. Lineage (NCBI taxonomy): Eukaryota > Metazoa > Arthropoda > Insecta > Hemiptera > Aleyrodidae > Trialeurodes > Trialeurodes vaporariorum. Next base: position 62,078,658 of record VMOF01000002.1, read on the forward strand.
TACAGTTTTTTAGGTTTGCAGGCTAGCTTGTGTTTGATGGAATTTCTTTCTTAAATTAATTGACAAGCAGATAATTTTATATGGAGAGGAATCATCTTTTTTTGTAAGCGCAGAAGGGGAGCAACTGCTATTGGTTTCTTATGTATGGTTCCCTTCTGCATGAAGCTGTCCAATGGATCTTCTGCAAACTTTTGCTACGGAGCTATTGGGGGTCTATCCCTTTGTAGAATCACTTGAAAATAATGATGAGAGCATCCGAAAGTTCCAAAATTGACTCACAAAGTCAATGAATGCGTTTAACAAAATTACAAAATGGTGGGTGACAATAGTCCCATCTATTTGCAGATTTCTATGCTAAAATAAGTGATTCATCATAGAGAAAGCAGCGATTAGATGGGACTCCCCCAATGTCACTTGCTCTTCCACTGCCTTCTTGGAATTTTGTTGAAAGCATTTATTAAATTTGTCAGTCAATTATGGAACTTTCCGATGTTCTCATAATTGAGTCATTCTTTGCAGTAAGGGCCCATAAGCGTATGGGCCCTTTTTCTGGAGACCACAGATTCAGCAAGCCCGTGACCTAAGCTTTCAGAATATATGTAGTTATATATTTTTTTTTTTTTTTTTTTTTAGAATCCAAACTTCCTAAATATTAGATCCTATGGAGCAATGATCGACGGTGAAAAATAGGTCTCTGTAGGAAGGGCCCATAAATGAACAAATGTTTCACTGCCGTGAGCCCACTGCTTGCGATATAGCCTCGCCAAATTTTTTACACTGAATAGTGATATTTTGAACTTTCAAACAAGCCTTAGTTTTTTAAAATCGGACCAGTAGTTCCCGAGATATACGTTTACAAACTTTTAAAAGTGGTTTTCTCAAAACTTGAAAATTCCCTTATGGGCCCATTCTGCAAAGAATGACTCAATTATTTTCAAGTGATTTTACTCAGGGAAGAATCTTCTGTAACGCTGAGGCAAACGTTTGCAACAGACCCATTCTAACAACCAAGAATTAATAAGCAGACTGTTATTAATGGAAGTGAAATGATTGTTATTCCATTACCATAGATGTCTTTATCTTTTCTTGGTTACTCTGACTCATATTGAATTAACGAATACCCTTTGCCCATTGTCAAAGTTTCAAGGTTGCTATGGGAGGGTTCTAGAATTCTTCAGAATATTGCAGCGGAGGAGAAAAGCTTATAGTATCCTGTGTTGTAGTATAACTATATATGTCGGAAATAGTCGGTACTCACAATCTTTTCTGCACCGGTGCAATACTTGGAAGAATTTTAGAAAGCTCCCAATTGTTGTAGTGAATGCGAGGACTGAAGAGGAAGCTTTGTGAAAAGTCCCGTCAATTGAACAACATCCTGCAGAGGTATCAAAGAGCATACTTACTATAACCCATTCACATAGTTACTTTTATTTTTTAATACACAAATTATGAAAATGTGTAGTATAATTGTTATTAGTTCTTTACTTTAAATTATTGTTATCAATCGTTACTTTGATTTTATTTTATTTTATTTTACTTTATTTTATTTTATGCATGTCTTTTTCATGTAAAATTTTATCCCACAGTTTTATGGAAAGTCAAAGTGTACTCCATACAAGCTGGAAATTAAAGTTATTTTTTATCTTCTTCTTATATTACTTTATTTTCATGTTTAAGAACAAAGAAAAAAACAATAATAATGAATGAATAAGTGGAACAAAGATTTTTATTTTTAGTAATGATGTGAGCCTTTTATAGTTTTTATAAAATTAGTTACCTTATGGCTCACATCAAGATCTCTGTTTTTCTATTTTATCTTTTTCTTTCCCCATATTTTGCCTCTTAAAATCAGTTGATCAGTCAAGGGTGTCAAACGTTAAATTCTTTTTCATCATCGCAGAGATCAGTCATGAACTCTTTAGCTGGTGGCAGTCTGTCTCTTCACTAATTATTTTGCAATAATCTACTGACACACACAGTTTCAAGCAATTTTTACGTCTTAACTGCAGAATTTGTTCGGCCGTCATGAACGTAAAACCAGTTTTTCTCGCAGTAAAATACCTCTTTCTCTCCTCTTCGTAAGCATTGTACTTTGACCCACTGATTTCAAATTTGGACTCAGTTTTCACTCAAAACTCATACTTTTTCCATAGTTACGAATTCTTTACGAAAAGGCGAAAATTGGAATTTACGTCTAGTCTAGGCCAATTTAATGAAACCTGATAGCATTTCTGAAATCAGCGTCTGAAAATACCATGAAGTGAAATTGTTGGCAGTTACTTATGCTAAAACACTAAATTTTATTGAAATTAGACTCTGATGGTAGGTGAATATCTCGGACACATTCCGTTGTTTTGGAGGCTTATTACTTGTTTCAAGCTAAGAAATTGAACTAAGTATGTAAACCTACGTAAAAAATATTCATTTAACCCAAACCATCCAAAAAAAATATTGTTTAAAGACTATCAATTCTTATTATTTGCGAGGGAACATTAAGTTGAAATAATAAAATTCGGAGATCAATGTGATCAAATTCAAGTTTGAGATCCTTAGAGCTTATCATTTCATACTGTGGAGTGTGGCTCTCCTCGGTGCGATCCAAATTCTTACCACTTGTTTTATTATTTGTGCATGAAACTTACCAAAACCTACTTATCATCGTTATCAAGATATTTTTCTGACCTCTTTTTGAAATTTCCATTTTTAATCATTTTCTAAGGCTTCATCCTTCCATTTCTCTCAGAATAGTCACTAGATTTTTTGTTTTATTTTTACACGTCGTTTTACTTATATATGATTATTATTCTTTCAAGGCATCCCATTATACGTATTTATTTCATTGAACAAATTTTATTTTGAGGTTTTGGTGAAGATTTTCACCTGAACCAATGGTTGTGCATTTTGTTATTACACCGGAACTGTTTTTTTGGCAACGGTGGATGATACTGATGCTGTACCGGAACCTTAGACTTTGTACCTGTTCTGCAAGGTGAGGACTAAAAAAGTAACTTAACAGTGAGAGACAATAATAAACAATGATCCTGATTGGCTAGAAATGGTTTTGTTGACTTTGGCGTTCGGTGTTCCCCAAAAAATTCCGAACCTCAAATCTTCACCCGAACGTGATAATAAAATTTGTTTATTGTTGTCAATAACCTCCGATATCTCCATCTAAATCTTTTAAATTTTCGGGGGAAAATAAAGGGTTTGTCTTTTGCTTTTGCAAGTTTGATTTAGTCTCAAAAACTTCCATTATATCAATTCCAACAATTTGAACATTTTCCTTTCTTAATTTGAATTTTCTTCTTTATTCTTCATCCCACTTGACATCTTGATTAAACTTGATTTCCTTCCATTCGTATCAATCCACTGATCATTGTAGTGCTGGGTGATAAAAAATCTTAAATTTTTGCTACACATGGCTCAAAGCTTCCGTTAAGTGGATAAATTAGTCAATAAACTTAGTTCATTCCACCTTTTTTAATCCCGCCCCTTCTTTTTAATTAAATATTTTTGGTTTTTCCATGGGATTATTCAAACTTTTACCCTCTTTTTTAAATCATCATTCAAACATTTTGACTGGGAACATCCCCCCTCATTTTTCATGTTAAATTTATTGTATAACACAACACCCGTTCATTTATTTTTGTAATTTAACAGTCGCCTGGGGAACAGTTGTATTTTTCTAAACATTTTTGATGATTCCGTTGAAATTTTTGATAAAATAGCTGTAAGCTTTGTTCAATTATGTCCTCAATTTTCACTCCTTATTCTCTTCTACATCAGCATTAACTATCTACTAATACATTCACGTTTACTTAAGTTACCTTCTCCTAAAAGTCGTCTTTCAAAAACCAGAATTTTAGACTTATTTATTGTGAAACATAAATCATGAATTGTAACTCCTAGTTGTTAAATTTGTCGAGCTTATCACAGACCAACTGTGCCGCATCTCTGTATCAGTAGAAAAATTTAAGGATGTAAACTTGAATTTATTTTAAACTGTTACTTTTAGGTATTAAATACAGTAGAATCTCGTTATTACGTTTCTGAGGGGGGGGGGATTTTTTTGAACATTATATTGGTAATAACGTTTCAAAATGATATTTCCAATACTATGTTCTCCTAAAAGCATTTTTCAATTATTTTTTCAAAAAATACGAGAAACACATGAAATGGAGAGACTATGATCTTCATCATTTGTTATTAAGTACAAAAATAAAATGTTTCAGAGAGAAATCAGGTTATTTTTGATTGGTGTGGGCGATGCATATTTATAAAAGAGGCTTCCAGACCTGTGCAAATTACTTGTTCCTAGGTTTTTTCTTCACGCGGGAACCCATTTTACCTACGCAATATCCAATGAAACGTAGGAATGGAAAACGTACTATTGTGTTTTTTTTAATACGGTTTCTTGTGGGAGTTTGGATGAGACTTGGAAAAATGAACGTACATAATTAGGAAAAAACGTTGTAACGAGGAATAATTACGAGATTCTGCTGTAGTTTGAACTTGTCTTAGATCAATTATACCACATATCTATCAGACACCAAAATTTACATGTATAATAAAACCTAACCTCACATAATTTTGTGAGCGGTTTAAGTTAAATATGTAGCCTACCTTACATTCCTCCAAGCTTGAAGGACTTTACTGTGATCTTAATGTACCTTAATAGTAGATAGGCCACAAAATTTGTACAAAGTTACCTTCTTTACTGGGTTTTCAACTTCCTCTTTTGCGGATTTCCCAGAAGACTCAAAACTATGCAACAGTTGCTTTAAAAATTGTGAATTTTAACATCACGATTTGTATGATTTTGACCATAATGTTTTACTCTTGATCATTCACTTGAGACTATTTTCCATCATCAGCGCCCTGCTAGCCTCATAGCTAAAATCAATTTCTTGTTCCTAAAATTGAAGGGGCTTCAGATCAAACCAGAAGAAACATGCTACTATTTAAATGAAAACTGATAATTTTTTTTTGGCAAAATCACACCCTGAATACAATTGCAGAATTCAACTCTGTACTATTTGAATGAATTTTTCAAAGTGTTGCTAATCTACAGGTCGGTGAAAAATTGTTGACTGTTCAAGTTTTGCGCTTTCTGCTCTTTCCTCTGTGATGTGTTTTCGTGCTTTCGTGATTTTTTCGTAACATTCACGAGTCTCTCTTGACCCATATACTTTCATTAACAGGACTCGAGTCTTCTAAGCTATTTGCCAAGTTAATTCAAAATCCGTGCCCAAGGTATTTCTAGCTTTCAGTCATTATTTTAATTTTTTGTAACGCCCTTATCACAACTTTCTGAAGCTTATAAATTATAATCTCTTGAGATCTTTGCTGAGTTTTAGAAACTGAGGAATTATAAAATTTTATAATTGAAAGGTATCAGGATCCTTTTTGCTCTTATTTTCTTAAAAAATTCTCCAACAATTTTAGACTTTTTTAGAAGAAACAATCTGTTACGAACACTACTCATTTTTGCCTCCTGAACTTTACTATACAATTTTTCTTCTCAGGAAAAGAAACCCTTTCCAAGTTTTGATAACATTTTTAAAATTTTGAGGAGCATAAGAGTAATGTGTAATGTCTTTTACCAGCATAATTTTTACCACAGAATAATACAATCATAATGGAAACATTCTTTCGGTCTATTTTTGGTGGCTTTTCAAGATAGCAGACATATTGCTGTCTTTCTTTGAATGAGGATAGTTTTGATAGAAAATAATGCTTCAAAATGAACGGAAGGAGCCATTCTAATATTCTGTGTTTTAACTTTTTTCAACTTCCGTAGTTTTTAAAATTTAATTTGAAAGAAATGATAATCGAATTAGGTTTTATAAAATTAAAAAATGTTGAATGCAGAAAAATGTTTCTCTTTGCCATTGATTTATTTAAATGATGGCTGCTTGCTGAGGTTGGCAGTAGATTGCGCAATGAGCTCATAACCACAAGCTGGCATGGTTCGGTTTTGTGCTCTGCTCATTTACCATGTTTCGAAAAACCAGTCCGCAGAGTGGCATTTCTCGACCTGTCTAGTCATCAGAGTAGGGCAAATGGGACTCGAGTACCGAGATTGAACTGCCACGTACTTTCAGTGATCGAGCCAACTCTACGAGTACCTACATTGTGTACTCGGGAAATGGACAGTTTTCAAACTCCAATTAAAGTGTAATCAATGTTGATTTTAAAAAATCAAATATTATTTTCAGTCACTGTGTAGTATGATTGAAGAAGGTTACCTCGATTTTTGAAAAAACAGTTTCGAATCACTCTGTAATAACGGGCTGAAAACTGCTCGATTCCCGAGTACAAAATGGACTCTGTGAGTCAGATCAAATGCTGAAAGTACTCGGCAGTTCAACCTCGGTAATGGAGTCCCATTTGCCCTACTCTGCCAGTCATCTTCTCGATTAGGTACTCGTCTTTTTTTCAAGTCATTAATTGTTTGCCAATAAAGCAGTTTTCTTGGTAACATAAACTGTTTCAAAGACGAGCTGGAAATTTGAAATCCATGAATCTGATTAGTTTGAATGCTTTTTGAAATAGTGAAATCAGCATTCGACTGGTCAATTTTGAATTTCCCGCTTCTCACTGAAAGAGTCAATTCTGATGCGTTTTTTTATTCTCTATGACCAACCAACATGAGACAAGTTTGTCCTGGGGACTATGACCTCTTGACTAACTCAATCTAATAAGTTAATTTACGCTTTTTTGCTTTTCCCTTGATTTGACCGTTTTATTGGTTTTCTTTCAATGCAAGAGGAAAACTGAGAATTTTCGCCAGCTTGTCTCGTCATCTCACTTATTTTCCTTTTCCTCCCTGGAACACAAATTGACAATCAAGGGATTATCAGTACAGAGCAAATGCCGTGAATTCTCTTTGCATGTTTTATAATATTCCATTAAGTTGTATACTTTACTTGTGATTTATCTGTAAATATTGATACATTTTTGCCTGTCTTATTCCTGTATCTGTTATTGTTATTTTTTCCCATAAGTGTCATTGTGATTAAAATTACTTATTTTAAAAATTGGTTGTTTTGTGTTTTTATTGAAACCTCTGGCAATGAGGAAGTATTTGGAGTTAATTTTCATCCAACTTTGAATTTGTTACATTTTTTTTAAAAAGTGTACATAACGAAAAACAAACAGATTTTTAAATAAAACAATTGCGTATATTTATTACATTTAGAAGAATATGATACTGTAAAATATTGTATTAACTTAAGGCTAAGTCCACATGAGGCTTTCTTAGAGGAACTTTGCATGCAACTTTTTGCGCACAAGCAATAAAGAAATGAACTTACAGTTAATTTTGACTCCATTCAAAACCTTTTGTGTCGTTACACAATTTTCTTCGAATAAAAGATATTGTATATGCAAGTCCTTTAAGTCTGCTCCCACCTCTCCATCGAGTCTCAAATGAATACAGAAGGAGAGTTGAAATTTTGAACCCACACTGCTAAGTGGGAAATATGGAAAGACTTTTTACTTTTTGCTATACTTGCATTGTTTTTTAAGGAAAAATTGAAAAAAAAACCAGGGTACTAGCAACCTCCCACCCATAACAAAAAGCTGCAATGAAAGTTATGATTCAATTAAAGTATTTCGACTATGTTAAAATTTAGTAGTAGAAAAAAAAACTTAACATCTTTTTCAATGTATACAACAGGTGTGGCAACTTGAGTTCTCGACACAAATGTGAGTTTGTTGAAGCTTGAAATCTACGGTGACTGGGCTTGTACAATTCAGCGACTGTACTTTACATCATTTAAGCTTGTGTGAATAATCAATTCTAAAACAGGCAGATTGCCATTCATTTTAACAGATTTCCGATCAGATTGTCAACTGACGAACATCTGTTTAGACGGCGCGCCGACAGATTACGACAAACCACGTCTCAGCACTGAATTTTGCCAAAACGTCTGCTTGGAACACTAGCATTCTTCCGCGCTTGTGCTCAACATTGTGCTCTAGAGCATGATGCCATGAAACGACATCTGACCGATGTTTCGCACAAAATCCTAAGGCAACATCTGAAATAAGCCACGCCCATAATCAGTAAATAAAGGAAGGAAGATGTCATTTAGATGACATCAAAATCGGACGTCTGTTGAAATAAAGGACGACTTAAGTAATGATTGCTGATATGTTTTGATGGAGATGGTACGTTATTGCCATATTGCACAAACTGCTACTGAGTGCCTATCAGTCTAATTATTCTCAAACTTCTAATAAAATGGCAACCTTTGGGTTGTACAAAACAACTGCTTTGTTTTTAATAGTATTTTTTCTTGACGCTACAAGTCAAGGTTTCAGAATTAGAGAGGTTGCAAATAGCAGGCCTTCAGGTACACTGAATGCCTATAAAAATTTTAGGAACTTCTTGACCTGTCATAATTTTAACAAAATAAGGTAGCAAACCTTGGTTTGCACAGTACTTACAGAGTACATTCTATCAGAATACTGGATGCTATCTGAAAAAAAATATAAGGTAGATAGCCAGTTCTTTCCCTCTACCCAAGATGCTCCAAAGATATTCATTACCCACAGTAAAAACTAAAAAGTTAAACCTGGTGGATTACATAGGTACAAGCAGAGCCATTAGTCCTGTGTCGACGATTCGACGCAACCCGCAATACACGTAGCCCAAACCTCTCTCGGTCTTGAGAGAACAAAAGAAAAGGAAGATAAGTAAGCGTTCATTTTACGTATAGTGCGGGTTGCGTCGAATCGTCGACGCAGGACTAATGGCTTTGCTTGTACTTACAAGTACAAAATTGTAGCACCGTCTGCAACCATTTAAAATTATTGATACTTTTGAAACACTCTGAGTGTAAATAAAATTGGAATAGAAGCGTAGAAAGACTTCAATTGATTGATTTAAGGTGATTCTATGGCAAACTCCCGAAAATTTTAATCCGATAGATGGCGCAACTTGTCGCTGGCTCCAAAAATAGCCGTTTTTTGACGGTTTTCGGCTGTTTTCTCTGAACAGACGAATAATAGACAAAAAATCGGAATGTCAGCACCTGCTTAATTTTTTGCTTGATTTTTTGAGCCATAAACGAGCCAAATTGGTTCTAAAATAAAGGCGAAACTATGCAAAGAAAAAATCATGTGTAATTTGGAGTTGTATCAGCAAAGATTACAGGTTTCGATTTCACCCGTAATCTTTGCTGATACAACTCCAAATTACACATGATTTTTTCTTTGCATAGTTTCGCCTTTATTTTAGAACCAATTTGGCTCGTTTATGGCTCAAAAAATCAAGCAAAAAATTAAGCAGGTGCTGACATTCCGATTTTTTGTCTATTATTCGTCTGTTCAGAGAAAACAGCCGAAAACCGCCAAAAAACGGCTATTTTTGGAGCCAGCGACAAGTTACGCCATCTATCGGATTAAAATTTTCGGGAGTTTGCCATAGAATCACCTTAATTAGATGTAACAAGCAAATTTTTAAGTGCTATAAACCATTCCAAACAAAAGAATAACCTCAAAATTGAAGGTTTATTTTTAGGGGTTTCATTTTTGAAGATAATTTTATGATTGCATTTTAATGTTTTGCTGGCCAGAATTTCTCTGTTAAAAAATTCAGGATCAAAACTTTGCTCATGACATCATCACTAAATTAATCAATTCAATTTTAACTGTCATCACGCATCAATGTAATGAAAGTCAGTTGCTAGTTTGCTACTATTTTTTCGTTGTCTGTGCTTGATTTAGCTTCAGAAACAAAACAAAAAACCCTGTTGCAAAACAGTTTTTCATTAAAAAAAGAAAGTTCATGCAAATAGACAGATTTGTCACTATTGAATAAACAGAGACTCTTAATTCAAGATATAAAAATAAATACAAGGATAAAAAATTGAGGTTGGATTCCAAAAATACCACTTTAAAGTATGTATAATACAATTAATTTTTGATGGTGATAAAACAGAAAGTATAAACGTAATAACAAAAAAATAAACATTTCCTAAAAGGGAGGATGCAAATTGAGCAATTGAAATATATATTACTACGGCTAAGATGGTTTTAAAGACAGATACATTCGGTTTTTGATTGTTTGTCTGATTGGATTGATTCTTTTTAAAATCTGAGTCATGCAATTGACTAGCTGCTCTGAGGTTAAATTATTCTTCGGTTTTTTGAACTTCTGCAAAAGTTCTGTGGCAGTCATTGGTTTGCGGCTTAAATACCGTCTCACAGCCTCTTCAGTAATTCCACTTTCACTGCAAAAAAAAAAAAAAAAATTGAAGGAATGAAAGAAATTGGCAAAAAGAAATAAATTGATAAGGGTAGAACGGGCCAATAACCCAAACCGTTAAATTTCTAATGCTTCATATTGAGAAGTGAGCAACAAATAAACTAAAAAAAGAGAGCAGATACAAATGGGCATCCTCAAATTGATTCCAGGCAAAAGTGGGGATCTTACAATTTGCTACATGGCTACAAGCCACTTTCCGTAACGTCGTCTTTTTTGGGTAATTTGAATAGGATGGGGATAACAGATGATTATGCTAATTAGAAGAACATCACGATATATTATTTTTGTCCATTATTGCAAGTAACTTATCATGAACGTTTCTGTACATGGGCATATCATGCAGGGGTAAATACAACATTTCAATGGAGTAAAAGTTTAAAAAAAAAAAAAAAATTGGATAAATTTAACTAACCTGGCATAATTGTCTAATCTTGGTTTCTTGGAGAGCGGTTCGGAGGAAAGACGTTTGGAATCAGCGCCTAATTGAGACGGGCTGCCTGACCTAGAGTTATTTCCGCTGGAAAACAAATTATTTCATTACAACATGTCCTCCGAATTCCTGCAATAGAAATTAATGACTCCTCTGGTCTCATGCTTCAGCGCCAACTTATTTTCTTTAGCCTTTATACACGCTCAAATGGATTTGAACAAATTCGTATTGGTGGCACTTCTCAAACAACTCTGCAGTTTGGCTGGCCGTCAGACTGCCAAGCTACTTGAAGATGGATGATACGTCAATAGCTGACACAATGGTTATTATAGGATAAGATCTTGCCATGATCTGTGCTGGCTCCATTAGATCACTCAAGGATTTCAGAGGTGAGTACCTCTTCTACTGAGAATTTTAAAATCATACGCACTTCGAAGTTAGATAGATAGATAGATAGATAAGGTTCTGTCGCCCTAGCTTTCGGAGGTAATCATACGCACTTTGAAGTTGACAAAAAATTGAAGTATCAACATTATCTTTCTTAGATACCTACTTGCAAATATTAAGGAGTTTCTTTAAACCCCATCAACAAGAATTCCTTAACATCTTAGGTTTGCGACCTTAAAATTTTTCATGAGACAAAACACTAGGTAACCTAATTAAAAATCATTGCAGAACACATGTGACTCTATGCCACCTTTAGTTAGTTCAGTATAGAAAATTTACTATGGAAGAAAACCAAAACCTGTAAAAAAGAGCTTTTTTGTCGGATCATTAGTTTTGAAATGAGCACTTAGTTTTAGTGATTAAAACATTTATTAACCCAAGGCAACAAAATCCTCAATACTTACGGATTAGCCCTCAAATAATGAATAAACATCACTTAAATTCCTTAAAAATGTCTAAAAGGACCCTAAAAATTAGAGGACGTAGAAAAGATAGTACATAAACTTTAAGATGAACTTCGAATACTTGTCAAGATACTGATAAAATAAACGAAGTATTACCTGCTTGTTTCCTTCATTAAAAGCTTGCCTTTTGCTTCTAATTCAGAATCAGAACTGTCTGGACTAAAGTCACTTGAGGATTCTGGGGAGGAAAAAATTTAAATGAAACAAAAACTAAAACCATTTTACAATACTTTCATAAAATGAAGGCATTGTGAAGAATAATAGAACCCACAACTGGCACCAAAAGTCGCGACTTGGCAACAAAATCAAATCTCAAAACACTAGTTTCATTGAACTTAAATTTTATATCAGCATGGTTCAGTCAATTTTTTTCTTACACCCTGACTCTTCCTAACCCTTCCTCAAATGCCAGTCTACATTACCAAAAATGTAAGAAATTTTACATTTAATACAAAACTCTGAAGTTTTTCTTATTCAGTTTGGCGAAAGAAGTCACTGGAAAAATTGGGGTAAGTCAGCAGGTAATGGGTCTGTTGCAAACTTTTGCTACAGCATTATGGAAGATCGATTCTGTAGGTAAATTACATAAAAATTGCATTGAAAGCATCAAAAAGTCTCAAAATTCATTCATAAGCCCACAAGAAGCGTTTCAAGGAATGCCCAAGTTTGCGGCTGAATGGGCAAATCAACCCTGCAGGCATGCACCACAAGCAGCAAAGATGGCCAACGACAGCTTTCGGCAAGATAAGTACTTGCCCTGCGTTTCCTTTTCAGAATTTGGGCAAATCAACACAAAACGTGAAAAATGCAACATATTAATCACAAACAATAACGAGAAAGTAAAATTTACCAGAAAAAAAACACGCAGACTGACAAAAATGCAGGTGCCATGAGAAAAGTAAGTCATTTGTTTTTAATTTTTTATTCTAACCAACCATATAAATTTCCGTCGACAATCTTTTGGTGCTCGTGGTGCATGCATGCAGGGTTCATTGCCGCCATCTAAGGCTTTCCTTAAAATGCTTTTCGTGGGTTTATAAGGGGATTTTGAGACTATTTGATGCTCTCAATGTGATTTTTACGCAATTTTACACCAAAATCAACCCTCCATGACACCGTAACAAAAATTTGCAACATACCCATTTCATTTGCTATAAATTTAGTGCTGTCGGCTGAGGCAATAGTAAGGAAATTGAGAGTTAGCAGTGACCTTTCCTTTGCATAGATAAGATTGCTGGAGCCTCTGACGTCTTGAAAACACCAAAGCATCCCACAATCTGCATGCACCTTTTCAAAAACATGCATGCTTTTTTTACTTCATGAATACATTTTCTGTAATCCTGTGATGGAAAAATTGGAAAAATTTATTTTTCATCAGCTTAGCAAGTATGTATTTGCAAATACTGAGTTAAAAATCAAACATGCAACTGAAGTATTATCAAATTATAGCCCATCTTGAGAAGAAGTCTTATCTAAGGTGCAAGGTTTTGAGAATACTGTTCTAGCTCAAAACAAACCATAGGGTCTCTCAATTCACAGAATCATAATAAGGAATCACATACCTTCTTCCTTGACAGGTGCACCTTCCGTCTTTTTATTCGCAGCTGAATTAGTGTTACCACTATTTAAAGTGCTCTTCTTTTTAAGTTTCTTCTTTTTCTTCTTGATGCTAGTGCCAGGAGTATTCGTTTCTTCTTCTGACGGAGGATTTTCTTCTGGTTCGCTCTTGGGTTTGTCACTTCCTTCTTCATCTTCAGATCCATCTTCATCTGAAGTTAAGAGCTTCCTTAGAGCACTTTCCTCTGCAACACCTTTCATTTCTTTGTCTACTTTTCCCTCATGATCCGATTCGCTGGAAGGATAGAAGAAAACAATAATTACAAATGGTAAGAGTTTATTTACTGAGGAAACTTTCATGAGTGAGTTGCAAAGCAGAAATTACTATTTAGGGAATGGGTCTGTTGCCCACTTTTGCCATAAAGCCAGAAATACCTGATTCTGAAGTACAATGTTACAAGAAAACCGATGGAAACAACGAAAACTCATAATATTTCCTTGATAACAGAGAAAAAGTAACAATTGGTTGAGGCTCGCTGCAAAACGAATTTGAAAATGACAGTATACCGTGAAACTGGATGACGTCATAGTAATGGTCCCTGCCAGTGTTGCCGATTGTAATGGTTTTGCATTTGCGTTTGCAAAACAGACCCATTAGGTCCATAACTTTTTTGAAACTTCTAGATACATAAGATCAGTCTCACATTTCCCAACTCAGCTGCTGACTTAGCTCATATGCAAGTCTTTCAATGCAAACGAGTTTTCACTCGTTAATTTGCTATTTGAGCACTAAAAAAGAGCGTCAGAGACGCAAAAGAGACAATTTTAAGCTAATTTTAAAGCTATTTTCCATAACATGGCTCAAAATTTAGTGAGATGTGGCCCCTTGCAAAAATTCTTACAAATCTCTCTATACCAGTTCATATCTGTTAGATAGGGTTTTCATGGACCGTTACTTTACTATCTGACCACAAAAACAAGCATCCGAAACGCAAAAGTGAATCGGAAAGAAGCAAAAATGAGGCCAATAATTAGATATTTTTTTTAATTATCTCTCTTGTAACTCATCTGATTGTAAATTCAACTAGCAAGCACGCCTACTACATCTCAAGACAAATCGATGAATACCAGGTGTTATGGGGCTCTAATCAACAATTTCTTTGGAATCGGAGATTGAAAATTGAATAGCACACAAATTTATGAAAACAAGCTGTAAGCAAGACAGCAGATAGCATAAGTGACAGCAGAGGCACAGACACCTTCTTCTTTCTGGGGGGTTTTGGACTTGGCCCAGCGGCTTCTGCCACTTATGGTTGATACTAGAGCACTTGACTAACCTGTCTGATGAATCAGAGATATAATCCAACTCTCTGCCTTCTTCATCACCATCATCACTTTCTTCTACAGCTGATTCATCTGATCCTTTCTTCTTTTTCTTTGTCGCTTGTTTTTTTTTCTTGGCATCACCTTAAGCAAAAAAAATGTTTTTATTACTTTCATTGCTTAAAAGTCAGTAGAAAACAGCATAAATAATTTGAAAATACGTACTCAATACCAAAAAAAAAGCAGTCAGTAATGTAGAAAAGCATCTATGTATCTCCAATCAGTAGAGTCATCAGAATTTTGTATCCACGATACGGCGTAAAATCATAATATACCCGCTAGACAGTTGGGACCCAGATAGGCATACAGATTGCACTCTCCTGATTTCAAATTTAAAACGCAAAACAAGACAAAATCAGGGCTTTCCCGCAAAATCCACCTGATATCACGAAGTCACGCACGAAATTTCCCCTTTTAACATGCAAAAAATGCAAAATGTGCAACAAACAGAAATATTTTGCTTTTTTCGCAGTTACAAGCAAAAATCGCGAGCGGTAAAGATTCCGGTCTGTGTTTTGATATTATTCGCATTGCACATTCTTCCGCAGAATTTCATGGAAATTTTAACAGAAGAGCACTTTCATTATGTTAAGGGCCCTTTTTTCAGAAATTGCCACATTAATTCAGATTAATTTAAACTGAGTCTAGGATCTGTAACAAGCATTTGTTAAAAGCTTCATGCAAATTTTATGAAAGAGTAGGTTTTGAGAAAGACATAATATTGATTATATTGAGATAATTTGTTGGGAAACAGGTAAAATTTGCCGCGAAAACAATGTCGAGGAATGCGCACAAAAAATAACAAAAAAATGAAATTAATAAGGACGATTACTTTTCTTCTTCAGCT
Organism: Trialeurodes vaporariorum; assembly: GCA_011764245.1. NCBI lineage: Eukaryota > Metazoa > Arthropoda > Insecta > Hemiptera > Aleyrodidae > Trialeurodes > Trialeurodes vaporariorum. The sequence continues at coordinate 62,094,062 of VMOF01000002.1, forward strand.
TCTTTTTCTTCTTAGTGCCTTCTTCATCATCACTTTTGTCTTCATCAGAATCTGAGTCATCTTCATCTGAATCCATCCACTCGTCCATCTCAGAAATTTTCAAATCTAATGGAGAGAAAAATCAGTTTAGTAGTAGTAAAGTCTAGCGGCCCAAACAATATGGCTCGTTACGATATATAATGCAGAGAAAAATATAGAAAACAAGTACGATGAAACCTTGTGAGAAATTAACACTCGAATAAGGAAAGAGAGAGACTAATAATTCCACTCTGGGAGGGGGTGATCACGGAGGATCAAATTGTAACGGTTATTGTTATTGGATAAAATGTGTTAAAATCAATTGGGTTTGCTACTGCGCATCCTGATTATGCAGTTGTAACCACTACTTCACCTCTTCATACTTCAGTCAACAGAAATTCCGACCGGATTCTGTTCACCAGAATCTCTGTGGACTTTAGTACGAAAAAGTGAGGAGGTGGTTATCTGCATGACTGAAATGGGCAGTAGCAAATCCATTTGATTAAAAGTTTTCAATCTAATTACAATAATCATTATGATTCGATCCTCAGTGATCAACCACCCTCCGCCACCTGATTTACCCCATTTTTTAGCATCTGAAAGGTTTGAATCGGCTAGAGGAAGTTTTTTTCACGAGTTTCATGAGAAGTAAAGTGCGCTACCATTACACTTGGCTGATCTCACTGCGGTAGGAGCATGGCATAAATTTAGACCTGGGAAGAAACGGGAGGAGTGATACTGTGAATGCAGAACTGATTTAGCTTTCTTCTAAACTGTCTGCATTTCACCTACGCCGCTGAGACATGCAAAATTCAATTTCACAGAAAAACAATTGAGTCGCTAAGTATTTGGTGTGCAAGCGCCTTCAGGCTGCCTTTCATGCTTGTTATGGTCATTAAGAACACTTAATAAGTCAAGACATCAATTTTTTTAAATTCCTTGCAAAAAAAAATGCAACACTTAATTTAGGAAATTCTTTAATCTGCCGGATGTTTCCGCCTCTGAAATCCAATAAATCAAAATTTGACTACATCAGTACTCCTTCAACGGTTAGTGCCCACCAAATTAAAAACTTTCAATGCTTATAGAATGAGTGTAAAATTCTGAAAAAGTTGAGTTTTTAGTTTTACTATCCTCCCCTATTCACGGATTACCTCAGGTATTGTTCTCATTTTTACCAACCATGAGCACGGTAATTTTGCCTTGCCATTTGACAAACAGTTTCAAAACAAAACTTAAAACCATGAATGCTAGTTTTCTTTTGACCCATTCAAAATTAAGGAAACTATTATATACTTCAATTTACTTTAGATGATAAAAAAAAAAAAACAATGGTAGAGTAATTTTTTGATATTGTTTAAGGAGTTTGGACAATAGACAGCCTGATTATCAATTCTCACCTTTCTCTTTCTTTTTAGATTTACCCTTCTTCTTTATTTCGTCTTCATCTTCTATGTCCCCATCTTCTTCATTGCGCAGTCTTTTCCGTAACATCAGCGAAAAGTAATTGATAACTTTATTCCTCCTAAAAACAAGAGAGAAGAGAGTAAAAATTTTGACTGAATTTGCAATTCTTTTGCATAGAAACTAATTGGCTCCCTCAATAATTAATTACTTTCAAGATCCGAAAGAAGGTTCTAGAATCCAAAGGTACAATGGGCACGCAAGTCTGAAACAAATTGATATGTTCACCCTACATCTGCTACCTTGCATAAGGCTGGTGGATCCACATTTTAAAATAAAAACAGCAAGCAATGAAAACTTTAAAATGAAACAAATTGATACAAAACAAAACAAGAACAAACAAAAACAGTAAAAGCACAGAATAATACAATCAGAAGGGAAACTCCCATAAGATCCAATGGAAACAAGATTTGGAATTTACCAGCACAAACTGGCAACTGTGCCTACTCACTTCTCAAGATGGCGGTCATGCTTTTTCAGGCTATACAACCAATCACAACACGGCCAGTTGCCGAAGATCTGCCGAAGATTGCCGAAGATACTCACTTTCGAACATGGCGGCCCGAAGTAAAGAATGTTCCAAAATTAATTAGAGTTTCCCTTCTGATTGTATTATTCTGTGGTAAAAGCACTGAACCAAGATTGGTAGAGTGGACAAATATTACATTACAGCTCTGACACTTCCTTCAAAATGTTTATTTTTAAGTCTTGTGGAAAGGAATAAGAGTCACAATGCCTTTCAAAGCCTATTTCTGAAAATTTTGCAAAAAAAAAAAGCTGCAAAAACTTTCGCCCAGCAAGTTTTATTGAAAAAGCTATATTTGCGAGAAACCTAGTTCATATAAGTTCCTGCTGCAGTGAATGAATAAATGCATCTAATCAGTTAGACCATAGGAATGAGAAAAGTCTACATGAGCCTGTACGTACCGACCAAATTCTTGCTCCGCTTCTTCAACAGACAAAGCTTTGTATCTTTGGACAGGTTGAAAATTATACCATTCTTGAATGGGACAAGCTTCTATTTTACCTTCAGCATTGTGTGAAAAAACGTAATATGCTGAATTTTCTCCAACACCTCCTTCACGGACTCCTCGGAATCTATAAAAATTTTAAACATTAAAACAGGCAGACACACTTCAACAATTTGATTTAGTTTTGCTCTTTTTTTACTTATCAGTCTATCGACTGATTTGTTGCACTTTTCCAACGCTTCATATCCTGAGCTGGTTAATTCATTATTACACATCTCTCACAACCTACATCCCGAATTATTTGCCCTAAATACTCTAATCTCTGTATCCCCCTGCAGTTTTTGCCTTCAAATGCAAGTTGATATCACAGTGGTGTAGCGTGGTCCAAAGAGTTGGGTGTTCAATTTTACAAGAATTTCATTCTCCCACGTCAAGCACTAAGAAAGAAGGGAGCTATAAGGAGGAATTTTTTGACCCCCCCCCCCCTCCCCTTACCTCACCGAGTCTCCTATTCATTTAGAAAATCAGCAAAAAACCCTCACTATGTTCATGCAGAGTTGAGGCTGCAAGAAAAAGCTGTACACAAAGTGGCTGTTTTAATTCAAATGATGTGGTGGTCCGGGAGCAGTAGGCAAAACCGGGAACCACTCAGCGTGAGGTGTTCTACAGTCTTTACCTAACGCAGGCCTATTCTAGCAGTTGCACTGTCGCACACATGAGGTGTTCTTCAGCAGGCACCGCTCAACTGCCGCGACAAAAGCACTATATGCAGGGCAGTAAGTTCCTCTCGTGAGGACAAACATAAGGAAAAGCCACCAGGAAAGTCTCGTAAGGAGACACATTGCACTGTATGTGACAGTGCCCAAAGCGTGCTATCACAGCCTCGTTCTTTCTATTTCTTTTCAGTCTTATTCTGCCTACTTGAGTGCTTAGACTACTGATCTGATATGCATTTATTTACAATTGTTGTTTGTTCCAAAATTAATTAGTCTTTGGAATTATGAATACTAAATTCACCAAAAATCGTAGGGTGTTCACCGAACACCCAAACACCCTAATAAGACGCTAAGCCACTGAAGGGTGCAAGATGTTCTGAGCTTCTGCAGTTTTCAAACAAGCCTAAGATAAGCTTCTAGGCTCACAAACCTACTCCTAGCAGCCCTAGCTTGCAGTTGTTTAGACCTCATCAATAATAAATAATGAAGGGTAATTTTTTCCGACTAGAACAGAAGATAAAGTTCATGATAACTTCCTATTGATTAGAACTAGTCAAGGAAGTAGAAAGAAACAAAGTACTTTTTTCCATTTTTGCCACCACATTTTAAAATCCAGGGTTGATCTTCTGATCGATACTTGTGACTGACATAACCAAACTTCTTCTTGCGAGCTTCTTCTTTGGCTTCACGACCAAACTCACTGCCAGCTCCAAATCTACAAAAAACAAAGCAGACAATTTATAGCGACATTTACAACTAACAAGAAACCATTTCGCATTGATTTTTCAATTGAATCTTAAAAATATCAAAGAAAAATTCCGGCTGCAATGAATTTAAGATCTCAGAAGTTTCAAGAATTTTCTCCATTTGAAATCCAAACTTTAAAAGTTTATCGTTGTAACCAAGGTGGCTTTTTCTTCCAGAATTTTGCATAATCTTATGGATTCTTTAAGTTCATTTGAAATATTCAGATTTGCGTCTCGATCTAAAGCCTTAGGCCTACATGTTTAGTTTCCTTGGTTGATAGTTACAACCAAAGCTTATGAATAAAGAAAGTTTAGTTTAGTTTATTTATCTAGAAACGATTTCACTAAACAGTGTAGAGCATAACATAAAAAGTTCATATCTCCCACTAGGCTAAGTTTGTTCTCTTATTGAGTTCAATATCAATTGAGATTTATTCAAATCTGCCAAATTTTCTTAGGGTCACAACAGCTTTTGTTTCAAATGATGCAGAGAGTAACACATCTCAATTCAGAGAGGAGTTTCATGGCTAGGACAGTTTTCATCAGGATGGTGCAGGATTGTCTTTTGAGGAGAGAGAGCAAAGATGAACACTTACTTGGGTTGATCTTCATCTGCATTTCCTTGGCGCTGATTATTCTCACGTTCCATTTTCACCTGACTCCATTTTGAGAAATCCACATTGAAAGACGAATTATAACGCATTACATGAAACTGTTTGGTCGTAGTTCTGAAAAATGAACCAAAATTTCCTTTAGAGCCATGATTTAAGGTACGCAACCACACTTGAATTTAATCGCAATCTAACATACTAAGATTGTCATTACAGAGAACTGTCAACTTTTTCACAGTATCTTGACTAGAAATACACCTGTTTCTGGTGTAGGTAGTTATGAGATGTTTGCTTTGAATGAGTCATCATTCTGATGCAGCGTCACTGTTGCCATGAGAAGATACTAAGGGTCTACCGACATAAGACAGGTTGATGAAAAACTTACCAATATTTAAATGGCTTTATCCCAATTAATACTGAAAGATTTGCAATGGGAATTGCACAACTGTTTGCTCCTCAAAATTTTCTACATGATTCTGGCATTGACAGAGCTATTTTGACGTGATTGCAAGCAAAACACACACAGGTTTCAATCTAACAGATAGCCCTACAAGCCGCAGTTCTAAATGTCATCTTTATCAGGTAATTCAAATGAAAGGACAAGTGTTCACACTATGTGTTAGAATGTTGCCACCAGTGTAATTTTTTTAATGACTTTTCCATGCCATTGACCATCAAAATTGATTTTGAACTATATGTGTAATTTTTCATGAGAATTTCAGCCATCTAGTTACTAAATGCAAATAAGATAGGTGTTACCCTCACTAGCACTCATAAAGACAAATGACCCAAATTGCGGTGAAAATTTCTCATAAAATTCTCAACTAATGTTGATGATGGCCAAACAATTCATAAAAAATTACAGAGGTGCCAACATTCAGATTTGAACGTCAACTATTGTTAGGTATTTTATTCAAACAACCCTATAAAGACAAAATTTTGGAAAGCGACTGATAGCCCTTGTATGAGTATATGATTGAAACCTGTGAGTCTCACCTGGAATCACATCAAAAGAGTAAAACTGACTGGTTCCCTACAAAGGAAGTATCTTTAGGTTGAGGGATGAATTTATTAATTCTGATGGAGGCAAACTCTAAACCAAAGCTACAGCGAGCTGTGAATTAGCACCCACAAAAACAAACAGAATAGTAGTCAGACAACATTGACAACAGTGGCGTAGCCAAGGGGGGGGGGGGTCCAGGGGGTCTGGACCCCCCCATGACACCAAAATTTGTCCTAAAAAAAGGTAATTTTTTGCATTTTCAGACAAATTTTACCAAATTAGTATCTTTGGACCCCCCCCCATGACAATTTTCGGACCCCAGACCCCCCCCCCTAGAAAAATTCCTGGCTACGCCACTGATTGACAAGCATATTAACCACAATGACATACTTGTCCACCACTATCTTGTTTCATCAACTGGGTGCCAACTCGGGTTGCAGCAGTTCTACAGAAAGCAGACAAAAAATACTCACTTCGGAATAATTATTGAATACTCTTGAGCTGCCGGACTAGGAGATGAAGATGAAGCCTGAAAGTAAAGAGAGACTCTGTTAGTAGAGTTACAAAGGATTGACATCCTTTGAGATGAGTAAGGCTAATGAGCCACCACAATTTTTGGACGCAATTAACAAGTTCGTAATTTCTGCTCATCAGAATCAACATCTCCACAGATAGGTAGTGATTTGGCACTTTCACTTTGACTAGTATGGTGGTAGGGGATTCTCGTTCCTCTTTCGTGATGCTGGACAAGTTTTTCTCCATGTTCCCTGATTATGACACTGAGTAAAATTAAGTTTCAACATATAAAATGCTGACGGTAGTTCAAGTTCACTAGAGAACTGTAGTCACTTTAACACACAACATGAAAAAAGTACATATCTAGATCTCAACCCTCTTTTGAGCAGGCATAGGTGAAATATGGTTACCAAGGAACAAAGATTCCCAGGTGACTGATCTTGGTCAGCTTCAGTCTTCACACAAGTGTCCATTCCTGATATATAATCTTACTTAAAGTCTGGTTTCCGATGAGACGCATTTAATGTACCTACCCCCATGCGTTTGATGGCACTGCGTTTAGACTGTTGAAGAAGAAAGAACAAAAACCATTTCCAGTGAGAGCATGGATCAAACAATTAGTATGCAAGATTTCGAAAGGCGCAATGATGCGCGCGTCATGAAAACCCGCGCAATGGAGACAATGTGATATGACTCCGGCTTTAGGCTCGCAGCGATGCAAGAAGTTGAACATTTCCCAAAACCACCGCGATGTTTTATTTTGACATGAGTCAGTGCTTAGGGAGCATTTCTATCCTTCGCTAGTGGTTCAACTCCAAGCAGTGTTACCAGACGGGCAGCTTCAGCTGCATTAGAACAGCTTTCTTAGCTCCTTGAAGCTCTGGACGGCCCATGAAGCTTAGACATAGCTTCCGAGCAGTGCTACCAGACGGGCAGCTTTAGCCGCATTAGAACAGCTTCCTTAGCTCCTTGAAGCCCTAAACGGCCCATGCAGCTTAGACATAGCTTCGGGAGCTTCAAGATGCCCCATATTTCATAACTTTTTAAACATTAACTGCGGCTTTCAAACTCAGATACAGTTTTCTAGTTTCGGTACAGTTTTTAGACGTAAACATCAATTATGAGATGACGGCTTACGAGTACAGCTTCCTTGGAAGCAAAGTAGAACTTCGTGCAGCTTTAAGAATCATTGAACGCAGCTTTCCGTTCTTTCCATCTGGTAACACCTGTTCGGCAGCATTTCGTCTCATTGGGAACCTGGCTTAAAGGAACTCGCCAATAGAGTTCAGCCAAGAGTTATACTTTCTTGAAAAAGTGACGAACACTAACCTGGCTTCTACCAGCAACTGGACTCGTATTCATGCTTCAAATATGGTTGCTAGACTGATGCATAAAAAACCAAAATATGTATATTGAGAGATGTGAGAAGCTGATGACTAGAAGCTGAGCAGTACTGTAGGTTAAGTCATGCTGAGCCGAAGTAATTAGAGGAGCCCGAGACTGCGAACTGAAGACGGTAAAAATTACAGCGATTTTAGTGAGATGATGGGGCAAATTCTGGCTCCAGCTGTTGGTCAAAACAATAATTTTTACAGTATTCGCTATTCACGGCCGGAACAAAAACGTACGGAACCGTAGGAGAAATTTTCAAAACATTACAAAGATTATTATTATAATTCCCGATAGTTAGCTCTGTAACAGTAATCTCTGATAAAATCCATCGGTGTTGAATTATTATGACACGAAATAAAACCATAAACCAAAATGGTACTCAAAATCGTGACGTAACTTGCGCGATAGATAACCGATAAGTAATAAGAAGACTTTTGGAAAATTTAAAGTTTAAAGTCTCATTTCCACTCAGTTTATTAATTACCGTCTGTTGCTATATTGCCCTCCTTTTTGTAATCTGTTAATATTTTTCAGAAGTTCTCAGTGGCTCTCCATGTCTGTTAAATACTCTAGGTACAAACCCTATAAGCGGAACCGAAATTAATACCCTCGGTCGTTATAACCTGTAGGGCTGCTGTTAAAATAATTATTTTTCTCAACATCTCTCTGTTATCATGGTAAGTTTCTACTACAAAACTCAACTTCACTAGTTTCACCATTCGCTTAATGATCTTCAATTTTCCTGTTAATGATGTTGACTTCACTCCACTTATTTCATATGGAAGTCCTTCAGATGCTATGCATCATTCACCTTATTCCTCGGACAATTTATGTAAATTTTGGCTGGGCATTATTAAGAAGTCGCTCAAATTTGATTACTGTGTAGAAATGTGTACGCAAGCCATTATAGTCGTGCTTTGTTCTATTTTCAGAGTTTCTTTGGGTTTGGTCAGAGTGCTGAAATTGACATCTTTCTTGATGGTACGGAAAGCAGGCAGAGAGTAGGTGTCAAGACTGAAGATGGAAAGAAAGAAGGCTATTTTGTATACTACGATGGAGAAAGTGTTAGTGGGAAAGTAAGTATACTTCAGCGGAGCCAAATTGCTGCATGTTCCTCTGCTTGTCTCGGTCCTAGCGAACCCAAACCTTAAAACCCCTTAGATGCCGTTTCAGATAGCTTCGGTTCTGACAGTTCTTTGTTAACATGCATGGAAGGACAATACTACATCCTCCACGCACGCTCGCTTCAGTGTTACCACCCGCGTGAAAACTTCGACCCCGCTCACTGCGCGAATAGCTAGAGCTTTCTGCAGCGTAATGGATTAGGTTAACATCGTAAATAGTAAATCTTTTATTATTCACTAATTACGATATTTAACCAAATATTTTATGTGGCGAAAAGTTCTGATGATTTGCGCAGTGAGTGGGGTCGATGTTTTCACGCGGATGCTAACACTGGATTCCGCTTATGTAAACAAAGAGCTGTCAGAACCGAAGCTATCTGAAACGGCCTCTACCTATCTCTTACTCTCAAAAAGTTGGCTCTACTGATGATTTCAAGTACATCATTTTACGCCGAAAGAGTAATACTCATAATCTTGGCGATTGAAATGAAGCCACAACAGGTTTCTTGACTGGCACTTCACCCAATTTTCTGTAAGTGAGTGTGGATATATCGTGGCGTGTATCAATGCAGGTGCATCCCTATTCTAATCTGTTGTAATTTCACGGATCAAGCAGAAATTTCTGAGATTGTGTACAAATTGTTCAGCAATCTATTAAAGTGTTTCTGTTGATTCCCTGTTCAATTTAGATTAAAGAGGTTTGAAAATTGTTCGTAAACTTATTTGTAAACAGAAAAGCCGATTCAATCAGACTTGAGAGACAGACAGCTGGATAGTTTGCCATCTAAGAGTTATTGGAATTGAGAGAAACGGTTAGATTGCTCATCTGAAAGAATCTCCCATTCACCGAGAGTGCGTCAGATGGGAAAATAATGGAGTCTTCTTTGCAGGTGCATATGTTTATATTACGTAGGCACCTGTTTTTGGTTGATTCAAGTTTGCTACACAGACAGTTGAGCAGCAGTCATCTCATGACAGTAGATTTTCGCTCCTTTGTAGTTAGCTCCAGCTGTACGGTCGAGCTGAAGCATTTTGAGTATCGGGTTCTGGCAAGTAGCAGTGACTGCTTCCGAAATGCATCATCGCGCATGGTGAGCAGATGTTTGATTCCGTACAAATCAAACTCTGACGGATGTGTGTTGATACATTTCGGTAGCAGGCACTGCTACCTGTCAGAACCCGATACTCAAAATGCTTTTGCTTAATGGTGTCGATGGATAATTAACTTGGTGTAGTTTCTGTAAGGCTGTGAAAAGTAAACATATTTGAAGTGTATGAAAGAATCAAAAGTTCTCCATGCATGCATACATGTTACTGTGTCTGCTAACCTCAGAGAAACTTAACCCTCAAATATTACAAAAAAACTGGTCACTTTCAGATTTTGGTTTTTGACAGGAGGTCTTTGGAGAACACCTCTCAGTCCGAAGGGAGTCAGAGTACACACCCCCAGAAAATCTTAAAAATGTAATCTTTCAAAGATGCTATTCAAAGCTCCTCCAGCTAGAAAATGTATTATTTTACCAATAGCAGTTGTCAATTTGCTCTTGTGTAAACACAGCTCTGGTTAAAACATGAAGTTCAATTACTAAATTGCTTTTATTTTGTTTGCAGGTAAATATTACTCTCAAAAAACCTGGTTATAAACTGGAGCATCAGGGTATCAAAATTGAATTCAGTGGCCAGATTGAATTATACTATGATCGAGGGAATCACTATGAATTTACATCTCTCACTAAAGAGTTGGCGCGGCCAGGAGAGCTTACTCAAAATACAAGTTACCCTTTTGAGTTCCTGAATGTCGAGAAACCCTTTGAATCATACACTGGTTCAAATGTCCGTCTTAGGTCAGTTTTTTTTCCATGTTATTACAACATTTTGAGAAAGTTGACGGGTACCAAAAACTTTGGGAACTTTTTTGTTTTTACAAAAGTTAAAAATTGAAAGCTGTCCTGGAGAAGATATTGTGTTTGCATTTTTTCCCCTCATGAGATCCTACTCTTCTATGAATTTCATGACATCATTTAATTTTATTGAATTTCATTACTTGGGACCTGTTTTTAGGTACCATCTTTTGTGAGTAGTATGTTCTAAATGGTGATTTTGTGCTTAAGTCCATGTTGTAGCCTGTGATGTCCGTTGCAGTGACTAAAAGCCAAAAACTCTTAATTACCTACTCCATCTTATTTTTGGATGAAGTTATTTTCATCAAGAGCATATTCTTTGGAATTGGTCAAGGTAGATGAAATATATTTTCAAAATTTGAAGCATTTTCATAAATATTTTGAACTACTTTTTCCAGTTTTTAGTAAATTTTTATCCATCAAATTCATCTCAAGTAGGCTTCAGCTATCAGAATGTGATGTCTGTGACAGAAATAATCAGTGGGAAGTAAATTTGACAGTTTATAATGAACTGAAAAGGGCTTAACCTGTGAATTAAGCTGGCTATTTTTTATGTCAATCAAATGTAATCTCTTTTAAAGAATATCGTATCAGTAGCATTACATGGCAGGGCCCACAGATTTTCTTTGCCAGAGACAATCAACAGTACAAATAGATAAACATAGTCAATTACTTTTAAGGTGGAGTATTAATTTCTGTTACTAATACTTCCCTCAATCTTTTTAGGTATTTGTTACGAGTTACAATCGTTCGGCGTATTTCAGACACCGTTAAAGAATTAGACTTGGTTGTACATACTCTCTCTTCGTACCCAGATATGAATAACAGCATCAAAATGGAAGTCGGTATAGAGGATTGCCTTCATATTGAATTTGAATACAATAAGTGCAAGTGAGTGCTGTTTATTTTAATAGTTTTAAATCTCTTTTTACGACAGGGGTGCTAAATGTGCCCAATCTAGTGATCTACGGATTGCGTGAAAATGAAAAAATTTGCCAATTTTTTTTTTTTTTTTTTTTTTTTTTTTTTTTGTAATAATATTCGGCAGCAAGATTTTCCTGGAAAATGGCCTAAAAATTTGGGAATTATAAGTAGTTTTGCGTACGTATGGTGTTGAAAGGTTGAAACCAGCAAAAAAAATAAAGAAAAAAAAGGGTCATTACTTTTCAAATTTTTGTGAAGGAAAAGTCCCGGATCGCTTGAAACTTCTAATATTTTGGAACATTTTGCACCCCTTCCTGCTATACCATTAGTAGCAGTGATTGTAATCCCCATCACTTAGTGAGTATTTGGTTTACCAATGGCTCACCCGTGCATTGGTGTGTTTCGATACATTTTGGAAGTGGGCACTGCTATTTTTTGGAACCTGTTTCTTTATATTGGAAGCTACTGTAGTCTCATTATTGGACAACATTTTTTTTTTTTTTTTAAAAAAAGAACAGTGACGTCAGCTATTACTATTTTTCCACAGCAATATTATCAAACAAAAAACAAAAATAAATTGTACACACATTTTTTTTGTAAGCATAGGCTCCTACAGAACAGTTCAAATGAATCTTAATGGTGGCAGAAACCACCACTGAAAACCTAATCAGATTCGGTTCATTGTTTTGAAAGTGATGAGAACGAATACATCCAATTTCATCATGTTTCTTTTTGCAGAGCATCATCTAAAGAAAATTTATGAAGTTTTTTTAATCGAAAATCTCTTGTCTTTTTCAGATATCATCTTAAAGATGTCATAGTTGGAAAAATTTACTTCCTCCTTGTAAGAATTAAACTAAAACACATGGAAATAGCAATTATCAAAAAGGAAACAACAGGCTCCGGTGAGTTTTGCACTATTTTCTCAAACCTCATTTCTTAAATGTATTTTTGAGTAAAGGCCATTTTTCAGGCATTTGTGAATCATGGATATTAAAATGACTACCAGTTATACCTCCTGCCAAACGGTTTAACAGGCAGTTCTCATTTACGATTGTTAGTCCACTTTCTGTCAGCCTCACTGTTTTAGCCATTATGCATGATTACAATGATTCAACTGAATTTAGCCAATCAGAGCTGACTAACAGACGACTCTCAAGAAGCTACAGAGCGCGCTCTGCTGACTAGAGGTGGTAGTGTTTTGAGTATATAACCTAAGAGTAGCAATGGAAAATCGGAACTTTGGGAGCTGTCGGCAATCATTGGCACTCGCCCTCCACTCCAATTGGTCTAAATATCAGAACATTAACCCACTTAATTTTAACAGGCGGAAAATCTACCCTCTATTTTAACTGGCAGTTATACAATGGACAGAGAGTCTTAATTTTGCAATCAGCCCTGTAAATAAGAGTTCGACCCTCTAAACATGTAACAGACGGTCTTAAAAACGGCCCTAAAGTTCATTATCTGATGAAGTTCTTCACTCAATTCAACAGTTATTCATTTTATCATGTCCCCAATCATTTTGTTCTGCGACTCTGAGAAAGAGCCACTGCAACTTGTCTACCCCGTCAGAATGTATTGGTGAGTTTTTGGCCTTACAATGGAAATGTTTTTTGGTAACTATTTGGTGAGATGGGTACAATTTTAGATGAAAGAGAGAAGGGATGAACGCAGAACCTCATCAGCAATTAGTTAAATTTGCTTATTGCCTCTCTCAACTATGAATTTCTTTTTTGATACAGTTATTTGTATTCAACTTCATGGACTTTCCGTATTTTGATGGAACTCTTTGAACTCAATTTGAGTTAAAAATTTGGTTTCTGCTTCTCTGCAATGTTGCTGAATCAAAGTCTTCTTTACAACTGACTGTTTCCTTGTTGTTTTGAGTTGTTCATCTTTTGAAACGTGTCTTCTATTTGGTTGTTTTCATTATTTCAGGAGCGAACATGTTCACTGAAAGTGACACGATAGCAAAATACGAAATAATGGATGGTGCTCCTGTTCGCGGTGAAAGTATTCCAATCAGAGTATTTCTGGCTGGATACGAACTTACTCCGACCATGAAGGATATAAATAAAAAATTCTCCGTCAAATATTATCTAAACTTAGTTTTAATGGATGAAGAAGATAGACGCTATTTTAAACAACAGGTAATGTACCTCAGGCTTCATAAAATATTTGTCTCTGACACCCATTCACTGATAATTTACTTTTATGAAAGTTTATTTGAAATTTCACTTGAAACTTTCTAAAAGTGTGTGAGCATTTTCATCTTCTTGAAAAATTGCAAATTGGCGAAAAAAACGCTAAAATGGAGGAAATAGGCAAAACACCCACCAAACAAACATGTACTGGGCAGCAGCCCTTAAAGGCTTAAACTCAACTGATAGGGCTAAAATTGTATAGAAGTTATGTTTTAGCCAGGTGGAACATTTGTTGCCCGGTCCCGGCATAATTTCAAAAGCTTTTTTTTTTTTAACGGTACACCCTAACCTGGCGCCTATCAAACAGTTACGTTGTTATCAATGTCCCCTGCTGCATTTTGGTCCTTTACTGTGTCTTTTCAATTTATTATTTTGATGAAGTGACAAAGATATTTTAATCCTGGAGCCATATTCTCATCTATTCTCCATACCTTTTTGACTAGTAAAGGGTAAAACTTACCTTCTGTTTTGTAAATTCTAGCTGTCTTTGTTCTTCTTCAAAAACGATTCTGCTTTTTAAAAAAGAAGAAAATCAATCCCTGTGTTCTGTTGAGATTATTTCTCTCTTCAGAGTCTCTTGCTTGGAGCATACCTTTATTGTTCCCTGTCCTTCTAGTGAGGTATTGTGGTACCTTTATTCCTCTATGTTCCCATTTTCTATTCTCAGTCCATTCGTTTGCTTGGTTTTTTGTGAGGAACGGGATGTTTCTACTAGTATTACTCATCTTTGTATTAAATTGTAATATTTTCTCATGAATTTTTACCCCTTGCTCTGCAGGAAATAACTTTATGGAGGAAAGGTGAAAAATCGCATAGCCAAATATCTAATTTACCGTCTCATCTAGTATCGAAAGAAGGCGGACCCAAAGGATCAGAGCCCATCCAAAGGGTCCCTGAAATATCAGATCAACCAGCAGAAGAGATGAAACGAGAGGTAGATTCTCCTCCGCCTCCGCTATCATCACCACAGTCCTCTTTCCCGGTCGGTATCTAATGCAATGAGCGATTTCCCAACAAATTCTGAGCCTCTCTCTTTCTTGAAGTCAGTCTCATGTATAAATGTTCCATTTCAGAACTTCAAACCTATGACAACCTTGAGTCCCTACATACTGTCAGAGTTGTGCCTTGTTGTAGTTTTCTCTGAAACAAACCAAAAGAGGAAGAAGTCGTAAGGATTGGCCTTCTCTGGAGCAGTCAGGAGGCAAAGAGGTCTTATGGTCTATGGAATGTAAGAATTAATTGTAACAGTATTCTAAGCACCATATTTTGTCATTTCGCCTCTTAACCTGAAAGTAACTTTCACTCGGAGCTCCATCAAGATTTGTTTTAAGTTGTTTCTGCTAATAAGGGCCGTTAGCATATTGCCTCCTGGGATTGTCACATCATCCTAAATTTTGAAGCCACTCAGAAATGAATTCAAACACAGCCAATACTATTACTAGGCTGGAATATTGGGCCAATGTGGCAACGCTTTGGAGTCCGGATTTCTTGTTCTTCCATAAGGTTCAATGGCATTGCTAACAAAGATATTTTGTTTATTAAACTGTCTATTGATTAGAAATTTTTTTAGAATTTTTTTCTAATAGCCCTGTCCCCTTCTATTTTCCTTAATTTTTTTTTTTTTTTTTTTTTTTTTTTTTTTTTTTTTTACCGCTTAGTATGGGTCTAAAGTGCCCTTGTACAGTCCATGTTACTTTCTTTCAGGATTTTGGAATTATTTAAAACCATACTAATGGTCAAAAGATGAAGTCAGCCGAAATTTTAATGACCTAAAAGTTCATAGATTCCATGTTTTTCATTTTTCATCAATTTTTGAGGAAGATACGAAGGGTTACATTTACATGGGGTCTTATGGTGACAACATGGTTACCGGACCCTGGCCTTGAGGATTTGCAATATTGCCATTTTCAGTATTCCAGTCTAGTAATTGTATTGACTGTGATTCAGAAATGGTGCATTTTTCATAGTATATAAGGACTCTAACAACCAAGTATTCAAAAATTATGAAGCAATATTTGAACTGATTTGCTTCCAAGGGAAAAATAATCATTGTTGTAAAAAATCAATCTGTTGAATCTAAAAATGTTATCTCTTTTTTGCCTCTGCTTGTTTCAATGTTTCATTAAAGAGAAGGAAAACAGATCGTCCTCATTTACCTCATCTAATCAATCATAATATAGAAAAAAATCTTGTAAATGTGGCCATCTATCAGTTTTTGTAATTAATGCTTTTTTTTTGAGCAATTGCGGCAAGAGCTGTCGATTGAAGGAACAATTATCCATGGATTAGCATCCTTCCTCCGAACCACAAAGAATCACCAGGTTCAAACTCAACTTCAATAATTTCAGATTTTGAAGTTTTGTTTCTTAATGTGGCTGCGGGGGTCGGATCAGAGCCGAATCTAGGAATATGTCCTTTTCTCTCTCTCTCTATGCCTATTGGAACACATGCATTAGAAAACGTTAGAGGGAGGAGCCGTCACGCGACTTTTGTCCCTATTTCTGTCTTTCCCTTACGCATCCACTCAAAGAAAAAGGAGAGAAAAAAACAGATTCCTGGATCCACCTCTGAACCACCTTTGCAGGAGACAAAAATTGTGCTTGATATGCGTGGAAACTCGTTATCTTTAATCTGTTTGTTCTGTGTGTATTGGAATCAAATTCCTTTCAGATATCCCCTCGCCCCTTTCTCTTTTCCTGCTCCTTTCTTTTCTTTTTGGGAGTGCCCTCTTCCCGTACCTCTGTCAACGAGCATAGTTATTTTCCAGATAAGCAAGAGGAAAAAATGACTGCTTTCTGATCAACCTCTCTATATGACACCTGATTTGATTTCTAGGCTGTAATAACCTGCTCACTGTCAGATACACATAAGAGGTATGAAGTTAAAATTCCATTTGTGAATATACTACAGTCAGTAGAGGCTTGTGATGTTCGATTCGTCAATACCTGGCTGGGGGAAGTTAGCAGCCTCCCTTTGATTTCGATTTTTGTCCTAGGTATAAATGAGTGGAATGTCAGTCCGTAGCATTGCACAAAGGCCGGCAAAAGAATCTTCCACATCACGGTAAGACGGGAAATTTTCTCTCTCTCATTCTACTGCTTGAGCAGTGAGAGATAGAGTCTCACTGCCTAATGATTGGGAGGAGAGCAGAGATGTTGAGTCGCTGTTAGCTGTGTGTGTGTTGCGAGTGCTACGGGTGTTGTTATCTCGATACAAGCTGAGGGCCGATTCGCAGATCACCTCTTGCCGTTTTTTTTTTGCATTGGAGAGTGTCAATATATCTCCCCTCTCGCCATGATGTGGAAGATTCTTTTTCCGGCCTTAGTACAAGCTACCGTTGTGGGAGCTTTAAGGTTTTATATACATAGATGAATAACTAGTTGTGCTGCTGGTCAACATTGATGGTTTAGAATGTTCAGTGTCAAATTTATTGCATAATAATGAGTTTTTCCGTTTTCATACTCATGCATGAATTTCATCACTTGAGTCATTATTATAGCTCTTGTATTTAATAAATTTGTCATTCTGAACCATTGTATATGTACACAAGAATTTGTTTATGGGTTCAGACAAACCAATTTTGATCCTCTCTCTATTCACTCACTGACCATTGAATTTTACAGCCTTTCCGACTGTATTGATACCTTTCATTAATTGTCTTTCATGAAGTTTTTATTTGAAATCATTGTAACATTTATTTTTAGAAACATAATTATGGTGCCATAAGTGGTGATTTAGTTTTTTCTGTTCAGACATGCTAATAGCATTTAGTTAAACAACTTTAAATGAAGGTGGCTTATACTTCTGTCACATTTAGAAGAAGCTCTGTTAGTTTATTAACAGAATGCCAGTTGAGTTGAGTTGCCGTTGGCAATTCATTGTTTTATTAATGTTCCATTTTTGTCAGTACTTTGACGCAAAAAATCCTTTTTGATCGCAACCCCTGAACCAAACCTCTTGGATCCAGTGGGCATTCATTCAGTCGTTCCATGAAAATAGCGCCTCTTAAGTCTACTTGTCATCAAAAGTCTTCAAATAAATCTAATTTAAACCTAAAATGAAGGACTGACATTCATTATCAGTCCTAATTTAGTGTGTTTTGTCACTGCAAACTTAAAGTTAATGGTAACCATGGTGTCTGAAAATTCAGGAGCCCCTATCTCCAGGGAAAGATGGGAGAATCTGTGTAGACTGTGTAGACAATTTTAGCAATTTTTTAAAAATGAAATTAGTAACATCTACTTTTACGTTTCAAAAATAAAATACAAAAACGCTCCTAAGAAAATTTCTTCCAGCACTTGTAAAAAAAGTTTCTCAATTGTATTTGAGAGAGCCATCCTGACCAATGAAGGCTGCGTTTTTTTGTCGGAAGAAGTAATAAACCCTGTATTTTTTTTTTTTTTTTAATTTTTTATGTATGTTGGGGCTTGAATTCTGATTGTTAGAGGAAAATTACGAATTCTTTGGATGCGCAAAGTCACCTTATCACTTCTCTATACCCACCATGCTCAGATACCCTATTTATTATTGAATGGAATGAAGAAATCGTTGTGGCAATTTGTTTTTGACTGATAATAAAAAATTGTGTAAATTGTATCATATTTAGTTAAGTTTTCTTTGTTAATTATTAGAATCTTAGAGTATTATGAACCTATAGTTTCATTCATCCCTGTATCTTAAAATTCTGTTACACAACTAATTTTTTCTTTTTCTCTGGGTTTTTGTCCTAAGCAGCAACACTTTACCTTGTGATAGTATCTTGGGTAAAGTAGATCGCTTTATGCAGGAAGGAACCCATTACACAGGAAATCAGTAGCAGTTGGTTGCTTTCTGCATGAAGCCATTTATTCACAAAAATTCAAAATCATTGGAACTGTTTACCGAAAGAGTATTGCTGGCGCAAACAAAATTTTGAACCAGATTTTCTCAGCTTTACTTTGATTTTTTTTTTTTCTGGAAAAAAAGAAGGGAAAAAAAATATGTTTAATTTTTGATGATTCACTTTGAATCATTGCCTTTTAAAATTTAAAAAAGATTTGGTTTTAAGTAGCACAACTTTTTAGAAAATTTTTAAATGCAACAGCAACATTTTGATAACTGGTACTCTCATGTGATTTTCAAATAATCTGCCAACAGAGAAGACATTTTGTTTTCATGAAGATGATTTAAATCGGTAAAAAGCATGAAAATTCTCAAACCTCCTAGCTTTGTTTGAATCCTTCACTCCACTTTGGTATTCATACTTTCTTTGGTATTTCTCAGCGTAAAACAGTTACCTATTTAAAAAGTAACGGAATCCTAGAATGATTGATTTTAAGTAATTGTAATCTTTTGATCTGATCACAGCACAAATTAACTTCATTGAAATAGGAGTTGTAAAATTATCAATAAAGACTTGGAGGCGGTATCCGCAGTCGTTGGATAGTTTTCTTCTTTCTTTGAGGAGTGTCAATGTGAATTAATGTGATAGGTGCAAAAATGACACGTCTTCCATTTAAAATACTTTGGAAAAGTGTCGTTTTCATCCCCATTGCTGCAATTAAAGAGAATATGAGAAACATTCAGAGGAGGAGAAAGAAATGCAATTTGAGGAGATTTCTGGAGGCACAGAGATAACATGCTGATGCTTGTGGCTATTGCTCTCAAACCATTCATTGACATCCCTCGATTATATTGGAGAAAATTATCCAAGGACTATGAATACAGCTCTGAGCAGGAAGTATTTCCTTATTTAAATTTACTGCTCTTTCTTAAAATAGTTCTTTATTACATTCAGTCTTTTCCTTGGTCGTTTTGGTTGATATATATATGACCTTTTCCTTGGTAGTTTTGGTTGATATATATATGACAATAATGATCGATTGGTTATTTATTCTAACGCGCTGTGGCAACCGGAGAATTGCTAGTCACTTTGCGAATGCTACCAAACTTTGCGTAAGTAGAAAAAAAACTCTATGCTTGCATACAGTCGGACCTCTCTATCCATGGGGGATATGTATCCGGACCATCTGTGGATAATGGAGATGCACACTAATCGCTGACCATCTGAATTGATGATGATAACCCTTTGCTTTAGAAAAGAGCATTGTTTTTTGTATCTGCTTCTTTCCTCTTCATCTCGTCAAATATCTGTAGCAGTGGGTGTAGTCTACTGTTAATGCCACGTGTTACGAGCATAATTCTTTCCATCGATGGCTCATTTTCTGCCACCATCATATCCTTCAAAATGGCGGCTTGCTAAAAAATCATCAGCTAATTTCTCCAGTGTCCAAATTGATGGCTTCACCATTTCCATATCTTCATCATTGTCGTAACACTTTTCTATGAGTTGTCAATGACGGTTTACTGTTCATTTCCCCTTTTTACTTTTTCTCCTGTATTTTTGACTGCAATAAGGCATTTTTCCACTTTCTCAGAGATCCACCTACGAGCCGCGGTTATGGAGGTCTGACTGTATTCATATTTAGACTTTGGGTGCACAATCCGTTGGCCTCAGTTGAGCAATGAAGATTTTATGATTATCGGAAAACGACCATTCTCATTCCTTCTCTTACAAATTTTGCTCAGATTATTTATTCAATTCGTTAAAATTACCAGTGCCAAAAAATTTCTATGAGTCAAATCAGCCAAAAATTATAAAAAAGATTAAAGATACTGATTTGAAAAAAAAGTAGTTCTGTGGCTCATCAAATTGCAATTGGCATCACCATGGCTGTAATTCTTTTCTTTCTTATTCAGTCTTTAAGGTGGCATTAACAAATAAAAACCTGTAAATTTTGTATTATCATAAGGATTTCTATACGGGCATAATATTACGTCTTGTACAGTCAACGATTTTAACCTTCGTCGCCCCGCAATACTTGGTTCGAATTGGTTACCACGTTTGCTTGATAACTTTTAAAGGTACCGAGCCTTGCAGGCCGGTGAATTATTCAGACGCCATCAATGGTTCTAAACTTGTTTATTGTACAATTCAGCTATTGTATTTTTCTATTCTTGAATGTTGTTGCTGTTAGTTCTTCCCTCAAGATTTGTGTTCGAATAATATGTACTAGGTATTTTCTGCCTTTGTAAATCTAAACAAAGTATCAATGTATTGCTTGAGGAAAATCTCTCGGAGAAGTGAGTAATTTATAGTCAGGGACATAAAGAATGTCAGATGACTCCTTTGATGTAGTTAGGTAGGCCACCTGCAATGCTTAAATGCATTCAGATAACTTTTGCGAATAGCCTAGCTCCAGGAGTCGTTTGGACATTCACTTGTCTCTGACTGTACAAATGTTATTACCTATTAAAACTGTAAAAGTAAGTAAATGTGAAATGTGAGCAATTACCAGGAAATTTTGTGATTTTTGAGAAGGTGTTTTATCAGTTTTGGGTTTTCTTTTCAGGAAACCCATGTTAACCAGCCATTTCATTCGTGAGCCAGTACCAATGTATCTAGAAAGCAGTGTTGCAATCAGTTGTGGTTGGTTCAATCTGATAACCTTGCGTTTTGCCATTTGAACCCATAAAAAATGGATTTTAGAAGGCGCCGATTGCCTCTCTGAAAATTGGGTTCTTTTTTATGGGTTCAAATGGAGAAAATACATTGTTGCCTTGCACAAGCTGTCAGTGGTTCCTCCATAACATCCAAAGATTGTAATAACGAGATTGAATATCTTCCTTCCCAACCAATCATAATATTATCTTGAAATGTCTGGAAAAGCTTTTGAAAGGTTTTGTTTAAGCTCAACTTGGAGCCTCTGTAAACTGTATCATTAAGCAAAAATAAGCGCTTAACGAATTTCAGTGAGCTCTCTGGAGCTTTACATTTTGTCCCTTTAAATCCACCAAGTCCATTTAAGTAATGGCTGTAATTCCCCCCCCCCCCCCATCTCTTTTCTAAATTAGATATTTCTGTTGAAATGATGTTGCAGAATGTTTGAATTTTTGAAGCGCACATTAAGTTTTAAGTGCCCTAGTTTACCAGAATAATAATAATAATTTCCCGTACTATCTATGAATTTTTAAACTGGATGAAATAAATAACAGAAAGTTTCAATTCTAACCTCTGCCGCTGTTGAAACTATACTGCCCGACTACATTTTGCTTGTCACCAGTCTAGCATGGAATCAAATGGTAATCTCTTAACCGCTATCAAAATTCTACCGTGGGAACTGTTGGAAAAACTGAAATGTTTAACATTTATTTTTCAAACTTGAGAATGTGTTTACAAGCGCAAATAAATTTTCATCAAAATAGCAGTTAGGTAGTCGAGTCTTAACTACGGTGGTATCTTTGTTTGCTATGCAGACCTGGAGAGGCTAGAACGCCAAGTTGCGCATTTTGTTTTTTTTTCTGCAATTGATGGCGAGACATGAAAAACTGCAACTCTTTGAACTTTACATCTATGTATCAACAATGTTATGGAGAGAAAATGTATCTTCATTGTATTTAATACAAAATATATAATCATTTACCCCCTCCCCCACCCTTTCAATATAAATATGTATTATAACAGAGATGTATTTATTCTTATAATGACTATGTTATACGATCATAAATTTTTATAATTAATAAACAATCTCTTGAAAAAGAATTTACGGTTTGTTTTTTTTTTTATTTTACTTGAAGAAATGAATGACCATTATTGAGTTATCAAGTCTCGAGGACTGTTTCAAAACTAAGCGGTTTCATTACTTTCTAGCAGCAGTTTTCTCTAGAAAAGGAAGTAAAACTACATTTTGGAACCTTGAGATGAAGCTCTCTAAAATTGGGTTTGAAAAGTAAAAAACCAAAAACATTAAATAAAAATCTTTTAATGGTGAACACGATTTAACGCCGTTACTGTTTCATACTTAATTAGAATAAATAATGTTTCATAAAAGAGTACAATGATTGCACGAAAGATAAAAGATACATATTACTAAATTTATACATTTCATAATTATCTATGCATTAATTATAAGATGTCATCCTATTATAAAAGACCAAAGCTAAATTTACAGTAATAAGTTCACAATTTATAATTGAGAAAGGACCCAGCTGCGGCAGGGCTCGTAATTGGTAATAAAGTGGGGTGAAAAAAGCTCAACCCCAGAGTTCTCCCTGGCAGTGATGTAAAGTACAATCCGGCAACGTTGCAGGTTGTTCCTTCACACACACAAAAAAGGTCTCAGTATATTGGGTGCACAGTGAACACCCTCGAATTCTACCTTTAGCACAGAATTCAACGGACAAAATGTAGTGTTGCCAGTTGCACGCAACATCACTACGCATTGGACTGCAGGAGACTTTTTGTCAAGAAATCTTTAAAATTTGTACGGTAGTAGTAGAGGTCATTTCAGAAGTGTAGGCGCACCCAAACCGATAATCTATGGAATTTTCAATTGTTCTTTCTCACATTACACGATAAGAATGAATGAAAATAAATTTGAGCGTTGCCTTTTAATGAAGGAACGCTTTAAAGTCACCAGGTCGAAGTCGAAGGCAGGTTTTGTTTTGATTTGAAGGAATGAAAATTGAAAATTCTTCAAGGATTGTCAGTGAGCTGCGCCTATACTTCTGGAACGAACTCTAGTAGAAGTAGGGGTAGTAGTAAAAGTCTGGTCGCCCAAACCTTGTGTTCATCACACCTGTAGAGATCTTAAAAATTTGGATATAAAAAAACAAATGCATTGTATGACTGGTCGAATGCATTCAGAATTTAAAGCAAAAACAAACAAACAAAAATAAATGAAACAAACAGAGCAGAAAACATGAATTAAAGGAAGAAAAACTAAATTAAAACAAGATTAAACACTTTCCCCAATTTTTTTATGCAATATTTTGACAAATACTAAAACCTTACTGAAGTTAATTGATTCTTTATATGTTAGTGAAAGTAAATTAATTGATTATGGAAGCTTTATAATGGCTTTGATACAAGTGAAGGAGTTAAAACCTCTAGAAACTTCTTGTGGATAAAGTGATTGGATAGACTAATCTTAAGAATGAATCATTTTGATCCTGAAGGTTAGCGATTGAGATGAAAACAGCAAGATATCTTCACACTGACGGACTTAAGTCTTCAAGATATGAAAGAGTTCCATTTCAATCCTTGATAATTGGAATGATTAATTTGATGATTTTGATAATTATTATCTGGTTATGATCATTGACTCCACATAATTATGGCACCATTTTTCACAAGCAGCGCTAGAGCCTAAAGTAACAGGTTTGAATAAACAACTTTCCTTCAAAAACTCTGTTACCAACAAGGTAAAAAGATCATAAAATTGATTATAATTATGCTTGATACATTTATAATTTATTTTTCAAGCTTCTTTAGCAATTGAAATAACATTAATGAAAACATTTCATGTGTTATTTTAAAAACATACAAATGTAACACTTTACAAGTCAAAACGGGACTCTTGATAATTTTTGCAAGAAGCAATTATGCTTTTTGGAATTTGCTTTTCTCTAACATGCCAGAAAATTTTTCAAAACAAAAAGCTGTTGTTAGTATTAGTATATTCTTAGATATGTAATTAGAACGTAGATAGGACAACACAGTCATGAAAGATAAAAATCAACCACAGCAAGTATTTGCTTAAGTTTTATAAAGACACTGAAAAATCAATCCTCTCCCTAATTATTTTAGAATAGGCAAACATTTTAAAGCTGGTATTTCCAGAGGAAAATGATCAAGGTATGTAACCTTAAGATTGAAAGGGTAACAGGGTTATTTAACAAAGTTTAAATGTTTCACTGGCGTTGCTAAAAGAGGATACTAACAGAATAGACAAGGTACAAAACTCATAGTGAAAAATTAAATTACACTCTTGGGACTTAAATTAAATGATAAAAAAATGTGGTAAAACTTCAACAAAAGTCAACACTACAAGCAAGTTGACAACTGTCTTACACCAGAATCACCAATCATTCTGATGAATGGTTTTGTGCATCAGGCATGATGGGGCATATTTTCACAATATGCATGATAACGCAAGTATTTTGTAAAGGGGGCCACACAGAGGCCTTTTAATACAAAGAAAAAAAGATCAGTTCTTGAAGACTGCATGCTGCTATCACTGCATTCACTAATATAAAACAAGAACCAGGACTACCAAGAGGAAGGGAATACTGGGGCAGCTTGCCGTCGGCCTCACACTAAAGGAACCATCCTTGAAAAAGTTATTTTTTTTAAAAGAATATGAAGGTAAAATGGGCCAATAAATCCGACTTTTGCCCCATGCCCCCCCCCCAAATTTTTTGGGCAGTTCTGGTAACATTGCAAGAAAATTTTAAATTTTGGTGAGAAGAAAAACAAGAGATCATTCAGACGCGGCTGAAAGAGACCTTACTTACAGTAAACATTTATTTACAAAAAGTTTGCACGGTTGAAATCAGAAATAGATTCCAGCAAAGAAAAAATTTGGAAAGAAAACTTTACAAGACACATGGGGCACGACTTGATTTAAAATCCATACGTGTTAGCAGTGAATAAAAAATCTGACACTCAGAGACCAAAAAATGTTCGGGACGGATGGTCCTTAACTGAAGTCTGCCCCAAGTACCTCGACAAGCAACTGCCACCACTCAATGAACCGCATCAGACCGTTAAAAATGGCAACACCACAAACTGACTTCAAAATATGTATCACAAGACGTAAACCAACGAATCGCAGCACTTAAGATAAGTCGGGTAGACTCAGACTCTAGACCAGCCATAGGTAACATAGAGTTGCTGCCAACATTCCGATGTTCCATTAAAGAAATATGAGGTTAGATTCGCCATTTTTAGGTACAGCCCAAAGCCCTTCTGCACCAAAAAATTTTTGGGCCCTAGTAAGGAAGTGAGACCTGCTAAAAAAATAATTTGGCAGCCTACGTGCAAGCGTAGAATTCCCCAATCTCTTGTACGCATCCCAAATCTTCTTTCAGAGCTATTACAAAGCTTGGAGTTGTTTAAAAAAAGACTTTGGTGTCAATAAATTAGACAAGATCATTTAAAGACAATTTCAACTCCATTTAAAATCAAGACAAGTAAGGGAACGTTTAAACTGACAGCTCATTAAGTATCTTGCTCTGCTGAATAGGGAAATAATAAAGAATTTTTGGTCCATCAAAATAGAGTTTTAAAGTTAATTTGTCACTCCTTCAAGTAATTGAAAGGATAATATGAAAAAGTATTCAGGACTTCTGGCAATAATTCTGAGATACTCCTTAAAATCTTTTCAGCAGTAAAAATAAAAACTACAGTTCTGTTCCGTTTTTTCCTGTCAACAAATGAATTTTCGCCCAAAAAAGCAGTGCCTACAGAAGTTGTTAATGGCGCTAGCCATCGGCCAAGTTAAAAAAAAAAAGACCGAGATTCAAAAGACAACAAAGATCCAATGAACTAAAAAGAAAAAGGTTATACTTCATGAAAAAAATGAAACATACTTTCTTGGAGTTTTGCACCTGTTGGTGGAAACATTAGTTAGTTTGGCTCTAGACAATCATTTATAACATCTTATTCATGCTTGGAATTCGAGAGAAGAAAAGTAAGGTTAGTTAAGAAATTACTCTGATTAGTTTTTCACAAATCCAACTTTAGAATTTAATGAATTTTTTGGTCGGATTCGAACATTGAAGCCAATATTTTGAGTGAATAGAACTGACCCTTTAAAAAATGAAAAAGAAAATTCCTTTTTTCTTTGATGCAAAGAAAAAATTAAGAGGTATCTCAATTTCACAGACTTGGTCCTAAAGTCAGCTTCTCACTGAGGAGCCATCAGAGAACCAAAATGTGACATATGTGATGAAAGTTACACACAAACAAGAAACTGTATTAGATATTAACAATGGGCATAGAAGAGGAAGATAATGGTAGAGATGAAGCAGAAGGGATGGAGGGACTTGAATCTGCTGTGTGTATTAACGTGACATTTGGTCTCTCAGATTTAAATTGCTTGATTCCCGCTGGAGTGCAGCCACAGCCAGTGATGTCTAAATATTCTAAAGATGGCATACATTTAGCAGCATGTTTCAAACTTAAATCAGTGACAAATCGATAATTTCTTAAGACTAAGACTTGAATTCGAGTACCGTACAAATCTTTTCCGTACGGGATACCCATTATAGGTAGTATAGCAGACCGAACATCCATCTGAGTAGGATCAATTAGGACCCTCTCTCTAGAACCGAATGCAGTTACTGTGCGATCACTAATATCACAAAACCGGTCTGTTGATGCATCATTATTTGAAGGAGCTTCAAGATAAAGATGAGTTAACGAGCTCGTCTTGTTGAAACAGGATATTTCACTATCACCCATTGGCGTATGCCGTAAGTCTAATTTCTGTAAAACAATAGTAAAAAAAACAAATAAGACTTTAAAATGACAATACAACATACAAAAATAAAGAATGATTCTGGCTAAAAAAAAATTCAAAGAGAAAAATTTCATAAGATGAACAGTGCATTGATTGTGCAATGTGTCCTTCGCTGATGATTGAAATTCCTATTCCTGCTATGAGAGAAAACACAGGTTTAAAAGCACTTCCAGTAAAATGTGTAAAAATGGAATTATTCCGTTTTGAAAAGTACTTACGGAATGCAGCTTGCAGTTAAACTTTTTTGACAACTAGCGCTTACTTCAAAGTGTACAGCCAAAACTGGAATGAGCACATTCCCGCTTCTCATAGATTTAATACATTAAGCTGGATCACACCCTTTGTACCATGATCACACTACTTGCTTGAAATCTCAACATCTTATCATTTAGGGAAGAACTTTACTTGATATCAGAGAAAATGGCTTTGTAAAATTCAATTCAAAAGAACAAGGCTTTTCAAAGAGAATACAGTTATGTATAAGGTAACTGTTCCACTGTTGAGAGCCACATCACATGTGATCAGAAGATCTGAGATGACCTGTTTTGAACTTTGACCTAGTTTAAAAAAGAGACATCATGGGAGAGTAAATTTATAACTACCTCAAGAGCTCCAAAACCAAAACTTGAAGCAAGACTAGCGTACGGAACACAGTCTCTCATTTCTTTACACCCTTGTAATCGCAGCTCGCGGAGTGAATGGCACTTACTGATGGCGAGTAAAGAGTGAGGAACAAACCAACTACAGTAGGACAAATCTAAAACCTGAAACGACAAGCACAAACCATCATTAATAAAAATAAGAGGAATAGTAGTAGTAGCAGTAGTAGTAGTAGTAAAGTCCAACCACCCAAACTATTGTTCGTTATTCTGAAAATTCACAGCCAACGACTAGGCTGAAAATACAAAGCGTCAGTTCAGCGTGCTCAGGAAAGCAAAAGAAAGGACATCACTTTTAGAATTTTGTGAGGAGCTTTTCACAACTTTCTCGAGGCTGAGATTCAAGAATTGCTATAACTTTCCTTTCATGTAGTACATCTTGCACTCCTGGTTATACTTTTCACTTATTGTCTGTAGTCAGCGCAGCGTAAGTTGAGCCCTGAAGAGCCACGTAGATTTTCACAATGTTAGAACACTGCGGCTCGACTTGGTCATTTGAAGTGAATTCTACTCAGATCTAACCAACAAGTATAATAGTCAGCACTTGCAAACAATTCCTCGGCATTCAGCACATTGTTGCCATTCTACATTTTTCAGGTATAAACTAACCACTGGCTAAGGGCTCAACTTATACAGTGCTAACTACAGCAACCAATTTTTGCAAATTAAATCGATAGTTATTTGCAAAGGTCAAAACACGTTCTCAAAGACTTCTTTCCCATTTTACCGGGGAAGTGACTAATCTTGGTAAGAGCTCAAACGTTCGGTGCTCTTACACCAGCGGTTCCCAAACTTTTCCTTTCACGGACCCCCTTGGAGGTCCGCAAACCTCATCGCAGCCCCCTAGTACCTAGTAAAAAATCAAAGAAAAAAAATTGAAAAAAGGGGAGTTGTCTCCTGCCTTTCTGTCATTTTTTCACAATCATCAGTTTTCGTACCATCCCTCTTTCTTAACAAACAAAAAAATAATAATAATAATAACTAACGGCAAATTATAATCACTTACACTTTATGTGTTTTCTTTTAGGAATGATTTGACTTCATTTTTCCTTGGGGAAGAAGTCTGAGCAACAATCAATAGATGATTTAAAAAGTTTCAGCCAAACCTATTGCCTTATGAGACATAATCTACGTTTTGGGAATCCTCCGCACCTTCCACGGACCCCCGGGCGGCGCAGATCACAGTTTGGGAACCGTTGTCTTACATAATTGTTTCGTCCAAAATAAAAGGGAAGCAAACTATGAAACTTGCTTGTAAAAAAACAGAACACTGAACTGCTTCAAAATAGAAGTGCTATGTTATTTGTTATCTGTTTGATTTCAGATCAGTTAAACTTAAAATATATAATTGGATTAAAAGATTACGAACACAACCGCTGAACTATCACATCTGACTCTGAGACAACCTTTGCATAAGCAATGAAAAATTAAAGTACTTAAAAAGCACTTAATTACTAGGCTGTACCTAAGCACTGTTTAAAGAAATTTGAGGGAGAGGATTAAAGGCAAATGTACAGTAAAATGTGCTTACTAATAGAATACTTACGGTCAAATTTGGCAAACACTCGTCAATCTTTGAGAAATAGGAACAATTGCTCGGTAGATTTATCACGCATGAATTCCTTAATGAGATAGAAGTCAAAGACGGGGGAAAATGTTCAAACCTCACCTAAACAAGACCGCAATGCAAAAAAAAATTAAAAATTTGTCATACGATCTTGTAAATTTATAATCAATCTGATTACTGGCTCAATTTTTGCGAGCAGAGTAGATTGAGCTGATTCATCCTCAGAAGTCTCGAAATGATTTTGTGATGAGTTCCAATCAGAGGTGTAGACTTAGAGGGGGGCAGACAAGATTTCTTTGACTGGGAAGGGGGGAGGGGGCAAAGAGCTATTTTGCTTCCCCAATAATTGGATTTAAAATAGGAGGAAAAAAGGAGAAGGAAAAAGAAACAGAAGAAAAAAGGGGGACAGTAAAGAGAAAAGAATGAAAGAGCAGATCTAATTTAACTTCAGCCAAATCTCCAAGAAGAACTAGAAATTCATTGAACTTGAGCAAAAAAGGGCCTATTGAGGGGAAAATGGCTCAATTTAGATGCAACTCAAGGTGAGGCCCGCACGTAAGATAGGTATATACGCAAACGTAGAAAGCGTATCGGTAATCACAAGAGTTTAATTATGCAGCTCTTTTTCTGTTTTAAAATTGTAAAATGGGAGAAATAAATTTAAAAGAGGATAAAGTATCCCATATTGGAAACACTGGAATGACTTATTCACCAAGGTAGGGGCTTATCTTATGTACAGGTAACAAATTTCACTTTTTATCAAAGAGAAAGAGAAAATGTACATAGAGTTCATTTACTTTCAAAAGGTACATTTAGTGCAGTTGCCGCAATAAACTTGCATCTGAGAGATTACATTTTTTCATTTTTCCAGAAGAGAAACTTCATAACCCACCCCCCCCCCTCTTACTGCGGATGTCCTTCAAGGCCCCTTTTGGTTTTTTAATAGCTATTTAAAATCTGAAAAACTTACACAAATTGAAAAACGATATTTTCCTTCAAAGCAATTATTTACTTGAAAATTTAATGGATGTCCTCCAAGACCCCCTTATTTTTTTTTAATGGCTATTTAAAATCGTAAATACTTATACTTATTGAAAAACAATTTAAAGTAATTTACATTAAAATTTAAGATTTTGGGGGAGGAAAAAATAGCTGATAAACCATTTCAAGGAGGCATCGAATAGGCTATCCCTGGATACCCTCTCTAAATCAGGTAACTTGTTACCAAGATTGCAAGAATGGCTTTAAAGGTTGATATTAAAGGGTTAGTAAAATGAGAATTATTAAATTTTTACGGGACAGGCGAGAATTTTCAGAGGCTGCTTTTGGAAAAATGCTGATTAAGAATAGAAACCGCAAAAGAAAAAAAAACTGTACCTTCTTAGCATCAATATTGCAATATTCTGCAGAAAATTCTTGGAGAGCAGGACATCTTTGCCGGATAAAAGATAATAAAGATGGTATTAATGTTAAAGAGCAATATATTTCTTCTAGGTTTTCACCCTCATCAGTAGAGTTTGACTCAAAGTCCATTAAAGTCCTCAAGAGAGGTTTGAATTCCATCCCGTTTGAGATTTTGGAGCTTTCCTGAGTATCACTATCCAAAAGGCCTTTGATTCGGATGCGCTTGGTTGATGGGTGAAGATACTGTAAATAGCGCATTAATTCGGCTGCAGAGAGGGCCTCTGACGACAGATCTACTTCTTCCCACAATGTGAAATCTTTGCAAATCCTCCTCAGTCTTTTACAACATCTGGAAAGCAAAAAATAAAAAATAATATATTTTGAGAGGTTTAGTACCTAAAAAATTTGAATGAGATCGGGGCTTCATAGCGCAGTGGTTTTAATGCTGAGGTATACTCCTTCAGAGAATATTCTTGGTTATGTAAATTGCCGGAAGGATATAATGTCACTGTATCATCTTGCTCTCTCTCTCACAGTCTTGTAGAGACAACATGACTAAAAAATAAAGGACAGACAAAAATTTTTACCAAAAAAACGAAGAATCAAAACATTAATTCCGATTGCGAGTGCTGTTGGATGGTATTGCACAGGTATTTTATCTTCAGAATTGTAAACAAACTAAATTTAGAATCAGGACATGATGCTTTTAGAAATAATTTTTGGATCATGACTAAAAAATTGGAAGCAGGGTTTTTTATTATTCACCAATGCAAGTAAATTACCAACTCAGGTATATTCCCAGGAATTTAGAAAAATTTAATTCATAGGACGTGTGATACATAAACAGATGAAAAATAAGGACAAAGAGATAAGATCCAAACTGGTCCAAAACGTAAAGCGTAGTGTATACTTGGAAGTAGGCGACGCTCACAGGTGGTGAAACTTTTCCAGTTATCAATCAGATAGATAGCACTGGTTACTTTTGAGAAAAGTCAAGCTCTTGGCATTTTAAATTGAAAACAAAGAAAAAGCGCAAAATCCAAGAACGTCGGCACTTACATAATTTTTTTAAGGATTTTTCAAGCCTAAATCAAGCAGGATTGATTGAGATTGAAAGCCAAAATTTTGGAAATTAAGTTCGCCATAAGCTTATTGAGTGCAATTGATACTATGTCTGTCTGCCTCACTCGCACATATCAGGACTCATGGGAATTTTTATATTTCCAATACTTTATTTTTGAGTGTTTTAGCTTGAACCTTTCAGGGTATTTTCCTGAAGTATGCTCGCAGGTGCTGACGTTCTTCAAATTTCTACTTTTTGCGTGACTTCATCAATTTTAGTAAAAAACTGTTGATTTTATGAGCAGAACGACGTGTTGTCCACAGTTCGAATTAATTGACCCTCGTATCATCTTAAAAATAATGCTAAAAGATACAGATAGACTTATCTCAAGGTTCTTCTTTCAAGGTTTAAATTTGAAATACTGACACTAGATAGAAAGAATAAAAGTTTCTAATATTGTCCAGACTGGACATAACGCCTGCCCGATGTAGTTGATCGGTTGGCAGCCTGATTGACAATATGTGCTAAGATTTTCAGAAATACATCGAACTAAGAAAATGGGAAAATTATTTTTTTTAAAATTGATTATAAGTACTAAAAATATTATATTTTCATACAACTTGATACCATTTGAAAACTCATAATAAGTAGATTGTGGTTTGGGCTGCTTTTTAAATTGATTTCTTGATCGTAAACATTCTAAGTACAGAGGCTCAAAGTTAGATGAATTTTCTTCATATCTTTTTCTTTCATTTTTTTATTGGAATTTCCACTGTTTTGGTACCACATAGAGACGTAACCTAAGCAGCTGTAAACACTAAGTTTGGTGCAATCTGTGTTAAAATTTAAGTTATAATTTTTGTTTGTCTCAGTAATTTCTTGCATAAGTTTCATTTTTGTGGCTGCAACTGTTTGTTTCGTTCGTTTTTTGAATGGTTTTCATGTGCAATCAAAAATGACGATTTGCCCAACTCTGCAAGACTTTTAGAATAGTTTGGCTACTCAAAACAATTTTCGGCAGTCCTGCATTTATTATGAGTAGTTCAACAAGTGGATTGTAGATCTAAAGGGAATAATAACTTTAGTCTCACCTGCTAACAGAAAGCAGATCAACAGCTTTTAAGTACTTCAAGATCATTAGCAGAACATCATCGGAAAAGGACAAAAAGTTCACTTCAGTCAAGTCTTCGGAGACATTTTCTTCAGCATCAGCTTTCACTGGTGATGCTGATTTGAAGTTGAGATCATTGCTGTCATCTGAGGCTTTTTGACTGCCATTACATATGGTTTCTACAAGGTTTTCAGACAGTACACTGTCATCAAGTTTGATTCGTTTTGGTTTGCTACACTCGATTTCAGACATTTTCACTGTGGTAGGATCTGGGAATATTTCAGGGTGGACTGGTAGAACTGAAAAAGAAAGAGAAAAATAATTGAATCAAATTTTAACAAAATTTGTTGTTTCAGGTAATCGGTGTTTTTTAACCTTTTGACTGCTAGGTTAGGAATTTTTAGGAATTTTTTAATCTAGTCACAATTGCAAGTATTCCCGTCCATAGCTCTAGGGGGAGGTTTCTCCACCGCACATATAATAATCGTCTGTAGCAGTCAAAGGGTTGAGAGATGGAAGACTGCACTTTGCAAATGCCATTAGCCTACCCCATATGAACGTTCCAATGAAGAATGACCATTCATTCCGCAAAATCAGTCCACTGCATGAGCTCTTTAACCCTTTGCGGTCTCATTTTTTTTCCATTTGCACCCCCAACGGGTTGTAATTAAAAACAAAAAAGAGAGGTTATTGTTTATGGTCACGCCGCGCCGCACCGCTAGCGCTGTGGGCAACCTCCGCACTATGTGAGAATGAAGTGCAAGAAGTTCCCGAGAAGACCCATAGAGCGCAGCTTGCGCTAAAGTTGTTGGGGCTGGCCCGATACGGGCCTCAGCAGAGCAAAACTTTTTAGTCATGTTGGGTGAGCTTAGACATGCGACCGGAACGGGAATTTCACAATGTCGGGCCTGACCCGACACACGACTGCAACGGGTTAATACTTGTTCACAAACAAAACCTCTTTCCGTTACTCCCTTACTGACGTTCTAATGGAAACAAACATTTCTAGAACCATCACTTATCACTTTTGTTATCATCAGATCATGGCTGAGAGCAACTTATTCCATCTTGTTCAAAAATAATAAAATTATACTAATAATAGGATGGTACAAAGGCAGACCCGAGTTTCATGACCAAATTTTTAGGATTGATAGTTCATCAGATTCTATTGTTGATATGTTTTGCTGATTTTGTGAATGGGCCCTAGGGACAGAGAAAGAAAGGAGCCGCTCGCGTCATGTTTAGGAGTCTCTACTGACCGCCCCTACCAACAAATCCTTTGTGGCCGAGTGGATAAAAGCACCGCTGGAGAATTTTTCAGTACCAGGTTCGAGTCCCGCCACAACGTCCTTGTTTTTCGTAGAGTACTTTGGCATATTTTTGCTTTTTCTTCAACAAACTGATTATCTTGCAGTTAGTACGGCTTCATTAATGTCCTAAAAACGGTAAATGTGCAGAAACTAAACATTTGAACAAAAAAAAATTTACATCCGGGGATCTTACGTCTGTAGGTCTCTGTATAAAAATCTGTTTCTTTTTTCTTTTCCTTTTCTCATAAAAAGTTGTAAAAGAAAATCATACTTCTGAAATCATATTCATTATTGTAATTTCCCCCACCTTCAATTATTTTACGTCTGTAGACAAAAGATCCTCATGCAAAGTTTTTTATGGTTCAAATTTTTAGTTTCAGCACATTCACTGTTTTCAAGATCATTAATGAAGCCGTAAAAACTGGAAAATAATTAGTTTGTTGAAGAAAAAATAAAAATATAGAAAATACACTGCCAAAAATATAGACATTGTGGCGGGACTCAAACCCGGTACCGCAACATTCTAGAATGGCGCACTTATCCACTCGGCCACGCCAGAATTGTTGGTAGAGACTGGTCCGTGAAGACTACTTAAGAAGACGCGCTTAGTCTCTATTTTTCTCCATCCCTAGGGCACCCCTAGGGCACATTCACAAAGTCAGCGAAACACGTCAACAACAGAATCTTATGATCTTATTGATCCTGAAAATTTGGTCGCAAAACTCAGATCCGCCTTCGTACCATCCGCTTGAAAAAATGAAAGGGCCAAGATCAAACCTTCATTAATTTGAGCTTCAGAAATAAATTGATTACTAGAGTTGCCACAATATGGAGTTCTCCATGAAGCAAAAATTGAAATCTTGCTTAGCATAATGATGGAGAGAACTCTTTGTCTGCCTCACTCGTTAAAGTTAGAAGGATGAGCGATCGAACTCGTTTGCCTCCACAAATTTTCCATCAACGGCATCGAGTGGAACATTAAGAGTGAGTCAATCTTCAAAGCAATGAGAAAATAAAAGCTCTAGAAGGAGCATTAAGTATCTTTGATAAGAAAATAGAAAAAATCTGACATATCTTAACTTACAATTTTATTCTGATGGAGATGCTGTGTCTATCTAGAATGAAACCCAGATTCCTTCGAAAATAATTTCATCCTATAACTGGGCATGAGTAATTCAGATTAAGTTATCAGGTAAGAAAGGAAGTAGAAATGCGTACACTCAAAGGAAAAGAAAGAAAGAAATATGTTTGCTTTTGATGATAATACGAATGCTGCAGAATAAATTACTAAGGCGAGACTTTTGATTGAAGAAGGAAAATATGAGAGTTGCAGAGCTTCTGCTCACACCTAAAATACAAATTTGCTAAAGGCCCAAGAAACTAGGGAGTAAATTACGAACGAATTTGAGAAAGGGAGATTTTTTTTTTGATAAATGATTATAAACATAACAAGCAGATCGACATTAGCCTAAAAACCCTAAAAACATATTTTTAATGGAAAGCTTTCTTCCCTTGGCCGCTTGAGAGCAGCACGTTTTGTGGTTGCCATGTCGCTTCAAATTTTTAAATTTTCTTTAAATTGCTCTAGAAATTTCACATTGAAGCTTCAAGCTAAGAAAAACTCATGACCGAGTCAAGTAGAATTTTCCGACAGTCATCATAAAAATTCAAGTTTCAAAATTAAACGCCGATCGGGAGAAATACGACCGTATTTTTTACACATCTGGCAACAGTGGACTCAGCTGCTAGACAAGTCGCAGACCTATGTAGAAAAACAAAACAAAAACTCATGGATAAAAATTGAAGCTGCGCATTTGTTTTGGTTTGTTGGTTTTATAAAAATAGCGGAGATAAGGAAGTCGCTCTCCGCTTCTAAAGTTTGGTCGTGTCAAAAAGGATCAATATCGGTATTTAATCCAAAGTTACCCCAAGAGTTAACGTGAATATCATCAACTCTTTATTCGATGTCCTATTTTCCTCCAGAGCGATGGAAGCTGATAACAGAGAGGTCGTCATTGCAGATTCTCCAGGTAAAATTTGCGCCGAAGATCGCGGCTCTGTAATCGTCTTTCATTGTTTACATCAATATAATTAACTCCGGGTACAGCTCCTGACTTTCTTATGAAAGCTCTCTGGATTTTGCGCTTGTGTCTCAACTCCCAACGGAGAGGGATTGGGATGTCAAGCAATCTGAAAGTGTCGCCCTCAATATGCCTGGCTCTTAATGTGTGAATGAGTTCTCACCAGTGGCGGCCTGTTGGTCGAGGCAAATGAGGTGGTGCCTCGCCTGTTTCAGAGGCGGGAAGGAAGTAATCTCAAAACCATCCCTAAATTCACAGGAAAAACTCAAGGCAATAGCTGAATTTGAGCCTCAAATTTTCTCTTAGAAGAACTCCCAAGTCCCCCTCATTTCTTTGCGGTATTCCAATACCTCCCCTAGACCCCCAGTACCAAGGTCTTTACTTTTGTCACCTCATTTATGTTGAGGTTTATGAGCGGCTACTGGTTCTCAGTACTGTGTCAATTTGCAAGGTAG
Source organism: Trialeurodes vaporariorum (assembly GCA_011764245.1). Classification (NCBI taxonomy): domain Eukaryota; kingdom Metazoa; phylum Arthropoda; class Insecta; order Hemiptera; family Aleyrodidae; genus Trialeurodes; species Trialeurodes vaporariorum. The sequence continues at coordinate 62,130,648 of VMOF01000002.1, forward strand.
ATGGAGAAGCAGGTATGGACAGGAGGCGGAGCTTAACGAGGTAGTTCTCTGTTATGGTGGTGTTGCAGGGTATTTTCCATCAGAGCGCTATAATATCAAAGAGTCTTTGATATTATTAGTGTGTCTTTGACAAAGACACTCTTTAAACAAAGCATCGAAATGTATAAAAGTTCCTTAGTTAAAAAGGATATCTCTCTTAACCTGCAGTTGGTCGAGGGGTGAGCGCAGCGCTCACCTTGATGATTTTTTGTCGTATTTTTGTTACAAATGGAGGAAAACTGTCAATTTTTTTTCTAGTTAACGTTTTACTATCCCTCAGCATGTAAGCAAAATTTCAGATCGATGTGAGTATGGAGGGGGGAGGGGAGCGTACTTTTTTCGGCGCGACGTTCCTCGGATGAGCGCTGCACTCACCTCTCGATCAACGGCGTAGGTTATTTTTTCCACTGACTGTCTACTGAAAGTCTGTTACCTGCTGACTTTTTCTTTCGTTTATCTTACTCAGATTATTTAAAATGCGTTGCTGTAGCTATGGTCACATTTTTGGCGTTGATTGTAAACAAAATTTCAAATTCTACCGGCCGTTTTTACTTTTTTCTCCCAACATTTTTGAAAAATATCATAATTTCTTGAACTATTACTAGTAATTGTTTATCATTTTTTCACGGTGATAAGTATTATTGTGAGAAATTTTCAATACTAAAATAAATGTAAAATATGATTCGACGTGAGCGGGAAATTGAAGCTTGGCTCGAGGAAGAGGAGGTCTTTGAGGTTATACCGGACAACGATGAACTAGATGAATCTGATATATCTGATGCCGAGCCACAGCAAGCTGTAGATTATGAAACAGAAAGGGGGCAATCTGCTGATGAAGCTGACAATCTTCATCCACCCCTTGAACCAGTGGCGCCATTTGGGGGAGGGCAAGGGGGGCAATGCCCCCCCCAAGGATTTTCAATGTGGCCGAAAAATCAAATCAGAGAGATTTTTTTGAAGATGCACGGCAAAAAAAAAAAAAGAAAAGGTCATCCAAATTTTTGGAGCCCCCCCCCCCCCCCCCCCCCCCCATTCAAGTCAGAAAGATAGAGATTTTTTCAAGATGCACGGCCACAGAAAAAAAAAAAAAAAAAAAAAAAAAAAAAAAGGTAATCCAAATTTTTCGAGGGCCTTCCCCCCCCCCCCCCCAAGGAAAATCTGAAATGGCGCCCCTGCCTTGAACCTCAAATTTTGGATAAATTTTCTCTGTCCGTAATATTGGAATAGGTTTTTACCGGCTGATGATGAGTCTGATGATTGAATAGAACGAATTGGAAAAAAAATTGATTGAAGATCAATTTTTCCGTTAGAATATACAGATTTACGGTAAAACTGTGCCTTTCCGGCTCCATTAAAATTAAATCCACATCATTTTAGATACCTTTAAAGTAATATTATACACGAAACAATTATGTCAGAAAAACCGAAGAAAAATTATTGTATGGGTTTTTAAACACGAGACATTCAGCGAGAGTCGCGGGGTGAGCGCCGCACTCACCCCTCGACCAACAGCGTTGGTTTGGTGACCTCGACCAACGGCGTCGGTTTGGTGACCTCGACCAACGATGTCGGTTTGGTGACCTTGACCAACCGCGTCGGTTTGGTGACCTCGACCAACGGTGGGTTAAAATCAAATTGTGGAAGCCCGGTCAGTGAGCATGATATAATGTGAAAAATGACGAATATTCTGCACTCCTGCTTTCTATCACTGTAAGTTATTGTGAGTGCAGTTGTGTTTCCTTGTTAGTTATATGTATTTCACCTTCATAGCTCAGCACATTTCTAAATTGCTCATTTCCACTGCCCATGTTACGTGTGTCGCGTCAGGTTTGAATGCAAATCCACTACAAAATAAATTTTTATCATTTTTATAGAGCCTATGGAATCTAACACTGCAGAAGGTTATTACGATGCAGAAATGCCTGTCTCCGTCAACTTTGATCGGACACTTTGTCATACTCATTCGGTAAGCATCTTGTTTTGCAGTCCACCAGAAAACCGGTTCCTTGGTCCATTGTATTTTATTTAGATGTGTCTCTTGTCGAATTAATTTATCTTCAGTCACTTAATCAACCACCCAAAGATTAAATAAGTGTTGCAATATATCGCTCATTGTGTATGGTAGCTTTACGAAGACTTGTCATTTTCATTCAAGTAATTGTTTTTTGTACTGTACATTAATTTGTTCCTGAAAATCTAAAGAATCGATTTCTAGAACCTCTGACATCTAAATACCATACCAGTTTTGATCAAAATAACCAAGAAAAACTACTGCACGTTAATTTTTGTGCTAGACTCCAAAACTCACTGGACAGTAGCTTACAAACAATGTTTTGATTTTGAAATTTATGTACCTAATTAAGTGTTGCGTGTTCTAGTATCTAGGCGAAACTGAAGTCCTCCGAGGCCGAACATTCTATGATGATGGTGCAATCGTTTCCATACCTTTGTTAAATGCAGAGTATATTGTTGTACCGAATCAAATTTTTCCATTGGCAGTCTATGAAGATCATTTTAAAGAGCTTTTGCTACACTGCATTCAAAAGGACCATACATTTGGTGTGATTTGTGGACGGTTAGTTCCTTCTCTATTGTTCATTCTCGCGTCTATGCGTGGTGCTAATTAATTTAGTTTCTTGCGAAGGCCTTCTACTTATCTCTCTCAAGGTGATTCCAGGCAAAACTTTTCCAGTTATCAATCGGATGGATAGCGCTAGTTACTTTTGGGAAAAGTTGTTTTTTTGAAATTTTAAATTGAAAAGAAAAAACGCAAAATCGAAGAATGTTGGCACTTGCCAAATTTTTTCAGGATTTTTCGAGCCCAAACCGAGCAGAATTTATTGAGATTGAAAGCCATAAAATTCATTTCGCCGTAAGCTTCGTGAATGCGAGTGATGCTATGTCTATCTGCCTCACTCGCACTCATTGTGACTTATGGGAATTTTTGTATTTTCAATATCCAGGTTTTATTTTTGAGTGTTCCAGCTTGAAACTCTCAGGGTATCTTCCTAAAATATGCTTGCAGGTGCCAATGTTCCTCAAATTTGTACTTTTTGTGTGAATTCTTTAATTTTTTGCCAAAAACTGTTGACTTTTTGAGCAGCAGGATGTAGTGTCCATGGTTCAAACTAATCAAATCTGGAATCACCGTAACAGTGAATTCTGTTATCAATTTGAAATGACTTTGTTGACATCACTTGCCGCTAGACTTTGTCAACGAGCCGCACATTAAAGGAGCCAGTCTGAGCAGGGCCGTCTCTGATCATGCTATACTTATGCGTGCCTAGCAATTTAGCAATCTTTCCAAAAGTGCAGAAAATGCTTTGTCGCACAAGCTCGCAATCTGGGATGTGTGAAGGTTTAAAATTGGTGGTTTCGGATTGGTTGGAAAGAAATAGTTTTCCAAAAGCCTGGAAAATTTGGAAGCTTTTTTCATTTCATCGCATCGGAAACTTGAAAAGTGAAGAGCGCTATGGACCTTCTGCTCCTTTTTTCCTCTTTGCTCTCAACCATTCACCAGAAAGAAATTCATCAGAGGAATCTCAATTATTAACAAATCAAGAAATAATTTCCTTCTCTGCATCAATTGTAATTTTTTTCGTAAAAGAAAATTTGATTGTTTTATAAATTGCTAAAGAAAGTGTCATTTTTCTAGGTATGATAGCAACGCAAATAATGCTCCACATGGGACACTCATGGGAACAACTGTAGAAATTTACGAATATAAGTATGGTAATAATTCTGATAGCTTTGTTGTTAAAACAAAAGCAAGGCAGAGGTTTAAATTGTTGGAATCAGAAACCTTCTCTGCAAAGTAAGTGATGTTATTCAACTTATCCTTTCCGTTCCTACTTATTTCCATACTGTCAGTGGCGTAAAGTGAATGTGAAATTTAGCAGGCAATCCGTATTACAAGGATTAATTAGAGACTTTTTTTTAGATAAATCTTGATGTTCTCTACTACCGCAGCGCAGTATGTAGTCAAATGACCGAACCTTCTTCAAAAATTAGTGTGTTTGTCATGGAATTACCAGAAATTCAGAAAATCTTGGGGCCAGCAGTTCCTGCCTTGCTTGCTTGTATTGCATGCCTTTTCATATTGTTCAAAACTACATGTTTTGATTTCCTGTTCAAGCTGGAAAAGAAATGGAGCCACAATACTGAAAAATATAAAATATTGATGAATCAAAATCAACTTTAATTTCAAAACTTCTGATTTATGAAATTGAAACTTTGAGAATCATAACTAGGTTCCTTATCGACTCTGGAATCACCCTAAAGCCAGATGAAGGGAAATTGAGTATCCAATCGGTCTATAATCAGTGACAATTGAAGATAATCTTGCTCTCTCATATTTGATGCTAAAACTGATTTTTTATTTGGAAATGGTGTTTTCGTAATTTATGAGAAGAGAAAAATGACTGTGTTTATCAGCTATTTTTAATCTATGTATGTTTGTAAAACATTGAGTAAAGAATTAAATATTTAATTTGAATTCAATTGTAAGGACCTTAATGTGCATTATTTTCCTGTAATTTTTTTGCATCTTTTCTTCCAGTTTTCAAGTGGCCAAAGTAGAAATCTTACCTGAGGTCCAATTACCTGATTTCTTTAATGAAATAAAATTTCTCTCTCTCGATAAACACCGCACTCAGCAACCTCATAGGTAATCTTTTATTTGAACTAAACCTAGCAACTGAAAGGCTAATCAATACAAGCCAATTTTTCAATGTAGAAAAATCCTGCCAAAAGAAAATGACTTTGGGCTAAGTTTGTAATGCAGTCAGCTTGTATTGTGATCCAAACTTATCCATTTATTCCATTTCATTTATCTTATTTTAATGAACATCCTTTCCTTTAAGTTTTCTCGAAGTCGTTTAGTTGGACAGTCACTCAAGAACCTTCCTGTGTTAATATCATCTGAAAATAGTGAAGTTTTAGAAAGAGTTCCTCATCTCAGGAAATAGTAATTTTACTAGTGCTCATTGAAAATCTTTACTGCTTGATTCGTTTGAATTTTAAAAATATTTGTCATTCTAAGCCAAGTCTTACAAGATTGGATTGTGATCTCACGGATTTTGCTGAAATTAGGCAAACCTATATTTTGTTATGATTGAAGGAAGTGATTAAACATTTTTGATTTTCAACCTTTTGCTCTTGAGTTATCAAATTTATAGAATGACCAAAATTGCCCAAAAAATGCTTGATTTGCTAATTTCAAAGACATACCTACACAGTTGGACCTCTGTATCTGTGTGGTTGCATATCCAGATCAACGGCAGAGTATGGGAATGCGTTCTAATTGCTGACCTTCCAAATGAAACAAGACAATTCTCACCTACCTTGTAGAGAATGTGGTGATTTGTAATTGCTTTTTCTTCCTTTTCATTTGTTAAATTGTCACCTTGAAGTACAATTGAAGTTTTGTTTCAAAATTTGTGCGGTGATCGTGCACAAGCAATGTTGGAAAAATAACTTGAGAACAAGGGGTAAATAACATAAAAAGTGAATCACTAAATTTTTTAATCACAAGGAACAGGCCTGCAAAAGTTGTGCCAAATCCATGAGATCATTGCATGGAATTCCCTATGTGCATTTGGAAATCCTCAAAGGGATTCACCCAAGCTCACAGGTAAATTCGCCACCAGTTGTATCCACATGAACTCTATGATCAATAAAATCCAAAGTCATGACTAGGCCCTGAGAAATCTAGTCAATCGCGCAAACATTGTATCTAATCTAAGATACAGGCTCATCCTCTAGGGCAAAAGCCTTTCTGCAAATAGTTTATTTACTGAATAGGAAAAAATACTTTGAATATCGTTCAATCTACCTTTTAACTATCCAGGTAAAGAAAAATTTAAAAAAAAAAAAAAAAAAAAAAAAAAAAAATTGGTTTTTACTCTCCCCTTTCTTTTTTTTTAAAAAGTTTAAAATATGCCATACTGAACAAAGTTATTGAACTACAAGATCTATCTCCCTCATACAGCCACAACAGCAAGCATAACTTTATAACACCTGAAAAATTCACTTACTCCATCTCTAAATCAAGTATTAGAAATGTCTCAGTTCAGCTTTTTAACGCCCTTTCATCAAGCCTAAAAAGACACTTTGAAGAGAGGTGAAATAAACTCTTTTTTGAGTAAATTAAGAGCTTTTGTCTTAAAGGGTGCCTTTTATCTGGTTGATTAGCTACTGTCTGTAAAGCCTCAACCTTCATCTAAATAAAAGAAATGTCTCAATAAGATTGTAGAATCGTACATTGTAAAATTGAATTATTATTGACCCCTAGTCCGGTACAAACCCTGATCAGGGTGTATTTTGTACCAACTGGAACATAAAATCCATCTAACTTTCGAAGCGCAGAGAATAAAGAGTCACATCCTCTCAGTATTTATTAAGATAATTTTCACAATTTTCTGATGTATTTTTCATCTTTTAACTCTTTTTGTCTTTAGGTTCAAAAACAGAGAAGCAGCACTCACTCCATGGCCCGACTGGGTTTTCGCTCAATACGATGTGAAACTTCTAGTGAAAAAAATTAAAGATGAGCTATTCTCTGCCATTAAAGGTCTGTTTATTTACTTGTATGTCAATTTTTTCCTATTGTATTTGAGATAAAATTGGAAAGAGAGTTTGAGGTCCTCCCCCCCCTCCCCCCTAATAAAAACGTAGAAATGTAAATGAGATAAAATTGCATAGAGAGCCTTTACCGCTACCACTACTATTTCTACTTTTTTTCACACTCTTTTTTATTCATTTAATGCTTTGAGATAAAGTGTACATTAGTTTTCTTACGTCATTGTATATGTACACATTTATCGTCACATAGCTTTGGCCTTTGACAAAAATATACTACGATTAGAGGACATTTAATCCCGCCTGATTGGCTTAAGCCACCATTTATTGGAAAAATTTTCTTGAAACTATTCCTATCTACACTGAGCTTAAAATGGAAGTCCCATTCTTCCGAGAGAAAGTTACAGCAGTGTCGCAAATAAAACCTATTGTTTTACTGGAAACGGTTGTTCGGGGGGGGGGGGGGAGTGTTTGGACCACTTGATGCTCCGATGACTTGTGAACGCTTTTTTTCTCTTTTACATAAGCTATTACTGGGAGTGAGGTCCTCTGTACGCAACGTTCATCAGTCCATGCTTAGAAATCTGTAAAAATAACAAAGATGGTCAAAGTTTGTCAATCAAGTATTTGCAAGAGTGTGATATCTAAGCACTGAATGCTTGTTTTCTCCCTGACTTTGCAGATCATAGTATCAAAATCCCAGATGATCCAACTGAATTATCTTTCTGGATGGCACAGTATCTTGCTGTGAGTGATGAGCAGAAGCTGCAAATTCTCCGAATGGACTGTCCCATTGAAAGGCTCCAACGAGAACTCAGCATTTTGCAAAAGGTATTATTTTGTACACTTCTATTCAGAGATATTTATAAAATTGCAGTAAATTGCAGTAAGTTGAAAGCATTTTTTTATGCCCTAAAATCATTTTTTTTTTTCAAGTTTCAAATCCTTTAAGTACAAAGAAAATTAACCATTAAGTACAAAGAAAATAAAATGAAGATAAACAAAATGCAACAGCAATAATGATAGCAACCCGTACAAACAGAGAAAAAAAAATGAAAAGTAAATAAAAGGCGATTATAGTTTTGTGAAACTCTTAGTGACGAGTCCAAAAAGATTTCAGGAGGCAAATTGTCTCCTTTCTTGGGTGGTAAAGTAACCTTTTCATTATTCTTTTTCTTGAGAGATGAATCAAACAATGTGTCTGTTACGCACCTTTCTTTTATTTCATTTCCTTGAAGTACTTAATGAAAGGAACTCGTAGTATTTTTTATAATTTTTTTGAACACGGGATCGTGAACTGAAACGCTTTCAAAGTTGCGAAAATTTAAGCGATTTGTAAAGGTTTCATTTTGGTGCAAAACTCAATGATGTTATGGTGTAGGTCTGGCAGAGCGGTCCAACTGAAATCAAATCACTGGCTGATAATACGCATCTGTACTCTTTTAACAACTTCTTTCAAATCACTACGTGTGTGACTTGGTTGGGAGATTCATTGATGCCAAACCACGCGGAATTTCGCCCTAAATATCCTCATGCTTCTTGTCGAATTATTAGTGCCGATGGATGATGGATGATTAGTGCTGGGCACCATTTTGCATAGTCTTGTTATTGTTTATCTTGGTAATTCCAATTATGATTACTTTTTAAGTCAGCCAAATGGAGAATTTCTCTGGGTCTTTCGTTAACAGTGAGCATGATTTTGCACAAACTTTAAGTTTCTTGGTGAAATTAGAAAGAATTCTGTTTGAACTTTCATTTCGTATTACCTAATAGTGATTTGAGTTTCGCGCCATTACTGTCATTTTCATATTTTTTTTGCAGGGAGCCATATCTAATTGTTACAGAGGAACTTTTATTGGGTTTTGTTGTTTCCATCAGTTTGCCCGTAACATTTTACCTTTGAATCAGTTATTTCTGGCTCCATAGCAATATTGCACTACAGACCCTTCGATAGCAATGCTTATTTCTCATCCACAGAGTTTTCTCTCTTTCTCTCTGAATTGCAGAGTCGATTTATGTGTTGTTCAATTTGCAAAAATGGAATAGGGATGCAGTCAGATATGTTTTCTATGTCCGTTGATGGTCCGCAAGGTACATTTTGCAACCCAAGTGGATACGTTCATGATGTTCTCACTTTCTATCGAGTAAAAGGTCTTCTCATTGCGAATGACCCACCATCTCTCATATACAGCTGGTTTCCTGGGTAAGCGTTTTGGTTATTGTTTGTTTCAGGGAAAATCCCTTTTCTCACCAAGGGTTTCCTAAACTTCATTTATTTTAATTCAGGACAAACACATTTGCTGTAAAAAAAAAAAAAAAAAAGAGGTCCTAGAGTATACCGTGTACTTCTGAGATTATTCCTTTACTCGGGGTGTCTTGTAGAGTTCCGCGGTATTACTTTACTATTACTTTGGTATTAAGTGGTGTTCAAGATTCTGGCCTCTGAAAGACTGAAACTGGTAAAACTACAGTGGGTATAGAGACCATTATATCTTGCTTATTTTTTCCTGTTTTCTTGGTTATTTTTGGTGCGTGTAACTCAAAATTGTTTTTACGGCACATTTACCTGTTTACTAATAAATTATCTCAATGTATCAAAATTAAGTCTTTCTCAAAACCTACTTTATCACAAAATTTGCACGAAGCTTTTAACAAATTCTTTTTCCGGAAAATACCGACTGAAATCTTTACTGCATGCCATTGTCGCTCGGTAGCACGTGAAAAGCAGAAAATTTCAGTTTTCTGGACTGATACATTTTTACATTATAACGGGAAATTTCAGGCGTGATTTCGTGTGATGAGGCGTATTTCGCGTTTTCTTGTGTTTCAAATTTGAAATTGGGAGAGCGAGCCCTTTACTCCTACCTAGGTCCATGCTGTCTAGCGCGTACATTAAGTTGTTACAGGGTTTTGTGGAATCAAAATTCTGGTGACTCGAGCCATAGGTAACAAAAGTCAGAGGCCAACTTTAAATAGGTACTGTGAGACCACCCAAGTATTTTTACATAGAATTCCTGTATAATAATACCTCTAGGCTACCTTTTAGTTTTGTTAATACTGAAAAAGTTTGCTAGTTTGGTATTTTTCAGGACCTGAAGATATGGTGCAGAAATTCTACACATTACTTTGATGGTTTCATGTTATTTAGTTAACCTCTGATTTTTTTCATCCTTGACAGTTTTACCCGTTTCATTCATTCAGAGGCTGTAGAAGTCAACCCATAGTAGTAGAATTTTCTTCAAAGTTTAATTTAAAACAAAGTTTCGGATTGGTTGTAAATTTATGTGTATTTAGGAAAGGCATGTTAAATTTTTTATAAAAAAAAAAAAAAAAAAAAAAAAAAAAAAAAAAAAAAAAAAACTAACTACTGATTGTGCTTAAGTTTTCCACAACTTTTTTTTTTTTTTTTAAAATGGCCTTCTCAGTATTTTTAGCTTCTTTCAGATTCTGTGGGTTGTTTTTCTCAGTTTCCATTCTTGCATGATTATAGCCACCAATACAAAACTAATTTAATTCAAAAATAACTGCTGAATAATTAACTTACATTGTACAATTATCTTTTGACCTTTCTTGTCAATGAAATTTTCAGGTATGCTTGGAGCATTGCATATTGCGAGTCTTGCATGAATCATGTAGGTTGGAAATTCACTGCTACAGAAGACAACCAAACACCTAAAACATTTTGGGGTATCCGTCGGCGTGCTCTAGTAGCACAGGTTTTCTGCGTTCACTTGAAGATGGATGATGAATATCTATCTGAACCTGTGAACTCTTGAATTCTTGTTACATGTGAATGATGTATTCATCTTTTGAAGCTTCTAGTCTGAGAGTGTTGCTATCAAGGATTAGTTGAATTCAGTTTCAGTTTGAATCGGAGCAATCATTCTGTCAATGAGAGTTATCGACAAAAGTATTCACTCAAATGAAATGGAGGGAGGTAGAAGTTTGACTCTTAACCTTTATGAATTGTTGCAAAGCTCAAAGCTGACACATTTCGTTTTAAGATCTTTGACTTACTTGAATCCCCAGCAGTTGACAATTTTGAGTCGAGTTATTAGAGAATGGAAAGTGACCATCAATAACAAGAAAATTAACCTTTTCTTTACTAATTTTGACAAAACTCTTTGTATGAAGCAAAAAAAGCGATTGAATAACTTTTTGTTTGTCTTAAAAAGACCGTTTGAAGGAGACCAGGAAATTAAAGATCAGATTAATTTGACCCGAGTTACAGCAATTACAACAAATTGCTCAACATCTATTTTGCCGCGGATAAGATGAGGAAGAAAAAGTTTGCTTTTGTAAACTTTCTTTCTGACTTTTAAGCTCCTCAAAGTTTGGGTGGCTGCACTGGAACTACTGCGTTTCTTACAAAAAGCATCAAATGTGAAGAGCTTGATTCAAAATGGGGTCCCCCCCCCGGGTTTTATCGAAACTTTATATTTTTATAGTACATACTTGATAAAAGTAGTCGCTTTTCAAATAAGTTTTTTCTAAAAATAATTGGGGAAGAGTTAGAGGAGGAGAAGTCCCAACTTTTAAACATTCATAAATTTCACGTAAATCATCCAATGGGGCCCCGTTGCACACTTTTGCTATAAGCGATTTTCTAGTCGATTCTGGTGGAAGAACCTTCAAAAATAACGATGGCAGCACTAAAAACTTCCAAAATCCACTCCTCAATAATAAATCCCAATAATTGCTGTTATTTGCGTGGGCGTAATGGTGGCTGAGGGTAGTAATAATGGGAGATTCTGTAACTCCATCAAGAAGTGACCAATAAGAGACAACTTTCATTTGACACCAGTGTCTCTAGGTGTCGCGGTTCCATTCATCGAATGTGGATCATTACTCTGATGACCAAGTACTCTGTGAATCATCTTTGTCAGCATAAAGAGAGTGACGAAATTAAGATAGGAATCTCTCATTATTATTACTGCCCTTAGCCACCACTGCAAAATAACCGCCCAGGCAAATAAAAGCTTTTATTGAGTTTAGGAGTGGATTTCGGAAGTTTTTAGTGCTGTCATCATAATTTTTGAAGAGTTTTACACCAGAATTGACAGTAAAATTGCTTATAGCAAAAGTGTGCAACAGCCCCATTGAAAGGTTTTTGAAAGAGGCTTTTGCTGAAAGATGCAGATTTTTAAGCACTTCAACACTTCAAGCCATCCAGTTGGTTTCAATTGGATGATCAACCCAAATGTTATGAATTTTCGAAAAATGGGACTTTGTCCCCTCTAACTCCCCCCCCCCCCTAATTATTTTTAGAAAACGTAAAATTGAAAATTGACTACTTTTTATAAGACCTATCAAAGTACAAAAATTTAAGGAAGGTGCCCAGAAAACCCCCATTTTGAATCAAGCTCTTCTGAGTCTTCAGGCCCTCAGAAAAAAGTAGACATTAGCCTCTTTGGTATCCCAGGATAACTGGACAAAACGCAAGTACTTAATCAGTTTTGTAACATAACAAGTTGTAAAGTTCATGAAAAGTATAAAATCAGAATATTGTTGGTTTGTATTTTCCTTTAATTAAATGCAGGTGAGCAGGTGTCTATTTCATATTTATGTTTTTTTTTTCCAATATCCTATCTGTACAATTTTACTCATGATGTGGACTTTCAAGAGACGTTATATTTTTCTATGTATATTACCTATGTCCTTTCAATACTTCCCTTTGTTTTTGGTTGTTTTGTTGGGCCAAAAACGAGTTGGAGGCAACCTGGCCAGCATGTTTTTATTTCATTTATACTTCAAATCTTGATAATTTTTTTCAAATTCAAAACAAATGACGTGTCATTTTAAATGAATATCTCCGGACGTAACTTTTTGTAACCTGTCTAAATTGTGATGAATTTAGTTTCAGTTCAGTGAAATTCTGATCTTTTTTCTCAAGTGTCTTCATCCATCTCAAAAAACTCTGAACTCACCAGAATTTTTTTTATTTTAAGATTATTTCTTTTTGTTTTCAACTACTTTTTTTACTTGAATCTGTATGCTGGTTAATTTCTAATTAAAGTGTTGACTTGTGCAATATGGAACTTCTCTTGTTGTTATTTCCTTCCCATCTTGTGTACTCAGCCAGCTACCTACGCACTTTGCGCACTCTGACTCTTTGCAGCAAGTTTTTTTCTTCAAAAAAATTGTCATCTACACTTTTTTGCTTCTTGAAAAGGCAAAATGGAGAAGTTCTCTAACCAAGAAAGTGGGAGACCATAAAATGTTTCTGTGCCTATGTGTTTATCCTCACCAATGAAGGTACAAGAAAGAACACATCAGCAATGACAAGGTAAACAAGGGATTTCTGAAAAAAACACTCATATTTATTTTACCCATATGAGCCCATTGGGTCGTGAATGAACCTCTTATTGTGCTTCCTTTGGCTCAATTTTCAGTAAATTTAGGCCGATTTTACTCGACAACAAAGTTTGGGATTTTTCCGCACATATCATCTCATTTTGCTGGACCAAAAAATTTCACATTTTTCATTTTTTCTATTCCAACAATCAGATGGTGTTTTTTGAGAAAAAAAATACCTAAACATTTCAAATAACTCAGGGCAGACATGGGTTGAGGTCAATAGATTTTACTTGGCTAAACCAGCATAAAATTTGATTAAGAGTCACCATCGCTATTCCTGATCGAGAGATTATGATTTCCTGGTCCATTTTTAAAAACTTTCAAAGGGAATTTAAGTAAATAAGTACTAACACCGAATGAAATAAAACAGTAACCCATCATTAAGAATAGAAAAATAATTTTACTTAAAATAATTAAATTTACAATCATAAATTCATAACAGCATGAAAAGCGCTTACAAAGGATCATCATTCATTACTGTTTAGAAGTTTTTAAAACTGTTTCTGACCGGATTAAAAAGTTAAAAGAAAGTATGTCATAAAAAAGTTAATGTTCAAGGGAGAAAAACAAGAGAAATAGTAGCTGTACCAACAGAAGAAGATTTGTGGAAACAGGAATCGGTCTAGCTGAATTTTAGAATTAGAATTCTTATCAATAACAGCCTTGATTGAAGCAAAAATTGCAGACATGTGCAAGCAAAGACAAATAGATTTGGCTAGGATATGCAAAACGCAACGTACATTGTACATGTGTTGAACTGTGCATTGTGTATTGCATACCCTAGCCAAATATCTTGTCATTTCTACAGTAGAACCCATATTAACTAGCACTTGGCACCTAGCTACCCCTAGCTTGCCTTCTCATTTATACATTCTCCTTAATGCACCTTCGCTGACTTTTGTATACGTTGCGTCTGCCCAGTCGGCTTCTCACTTTTAAACAGAACTCTGGCCAATTTTGGAATAGAGCGCCAAAATACAACATGCGAGAGGAGCTTGCAGATGGTGCTGCCAAAGAGCGCCACCCGCCAGTTGCTTTTGATTTTTCTGAAGTACATAAGCCATTTTTTGAGACACTTTGAATCAATGAGAGCCAGCCAAGGACTGAGTCTAGCAGGAGCTGAGATACCAAATCATAACTGGAATTTCAAGACTTATTTCACAGATTCTTTTTAAACAAGATATAAAATCCATTTCTAATTTTTCAGAGTTCAAAAGACACTAATATTAAATCCAACAATAAATGAAAAGAGCAATTTTATAAGAGCAAATGAGAAAAGAACTACATGAAATAAATAAACAATAAAAGGCCATAATTTAAAAGGGCTGAAAGTGGAAAAACTGTTAGGACTTCAAGTTATTTCTCCAGTCGTTAAGAGTACAAAACAAATGAACTGATTTTCTGATCAGTCTGATTTTATGAAAGTATGCTAAGTGTCTGCACATCAATTAAAACGAGGTTTATCAAGTTGAGTGTAACTGTTGTGATAACTCATCTCTCCTCCTTTACAAGAGATTGACCGGTGACGTGCATTTAAATTGGCAAAGATGCATTCTTTCCATTAAAACCCATGAAAAAGATATGAAAATAATATGTGTAGTAAACATCCAAGAATTCAACCTTTCGCATGGGATTAAATGGAGAAATGTGATGTTATTGTATGCTACACCCATGGGATTAACTAAACCAAACAAAAGTATCACACTGATTGATCTGGTTAAGAAATGTTTTGAAAAATTAAAATAATCAGCAAACAGTAAGTACTGCTGAAAATCGATCATCCTATTGAATTCTCCACAGCAAGTCTTTTATCAAATATTTCTAAAATCTTGAGAAAACTTTAACAGAGATCCAAAATATTTACACAGTAAAGTTGATTCTAACTAGTAAAATTTGAAATATCCTTACCTAGTAGGTATCCTTTTAAAAATTGTATAATGCTTCCTTAGAGAAATACATACGATTACTTTTTACGAGTCTTGAAATATAGTCAGTCTTTCACTCCTTTTCAAATGGAATGCTGGCATTACAAAGGAAAAGGGAGACACAATACTTAAACAATTATTATTCTAAGAAAAACTGACCGTACAGAAATAACTTTGGGTTTGAATCCTTTGAATGAGTAAAATGGAGGGGAAATTTGGAAATTTAAAACAAATTGAAAATTTATCCGAACAATGATGGAAAGGAAAAATCTTATCTAAAAC
Organism: Trialeurodes vaporariorum; assembly: GCA_011764245.1. Lineage (NCBI taxonomy): Eukaryota > Metazoa > Arthropoda > Insecta > Hemiptera > Aleyrodidae > Trialeurodes > Trialeurodes vaporariorum. The sequence goes on from VMOF01000002.1 coordinate 62,145,830, forward strand.
TGTGACAAAACAAAACAACTTGGAGGCCTACAGGGTGATTTTTTTCACTCACCACCATGTCACTGTCTCCATTCAAATTCACTAAAGAACATTTCAAGTACAATCAATGTCCGGTGCAAATCAGGGATCAGAAGTTTCCAAGGAACTACTGGCACCAAACGTTTCTTGCCAATCAAAATACATTGGTGAGGTTTTGGAGTTCTCAACGGTGAGATTTTTGATCCCACCAATGTATTCTGTGAACCAGAAAGGTTTGGTGTCTGTTGTTTCCCGGGAAGTTCTAAACCTCGGATTTGCAGCCGATCCTGATATTACAGTATGCTTCAAGAGCAACTTTCAATGGATTTTAATATCTCTACGGCATCAGAGTTGGGCAATCAGTCATCAATTACAGGCTTCCCAATTATTTCTCCCAAAGTAAACAAGATGGGTTTTAGCGATAATCAAAGAAACCAACAATTAAGACGAAAATTTCAATCAAGTAGCATAATTCATTTCATTCAAAGCAGCAAAAGTGATTACTGATAAAACCCACCATGCTTACTTTTGAAAATGAATTGAGTAATAGAAAAATTCAATTTGCCCCACTCTGCGTGACGGGTCCAATATCCATCGTCACTCATTAGAAACCTTGGTGGTTGTTGTAAAGAGAAGGTGAGTGAAAAGAATCACCTAGCTGAAGAGCTATTTGTCCTTTGCATGTTAATTACTAATGGTGAATTGAGGAACATAAATAATAAATGTGGCGGGAAACAAAAGTACGAGTTTTTTACAGAATTCTTTTCCTAAAACTTAAAAGTGCATCACTGAACTTGGACACCATTGAGACCACTTGAACTGCTTTCACAAAAACTATTAGTAGTTATGCCCATTGAATCTACAGCGTTTGTTTCCATGTTTGATGATGATTGGCCTTGGTTGGCTTCTTGAGACTCAGAATCGTCCCAATTAATTTTGAACCTTGTTACACGGGGCTCTGTTCCTAGAATGTTGCGCGTTACCTGTCAACAGAATTTCAAAAGATTAGTGGCTAATAAACATTACACTAATTAAAATAATAGTGGAGATAATTAGAAAAAAGTGTTAACTCTTTCTTCATCACTTTGGTCAGTAAAAATTTAATGTTGGTCACTATAACAGGTCAAAAACTGTAGATAATTCTCTCATTCAAGCATCTTGTGGCATATTCAGACATTTGGTGCAAACTGTTCAAAATCAAAACTGAGCTCTGCAGAATTTCACAGCTCAAAAAGAAAGATCAGCTATCACATTTTACTACGCTTGAAGGAAACAGAATTAAATTATAAAATTGGAAATGAGTTGAGGCGTTGAGGCAAACTCGCCTTATCCACTTTTGGTGATTTTGAAAAAACAAAAAAAAACTTCCAATACTCAAAACTCAATACCCTGTTTTCAATACACTATTTTTATAAAGGATTAAGCAAGTTTTGGTGACCAATATATATTTTTTTTTTTTTTTTTTTTTTTTTTTTCGTAAAATCCATTTCCGGCACTAAGTATATTTTCACCAAAAGTGGATAAGGCAAGTTATGCGAAAGTGCGCCTCAGTTGATCATGAGAACTGACAGTGACAAACATGCAGATTTAACTTGACATAAGAGCTGCAAAAATGTCAAAATAACTTTACTTACTTGATCGAATTGAGGCGCTGCAGGTGGATTTTCTCGAAGTTCTGGATCATTGTATTCATTATTAATAAAATAACCAACACGGACAAATTCTTGACCTCTGTATGAACAAGTTAGTAAAACTACAGTAACACCAAGAGCATCAGCAACAGGAATCTTGCTTACATCTGGTGGATCAGCCTGTACAAGAAGAGAAAAAATAGAATAAATAATCAAAAATTCAAATGCAAACTAAAAAATGGACGAAACTTGAAACATACCTTTAGTGAATGGCACTGCATTAGTAAAAGCATATTGATGCACGAGGACCTTTCTAACCTAACAGTTTATCTAAAACTGCAGTTTTGAGAAAAATGTGTTTGAAGGCTCGATTTATGTTTTGCCGTAGCGGTGGCCCATACATCCGATCAAGATAATTTGCTGTCACGTCTTTTTGGACTAGTAAGTTATGACCATAAAAACTGGGAAAAAATATGTTACCGTACTATGCTAAAAAGTTAGCAGAAACTTAAGTTAATATGCCTTCAAGTTATGTTAATAAGTTGCGTAGTAATGAAGGTATAGCCGTTTGACGTTGGCTCCAACCTAGTCAGCCTTATGGTTAATCCAGCTCTGGTTTGAGCGACTCAATACTTAGATGCAGTAATGAAATGCATTGCATCACTGTGCGATATCCCATAATGCATGAATACAAGGTTAAATCATTGATGCCGAGGATGATAATGCTATGGTCCGAAAACTTTAAATAAATATTTTAAATAAATATTTATTATATGAGAATAAACTTTTCAATGACACCACAGTTTTTTGTGTGAAATTCTCTATATGAGCAAATGCACTAAACTTTATTTTTGTGATGGGTTTATCTAAGCCATTGCACTCAGAAATTAAAAAAACTATAATAGGAAAAAAGCACTTTAAGAAAGCAAGCAGAAGAAGTAGGTTCTGGACATACCTGAAAAACAAACATATGCCTTCCTTCAGGAATAGGCCCCACATAGATTGTGTCGAGAACCTGGTCATAATCTTCACTTTCTGCAGATCCTACGTAGATCATTTTCCATTCAAGATCTGAAATAAAAACAAAATGAGCAAAAAGAACAGCTGCGGTAAAATGACGAGATATCCAAAAATAGAGAATGATGCTGGATCAATTATAGTATAAAATGAAATAGTTCTCAATGGGAGCTTTTGAGACCTTTAAGCTTAAATCTAAGGTATGAATAGGCCTGTCGCAAACTTTTGATACGATTTATCAATGTTGTTTTTTATCCAAAATAGAATCGAGCCAAAATAACATTACATTATAAAATTGTCAAAATCTACTCCACTTGTGACTTGCGACTCATAATGGCCGGTTGAAGTCGCCATTGGATACTACATATTCCTTTAAACTCTGATGTCGGAAATATCCGGCAAAATAATAGTTGCGTTCCATTCTAATGTCCAATGTATTCGACTAGAGCTGGCAGAAGAAAAAAGTTAATTTTTTTTTTCAAAAACATCTTAAAAAACAAATTTAAACAAATTCTCAAAGGAAGAATACATCGGAGTGGAAAGGATTAACACTGCATTTATACACAGAGGATACTATTTGCATGGCAAGTTCAAGATGCCTGCATCAACAAACGTTGTAATCAAACAAACACATTTTCAAGTAAAAAGTTAGTAATTAGAAGACTTTGATGCAATATCAAAGAGCTTCAAGCAGTATTTTACACATGTGATTTACTTAAAAATACTGTTGGTAAATGACAGCATCTGAACTGTCTCTCTTGAGTTTGCAGTGAATAGTAACCTTGGTGGATAAAGGCAGGGTTGAATTATCCATTTTAAGCAGGTAATTTAGATTCACTTTTTTGAATTTACGAAGTGGTTTTTAATATTTAAGTGAGTGCATTATAATTTTTAGGTCAATGAATGGGGGAAGTAGTGATTATATCACTGTAGCAAAGCTATTTAAAGATGCACCATGAGACTTCGATGACATAAATTTGGGGAAAATTTCTGTACTGCTCAAAGTCTCAACAAGGAAAAAGCTAAAAAAAAAAAATGAGTTGCTGAAAAGATTAATTACCTTCTTTGAGCTCTTCAATACATTCAAATGTTAGTTCAAACTGGAAAGGATTTAAAAACGGAGAAGGATTATCTAGGACGACTACATTTCCAAGTTGTACTTTCGCCATTTTTAAATCTGAAAAGTAAGAATAAAGAACACTTGCCGTAAATTGAATAAAATTTTATCAGAAATGTACCAAGTTCACAAGACACAAGACACCAAAACAAACCATAGCAAAGAATGCATTTTAAAACTTCTTTCAGTCCAGGCAAAGCATTAACAGAAAAGAAAAAAGTTACTTCTTTTACTCCTTGCTTAGGTTTGCTGGGTTTTTGATTAAGATCGGACATTCAATGTCAACTGATTTTTCTATCCTTAGTTAAACTTCTCTAAGTTCGTTCTAAATAATGTCATTTTGAATGGGAATTCACATCATATTCAAGAAAAATCTCGAAGGCCTTTTCAGAAAATCAAAAATTCACAACATTAAAATGAGAAATATGGCTAAGTTTTTGTCATGTCGCAAAGACTAACGTTTTACTGTGGTTCACTTTCACAATCGTCTCTACCAGTATCGTAGCTAGCTGAGCGTGCACCCCCCCCTCGCGCTGATTCGAATGCTGCGCCCCTCTTTTTTAAGGAAAAAATTGGCCGCTTCCGTGTGCCCCCCCTCTGCCCAAATTTTGGCAGAAGCACTTAGAGCCTTTACATTGCTTTCTCCCTACTTTTCTGAGCTTCTATTTTTCTCAACCTGTTCTCTTTTCTTTCCTTTCCTCCTTTCCCTTTCCTTTCCTTTTTTTCCTTTTCCTTCCCTTTTTATCTTTTTCCTTTCCTCTTTACCTCTTTTCCTTTTTTTCCCTTATCCTTTCCTTTTCTCCTTTTCACTCTTCCTCTTTCTCTCCTCAAAATTTTTGTGCCCACCGAAGCGTTGCGCCCCCCAGCCCAGTGGGGCCCATAGCTACGCCATTGGTCTCTACTAACTAAATATCTAAAAAATAAAAAAAAATGTAGTGGTTGTAGTAGTAGTGGTAAAGTCCAGCCACCCAATGAACCATTTGTTCAGGTAATTCATAGCAAACAACTGGACTGAGAATACAAAAAGGGTGAAAGCGCATTTAACAGACCACAGACAGAATACACGTCATAAATCGTAGCTTAGAGTTACACTATCAGAATAGAAACTGCCATAATGAGAGCCAAAGGAAATATTATTTTGGTCCCTTTTGAATGTTCCTCCAAATGGCAGATGTGTCCCTGACTCGGTCTTTAGCATATCGTAGCTCTTGGGAGAGGAATACTGGTGGTAGTTTAGATTTTGTTTCATTATTGCCCCACATGATGAGCTAACCATTGTTTTCTGTAGAATTTCTGGGGATGCATTATTTTTCTTTTTGTTCTCTTCTTCCATTCCTCCCCTTTATTCAAATCACCGCCAAAGTTTTGCTGCTGTGGGCGGCTAGGTACCCTCTTCGCCCCCCCCCCCCCCCCTCCACCATAAATCCGGGCCTCCTTACAGCGTGCGATTTATCGAGTAATTTTTCACAACAAATGTGCCATTAAGAGAAAGGATTGTAAACTGTTTGCAAAACATCAATGAATTATTCAATTCCAATTTTTTTAACCTCTACCTACTGCGGCACTGCTCCGCAATTCTGTTCAGACAGCAGTCAAGTTCTAGACATTACACCACACAATGACTTTTCAGGGAGAATGCACCTTCAACGATGCACAGCAGTTCCCACTTACACTTTACTGACTGGAACATAATATCTCAGTGGATTCCGTGGTGCATGTATGATAGCTTTGACTGCAAGAAAGCAGCGATCGGGTCCAGATATCTCGGTGCCAATCAAGCTTCTACCAGTCGTTGTGGGAGAGAAGAGGCGCCATTTGTCTCAAGGATAATAGAGGATTCGACGTACAACAATAATATCACTTGAAAAAATTCAATGAAAAGAGGAGCTTGAAGGGCAATCATTAACTTCGGTTGACAAAATTAATCGTAGACGGACGGGTTACCATTGGTAATCACAGAGCTGTAGTTATCTACAATCCACAAAATAAAGCACTGCGATTGTCTGATGAAGGGACAAGTTTTACCTAATTTCAATTTGATCAACTAAAATAACTGACCAGTTCTATGATTAAAAAGGATTACTCATCATGACAAGCACTGACTCCGATGAACTCCATGCCATGAAGTTGAGACAAAAGAAAGGTTACCTGCTGTAATGGACGATAGAGCTCTGCTGGTGATAAGAAATTATCTTGTCAGGATGAATTAAAATTAGACTGTATTCGAATCGTTTGAACTTATAATTTCCTTCAGACACTAACTGTGAAAAAATCGACAATTATTGGGAAATACTTCCAAAAAGTATGGTCGCTGCTTCGCTGAAAGAACAAAATGCGTCGTTCCCTCCAAAAAATTCACCAATTTACTTTTTTGTTGTTTTCGTGTTTTCGTCAGCGACATCAGCTGGTGGTGCACGCTGTTGGTTGTTGAGCAACGACTGATAAGAAAAACGTTGTTATGTTTTTATTTTTCTCTCCCCCTCCCTTCTAGGATTTTACGTTCTGCAGACATTTGCGCTACCAAAGACTTTGTGCGCTCCTATGAGTTGAACAAGATAAAAGGTCTCAAAAGCTTCATTAAAAGTGCAGAATTGCGTCCGTACGCTCTGAAAATTGTTGTGTTCGCCCTCTAAAATCTTTTTTCCATTCACTTTGCCTCATAAGAAGTGAATTTTTCCCAAAAACTAAGTGTTTTGGTGAATTTGAGGTTATGTTCTAAGAGAGCTAGATTCAAGAGGAATTAATGAAAATTCGCTCCAAAAGCTATCTAATTCGATGTCAGCGTTCAAAATTGAGGCGAACTAACAAAACTTTCAAAGACTTTTGAGAGAAAATGTTTAAACTTTATGTTTGTTTTGGTAGCGCAAATGTCTGCAGAACCACTCACTTTCCCTTCTACACTCTGATTTTAGTTCATAGGTTATACTTTTTTTTTATCACTAATCACTCTCGAATTTTCACCACGACTGTCTCTAATATGTTCGCTGAAATTTGCGTAGCTTAATTTTAAATTGTAATTTCATAACACGACTTGAAAGCCACTCAGTATAACTTTCCGCAGTGTTTACATTTTGTTTACCTTTGTTTTTCATTTTCCCGTCTACCCACAGTTGACAATTTTTGTGTTGCCTACACACTTTCCACAAGAATCAAGATTTGTATAAAGTCCTTGAGTGGCATACTTTTGTTAACAGTTCCGGAAATCTCTAAAATTTGAATGCTTCTGTTTCACGTTCACCCTTATTTTATTCAATGAATTTCGAAGGCTGATGCCAGGTTGCCTTTTTCTATTCCTACCAATTCAATATGTTTGGACCTCTTCATTTCAATGCTGCATCTGCGGGACCACCCACTGATTCAAACCTGGACCATAATCAAAATGCTTCATGTTTATTTTGTCATGAAGAATTCAGTATACCTAAAGAAGAAGCAGACATCCTCCAGCACTTGTTTCTGATTCATCATTTCATTATTGCGGAGGGCCATGTCATTGGGAATCTAAAAAAGTTAGTCAAAAAATATCGACCATTGTACCTCTAAGCATTTATTTTTCCAGTGCTCAACGCTCGTAAACTACTTGAAGTACTAATCATTGAGCTGTTCCATCAAATATTTAGCGGAAGGAGCTGAAATTATTTGCCCGTTCATCAGCATCTTAGATGGAAGCAAATGCAACTTGATTGCTGAAATAAAATCTGAAATGTTTATTGGTCCAGCCTAGTGGTGTATCGTGCAATGTAGCAGTGATGCTCTTTGTTTATCTAAATCCATGAGAAAGGCCTAAATTATCGGGTGAATAGTGAAAGACGAACACCCTCAGATTTGTCCTTTTTCATGGATGTAAATGATCAAAATGCAAAATTGCTAGCTTGTATGAAATATCACGAGTCTATTGTCCAAAAGATTTTTCCTTATTTGGAGCTGAAAATTTACTTGCCATTTCTTGAATCTTCAATTTTTAATTGATCAATAAGTGTGAATTTCATGCAATCTGGCGTCCATGGGTTTTCTAATTTTAAATCAAGAGAACAATTGATTTACTCATTGATGAAGATTAATAAGCAAGCTAGCCAGATTAATTTTGCTCTACTTAAGGAACATGAAATGAAAAGAATGGTTCCTTTTTTGCATAGTTTTGATTCTCCAGCAGTGGAAGGGCTCCGCCAAAAAACGTTACTTATTCATGAGTATCCTTGTTGAGATGTAATGTTTTTTGACGGAACTCTTGTCTGTCAAATTTTTATCCTTCATCAATTGTCAGTCATTTGTTGTAACATATTTGCTGACTGCTTTTCTAACATAAGTGTTTATAATCTTCGCTTGAATCTTTCCTGCAAATTATACTTTATTTTGTTCTACTTTCTCCCGATCTATAAAAAGTCATGTCTTACTAATTATTAGTTTTTGGCTTTCTAGGTATTTGGACTTTTGGAGAATTAGATTTAAAAGTGATCCAGATTCTTTGGAAAATTTTTGTACAAAATTCAAGGTAGACATAGAGTACGAATCAGGTATCCAAAAAGATGTAGAATGTTACATGTTATCAGACAATCTTCAAGAGGACAAATATTTGAGACAACGGTTACACGAAGAAAGATTGGTGAGTCATGAAAAAGCCTATTTATTATTTTTCTGTTGTATCCATGCTAAATTTGTAGGTCTTCTCTTAAAAACGAGTGATAAATAAGGTCAGTTCTAATTGTTTATCACACTTTTCTGAGTTCTCTGAAGCACAGAGTTACATCAAGAAACTAACTACAAGTTTAAAAAAAAACTGCCTCTCAAAATTGTTATCAGTGGACTGAAATTTGATAAGTACTCAAGTTTAGCATGTTGATCATGCCTGTTAAACAAGCTAAAACAGATGAATTATAAAATGTGAGCTATATACGGGCTTCATGATGTGCGTTCTTTACAGCAGGATATTTGCTACTAAATTACAGCTTACAATCAGAGGCAGCATTCATCATTGATTATTGCTACGAGTCGCTATTATACATAGACTGAACATCAAGAGTCAGAGTATTTATAATTTGCTGATCAGCTACCTGCATAGAAATAACAACTATCACTACATTTGTGTTGATGCAAAAAACTCATCAAATGTTCATTGGAAGGGGGGGGGGGTTAATAGGTTGCTGACCTTTTATAATTTATGAAAAAGATCAGCTAGAAAAATACCTACCATGGTCGTTCATGGACAGTAAACTGTACAGTTAAATAAAATTTTGGTATGATGTAAAACTTTACCAACCTGACCAAAAGTCACTCTGGGCACTGATTGATGTAGTCTAAAGTTTTCAAAACAGGGCTACATGCCCAAATTTCAGTGCCCAAGAGAGGTCAAATCAGTTTTAACGTTGGTACGATGCAGTATAGACTTCCGTTCTTCCTGGTGCAAAGGTTTGAAATGGCTGGGTCAGAGGTGCTGATGGATTAGTCACCAAACTCCGACTTTAATCAGACATATTTTCTTTCTGTAGTAACTTATCAGTGATAGAAACAACAATTGCTGGCTAAATTTTGGATTTGGAGAGTAAATCAATATTTTGGCTACTTGACTTTTTTTGACCTTTCGCTCTAAGAGACTTGATTCGTAAAGTCAAACACTGCATCACACCAGTATTTCAACAAGTCTGGTCTGCTATTTAGAGCCCTCTTATAGTGCTGAAATGTGGGCGCTGTGCCAGTAGAGACTTTTGGTCAGAAATTGAAGTACTAATTGTTCATTTTCAAATTTATTGTATTCTTAAAGGAATCAGCTTTAGCCCAGCAAAAATTTGAACGCGAGGACGAAAGTTTCAAACGCTGCTGCTTATTCTGTCGCTATGAGGAAACTGGAACCCGCGCCAAGTACCTGCAGCATCTAGCCGCTGATCATAATCTTCAGTTGGGACGCCCTGACAATTTAGTTTACATAGACAGATTTCTAGACTGTATTGAAAATAAAATTAAAAATCTAATTTGTATTTATTGTGAGAGAATTTTCAAAGATCGAGCTGTGCTCCGAGAACATATGAGGAAAAAAGCTCATAAGCGACCAAATCCAAACAATTTATTCTACAATCAGTTTTATCTTGTCAACTATCGGGAAATGGGAAAGACTTGGCAAGAAGAAGCTCAAGAGTCAGTCAAAAAGCATTATCACAGTTCTGGAAGTGAAGATGATGATGCGGATTGGTCTGACTGGAAAGAGAAAGAGGATGCAAACATTGTTTGTTTGTTTTGTCCTCTTTCTGCACACAGTTGGATCGGAATCCTTTTACACATGACAGCTTACCATAATTTTGACTACCAAAAAACTGTTGGTAGCCTAGATTTCTATGAACAAATAAAAATAGTTAATTTTATCAGATGTCAAATCTTAAATTCACATTGTATTGTCTGTGATCATAAGTCCGAGTCAAATTCTGATCTTCTGAAACATATGGAAGAATCAAAGCATTATGTAATACCTGATAAGAAGCTCTGGAATCATCCTGAGTTTTTCTTCCCAACTTATGAAGACGATGATTTCCTTACTCACCTGGAGGACAATGAGTCGAAAGATTTAGCAGCCAAAGTGAATCAAGAGAAATTAACAGAAGAGAAATCAACTGACGTTAAAAAAGAAGAAGAAGGAGAACAAAGTGAAGAACTTGTTGGTGAAGTTGAAAAGTGCACCATTTAACTTATTCATGTAAAGTGTTGATAAAGCGTCCACTTTCAAAACTGGCTCATACCATAAAAATCAAAAATTTATTAAAAAAAAAAAAAAAACTTGCTGAGGTTTTACGTACATGTCTTATTCCCGCTTTAGAAGTATAAATCATTTTCTGCGCTGCCTGTAAAATTTTTAAAAAGGGAATGAGCAAGTTTTGAAAATGAACACAGCAACTGTTGAATGCAGAAATTGACTGTTATTAATGCTCTCACAAATTCAATTTATATATCACTGTATCATTAAAATCCATAATCAAGCACTCCTACCGAAAACTTTTTTAAGTCCTGTAAATAGCATCTTGACTGTAATGAAACACAGTGTTGCCATTCATGGCAGAAATTATCTGAATTTCTCATTTAACTTTATGTATAATTTGGGTAATTTCTGCCTAAAATGGCAACACTGATATACAGCATGTTCCAAAAGTCGTTACCAGGCCTAAGTTGAAAAACACGTACTTCATTTCAATGAACCAGAGGTCTGCTCGTTAAGTGTCGGCCGGCAAAATCATCTTTTGATTTAAAGTTGAGATTCTGTGATCCACAAGCTAATGAGCAGATCTGTTGTTGATCCAAATGTGTCGTATGGTTCTAAGCTTGGATCTGGTTAGGGCTTCTGGGACTTACTGTATTATATTCTAATAATAAAAATAGCAGAAGTGAATCGAGTTGTAGATGGAGCTTGCATAACTTTACTTTGCAATCTTTATGATCAACCTCGTAAGAACTGTGTGACCGACATCAGCCTTATTGGACATTTAAGAGTCACCAATGTTGCCAATGTCTTTGTTGTTTTTCACTTAACAGCCAGCACTCTATTTATCTGTAGCAAAATTGTGCAATAACCGCATTTTAATCCAAAAGAAAAACAGAGGCAATGTATAATAGAGACCACGCACTAGCAGTGCGCGCGGTGGCTGACTTTTTTTTCGGAGCTCAACAGAAATTAACAAAGGGAGCATGAAGGAGCACCATCCAACATGGACCATATGTTGACTGATGCAATTTTGGTGCTTCGGTTTCACTAGGCAAAAATCTCAACGACTTTTCTCATCAGTCAACATATGGTCCATGTTTGTGTTGTTCTGTTGAGACCCCGAAAAAAAAAGTTGCCACCGCGTGCAAACATAGGCAAGATAGATGGAGCTTGTTTCAGAAGTGTAGGCGCACCTAGACTATAATCTTTGGCAATTTTTCAATTTTCATTCCTTCAAAACTGAACAAAACTTGTCTTTGACTTTGATTTTTTAATTTTAAAGTGTTCCTCAACGAAAAGCCAACGCTCAAATTCATTTTCATTTTGAAACAAGAGACATAATGTTCACAAATTCCTGATTATCGGTCCAGGTGCGCCTACACTTCTGAAACCACCTCTGGTGCTTGGTCTTCATTATATATTGTCTCTGGAGAAAAATTGAGAGAATTTGGATTTATAAATTATAGTTGATAAGGAAATTTTATGGAGGAAAATAAGCAGAAAAAATACCTTTTTTATCAGTAAAAAAAATATATTCAATGTAATAAAAATAAATATTTATACGTAAATAAGATATAAATAAATATTATTCCACTAATTCTACTTGCCTTCAATAACAATTCATCCTTTTAATCCAGTAGATTTAAAAAGAACCCAACAACAGATGAGCAAAAATATCATTGACTTGCACATACAGAAGAGCTTATAAAAATACTAAAACAAGAAAATTAACAAATAACTTAGAGAATGGTCAATCGGAGTTTTTATCAGAAAAAAAGGTTCTTGACGATAGACAGCTGCTGAACAGGAGAGCATTTGTTATAAAGATAATCAAATATTGTTGTGCTAAAAAAGTAGAAAAGGTGTAAAACAGCATTGTTAAAAAAATTGTTTTTTTGTCGTAAAATATTCACCAATAAAAGAAATAATGAAAACTCTTTTGCTTTTTTTACTCCTCCTCAGCAGCTGATCTTTTGTTGAGTACCAATTCTTCCTTGAGCCAACTCGTCTTAAACAAATGGACTTGTTCTTAATACTAATTGTTTTTTATGCAGGTAGTTTTCTATTATTAAAATTTGTCCTGAAGGTGCTGTATGAAATTTTTTAAACACTTTTTGACTTGAAACTTGGTGGCTGAGCAGCTAGTCTTGATAAAAATTGATGGGTACTATCACAGGAATGTTAATATTAAACTATATGATCTCAGTGGTGCAGCGTGAAATCCAACAGTGTTGCATTTTGATTTTATAAATCCATGATGACGAAACTCGACTTTGAGGATGAACTCTGTGCACCCTATAGTTTGATCTTTTCCATGGGTTCGGACAAAATGCATCGTTGTCAGCTGGCTCACTACGCCACCGAGTGACTTACAACCTGCAGTCCATCATGTTCAAAGATGTATGAATCAAAAGAAAATACAAAATTAATCTTAAAATGCAGTTTTTAATTTACTATAGTGTCTCAGCCCAATTGAAAATGGAGTAAGCAAATCTTAAAACCAGAAAAAGGAAGAAACCAGCACACTCCTTATGGGAAAAGGTACCCAATATTTTTTAGCTGAATCTGATCCTTCAGCTAATTTTAAGTGAAAGTTTTGAAAGCACCAACTGAATTGTTTGATAGGATTTGAAGATATTCACAATTGAAGTTGGTGTTCTAATGGTCGAGTTAGGTACTAGCACTAGTGTAAAGCTTGATTGTCTGCCGACTCTGAGTTAGGAACTAAAGAACCCAGAGTGACCAGCTTTTGACCTGACGTACTTCACCCTGTCCTGCCCACCCATGCTTTTAAATGAAAGGACGAAAGCCTTATAAAACGAATGCGACACGAGAAGAGAAAAGAATGCGTTCAAATATTATCTAAGCATAAAAACTGACAATGGGACAATGAAACACCAACACACAAGCCATGTGGGTAGGAAGAAGAAAGGTGGACCAGAAACAGGAAATATTTGCTTGCTGAGTCAAACATTATGCACTAGGACGCAATCAGGGTCTTTACTAGGCCCCATATGACCACTAAAACCTGGTTTTTTTTGTAAATACCTATGAAACTCACATTAATATTAAGTTGGTGCAAAGAAAACTTCATCTCAAAATCGTTTGAAGAATCAGCTTTTGAAACAAACAAACAAAAAAATCAGGATGAATCAGGAATAATTTCCTACAAAAAGTGTGCAGTTCTGCAGCGAGCTTGAAATTTAATCATGCTGTGTGAAACTGGGAGGAGTTTGCGCGATGCATTTGGCCCGACACCTTTAAGTGATACCTTGGGGGAGGGGGGAAAAAAAAAATCATGCATCATTAAACTTTCAATATTTTGGCATAATGCTGAGGCTTATAAACTGATTCTTTTCTCAAAATAACTAGAATATCAGAGAGAGAATTACAAAAAAATGAAACAAATTAAGTCATTCATCAGTCTTTTTTTAAACGTTGATTAATTATGCAGTAGACAGGAAATCATCATAGTTTTGATTTTAAAGATGTCATAAGAGGTTCCAGTTTCCTTGCTTGCTGTAGATTACCTGATACTCTAAGCTTGCCTGTCAATACAGCTGTTGCTGGTTTCAATTTACCTAAAAACAGAAAGTAGTTGGTAATTGAAGACTTAGATAAGTAGGTACACATAGATAGGACTTAGATAAATAGATGGATGAAAGAACTTCAGCTTGTAAACTCAAATTTGGATTTTTGAGTTACTTTTATTGGCAGATTCAGCCCTCGCAAACAGGGAGGGGGGGGCTTGGGATTTTTGCCCTCCGGTGATCCCCCTTATCTTTTTTCTCTCTTTCCTTCGCCCCTTTCCCACTTTCGCTGCTGAGCAGCCCCCCTCCCCTGTATCTGATAGTGGTTATTTTAACCCATCTAGGGCCTCATCTCATTTGACACAGACAGTCAGACAGTCTTCCGATTGTTGTGTTTCCACCAATGAACAGCAAGGAAACCCGACTTAAGAATAGCTTTGAGGGCTGTCTGTGCCTTACAAAATGCGGCCTCTGATTTGCATTGGCTTTGGCACATCAGAATAATCATTTTTGAAATTTTATGGGCCAATCGTGTGTCAACAGCTGACAATTAAATAATCATCAGAAGAGGTCGTTTCAGAAGTGTATGCGCACCTAGACCAATAATCTTTGGAATTTTCCAATGTCATTTCTCATATTACATAGTAAAAATTAATGAAAATTAATTCAAGCCTTGGCATTTCATTAAGGAACGCTTTAAAATCAAAAGGTCAAAGTTGCAGGCAAGTTTAGTTTTGATTTAAAGGAATTCAAAATTAAAAATTTGCCACAGATTATGGTCTAAATGTGCCTACGCTTCTGAAACGACCTCTACAGGTTTAAGCAACTTGAAACAAAGACTGAAACTACAAAATTAATTACCTCCAAAGAGAGCAAGGAAATTTTTAAATTCCATCGTGAGTGTTGCATCAGGAGAGTTTGGAGACTTTCCTTTGCCAACTTCTCCTCCACCATTTTTCAAATCAATATACCAGGAGCCTTTTTCATCACCTGCAAAGAATTTATCAACTTTAATACCTTTTTCTTTCTTTCTGGAATAGATTTTACATACATATTCCCCTGAAAGGATATAGATTCCATCAATGGCATATTGTCCATGTTACCATGGTTAATGTAGCATAACTAACAATTAGAAAATTGCTAAATTCATCAACAAAATTCTTCACTGACAGATCCGTTACAAACTTTCGCTACAGCAATTTTGAGCATTGATTCTAATGTAAAATGAAGCAAAGATAACCATGCACGCTCTTGAAATTACTAAAATTTTCCAATAGACAGTCAAGAACAGCAAACGAAATGCCATTTTCTAACGCCAATTATATATTATTCAACTCTAGATCTTTCCATTTTAGATAGTAACAGCATAGTGAATTCAAGATGACCGTCTCAGCGGATCTTACAAACAAACTAGGCATCTGTGAAATAAACTATTAACTGTTGACCGAATTGATACTGCAATAAAGGAAAAGCATTTACCTGAAACTTCAAACTGGAATATTGCCTGTGTTTTACCGACTAATTCTGAAGACAGACTTAGCTTAATCTTGTCAAAAATTGAGTCTATTGTTTTTGTACTGGATGAAGCACTCTCCGCACCTAAAAAGTTCAAATCATAGGTGAATTTAGACAGAAATGAAATGCAGTTGTTTCCTCTTGTTAACCATAGTCTGCCCAACATGGGTCATTTAGTCCTGAGGCTTCCTAAACAGCTGTATTATTTTTTTTCTGTTGACCTTAAAAACTTGTGCTTCACAAATAGCTCCACAAATATCTTTAGAGGCCCAATTTTTGCGTTATCAAACAAAATAAATTAAATTCCAAATCACAGGAAATATTTTAAATTCCAGGTCTTTCAGACCCGTCCTCTGTTTTCTCTGTTTAGGCTCTACAACTAAAAATTTTCAAAAAGCCAACCCTATCTTGGGACACACTATCACAAAGGGCTTACAAAGCCGATTATTTTGGCATAAACCAAATGTCAATATCGTTTTTCTATTTCGAGATATCGAGGGTGGAAGTCGATTTTAAAAATTCATTCCTCCATTTTCAAAAAAACCATTATTCATAGTTGAAAAGTCAGAATTTAAAAAACTGCCAATCCAAAGTACTCAAAAAAGTGAGTACTTTTCAGAAAAAATACTGCTGTGACGCAAATTTGATCAAAATTTGGTTTTAGGCCTCCCTCCAAATTTTTTTAACGTTTTCAACCCTTTGCGCTCCAGGGGATTTTCTCAAAAATTCCGGGAAATGACTCCTATCAAATGATGCATCGGTTGAAAGGTTACAATAAACTGAGCATTTTGGCGCAAACAGGAGGTTGATATCTCTTTTGGCATTTGAGATATCGAATGTCAAAGGTCGATCTACAAACGTAAAAAACTGACAAAAAACGGTATCGACCTCCTGCTCTATCTGGGGTGACGGACTATAGATAGTGGGTTACTCATTATATATGGTGAGTTACCATGTACTAGCAAAGCAATTTTACCTGATTTACCCTAAAAACATTAAAAATGTATCATAATTGCGCTAAACACATGTATTTTAAACGTGGGTCAAAAAGACCCGGAATTGACAAACTCGTATAAAAAACTTGTCTGGCAGACTAGGGTTGAAAAAACTTGTCTGGCAGACTAGGGTTGAAGCATCAACTCAACATGAAAGTACACAACCAGATTTTCAATGGATAAAGGAGTAAAAATGAATATCCTGAGAGTATTGCTCAGCATAAACACCAGTAACTACACTGCCCCGCAAAAAAACCGGCGCACCTGGCGCGCTGGATCATTCCGCTCGAAAATGTGAAAAAATTTCAAACTTTAAAATCGTCATAACTTTTGAACTAACAGAGCTAAAAATATTTCAAGGCCAGTGTCGGATTTCTCATACTCTCTAGTTTTTTATACATAAGCTTAAATTTTCTTTTGGTCATTTTTCCACCCGTATGAAGAGTTTTTCCAAACCCTCGCAAAAACTGTTTTTTTGGAGCACATCTGTAAAAAGTTACTCAAACTTCTCACATCTCTTTGGGATAAAGTAGCATAGATAGACAAAATCTGAGACATGAATCAGATTCTTCAGAGTCAGGGCTATCGACCTGGTTACCTCAATTTTGTCTACAAAATTTTTTTAAGGTCGGAAAATGCACTTTTCCGAGACCGTGTAAAAACCGCTGCTGAACACACAGTTTGCACATGCGAAAATATGTTAAAAGTTCAAATCGTCATAACTTTTGAATTAAGAGAGCTAAGAATATTTCAAGGCCAGAGTCGGATTCCTCATACTCTCTAGTCTTTTATGCATAAGCTCAAATTTTCTTTTGGTCATTTTTCCGCACGTATGAAGAGTTTTTCCAAACCCTCGCAAAAACTGTTTTTTTGGAGCACATCTGTAAAAAGTTACTCAAACTTCTCACATCTCTTTGGGATAAAGTAGCATAGATAGACAAAATCTGAGACATGCATTAGATTCTTCAGAGTCAGGGCTATCGACCTGGTTACCTCAATTTTGTCTACAAAATTTTTTGAAGGTCGGAAAATGCACTTTTCCGAGACCGTGTAAAAACCGCTGCTGAACACACAGTTTGCACATGCGAAAATATGTTAAAAGTTCAAATCGTCATAACTTTTGAATTAAGAGAGCTAAGAATATTTCAAGGCAAGAGTCGGATTCCTCATACTCTCTAGTCTTTTATGCATAAGCTCAAATTTTCTTTTGGTCATTTTTCCGCCCGGATGAAGAGTTTTTCCAAACCCTCGCGAAAACTGTTTTTTTGGAGCACATCTCTAAAAAGTACTCAAACTTTCCACATCTCTTCGGGCAAAAGTAGCATAGATAGACAAAATCTGAGACATGCATCAGATTTCTCAGAGTCAGGGCTATCAACCTGGTTACCTCAATTTTTTCTACCAAATTTTGTAAAGGTCGGAAAATGCATTTTTCCGAGACCATGTAAAAACCGCTTCTGAACACACAGTTTACACATCCCGCTCAAACATGCGAAAATATGTTAAAAGTTAAAATCATCATAACTTTTGAACTAAGAAAGCTAAGAATATTTCAAGGCCAGGGTCGGATTCCTCGTACTCTCTAGTTTTTTAAACTTAAGCTAAAATTTTCTTTCGGTCATTTTGACGCCCGTATGAACAATTTTTCCAAAACCTCGCGAAAACTGTTTTTTTGGAGAACATTTCTAAAAAGTTACTCAAACTTCTCACATCTCTTTGGGCAAAAATAGCATAGATAGACTAAATCTGAAACCTGTATCAGATTCCTCAGAGTCAGAGCTATCGATCTGGTTATCTCAATCTTGTCTTAAACAGTTTTTTACGGTCGGAAAATGCACTTTTCTGAGACCATGTAAAGACCGCTTCTGAACATTATTAGAAATGTGGCGAGCGTTTAGAAAAACTCTTCGCACAGGCGTAAAAATGACCGAAAAAAAATTTGAGCTACTGAATAAAAGACCAGAGAGTATGAGGAATCCGACCTTGGCTCTGGAATATTTTTAACTCTTTAAGTTCAAAAGTTATGACGATTTAAACTTTTATCATATTTTCGCATGTTCGAGCGGATGCGTAAACTGTGTGTTCAGAAGCGGTCTGTACGTGGTCTCGGAAAAGTGCATTTTCCGACCTTAAAAAAATTTTGTAGACAAAATAGAGGTAACCAGATCGATAGCCCTGACTCTGAGGAATCTGATGCATGTCTCAGATTTTGTCTATCTATGCTACTTTTGCCCCAAGAGATGTGGAAAGTTTGAGTACTTTTTAGAGATGTGCTCCAAAAAAACAGTTTTCGCGAGGGTTTGGAAAAACTCTTCATCCGGGCGTAAAAATGACCAAAAGAAAATTTGAGCTTATGCATAAAAGACTAGAGAGTATGAGGAATCCGACTCTGGCCTTGAAATATTCTTAGCTCTCTTAATTCAAAAGTTATGACGATTTGAACTTTTAACATATTTTCGCATGTGTAAACTGTGTGTTCAGAAGAGGTTTTTACATGGTCTCGGAAAAGTGCATTTTCCGACCTTAAAAAAATTTTGTAGACAAAATTGAGGTAACCAGGTCGATAGCCCTGACCTTGAAAAATCTGATGCATGTCTCAGATTTGGTCTATCTATGCTACTTTATCCCAAAGAGATGTGAGAAGTTTGAGTAACTTTTTACAGATGTGCTCCAAAAAAACAGTTTTCGCGAGGGTTTGGAAAAACTCTTCATACGGGCGGAAAAATGACCAAAAGAAAATTTGAGCTTATGCATAAAAGACTAGAGAGTATGAGAAATCCGACACTGGCCTTGAAATATTTTTAGCTCTCTTAGTTCAAAAGTTATGACGATTTTAAATTTTGTAATTTTTTCGCATTTTCGAGCGGAATGATCCAGCGCGCCAGGTGCGCCGGTTTTTTTGAGGGGCAGTGTATTTAAAAAGATAGAAAATAAAGAGACCCAAAGAGGCAATAAAACAAGGTTTTGAAAGGAGAGTTTTCAACCAAGAAATAGGTGGGATAAAATTTAAAAGGAATCTGAGTTTTCTCAATACATTAGAACTGTCCAAAAAGTCACAGAAATTAACTTTTTGCAAGCTAAGAGAGCAGAATATAAACATCGCTGAATATTGATGACTTGACTGATAAAAACTTTTGATTTGAGCTTGCATTAAACAAGAGGAGAAAAAAAAAGCCACAAATTACCTGAGTTACCAACTGATTGGGCAGAAGGGGATCCAAGGAAAAAGTCCGGCATCAGTTCATCTGCATGGGCTGTAACAAGAAAAAGTCAAAACAATAATTTGCAAAACAAAGTCCGATTGAAATTTTTATTATTATTAAAAAAGTGATTGCTTAAATTTTTCATGGAATTTTAAATGGACAGATAAAATTTTGCTTGTAAAAAGCAAGCTTCATGTACATGGAGCGAAAAAGATAGGATTTAAAGGAAAAAATGTCATTTCAAAACTTAATAGGACTGGGAAGTAGAATTTTGTCAATTTTGAAGAATTTTTTTTTCCGACTAATTTTTCTCTCCATAATCTCAGGCTCTGTCATTTTTTAAATTGCAATGATTAGCCTCAAAATTATAAAAAGTCAAAAACTCAAAATGTTAATAGCAACTGTACCTATTTTAATGGGATATTCACCCCTTAAACTTTTCTTCAGCCTCTTTTTACAAGAATAAGGTTTTTGTCATTTTTTCTTCACTTAGGTACATTTTTCTCAGAGATGAGTAAAGATATTTGGATGCGGTTTTTTGTTCTGTTTGGAAGCTGACACTCTTCTGCGCAGTTTAGCAAGGTCGTTTTTGAAAATTTTGATTAAACCATGATTTACTTTGTCATTAAAGTTCAATTTTCAGTCATTTATAAACAGTAAATTTAAAAATTTTGCAAAAATTACAATTTTCAAAACTTTCTAAATCGGCCGCGTTATATTTATGGAAAAGCTTAGTGGTAGTAGTAACAGTAAAGTCCAGCCGCCCAAATCTTGTGTTCCTTATGCTTGTATTTAAAAGGGAACAAATGGACTGAGAATACAAAAAGGGCATGGGAAGGAAGGGAGATACCTACCAAGGTACCTCACTGTGAGGAAAGAGGACAAGAGGGAAACCGCACTAAGCGTAACACCCTGAGGAAAGGAGATATCTCAAGAGCACATCAAACAAACAAAAACTCCACTCAAATATCTTTGACCATCCCCAAAAAAGTGTACCTAAACATTGGGGAAATTAACATTGCTGAGATAGGGGCTTCCTAGTCCCGTTCAGTATTTTTTTTCATAGATTATCTACTGGTAGCAACTTACATGGATCACATGCATATTGCTCTAAGTTGGTGATGCCCTCTTTCTTGAGCACATCTTCATCGATAGCAAAATTTCCTGTGAATTCAGAGGGATCTTTCGTAAGAATGGCATATGCAGCATCAGCCATTATTTCAGGTTTGCGAGACCACTTGGATGAGTCTGGACCGGTTAACATTTCGATGGCTGCGGTGTGAATGGCTGTAAGTTGAAGTACCTAAGTTTTAGTTCAGTCAGGAAATGCAAAAACTTAAGAATGCTCAAAAAAAAGGAGCGGTGGCAGTAATAGTAGTGAGGCCCAGCCGCCGAAACACTAAAGCCAAGTGGTTATCCTAATTTGGTCTGTAAAGCATCATTTGTACCATTGAGTTTACATAAAGCAAGAATAGAGATAAGGACCGAATATGAGAGGTTGAAGATAGCTCAAAGGAATTATTACGCCTTGCCAGATGCCTTAAAAAATGCTATAGATGTAAGAGAATTATAAAAAAAAAAAAAAAATGGAGAAACTTTTTGAATTTTAGAATATCATACCGAGCAAGAATATCTTAACCACCAAAACTAAATTTCTGAATTGATCATATTATATTATTACATTTAATCATTAATTGGAAGCATTTGACATTATACAGAGCCTCTATAAGAACAATATAATTGTACTGCAAATGAGTAGTAGTAGTAGTAAAGTCAAGCCGCCCAAACACGTGGTTCGTTATGCTGATATTTCACAGCGAACGACTGGACTGCATAAGAAAAGAAGGGGTAGGAATCAAGTGAAAAAATCACCCAGCAAGTGTACATATTGAAATTCACCCACGCAGTTCAAAGCTTAACGTCTCAAAAACTCAGATTTTTGAAAACAAGATGCCACCAATCACAACTTCTACACTTAATTAATCGGCTTCTGCTAGCATAAGCAAAAAAGAAAAAGATATGAGATTAAAATTTATTAGACTAGAATAGTACCTGTGGCTGGCCACAAACAGTTTACAGCAATATTGTCCCCCTTGAATTCTTGAGCCATTCCTAGGGCGCACATTGACATACCGTACTTGGCTATGGTGTATGCCACGTGATTCTTGAACCAAGCCGGATCTAAGTTTAAGGGCGGGCTGATGTTCAATATGTGAGCATGCTTGCTCTTTTTCAGATGCGGTAAACATAGTTTTGATCTAAAATTGAAAGAGTTTGAGATAGGCAATGATAAAAAATAAACCAAGAAAAAAAGCCAAATTCATCAAAAATATTTGTACCTCTCATTTGGTTAGAATTAGAATTAGAAATTAGAAAGACCTGCAGCCCCAGCTATCGGAAAACTCTTGTGCTCATTTTTCAGAGCGAACTGCAGGCCTGAACATGTAAGAAGGTATTCGGATGAGGAACACACACCGGGATACCGCTTCAAGCGAGACACCCTGAATAGGAAGGACTTCCTACCGCAAGTTAGGATTGGGAACTTACGGAAGTGTTATTTTGTAGCTCACTGCTGTCTCAAACGCCGCACTGTAAATTACAGTTGATTATTTTTACCGAGGTCAACATTCAACATCTCTTAAGTCACTGGTTGATCTACTGAGATATTTTTCCATTGACTTCTTCATTTGTGAAGAAGTCTGGAAGATATTAGCTGTAAATCTTATAACTAACACTACTTAAAGTAATAAGTCTATGATCTCAAGGCTCGTTTGTTTTCGTCTTTTTCTGAATGGACTCTGACCATTTCAGCCATTCTTCATATGTTAAGTCTTCTTTCCAAACTATCTTGATGCAAAATTCTATCATTGCTGTTTCCATGAGTGAGTAATTTGAGATTTATTTCCCAAACGTTGTAAAAGCAAATGTTCTGGATAGTACATTTAACATCATCATGAGAGTGCTGCTCCATATTTGTCTTTGCTTGATCCAGATTAATTAGGGACTACTGATGAGAAAAACTCCAATAGAACTAACAACACTAGATATTAGCTACTTCCACAGCAACATAGCTGTTGATACCACCCTCAATTCTTCGGTCGTCTTGAATAATTCTCATTAATTCTTAACATAATATCCACAAACTACACAATCTACAAACATTTATCCTACAACAAAGAAACAAACATTAGTGAAGCACAAAATAAAGACAATTTGTAACCGAGATCTATAGGCTCCTGCTACCTGTAGTAGTGGTAGCCTTCTTGAAACCTAAATAGAGACTCGCATGAAGCCCTAGGGCCAATTAGAGCAGCATGCGTTTAGTCATGGATCAACATACAAATGGAATATAGAAACGGCATAGATGAGATATGAGATAGATGATAGATATCAATTTCTACACAATCGCTTTTATAGATTCTATCATTGAGTAAAACATCCATAAAACCACTTCCGCTAGCACCATCTTCGAAGGAACCTTCAGTCTCTCTTCTGCACCACCATACTCTATCTTACAGTCCTTCATAGGATGAAAATAGCAGTTCTCACAAGCTAACCGAACTAATATTCGTCGCTGTAAGTGCATAGCACTCTTCATTGTTGTTGGTGAATTTTACTCCGACCGTATTGATACTCCAACATCCGTTCTTGACCTCTGTTGAAGTGTGACTCGTCTGTTTTCTATCTCACAAGGACAGTGCCACATCCATGTCCTTTGCTGTTCACCTTGATATAATTTGCGTTTAGCTGGAGAGATGTCCAAGAGGTGGGTCACCTCTGTTTGATGTGGCATGATATGTTGGCACTGGTTGTTGCTGATTCTGGTGCTTCCTCATCTCAATGGGAATGGCCCTTGAGGCAATCGGATGCACATATTGTTGGTGTAGTCTCTTCAAGAGAACAATTAGGAATCTTCAGATTCTGAATCACTGTAGGAGGCTAAATACATTTCATTACACAATTGCGTGGGGTAGCACTACACTACTTACATTACACTTTGCTGCATTTAACTTTGCTACACTTCACTGCACTATACTGCGTTAAGCTACTAAAACACTAATCACTCCCGTTTAATACCTCCACACTCTATATCTGTAGTAACTCTGCAAGACAGGGTTACTATGTGAGGGTCTCTTCGTCCTACGAGACAGTCTTAGGATGGTAGGGGTTAGGGATAGGGGTAGGGGATGCTAAACATTACACATAAACAAGCAAGGGATAGAGCAAATAAGACTTATCTTTGGAGTTGATTCTTGGTAACTTAATTTTTAAAAAATCTCCTTGTATTCAATTTTTGAGTTTTATTAATTACATTATTTATTTTAACGTCCAATTGGTTGCTTTACGTTCTTTTGTAATTATTGCATTTCTTATCTCTTCTTTAATTATTCCTGTTACTCTGCTCT
Source organism: Trialeurodes vaporariorum (assembly GCA_011764245.1). NCBI lineage: Eukaryota > Metazoa > Arthropoda > Insecta > Hemiptera > Aleyrodidae > Trialeurodes > Trialeurodes vaporariorum. The sequence goes on from VMOF01000002.1 coordinate 62,169,941, forward strand.
GTTGTATTGGGTACTTCAATCATTACTTCGTGTTCAGGCATTAAGTAATTTTGTAAATTAGTATATAAAGTGTTATAATAATGAATGACTGTGTGGGTATCTTATATCATCAGTAGCTATAGACTGCTGGTACCAAGTAGAATACTCGTTTCTGAATCACTGCTTATGATGACTGTTATTTGAGTTTTATTTGGTTTGTCCTGCCCAATTGGTTGCTTTATTCCTTTTCACACGTTCCTTTGTACTTACTGTATTTATTTCTCATATACCTTGACTCGTGAATCTTGGCACGATTTTATGTTTAAACAGAAGTTTGTTTACTTGAATTAGTATTTAATATTTGTGCTAATCATTTGCACATTCCTGCATTAATGACCTGACGCAGCCGGCACGGCACAAAACTGTGAATTCCTCACTTCTCCTTATATTCCTCATTTTCTCTTACCTCCCTTGATTTCTTGAATCAAGAAGGGTTACTTGCTGTGCTGACCAAGCCAAATCGCCAAGGCAAGGTCTGCGCAACCGTCTGCAACCACACCATATGATCCTGTCATATAATCCTGTCATTAGGCGATATATTGTTTCCAATTTGATGTGGAGTGATCTTTGAACTGGTACTGGTTTATACAGACTGCGTTGAGGTTGATGGTCACTATCCTTCTTCTTTAGGTGCTATGTTTGTTTCTGATCGTTGCTTTTTGATTTAATTGATTTATCTATTATTATTGATTCACTATATTTGTCCTGCTTGTACATCTCATTCTTTTATTGCATACTTTTCTCGGTTTAATTTTGAGGGTTTTTTTTGTTGTCTACTTTCTTGATTGTTTAGTTTCTTTCCTTATCCTTGGAATTGATTCTTTAAATTGTTTACACTTGAGAATCCCTTGCAAATCTGGTTTTTATTGGGTTTCAAACCTGTATTGTATTGATTCATTTGTTCTGTACTGCATTTCTATTGTTTTTTTTTTTTTGTAATCAATGTACCTATTTCTACACAATGGGTGTTTTTTTTTTTTTTTTTTTTTTTTTTTTTTTGTTTTTGTTTTTGTTTTTTTTTTTGTTTTTTTTTTTTTTTCACTTTTATGCTTCTATCCTGTACATAAGGTTATGCTTCTTCTGTTTGGGTCCTTTAAACAGTTCCTGATGTGTATTCCTCTTCAGACTTCCCAGTCCTCTTCAACTGGTTTTGTGCCCCCTCTTGGCCGCTTTGGTGAGGACCTTCACCAAAACGTTGCCCGACTCCCGGCACTAGGAGCCGAAGGGCACTGGACCAGCCAGCCAGACGGGAGTCAAATATTTGTACCTCTCATTTGGTTCTATGAAAATTCATTTCTCATAATTTCCGACCGTGAAAATGAAACAAGATTCTTGGCTAAAAGAGTAATTAAAAAATTTTAAGTTGGAAAATATTACTATAAGGATTCATGTTCGTAAAAGGTTTGGAAACCGCTGTCTTAAAGCATAATTTTCATCTGTTTCGTGGCAATATATGTTTGGTTGATTCCATTTTCAGAAAATTTCCCATCAACTGCAAAAAGTCCTTCTACTAGAAAATTACCCATCAGCACAAAATTTTATTTAAAATTAAACAAAGGTAAGAGAATACTAGAGGGTAATAAGTAAGCATCACATTTTGACAGAATTGAAATAAAGGAGCCCGGACCAGGTAATAACATGGCAAGGTTTATTTTTCTGATCCAACAGAAATATGAGTTACGATGGAAATAACTAAATTACAGTCAAGGCTACCGTAACCGGCAAGTAGCAAAAGAACAGAATGGTGTTCTCGTAATTCATTACTTTATTTCATTTTAGGTAAACTATTGAGAGAAAACGATGAAGTTTACACTTACACAAGGAATGTGCCTCGAGAATTGACACCATTCATTAGATCGTAACGCTTCATTGGAGTTTCTAAAGTGCCAGATAGCATTATGGCACTTGCATTATTTATTACGATGTCGATTCCACCAAATGTTTTCACAGCATTGTCAACAGCTGTTTGGACCTGGCCTTCATGCTGGATATCCACGATGCAAGGCAAACATCTGCCACCAGCTGCTTCAACTGTGTGATGAGCAAAGACACATATTAATAAGGGCAGGGTTAAAAAATTTAATTAAAATGGCATTACACAGTAATAGAAGTCAAGACTAGACAGGTCATAAGAACAAACGACAAAAGACCCCACCGGGGCATCTTTTGAACGGTTTAATTCAGTCATTAATTTCAACAATTTTATGGTAAGAAGTAAAAAAAAATTATAACAGGCTTTAAGACCCACTTCAGAGAGTAAAATTAACTTCTAATTGGAAACATTCTCAGAGAATAAATTCCCAGTGATGTAAAAGTACTATTTTACACAACTACAAGCATTGCAGTGGAGTTGAACTTAACGCAAAACATGGGATTCTTCACAAGGCAAAAGCTTTGCATTAGAACGATACGGCTGAGTTAGGAAAAGTTCAAATTCTTGCCTCACTCCGTAACTTTTAGCCAGAGACAGATCTCTTTACTACCCGTGAGACAAACTTTCACAGATGGGAGCTGATATTATTGGATGCACCCATTTTGAAATCCTGGGTGCTAAATGCAATCAATGGTAACCGTTTTTGTTCACTCATCTTCGCCAGTCAAAACACAAGCAGCACAACGCAAGCGATCACAAGATTTTGTGGCTCATGAGAAACCAGGCTTTTCCGTCACAGTTTCGAGACCCAAGTCAAAAAAATACAAAAACCACATTACCCTCTTCAGCAGCGGAGTAGATGGTGCCTGGAAGTTTAGGATGTGGCTCGGCAGTTTTAGCTGCAATGATTATGTTTGCACCATCTTTGGCTGCTTTCAATGCTATGGCTTTGCCAATACCACGACTTGCGCCAGAGATAAAAATTGTAAGACCTGATAATCTCCTGAAAATATCGTAATGAATTTTAACGTAAGTTTTAAAATTCAACATCGTAATTACATCTTTAAGAAAGTAGCGCTGAGCAAGTCAAATCAAGTTGGGAGGAAAACCATCACTTCAAATCTGAGATGGGTGGAGGTACTTTTGCAGCTAGAGTTGAGAATTAAGAAATAGGTGAGCCTTCGGAAAAGGACAACGAAAGAAAAGAATCAGAAAACCAGATGGAAAAGTTTGACAAAGCCAACCATTCAATAGTTGCAAAATCATCAAGGTATGATAATGAACAAAGGCACAAGCCAAGGTTACTGGAGAGAACCGATTAAATATTAAAAGAATACATAGTAAACGAAATTAAAGAGGGATGTTTACTTAAGTCATTGACGCACCCTAACTGAGAAAAGAAAAATTTCAAGGAAAGGGAGATACATGCAATTTCGGCAAACTTACCTTGAGTTAATCATTATGAAGGCTAATATTGAATAGCAAAAACTACACTATCATAACAAAGCTCTACTTTCAAAATGATTACAGAATTTTCTGCATATCTTGATATTTCGAAATTGAAAGTTCGAAGTAGACTTTCGTGACGTATGCATCAACAAAAAATTTGACAAGTAAGAGATACACGGTAGACACTACATGAATGTTCAAAGTCCCCGTCCACAGATTGGAATTTTCAAGGTTTTGGATGATTGCCGGTCAAAAGTCAAAACTCCGTCACAGTCAATGAAATTTTCTTTCATTCTTGGAAATTTGAACGACTAGCTCGGGGGAAATTTTCGATCGTCGGAATTTGCAGCGATTCGAAATTCATTCAACGAGCACAGGGTAGAACTTTGTTTTTCTACAATATTGGTATGACAGAAGTCAAAAAGTAAATAAAAATCAGCTGATTCTAATCAAAACACATATCATCGTAAACATAACAACCCCAAGACTCTACATTAAAACTAAGCATGATCTCTATTCACTATTTAAAATGAGAAAGTAATAATTCCAATAGCAAGCTGTTCGTTTAACAAGTTTATCCTGCAAATTGCGACAAGGTCTATTTGTGACTTACTATCATTACTATCTTCAATTAACTCTGTCTTTTTTCCCCCCACCGTAGAAGAATGGAAAGCTCTCTTGAAGCAACGGCACAACACATGTAAGACTTTTGGCACATACTTAGAGTAATTACCTATAATAGATTCTTTCTTCTATCTTCCTCATCATCTGTTTCGAATGGAGGTGAATAAACCAGGAAGAAATTTTCTGGCGCAGCAATACAGGAACTCGGTAGATCAGCCCCAAGTTAGTGGCTCTCATGCCTCCGCTGCCATTCGCAAAAATGATTTTCTGTTTCTATGCAGTAAGTGGGGACGTATAAGAGCGGCGGGTTCCCCCTCTAGAATCAGGAATATAGACAGAAAACCCAGAAAGCCAATTATGAGGGATCAAACTGACTGGGCAGCGTTAGATTGACTTAGCATCTCTTGGGTGAGAGGAGATATATTAGAGCTCATTTCACGAAAGTTGGCCGATGACAGATAGGTTTGTATACTGCGCAGAGACGAGTTTGCGTTTTTGCGCATGTGCAAGAACGCAAACACGTCTTTGCGCAGCGAGCCACATGATCTGTCATCGGCCTTCTTTCGTGAAATGAGCTCTATTATAGTCTTAAGGGGAAAAATCAGCGGCTGCCTTTCATTTCTGTTCCATGAAAGTTGATATCACAAGCTGTCCATTCAATTGCGGCTCTTATTTACTTCTTGGACAAAACTATCTTCTCCATACCATGATGCTAAATCCTTGATGACATAGAATGTATGGTAATTCTGATCGATATTGCTGCACCAAACATATCATATGGAGTGTTTTTTATTCATTGGAGAAGCACCGGTATTGCTCTATTGTGAAGCAAATAGAACTACGCGAAGACATGAGAGGTAGGGTTAGCTCCAATGCGGCACCAGTCTATTTTTCAGAGCTTAAAATTCAGAAACAGAACCCCGAACAATGGACTAGTGCAGCATCGAAGCTACCTCTACTTCTCATCTCTTAGCGTGGCTCCATTCACTTTACCTTGGAGCTGCACCAGTGATCCTCTGATGAACAAAATTACGCACCATTACTGTGACTTTTTTTCTTTTATGACATTTTCCTTGGTAGTCTGCAATTTTACCCTCCTGTTACTCTGTGGAAAAGCGCAGGATGCTTTCGATTTATTTTGCTTTAAGTAAGTAGGCTCGTTTAGTTTCTAATTGGTTTATAGTTAATTATAGATTATGTATTTCTGTGTTTTAGTTTGTCCTTTCCTGATGTCACTGGTTGCTTATTTGCAGACAAACATGGACTTTGTCTCAGTGGTATGCATTCAAAATTAACGGTAGCTTGATCTACTTAAGGAATTAAAGTGGCGCTGAGCTGAACATGAGTTCAAACGTTGTTTGCACTTACTTATCATGAATTCAGATTGGTTCAGTGGCGGCTCGCCTGGTGAGGTAAGTGAGGCGACAGGGAGCTATCGCCTCACTTTTTTTTTATGGAAGAGAAAGAAAACAAATTAAAAAAATAATGTAAAAAGGTTAAAATGGTTATTATTCCATCTTTATTTGTTTCATTATTCCAAAAAGTGTGAACGAAACATAGAATTTTCGAAAAATTTTAGGTGAAAAGCGTTTAAAAAAAAAATCCTGTGCACTTCTAATTTTCATCGCCTCACCTCCAGGAGCCGCCAGTGGATTGGTTCCTGTAATTCTGTAATTACAACATCCTGTCATTTGAATGTGTATTTACACTTTGGAGGATCCCTCACAATGGGGCTCTTGCAAACTTTTGCTACAGGTGATTGAAGAGTTGATTCTTGCATAAAAACCTGTAAAAATGATAATATGTACACTAAAAAGTCACAAAATTCACCCTCAGAATCGGGCTTAATGGCAGAGCTACGCAGAGATCATGGGAGATTCCTATCTAGTTTGAGCCATGCCTCTGTCTTTCCGTAGGTAAAGTGACAAAGTAGACTGGAATCTCCCATGATACTTGCGTAGCTCCGCTGTCACTTTCTTGCCGTTGCAGCTGTTTTTTTCTGAGTTTATTATTTCATTTTTGACTTTTTTGGTAAGTTTATCGTGGTTTGATTTTTGCTGGTTTTTTTTTTTTTTTTATCAGATTTAACTATTCATTTGCTTACAGCAAAAGTTTGCAAAAGCCCCATTGCACAAAGATGAAGATCTTCAATGACAAGTCAAAATACATGAATAATAGAATGATTTAGAGTTTGAAAGAGAAGATAGTCTTTTAAGAAAAACAACAAAATAATAATATAATGAAAAAAAGAAAAAGAAAACGTTTATACCTAACTTTGATATTTTTGATCCAAATTCTTCCAAATTTTTGGCAGTTCATCCTTAGGCAGGGACAAAAGTTTCTGCAAAGTTTTGTGAAAAATCGATCAATATTTACTGCCACTTTTCGAATGCACAAAACGAAAGAATCGAGCGTCACATCAGAGTTGGGCAAAAAATTATTCGGAGATTATTCGGTGAGTCAGACAACGCTGAGTCAATCGAATTATTTTACAATTGACCTATACCTTCCGTGTGTTTCCCTTTCCTCAGCTCAGGTAGCAAACCCAGTTTTCAGTGTTGCTGGAGTCATTTCATTATTTCTGATTATTCGGTTGCCCAACTCTGCGTCACATACATACGGACAGTGACGATATCATAAGGTGCTTTGCTACGCGATAGCACCGAAAAAGTAGCAATAAATTATATCAAAAAACCTAAATACCATTTACTACTCATGTTCTTTGTTCTCTCTCACTCTCTTGCTGATTTTGACTGTTTCCTTTCACAGCTGCCGGTGATGCAAAAACAGAGAGCAGTGGAATCATCTCTGCCATAGCTTTGCATGTTAATCGCTTGGAGCCAAAATCAAATCCACCTATTATTCTCCTAGAAAATGATACTCAGTAAGCGTGTTCTTTTTTACATTATTTTGATATTTTACCTTAAACTTGGTTACCTACTCTCTTTTGTCACAAAGCTTCTATTGTAAATACAATCAGAAATATCCTCAAATTAACAATATCTTTTACCGCAATCATTCTGATAAAAATTGTGAATTTGGTGAGGAGAGAAACTTACTTCTTGAACGAACCTTGTTTTTCAGCAACTTTGGTGTAGAGTGACTTTTGGAGGCAATCAACGTTTTTTTTAAATAATCCTGATATCCTCCTTTCCCGTGAACACAGGTCTGTCATTTACGGCAGCAGCTGGGATGGTAGACCCTCTATCTGTCTAATCCATCTTATCTATCTTTCTAGAATCCACCTGTCTTGTTCTCTCTCTCTCTCTCTCTCTCTCTCTCTCTCTCTCTCTCTCTCTCTCTCTCTCTCTCTCTCTCTCTCTCTCTCTCTCTCTCTCTCTCTCTTTCTTTCTTTCTTCCTTTCTTTCTTTATATTTATCTAATAATCCCTGTATTTGTTTCTTTGTCCCTAGGAAATGCATCATAAAGCAAGACCCTAAAATCACGTCTGCAATTTTCAAAAACAAAGCCAGCCAAGAATCATAAAATTTACAAGTGGAATTAAATTTAGAATATTTTTTTGATAATTGAAATTAACCATGATTAAGATCTTTTTTTTTACAATTGCCACTGTCTTAAGCTGTAACTAATTGAATGTCTATGTTTGTAACTAATAATCCCCGCCCTTCACAAATTCATTCCATCAAATTTTGCCAAAACTTATTGTTAGCCCACATTGAGAACAAATCTTTCAATTGTAAAATGAGTTGAGAATATAATTTTTAAAGCAGTGATCTACTGTTCATGTAGAAATAACTGCAAACTGTGCAATTATTTTGTCTCATTGTAATCAAACAAAAAGAGAACTACCTTGTTATTCATATCTGACTAAGGACAAAGGATGAAATGAATTTAGATGATGAAAGCAGCAAAATTTCTGTCTGCAATTTTATAGATGAGATCATTTGAAAATAATCAGAGCCAAACTCCTACCTGAAGGAACTACTAATTCTGAAACAACATTCCCGTACTCGAACAGTAAGCATTCGAACTGTCGATTTGGGATTCCAATCTTTCCAACTGATGAAACAACAACGTTTTCCCCGATTCCAGAAAAGATCCCCGAAGATATAAAATGTAACTCTCTAAAAACTCAGAATAAAATACGATCATTCTTGGCAAATGATACGAAAATGGGCATAGTTAATTGAAACCTTCCAAGAATTTCTGGATGCTGACGGTCTCAATTATGGTTGACATGAATTTAGATATCTTGACGGACTATTACTATTCAGCATCCCAACTGAATCAAAACTATCACTGAACAAGAATTTAAAAAACAAATCCAATCTGAGATAAAAAAATAAATTTATTATTTACAACATTTGTAAAGGTGATTGAAGAACAAAGCAAATAAGACTCTTTGGTTCAACTAAACTTCAAATAGGTACCATTGGTAGGAGGAATCTAATAGGAGGTAATCAACTAAAGGAGAAACAGGTATAGACTAGATTAAAGGTAAACTTAAGAACTAATTATTTAAGGTACTAGTACTAGACTTGATTCTAAAAAAAAAAAAAAAAAAAATTAAACAGAGTTCTATTCCACTTCTCAAGGATATTTCTACATTTCTGCATTTTCCCCCTGATTTCCTCAGAATTGTCAAACAGAAAGAACAAAAGTTAAATTGAAGTCAAAGAAAATATTTGCATAGAAGAAACCCAAAGTTACATAACAAGTTTTGGAACTAAAAGTAATTTGACAGGAGAATTGGTTGATTAAGAGCAGTTAGAATCTTAGTTGAACAACAAGCTCTTAAAAAATACACTTTAGAAAATTACCAGAGGAATTGATTAAGAAGGGTTCAGAAAAGCTCATCCTCTTCTTCACTCCTCAAAAAGAGAAGAACAATTTTCAAACCTTAACTAGTCTGAGATAGGAAAATGATATACATTAGGTGATAATACTATGTGGTTAGTAATAAAAAATTCTAAGGAATCACTTTGCTCTAAAAGAATATTCCTGTCTGTTTTCACGGAGGAGAATTTGCTTAAAATTTTGCAACAATGAAAATACAGAGTGTGGGTAAAGTAGATTGCCACTTATTTCCTACCGTTGAAGAACTTTCCATGTAAAAATCTGACAAATTCTGGAAATTTTGATAACCTTTGGCGGGGTCTTGTGGAAAATATTGGCACTCCTTACCTTCTCTGAGAAGCAATAAGTGAAGACATGAATCAGAAAATAAGGGACAACCTACTTTAAAGCCAACCTACATATTTATTAAAACAGGAAACTATTACTTGCATGGTCACATCAATAATAAAACGATTGATGTACTGAAGGAATATCAGGAAGAACATACCTAATTTTAGTCAGGAGGTGATTTTAGTGGGGAAAAGGAAGAAAAGAAAAGAATCAAGTCTGAGCTTGTTTTCACAAATACAAAATCCTGTACCTTTACAAATCATGGCTACGAGTAAATAGGTTTTGGAGGAAAGAGAAAAACTAGGATTTTGCAATAAAGGGAATATTTTCAGCAGAAAATCACTTGACATCCCTTCAAAAGGGAAACAATTGAACAAGAGATACTGTAAACTGTATTCACTGATGATACCATTGGCACAGACTAGACCAAAACTTCAAGAACAACAAAAAATGGAAAAAACAATGGGAGACAAGGGGAAACAAGAAAAGAACAATCCCAAAAAGAATTTGCCTCATTGTGACAAAATTGGTCTACCAATTAGATCATTGAGTAGACAAAAATAAAAAGTGTCTAAGGTCAGATTTTTAAAAAAAAACGGATCACCGAATAAATGGCACTACAATCATTTGAATTTTAAATTTTTCCAAAAAGTGTGGGATGAAAATCAATGGATCAAAGTTTGTGCGAACTGTCCTAAAATGAGCAGACTAAACAATGATCATTGTTCATTGATTTAAAAGTATGAAGGGAAGAATTGAAATGGATTGTGAATAATTATTGAGAGCAAAATTTTGAGCTTCATTTGGAATTTGGAGAAATTTACAACCGGACTAATAAATTCAAAACGAACTTTCAAAGAATCAAGAGTTGGTTGAATCAAGGGTCTAATATTGAAAGGAACAGTTTAATCAAAATTTGCGAAGGATAATAACTAGAGTAAATTGTAGGTAAAAGTTTTCTTGTTCCTAAAATTATGTTTGAGGCACTATATTTGTAACGGTATCTAATAAACAGATGGAAATAGAGTAACTTCCCTTCGTCTCCAAGGCAAGTACACATCAACACTTGGTTCAACAAGTGATAGGTATAGGATTACAACAAATTTTGAAGTTTCCCATACAAGAGAAGCGATTTAAAGGGTTCAATGACAAAAATTGGACGGGAAAGAAATAAATAACTTTCTTTAGTAGACAGATTCTTCAAATTAGTTATAAGATACAAGGGTATAGATAGTATCAGGTGCCATTTCAAAATCTTGAAAAATTTACAGAACTTAATTACAGTATGAAAGAGCAACAGAAATTGCAGTTAATTTACTATTCCAAATAATTATTCTTCTGCATGAATTAAGAGAGGAATATTGCAGTAAAATTTAATGAGAAATTTACACCTTCGTTGCACGTAGATTTTCTAGATACCCATTCTTGTTGCATGTTATAGACAAACATAATTACCTCATTTGAAAAAAAATAAAGGAGGAATTTGAATGTTTTGGGCAGATCAAAATATTTCAAGATAAAAGTTATTAGAAACCAACCGGTTTTCATTTCTTTTTTTACAATTTGGCTGACTTCTGACACTGAAGTTTTTTTCTCTAGTTGTATTAGCTTTGAGCAGCACAGTTTAACATTTATTTTAAAGTTTACAAAGTATAATGTTAAAAAAGGTTAAGGGGAAGAAAAACGATTTTAAAATAGAAGAAAAAGAAAACAGGAATGTCCAGACAAGATATGTCTTAAAGTATTAACTGAAATGTGCAAAGTAACAAACTAATATTAAAACTAAGATAACAAAGAGGAAACTGGGATAGGTTGAACCAACCCCAGCAGGCATTTCAACAAAAACTTTGCTCCTTCACCATTGCTTGTTTTTCCGAGGATTTCCCTGAAGACCGCAAAAAAGATGCATCTTTTTTTCCATCAAATTTTGAAATTTGTCCCCCAAAATTTAGCGGGGAAACCGCTGAGGGTCCATTTGTCCAAAATTCGAAGGCTTATTAATTTTTTACGATTTAGCTGGAAAAGGTCAGGGTGGAAACCCAAAATTCGAGGGCCTATAAATCAGAATTTAGAGAAACAGTTCGCTAGATCGATGGGCAGCGGATGGGGAAAAAACGGGTCTTAATGCTGTGAGAACTGACAAACATGAGCGCTCGTTCCTGTGAAAAAGAATTTCAGCTTGAAATTGATTTTACAGGGTGTCCGGAAGTTAAACCAACAAACTTTTACAATCAATTCTTTGGGCCAAAATAAGACTTATTTGCTGCAACCAAGTGTTCTAATATCAAATAATTTAGCTTAAAAGTTTCCTGGAATATCTTCTGGTAACCCTATAAAAACATGAAATTATAATCAGACAAAATTTTTTAATCGTCTGTGCACCAGAACACTGATAGAAAGGAATCATTTCAAAGTTGCGTAGAACAGGTTTTGATGAAGCTTACGAGCTGTCATTTGGCTCTCTGATTAGAACTCAAAAATGGAGCTTCATCCTATTAAAGAATTCACACAGAATGAACTTATGATTCTGACTCCAGTACCAGCAGATAGTTGCAAAAAGATAAAAGGTATTTTAATATTTATAGCAAAACCTTAAAAATAAAGACAAATTCCAAAACTCAAAAAAAAATCATTGAAACACTTTACTCACGTTTGATAAAGAAACATTTGAAAACTACTTTTTAATTGTGCTTTTAAACACAGTCTAAAAATAAAAATTTAAACATTTTAATCATACTTCAAAAACTAATAGAACAAACATCTCGCTTTCCCATAACAAGTACCGAAGCAAAGTCATTTTCACAAGTAAAATGGCCGAAATAATTTCATTATAAGGGGATCACATGCAACCAGTTATTTTTTGCAAGCAAATTTCATTTTTTGTTTCAATTTTGCAAAACATTGTTGACATTATTACAGCACCACTAGCACTGCCTCATGTTCTTTAATAATTTGATAGGTACAACAACAAAAAAAGAGAACATTGTCAGATACCAATTTAGGTAACTTTACCTGAATAAAATTATCGAATAACAATCAAGAAATCAATGATGTATCAAGTTTCAGATTAATTTAAGATTGAAGCTCATCCAGTACTTAATTAAGATAATTCACTTGAAAAATTTTGTGTCTCAGGAAAACCCAAACCGCTTTGAAACTTTAAAAGAGACAGCTTGGACTGAGAGAAAAAATTACAACCCTGACATGAAACCGTAATGGGAAAGGGAATATTAAAATAAAAATAAAGATGTTTGCAATGGATTTGATTAAATTAACATAAGATCCATACTAATAGAATCATCAACAGCTGAACTTCATTTACACAAAAAATTGGACTTTTCCTTAAGTAGCAAGTCCTCCTTAAAAATTCTGCATAAAATTATCAGGTCTTTAAGTAATAACAATGACTTTTTCAATACTTTCATTTTAAAGTTAGTGAAAGTAAGTAATTAAGATTAATAGTCTTTGAAAATAAATTACTAAAAGTATCACAGAACACATGATAAAACAATTACAAAAATAACTTTAAGTTATTAAAAATTTCACAGGCATAATGAAAACTACTTGAGGGAAAAATCTGCGGGACAGTTTCGAAAAATCAAAGAATCAAAAATAACTTTTTTAAAATGCTCCATTAGACACCTTACACTGTGGCATAATGAATACAAGTGGGCAAATCTTGAAAATTAATATTATGCCAGACTGAAAATATTTCTCTCAACTATATCATAGTTTTATGCGTAGTAATTTGATTGGTGACGGATAAAATGAATATAATACAGAAACAGAGGTATGTACACTCAAAATTCTGATTGAAAGAAACATTTCCTCAAGATAAAAAGATTTTAAGGGGACGGTTGATAGATATTTTTCTCTTGAAAACTTCCCCCAGAACTAAGAGCCAAAGCTCAGGTTAACCTTAGCGAAAATTACTTTGAGCACGGCTTACAGAGATAAGCAAGTTTTCTAACTATCAATTTGAGGCAGGAAAATTGCTATCCTCTGATGCCAGGTAAATTCCGGAAGGACCAGACTATGTGAGCCAAGAGTGTTAGTTGTGAGTCCAAACTCAATCCAGAAATCAATTGTAAACAGGTGGCACCAGCTAGAGTTTACAGACAATTTATCTTCTTTGGGGGTGATTTTTGATGTTTGTCAGAGAGATCATTGTGTTACCACACACTGGGTCTCCATTCGTATTATCAGTCTAAAAAGTCCTTGTACCCGGTTTTCAACGAGATCATAAATTCCCGAGCCGGATAAATCTGACTCGCTTTAGAGCAGGGCAGGTCGTAATATAGTGTGTGCACCGTGATTTGGTACATTGAATACAGTAAGACATCAGATCCAACGATGAAACACTCTGATCCAATGGAAATCAGGGTGAATCAAATCAGACCCACCCTCCCCTTTCAAGAAAAATGTGTGAAAGTAATGTTTGTGGAGGAGGCTGAAGTCACGCCCCCATATTTTGTCATTGGACCTATGTCCCGATATATTTGAGGTATCGAAGCTCAGTGCGCCACCTCTGTCACACGATTTGTCTGGCTTTGAATTTTCCGATCCAGTCGGGAAACGAGTGCAAGGACTGTTTTGACTGATAGTACATCATTGCCCTTTGGATTCTTACGGTCAACAACGTTTACAAGATATTATCACATAATTAATTAATGATTCGGTCACCAGATTGCATCGAGAGATGAAGCTTATCACTAACAACATTTTTAAGATAAAACATGACTTTTTAGAAAATCATCAAAAATAACAATATATGATTCACCCCTCCAAAAGACTGTTTTCATGGTGACATCAAAGAGGTCTCAGAGCCAATCAAAATTGCTTATTAGGAACGTATCAAACTCATGAAAAGATTTGCATATCAAGTTATATTGTCCGATGAAGGCTATAGGTTACATCAGGTAGACTCTTTTGTGCATGAAACTGTCAGAAATGGACCATACCTTGGGTATTTAAAGTGATTTCAGATCCTTCAGCAATATCAATCAATAAGAAGCTGAAATCTGACAAAGTTCAGAATATTTCAGGAAAATTAGATTGGCACTTCAAAGAAACACACTAAAGGAAGATTCCACTCTCCTCAAAACTTGTGGGGCAAACCCCGATATTAACAATAAAACTGCAGTCAAAAGTTCTGCTGTATTGCAGAACGATTCAGTTTGATCCGTATACCGCCTTTAGACCGCAATTCACCTTTATCAATGAGTTAAGCTCTGTGATTTTTTGTATAAATGTAACTTTAGTATGTTTCTTTTGAGTGCTGTTCAAATTTTCCCAATAAATTCAAAACCTTTTCATATTTAAGATTTATATCGATTAATATCGTCGACGTGTTTGCAATCACCTTCAAGTCATAATGATCTGGAGATGCATAAATGCAGTGGCTTGTCTTGACTCAAAAATAAGAGAAACTTTGAGCAAACAGAAACTCTACAGGGGGCTTTGAGGAGGAACCTCACAGCCTAAGGAGAATTTGGAGGCCTTCCTTTGGAAAATTCGGAAAACTACATCCACAGAAGATGTAACTACGAAACTTATGATAGTGATAGCACCTTTTTGAGGCTGTATACAGATTCTCTTTTTACATCTATTTCTCTCATCGGATGTTTCATACACTGATTACTAGGTTGAAAATTTTTTTAATTGGTTTTTTCCTCTCTCAGAAGACAATTTTCATGACGAGAACGCCACATCACGAATGACAAACAAAATTTTGGTAACAATTAAGTTGAAAGGAAAGCCTTAGGTGGACACCTTAAAATAGAACATTTACATCCTTCATTCCTTCTTCTCTGATGACTTTTTGAATTTTTCAAGAGCAAATTTCACTAGATCTCTTTCTTCGTAAGCCCAAGCCCCAACAGTAATAAGAAAACAGACTCCGCCTAGGCAGAAGTGGAGTATCTTTGAATCTTGAAAGAAGAAGTACTGAAACAAAGCAAAGGACAAGAGAGAAGGTGAAGCAGAATATCAAGTGAACACAGAAAATCATTTCCTTGCTTATTCAAAAATTCTAAATTTATCTCTAACTTTATTTCTAAAGGACGTGGCACAATCCTTATGGGAAATGGCCTACAGTCAAACTTAATAAATGTGGCGTCATTTTTTTCGTCTCGTCGTCCTGATCAAAAAGTCTCACGGGCCCAAAAAATTATCATCGCCCGTTTTCGAGATAATCAAGCTTAAAGTTTGAGCAAATCTCGGCACTCAAGGACGAATTCGCTCGGCAATTGAGCGTGCGTCCTACCCTAGAAGCGGCTTGCCGCAAACTGGCAATGGCTGCCGCTCCTTTTGCTCACACTCCGTCCGGAGGTGATGCCCCTTATTCTCCCACTCCAAATGCTTCAACACGCTCTCCGAACAGAGTGTGAGCAAAAGGGGCGGCAGCCATCGCCAGTTTGCGGTAAACCGCTTCCAGGGTAAGACGCACGCTCAATTACCGAGCGAATTCGTCCTTGAGTGCCGAGATTTGTTCAAACTTCAAGCTCGATTATCTCGAAAACGGGCGATGATAATTTTTTGGGCCCGTGAGACTTTTTGATCAGGACGACGAGACGAAAAAAATGATGCCACATTTATTAAGTTTGACCGTAGGCCATTTCCCATAAGGATTGTGCCACGTCCTTTGTTTAAGCAATGTCTTGCTCACTCATTATTGTACTCCTGCTGACTTGTACGATAACCTCCTGCCTCACAGCTTTTAAACATCAATAAAAGATTATAATTATTATTCGAAATGCAAGAATGAGCTAGATAGAGATGTGTCATATGTGAGCACAAATACGCGACAAATTATTGGTAAGTTTCTACTGATTTGCTTTCTTTATTATTATGTATATCCTTGCTGTAAGTTAAAAGGCTCACATCAGAAACAGCCTATAAAACCAAAATCAAGTTTTGAAGAACCTTTCACAAGTCTTTCAGTTTTAAATTTTGATAAACAAAAAAATTGTATTTAAAGGCAACAGATTAACAGTGCAATGATAAACTTTCAAATTATTTCAGTATTTATGTGAAGCCGAGTACCAACTGCTTATCAATATCAACAAAAAATCATAATCTAAGGTAGATGAAACTAGGTATTTGCACTTTGATTCCTGTAAGGGAGCATAGCAGGCAAACTCCGTTCACCAGCATTGACCAGCTATCGTAGCCAGTTTTTGCCCATCCGATTGACATGGAAGTTGACCAGCCCACTTCATCGCCCGCAAGCAATCTGGATGACTTTGGCGGTGAATATCACCCATTGCACATAACTTGTTTTCATCTACCTTGATCATAATTTGAGAGATATCAAATTCTGAATACTACTACTACTAAATCTCAAGCTAAATATGATGTTTATTCTGCCAAAAATTGTAGGTTATTTAAAAATAAATTAAAAAAAAAAAAAAAAAAATCAACAGACAAACAAAATCCATTAGACAACCGTAACACATTATGGATAAAGCAATAGACAAAATTAAATGCTGATGCTGAAATGCTGATTTTATGCAACTCTTGTGTTTGATTTGCATCAAAGAGATCAAAGACATACCAAGCTTATTTCGAAATAACGTTCGGGTATGAGGTATGATGTATACATAAGGTAATCACGCGCAAAATCTTCTTTCCATAAGAGACAAAAAGATGAATAATTATAAAAATGCGTTTAACAAACCTCTGAAATAAGAGTTAAGATGCATGAGGTGATGGAGGTAGAGAGAAACAGCTTGCCAGGCTTCAATCCATTTAGGGGCTTGAAAGGTGAGTCTCGATATCGTTCATTGATAAATTTTACGCTGAAAAGGAAGTAATCTAACTTTAGAGGAACCAAAAACGAGACAAGTAGGGCAGCATGAAAGGATATGTGTACATGTTTTAGGAATTAAGAAAAGTTTAAGCCGAAAGTGAGATGAGCAATACTACACTGAGCCCTCCACAAAAATTATTTGGTAAAGTTTCAGAGTTTACAATATTTCCTCTTGAATTCAAAGTTAAACCTTCAGTTTTGTTTGTCGAGTGAAAAGGATGGGAGTACAAGAAGTTATTGTGTTTGCAATATTTTTGGAAAAGGAAAGTTGAGAAATATTTCATTTTTCACTCTGCCAGTTACCAAGGTAATCATTTTTCTCTGTCTATGACAGCATTGGGAGAAAAATCAAGGTCAAATGGTTAGTGGTCAAAGGTGGGGGTGTTTTCTAACATGATGTCACTCATCACGCACACCCGGAAAAAAAAACAAACAAAATAATAAAATGGTAAGGCAATTGGTAAAAAAGCAAAACAATAACATGAGATAGTTGTGTCATGCAAGCTCCGGACTTAAACTGGTTTTGTAGGACCGTCACATCAATTGAAACAAGCAGAAATGTATGGATTTGTAAGTTGGAATGCCATCCATTACCAAGAATCAACTAATTTCTTACTTTTTGTTTTTTCAAATTTTTTTAGAGAGAAACAACGGTTCAATACCATTATTTTCCATAAAAGCAACAAAGGAAGGGTTGAATTATTTACCTGTGCATTATACGAAAAGCCATATTGCAGCAATTAGCAAATATGAAACCAACGCTTCCAAAGTATTTGGTAAACAGCCATGAGAAGAACAGAAATAGCATGGATAAATAAATCATTTTATGGTTGAACCTGAGAAAAATTTAGAAAAAAATTGCACCTGTAAAATTTTGCAGAAAAATACGACGATGGAAGACTTCTCGATGTCTAGTCAAAGTAACAAGAAAGGACTCTAGAGTCTAGACAACTGAGCAACACTTCAGTGTACTCCAAAATGAGCTGTGCTCCTTAGCTCAACCTCAGAATTATAATCCAACAATTCATCAGTTGATATAACTATTTCAACAACACAATATGTGAACAAACCATATGATCTGTAAAAAACTCACATCACGGTGTACAGAGCGCGCTAGTGTTGTGCGTGATGTCCGTCCTAGTTCCCATAAAATCCGCTAGAGCTCACCATCGGTCAAGCTCGTCGAATATATCCGGCAATCGAGTCCTTAGAAGGTCTCTTTTTTTTTGTCGGATACATCCGACCTGTGAGTGGAACTCCAACTTTCCCTGGTCGGATATATCCGACATCCGAGTGGAAAGGGTTAGTTGATAAGTTAAAATTAATTTTACTTTAAGTTAAAAAAACAATTAAAGTAATGAAAGTGATGTAAACTAATAAGAACAAATATTTTCGTTCATAAAAGGCTTTAAATTCCACTGATGATAATCTAGAGGATGGAAACGCCTAGGGCTCGTAGAGTAAGTTTTAATTTAATTATAAGATTGGCTATTTATTATGACTTTTATTTGATTCTATTTATTGTTTTTTCTCTTAATCTGATATATCCTTGTTCTTTGCAATGTTTCAAGGACATTAGTGAATTAATGAGTACATACAAACAATTTACTAAATATCTCCTTCACGGACAAGTTGGAGACCCTTGGTCATACAAATTGGTCATCTTTGGACTGCCATTGCATTGAAGAACTGATGTGTGCTTGAAAACACTGACAAAGTTTACCAATCACAAGCTTTGAACTTGGTAACTTAGCACTGACTGACACTAGACTAGCACTAAAGTTGAATATTACTGAAACTGAATAAATTGAAAGGTTTTGGCAGACAATTCTTTCAATTAGAAAGAAGAAATATTCCTATAGTAATTTCTAGAAGTTCAACACCAATGATTACAAATGGCACTGAACAAATTGATATTCCATTTTCAGAAAAGCAGTGTCCAGTACAATAACAAAAATTTAAACTAAAGTCTGCAGAGGAAATATTTACCTGTCCAACTCTTTAGTGTTCATCGTTGCTAGAGCATAACATTCAGTTATTCCATTGACTGCCAGAAATAATACAGCTAAGCAATGAGTGCGGAGGAGTAACGGACCTAATCCAATCGAAAAAGTCGGCCCTCCATACAGAAATAGAAGTAGTCGAGAATAGGCTTGACCAAAACAGAAAACAATAAGTCCAAGACTCGAAACACAATGAAGTAACTGCTCAAGAACAATCGCAGCCTCAACCATTGATTTCTGAAATGAAAGGTCAAAGAGTATTGTAATGGATTGTTAAAGTCAGCAGTTCATCCTGAGGCAGTGAAAAATGTTCCTGCAAAGTTTCGTGAAAATTGATTGATATTTACTGGCATTTTTTTTTTGCAGAACAACGAGAGCGTTACATACATACATACAGCGACAATGGCATAAGGTGCTTCAGTTACGCAACAGCATCTAAAAAGCAAAATCGATTGAGCAAAGTGAAAAGGACATTCCTTTGCCCCCTTCAGCTTCTGAAATACCTTATTTCCCCAAAAACAAAGATCTCCTTTGAGTTGATGTAAAATTAGCCTAGTTTATGCGAGACCGAGTCAAGTTTCAACCCAGGTCCTACTCGGGTTAGCGCATAAACATCCGTACATTTGAACTCGAGTTCAAAGGATTTCTTTCTTCTTCTTTTCTGTGTTTGTTTACATCTTTGACGAAAATGGCTACGATGCTTGGTGCAGTACGGACAAGTGCGACCGCATAAGACGCAAATTTAACCTCACTCGATTTGGTGACATCAATGCCGCGTGAACCCGGGTTCTGAACTCCGGGGTGTTTATGCGTAAAATATTAACCCGAGTTCACCAATTCGACTCGGGTTCGAATCGGGGTCGAGTTGAACCCGAGTTTAGCGAAAACCGAAGTGTTTATGCGAGCATCTCAACCCCGGTTCGGCTGAACCCAGGTTCTAGAACCCGGGTTGAGATCTCTCCCATAAACTAGGCTATTCTTTAACCAACTAACCTCCCCCCACCCCACAAATTACACCACTGACTGAAGCAAAGACAGAGAATAAATGAGCCAGTATTTTGGGAAGCAATTTCTATCGAATTACTCAAATGTCAAGAAGAAAATTTTTAAAAGATGTGAAAAACTCAGCTCCTAGTTGTAACCCATTGCTAAAATAGAACATTAAGTTTGCAGCATCAGCTAAAATTTGAAAGATTTAGAAATTATACAAAATAAAATGTAACACTCAAAATGTCCAAATTTCATGGACCCCTTTTGTGCAGGAGACTACAATATGAAGTCTAAATTCAAATTCGCTTGAGTAAAATCAATGTTAATAGGTGCAGATACTGTTCGTGTTTCATTACCTTGTTCTGATCCTTGATCGGAACATCACGATTGACGAGTTGAGAAAAGTAAAAGTAGGCAGAATTTTCTATCGGTCGAAACAAGAATCTTGCTGCTAAGGATCCAAGATTATTTACCACATCAAATACACCTTGTTCATTGAATGAGAGCATAGAAAAAAGGGTCATGATATATCTTTCCCCTTCCGTCAGGATTTGTTTCAGAATCCCCTGCTTCATGAAACTGATTATCAGTGTAACCAATTTCCAATCAACCAGTGACTGAAAACAAATAAAATGAAATTCTTTCAAAGGCTTATCGAGAAAAATTGTGCAGAAACCTACTAGTGTTATAAACTGAGCTGAAAGTAGTTTTAATCACCTGTGCTTAAATTAAAATTATATCAGTTTTGTGAAAGATCTTGATCAGAAAGTTCTAGATAATGGTTCCAGACTAAAAAAAAGTACGGCCAAATCAGTTTGCTAGAAACAAACAGCTTCAAGAAAATTTTATCAAACTATGTAAGCTTAAGAGAGATTACAGGGAATCTAAATCTGTTCCTTAAAAACAAAATTTTATTTAAATAGCCATTCTTCCATTGGAAGCACCAGTCTTTTTGGTCGTATAATCTGGTAAAATCCAGACATTTACTGTAAAAAAATTTATGAAAATTTCTGGATTATAGAAGAGGCTAGCCTCTTTTGAACCATCAAATTTTTTGTAAGTATGTGTGAAATTTCAATGAGATATTGTTAAAAAAAGAGTGTTACGGACATGACTGGTCAGCGTCACGTCTTTAACGCTTTGTCTTTTGGTGTATCTTAATGAGTTTCTTGCTGAACCCATGAGGCAAAGGATTGTTCTAGAAAAACCCTATTTTTCTACGTTCTGTAAGTTTTTAAGATTCCTCCGACCGTAAGTGTTTGAGTTATGTCAGCTTCTTCAGACATTATGGGGGGCTATCCGTAACAAAAAGAATGGCTAAAAAGCAAGGTCATTAAAATGGTTTTGACTCTAATTTTAGAGCAATTCTATGGACTGTGATAGGTTTTAAATCTTAAAAAACACCTGTTGTGAGGGTAAACTTTTAAGTGGAATGGCTGAAAAAAAAATCATCCTTACCTCTCCTTTCACTTTTTCAAGAGACGGAAGAAAATCACTAATGCTGGAGAAAGGGAATTCATCTTCTAAACTATTTCTCCTTGATAATTTGGCAGTTTTATCATCACTTGATGAAGAAGAGATCATGCATTTTTGATTTGTGTAATGCATAAAATACAAATAGAAGCAAACAACGTAGGAAGATATGGATAACATCTGAGCCGCTGAAAAGGCAATAACAGCATCTTTTGGTGATCTTAAAACTAAGCAAGTGAAAGTAACAGTTCTGACACCAACAATTAGAAGCTCGAGAACAACCTGAAATAGAAAACAAAATAAAAACTTCAACATTACTCAACTCACGCCGTAATGCACAGTTTCAATATACTTGGTCTACAAATTAAGATTTAATAAAGAGTTATAAGTGTGGCTTATAGAACAAAAAATCATGACCTAAAAATACATGATGAAACCTATAGAGTTGGTCAGACTCTAAAGTTGGAGATATTATAAAAAAAAAAAAAAAAAAAAACATTAAAAACTAATGTAAGTTTGTGTAAAAACACATTGGGGGGGGGGGGGGGGGGTAAATTTCAGCTCAGGTAGGTGCAACAGAAATGCATGAGCCAGGACAGCAGCCGAGACCGGTGCCAGTCAACGACTAAACCGGTCGTGCCATTCTCAGTCGCTCTCCTTGCTCATGCATTTTTGTTGCTCCTGACTGAGCTGAACTCTATCCCCCAATGTGTTTTTACATAAAATTGCATTATTTTATAATGTTTTTTTATTTATTTATTTTTTTTTTTTTTTGGCTTCATAGTGTCTTTAACTCTAAAGATTTCATCAGTATGGTTTAAGGTAAAATTTTGTTAGCAAATGTCAGCAGAACCATTGACTTCCGCCAGACGTTAAGTTAGCAAATTACGAGTAGTCCCAAATTAAGTTACAGCTCGTCAACAGCTGCTTTCAACTAGAATATTCCGAAGTTTTTTAACTCGTTATGGTTAAAAAAATTAAACTGAAAACAAGTTCTGCCAGGGCCCGTTGCAATCTTTAGCATCCAGTCCTTTGAGTTGAGATACGCTGCGTTACTATAAACAAATAGTCATTAAATATCAACCTATCCAAATTAGCTGGCGTAGACTGTAGAAGAGAGAAAATGATAATTAAATGGAATAATACACTCACCCTTAATCTAACAAACAGAAAAGCCTGTGAAACTAGATAGAGAGGTTCGACTGTCATCTCTAAAATACAGCTGAGAGCCATAGCCCATACCCCGATGTAATAATGTTCAGTGATTGAGGTATCCGGTAGAGTCAGAAAATGTAGCCAGATACTGCCGAAAATTACACTAAGTACCGTGCAAATTGGAACCCTGTGAAAAATAAAATTTGTGAATGAAGTACAAGCACTTTTAAATTTCAAAGTTGAAAACGAAATTCTCCTTTTTGCTGCTCATTTTTCGATTTTCTCTTCTTCCTCTGTTTCTTTTTTAAACATTTTTTATTTTAAATTTTTTCCCAACCTCACTCAGCAACGTAATGTCCTGTCCGTGACATTCTTTACTTTATTCTCATAATAATTAGTTGATGAACAGACTTTTAATAATTTAGGATTCACAAGAGTTCAACTTCTTCCAAACTTTATGACTATTCGGTGATTTTGTCAATAAAATTTGTTTTTTTACAGATATTCTTGGAGACCATACATCTTCTTTCAAACAAAATGAAAGTTGACAAGCAAAAAAGTACGCAACTAAAGGTTGAAACTGAATTTCCTTACGTTAACCACAACAGGTTGATTACTTGAGGCCAGTTATGATCCACAGTTTTCGTTAGACAAGCTCGGCGAAAAGCTTCACGACTTAAAAATAACAAAGTTGATTCGAGGAGCAAAAGCCTGACATTCATTACACCAATCACATCCTGAGTTACATGACGCAACACAAATGCATTTAGGAAAAACGTCACTCCACGAAAAAGAATCTGTAATCAAGAGAAAAAACATTAAGTTGGAATATTAACAGAAATTGATTGCAAGAAGGAATGATTTTAACTCGGTAGCTTGCAACCTTGAGAAGTGTTTCAAGACTGGGATACCTGTCATGCAAAAAAAAATATATATTTGCTAGCTCCATCAAATTAGTAGGATTTGCTCCTTACGTGAGCATGCATTGGTTGTCTTCGACATGTCTCAGACGCTTCAAAATCCAGTCAACATGCACTATTAACAAAGGCGCAGACAACACAATTGATGTCACTCATGCCTTTGTAATTTTGCTAACTTGAAATGCATCCCGCTAAACCTCAGGACAGGAATAGTACAACGCAGGATCTCCTGGGCCCTGTTCCACCAAAAGTCCAAGTCCGAGTACAAGTAGTAGTTACAAGCGTTAAAAGCGTTGTAACTACTACTTGTACACGGACTTGTACTTTTGGTGGAACAGGGTCCAGTAGCTTCTTGACAGCATGATACTGTTTTCAAGAGGCAAACTTAACCAAAATATTTTAAATTTACTTGAGTCTCCAGCAGGCGTGACTTGGATCACTTTATCAGGTATCCTGACGGAGTGTCTCACCGTCTTGATTCCGAACAGTGCATCTAGACAACGATAAAAGAAGTCCTCGGACCGACCAGTCATTAACTGGTTAGCATTACATAAAAACTTTTCTGTAACCACTTGTCTGCCTAGCTTCAGTTCAGCTCTTAGAACAATTCCAGATACTTGACACTGACGGTCAAAATCAAATCTCAAAATTGCTCAGCTAAAGAGCATTGAATTATCATCTAGGCACCTACTTTGCATGGAAAATAATGAAATGACGTGCTGGAAAGATCACTCACCTGAAGAATGATGTTGAAAGAAGCATCCTCGAGGCTGCTTTTGAGAAAGTTTGTTTTCCGTCCCATTTTGCTTCAGCAGATGAAATAAAGGATAAAAAAGAACAGAAAAGGAGACAGATATTCCAAAAGATAGTTTTGATTTGATAAAGTTGTTCAAAGCAAAGATTTCATGAAGAGATAAGCAAGATGAATCTGGAATGGAACATCGTTGCCAGCGAAAACAAGGGAAAACTTCAACGGTAGGCAGAAAGAGAGACTGCAATGTTGAATAATAAACTATCAGTTTTAATTCACATTATTGAAGGATTACTTGACACACTCCATGGCAAGTTTTAAATCTTAGGGTTTTAACAGATTTAGGAAACACTCAAAGTAATTCATACACATGCCAATAATCAAGGTTTTAACTGTACAGAAATTTAGAGGCGATGCGTGCAAAAACATTCAATAATGAGACTGTTGACTTCCAAGACCAAGTAGGTTTCAGAGTACGAGAAATCACACATTAGTTAATCCAAGAGCTAAAATAAGTAAACTGAAGAGATAGTGGAGGGATTTAGATACGAGAGTGAAATTTTATAACCAAAAATTTAAACACTTGAGCACAGGCAGAAAGACCTTCACGGTCTTCCGAAGAAGATGAGTCAGACAAAATCACATCAGAAAAGTTGTCAAATGCGCTCATCGATAAAAATGTAATTAAATAGAGAATCTAAAACTAGAAATTGCAGCAAGTTCAGCCGAATTTACATACTTTGGCGAATGTGAATGGCAAACAGAAAAAACACAAATTTAAGCACACAAATGTGACAGTCGACTGTCTCGACTCTCGATTTGAGAAAATGAAAATAAAAATAATAACATGTGAATTTGAGTTGTGAAAAGTGCGATAAAGAAAATACTTCGATCAAAAAACAAAAAACTTTCGAGCTTCGAGCAACGGTGTGATTTGTAAACATTTCTCAACACTTCTGATTGGCTGAAAAAAGGGCTAGTTTCACGTCTTCAACCAATCAAAAGCTTTGTTTTGATAAGAAATTATTTTTGTTTACTTTTTCGTCGCGAGCGCCGAGTGTGATCACTATGGACTGCTGCGAATTATTCTGTGATAATTTTTATTAGCTGTATTTATGTTTATCAATGAGTAATAATTTTCCTTATTCCTAGTTTTCATAATACTAAAGTTTTTACTATGTCACGTAGCCCTTCTGCAAGTTCTAATCAAGATGTCACTGTCAAAGGAAAAGAAACTGCCTGGGTAATTTTGCTGAACATGTTATACCTACTCTGTCTCTTGACTATATTGATAATAGCCTAGTTTTATAAGAGGCTTCTCAACTTGGGTTCACCAACACGGGTTGGACGTAACCCGAGTTGAGATGTGTGCGTAAATGACTCAGTTTTCACCCTACTCTGGTTCAACTCTGTAGGCAGATGATTTTGAAGGATCGTATCGTGATCTTCTGGAGTCAGAGACAAATAGAGACCGTGAACTCCCTATTCTTCCCGTGGTTGCGTGCGGTGTCCACTTTTCGTGAACAACTTTTGTCGGGACTCATCGGCCTCAACAATCAACCTTCGCATAATGTTGGATGGTGAAGCTCAACAAAAGGCTGTGATTGGTCCGCTGTCCCGGAAACGGAAACAGGTTTTGCTCGGCGAATGCAAAATACGTGCTCATCAGTCAACATTGTGCGAAGGTTGATTGTTGTTTCGATGAGTTCCGACCAAAATTGAACCACGAAAAGTGGACACCGCGCGCAAGAATAGTGCAAGGTCTCTATTTGTCTCTGTCTGGAGTCTACTGAGTGCGTGATATTCTTATGGGTGGTGTCACTGCAATAGGTTGCATTCCAATAGAAATCCTTCAATTGATTTGATGCTATTACCATACGATTGTTCATAATCAGCCTGCTGGTTTGAACCTGAGGTGCGTCAGCGAATTTGGGTTGAGATTTGCGCTTAAACGCTACCAAGTTCTGAACTCTAGTTCATGCGACATTTATTCCACCAAATCGAGCGAGGCTAAACAAGCATCTCATGCGGCTGTACTGCCCAAGCATCATTGCCATTCTCATAGAAAATGTAAGCAAACTCTGATAAGAAGGAGAAAGAAACCCGTTTAACTCTAGCTCAAAATTTGGGTGTTTTTGTGCTAACCCGGGCTGAAAATGAACCCGAGTAAAACCCGGACATCACCCGAGTTGACCCTAAGCGTTACTTGAGTTAAATTCTCTCGCATGAACTAGACTCATTTAAAGCGGCTTTGTGAGTCCCCAAGGTAGTAAAATTACATAGTTTGCCTCTAAACATTAGAAAAGTTTAATGGTCAGTGACATAGTGTAGAATTTTGCCTCGTTGCACTTTGTCAATTTTAAACCAAGTGAAAGGATCGAAATCGAGGTTGTTCACCAATTGGCTAGTCATTTGATCTTTTCCATTGGTTTGAACGGAGGAATTGCAACGTGGCCAAATTGCACGATATGCTACCGGTAGAGCTACCGGTAGTGTTCCCTCGAAACTCTTATCGCATTTCTAGGTGTAGGCACGGCAATTTCAGGGGCTTAGATCATGGCACGCCGAACAAATAATACCAACCGTGAGTAACTTGATCCAATTGAAGATTAATATGACTCCATCTCATTCACGATGAAAAAAATTGGACTTTAGAGCAACAGTTAAGATTTGGTGGGAACGAACAATGATCAGTGCTTCATAAGGAGTGACTTGTTTTTACTTTAATCACCCTTATTGCGTTTCTTCTGCGTGGGTTTGAATGAAAGAAGCATTGTTTGAGGTGAACACTCTAGCGCTGTGCTAGTGTAAAATTAGAGCTGTAGTTGTGAAAACTTAAGCGAAAAATTCCTGTTCAAAACAGGAATTTTTCGTTTATGAGCGTTGTGAATGGATCATTGTCTATTTTAATTCAATACTAAACTCATCCTCAAGCTACCACTGCTCTAATAATCTATCTACTTTGGGAATTACAAAAAACTTACTGAAAAACTTTCTGCTGTCCTAATTTTCTATTTCTTCCTACAGTCGCTCTTCTTATTATATGTTTTTATTTTTCAAATGTTTTTTTCTCTTTATTCTCTTCTTTTTCAGGATGATTCTGTAGTTTCAAAAGAAGGCAAATCCTCGGCAGATGAACTGTCTTTGGATGGTCATAGTCTTGCATCTCAGTCTGATGTAAGATCATACAGAGAAAGATTGCGTGATCGTATTCAAACCGTAAAGGTAATATCAATAGTTCCATCATAAGAATAGACGATCCACAGGAGAAGTGGTGATGAAAGTTGGGATAGGTCAAAATTTAAAGATTCTCGGCTTTTCGCTGCAGAAATGGGTACTAGGCGCAACTCTTGAAGTATCAATAGTGTCCATGTATCAGCCGATTTCTAAATTAATTGGCAATTCCTCGATTTATTGGCGGTCGGTCGATTAATTGATGATTGGTCGGTCAACTAATGGACGGTCCATCAATTAATTCACGATCTCTCGATTAATTAACGATCTTTCAATTAATTGATGATTTCTTGATTTCTCAATTAATTGGGCTGGTGTCAACCAATCTCAATTAATCCTCAATCTTGATAATTGTCAAAGCCTATTGTCCGTTCGCTCTAACTTGAGACTGGGAATTTCAGGTAGATTTGCCTTCTGCGGCAACGCAGGAGAGCTCACCCTCGTCAGTCGGCCAAGGTGACAGGGCTGCTGCCCGACTCTCGGGCTACGACAACGTATTCAAGTGTTGCCATTCTCCATTTTTGAAATTCTTTTATCACCCGCTCAGGTCTCAAGTTAGAGCGAACAGACTATCGTTTCATCCATTTTTAAAATTGACTATTATTATTCGCATGTATGTTCATATGTAATTTTAATGTTCATATCATTATTCATAAGTAAATATATCCTCTTATTTCTAGGAAAGAGCCAGTTCCTCACTTCTAGTTGCCACTCAAAATGCTAACAGAATTCGTTTTAAGGACCAAAAATCAAGACCTGCCTTATCTTATGTTAATGAAATTGTAAGTTGTCAGAATATATTGATTGATTTCTTATTGTACTGTTTTGTTCCACATCAATTTTTAGACCGATATAAAACAGGTTGTTACATTTTTCAAGCCCTCCCCCCCCCCCCTCCAACTTTTAAACTCATGGAACGCCCATGATTAAGAATTTCTCTACCAAGTGCCTGTGGCTACTTATTTTACAAAACATTGTCATAATTATTGCTTTTTTTTAATTTTTTCCATATTTTTTTATTTATCCTGTCACCACAATAGTGAATGAAGCTAATAATAATGCGAAATGTAATTGGCCCCAAAGCGGACTCCTGAATTTTGTGTCCTCTCTTTTTGCCCATTTGAACTTATGTGTTCTGAAAGGATACCTTAAAGGAGTGAAGTCATGCAACTTAGGCGGGAATAATGTGTTCTTCCTTAAAACATGCATTCAAATAGACTGAGAGCATGAAATTGATCGATTGATTGATAATATGTTTTAATCATTCATGGTAGAAAAGTAAGGGCCTGTAGGCTGTGAGAAAGAAAGAGAGACAAAGTTGTGGGTCCGCCTCTGAATCAGGTGGCTCCATCACTAGTACCAAATCTAACTGTACAGAGCACCGCTCTTTTATTCTCCTAGTGGAAATCAACAAGTTTGTTTCGTGGCTTATTGGTTTTATTTTATTTAAAATAATTATTTTCAGTTATCAACAGAAGAGGCCGAAATTCAAAATGCCCTGGAGAACTATAAAAAATTACGCAGTAAATGGAAAGAAACAGCTCCTTCTTCCAAAGAGGTAATTATTTTTCATCCTCGACTTAATTTTGTCTCCTAAATCCTTTTAGTGAAGATTTTCTTTCTAACCTTTTCAGTTTAGGCCAGTACCTATTGAGCCGTCTCAGCGCCTTCCTGTGGTCTGAAACACAAATATTTTTGATTTTTAGGCGGGCATGAGGCTGTGCTTTTCATCTTATTATGTAAAATGATTGAAATTTTCTTGAGTTTTACCATGTCTAAATTCTAATAAATCACCTCTCCATAACAGTTAACACTTTGTTTTAATGAAAGAAATTTGATTCTAGACTCTTTCAAATGCTGAAGCATTTGATTTTTTTGCCAAAGTTTGGACTGACCAAAATGATCCAGAGGCTGAAGCACAGTTTCAGCTTCAAAGTTCAAGTCAACCTAAAGGTAAGAATATCGTTCTTAGAAGCAGCTAATAAACAGCTAAATGAATCATCTGTTATAAGGTGGGAGTTTGTCTGTAGATTTATTTTTGAGTAGGGATGGGCGAATATTCGAAAACTCGAATATTCGAGCTCGAATTTTTTTTTCCATATTCGATTCGAGCTCGAACTTGAAAATCTCGAACATCCGAATATATTCGGTGGAGGTGGAGATAATTCGAATATTATCAGGAAGTATCGCATACCCGTCTAAAAATTGCACGCGAGCGCATTTTTTCGTCATTTTTTTGGTTTTGAAGAATCTGAGCGATCAAGATAACACGGTTTTCGAGGGTAGCAGATTCGCGAGTGGAGGAGAAAAGGAGATAAGGAAATTCCAACACTGCTTGCCCGCATCGGCTGCTATGAACACCCGCACACGTGCCGCAGCGTTTCGGATCTTACACTGTTGCGCGACTGCACCGGGAAAACAAAAAAAAAACGACAAAAAGCCGAGAGCGAACGCGGCGCACCATAATCTTCCCTTTCTCTCACTCTCTACGCGAATTTACAATTTAAATGCGTGTAATCCTCCTTGATTAAAATTAAAAATTAAAGAAAGGAACATGAACCCCCCGCGTTGTAACTCTGGGGCAAGCGTGCATTTCGTCGGGTAATGCGGCAACGCTGTTTTTGTCTCAGCGCCTTGTCGCTGACCCGGCCGCGCGGCGGGCGTTTCAAGGATTTGTTGACTGTTGTTGTTTACACCGCGACATCGCGCGCACCGGGCACGAGTTTTTTTCTTTTCCTTTTTTGTTATTACTGATTGTCAGACTATTAAGGACTAGGTTCTTGAAAGACTATGAAAAGTTCAAAGTTTTGGGAGGTAATTTTTGTGTTTTTCTTTCTTCGTCTCTTCCCCACATAAAATTAATATTTGTCCAAAAACTTGAATACCATTAGATCATCTTACAACAATTTCTACTCTCGTTACTTGAACTGAAAGTTTTGTTGGTCAAAATTAAATATGCTGTTGTATTTTTTAGAAGATCTTTAACTAGGTTTGTGTGATGCCCAGTTTTGGGCTTGGAAGTTCGATGTCCAAAAAACATCGAAATTTTATCGATGCATCGAATCAAATTTTAACTTGTCAAAAATGAGCAATCCCTGAAAATCATGGTACTTTCGTAAACTTCAGAGATGGTTGAAGAGGAAAAAATTACTCTTAGGTCAGTTTTTAGGCAAAATATCAATAAATAATAAGTTTTTATGCATGAACCCATTCGATGGCAGGAAAACATTGTAACTTCGATTGATGCATCAAACATCAGACAAGCCTATCTTAAATATTGGGAGGCTGAATGAAACATGCTTAAGGGAATTTTTTACAAGAACTTGAACATAGAAAATGCATGAGTTTCTCAGATTGTTACTCTGATTGAAGAGCAAGATGGTTTCGGCGTTGAAAAAGTAAAAATTTTCAATATTCGAAGGGTATTCGACAATTATTCCAAAATATTCGATATTCGATTCGAATTCGAACTTTTTTGGAAATATTCGATTCGAGTTCGCTCGAAAGCAAAAAAGCCATATTCGCCCATCCCTATTTTTGAGGTAAACCCTCTCTGCCTCCTGCAACTCTCTCTCAAAAAAATGATTAAGGTACAGATTGCACGGTCCACTTACAAAAGTTCTTGAAGATCCTCAAGTTCAATGAACATCTAAAGAAATTTCATTAAAGATTGAATAAAATTATGATCAAATCAAGGAAAAATCTAGATTTAATCACAATTAATGTGCAACAAAATCGGATTGAGTTAAAATCATGACTTAATCTCGATGCAATTTTAAAAAAAATTATGATAATTTATATTCTTGTTCAGGTATTTTGATTGTATTTCTACTGCTGTAAGACAGTTGAATGACTTGAAATTTTATTCAACATTTTTTTCAATATTTATGGTTACCCCTTCATCATACCATACTTTTTTATCAACCAGATGAAGATGCGGTTGTCAGTGGTGAAAGTGGAGAACAGGTGAAGTTGTTGACGGCTGATTATTTGGGACTTGGGAAACAAGATGATGCTGTGATTGTTGACTCGTATGTGTCTCCCACTGCGGATAATGTCAAGGAACGCATTGAAAAAGAAAATGAATTGTACTGCCACATTTCATCAAATCCTGGTAATAATTGATTCATTTTTACTTCATTTTTTGCAAATAAGTACACATATAGATTCCTTGCTGAATACTCATACATAAAACTTTAGACACTAAAAAGAAGTAAGTCAATAGTCAATTTGAACCAAAAAGAGAAACAATTTTATAAATGCCAGGCTTCTTTGGCATTACTATAACATGTGCATTATAATTGAGACTTGGCAACTCAGGTAGATTTTCTTACTGTAGCAACGCTAGACTGCCTCACCTTTTTTTAGTCAGCCACAATGTTAGAGCTCACGTATTTTGAGTATTCAATGGATTCTGATAAGTAGTTGTGCTTGCTTCTGAAGTTCATCAAAATGCATAAGTGATTAGTCGGTTTGGAATGAGTTGTAACTCTTTGCAAAAAAAAAAAAACAGCTCAACGATCCTTTTTGATGCATTTCGGAAGCAGACACCGCTACTTGTCAGATTTCGTCAACCCGATATTCAAAATGCGTAAGCTCTAGCTCCCTTCCTTCTCTCGGGTCGTGAATACTCCCATGGAGCCACAATCACAATGATATCCATACCCATCCTACATCGGGCCAACAGTTTATTCGGGCCTTGATAATTACTTTTCTTTTTAATATCTGATCATTAATTCTGATTTTGTGTGGTTGAATTAATTTTTTATTCACCAGTTCCTTTGGATGATAAAATTGATGGAGCAGTTCCCTTACGAAATGACGGAGAAAGCTCACACAAACCTCCACGCCCAAGAGTATCTCAAAAAAATTTAAATAAACTTGAGAGGCGTCTACTCCTCTCTGGTAACAGGTTAGAAATCTTCTTTTTAAATTGTACTCAAGCGTAATTTAAAATTTAAGTGGCCTCTGTGGCGTAGTGAGCTGACCCAGTTTGAAAAAGAAGCGTCTTCAATCTGTCTTAAAGACGCCTTTAAACTGTCCCTCATTCTGTCCAAATTGGTCTTTAAAGACATCTTACTAAACCGTCTTTAAAACAGATTTAAGACGACTTTGAAAACCGTCTTATAAATCTGTCTTGAAAGACATATTTGAAGACAGATTTAAGACGCTTTATGCGTATGGATGAAGAGGCATCTTAAAAAACCATTGCGGAAGATGGATTAAAGACAGAAAGCAAGGCGTCTTCAAAAGATGGATTTAAGATGGATTTAAAGACGTCTTTAGAATCACTACTACAAGATGAAATTAAGATGTTCTTAAGATGGGCTGAAAAGACATATTGATAATGCATGTTTAAGTCAAGATGAATATTGTTATCTGGGGAAGCAAGTGTTTTAAACACAGAGGTCCTGAGTCCGATCCCCGGAAGTGGCGAGGCGACTTCAGATTTTTAGGATCTAGGTTCCCCTCACCATCAAAGCCAGGGTTCATCCAGAGCCGTCTCCATCCCTACCTGTCTACTTCTCTACCAGTGACAATGCCTCATTATAAAGAGGGTCTTTAGATAAACTGGTAGTAGTTATATAGGAGTTTGCATGATGATCAGGGTCATTCCTGGTTCTTTCAATCAGCTTATTGAGGTGTGATCATCACAGTATGCAATCTCAGCTATCGTCATTACATTGTTGATCACCCGTTCAGCACCTCAAGGAAAAAGAAGGGTTACAAATCTGCACTGAGAGTACTGAAAACTGCACTGAAACTCAATTTTTCAGATTATTCCCAGTTGTTCAAAAACACCTCAAGTGGAAGTAAGAATTCGTTCAGTATTGTCAACTTTTTGTGGATGAAACTTTCGAGATTGAAGAAAAGAAATCTAATTCTAAAAATTTCATTTTTAATGATCTGGAAGTACTGAAAATTTGGTTACACCTAGCTTTAATGAATGTTACCAATGTTTTTAGAAAGTGGTTTGGAGAGGACGGTGAGCCAGTTAGGCTTCCTGATCCTATTCGTCCCATCCCAATGAGACCAACTATTAGCTTCAACTTGGATAATTTATTCAACGTTCAGTATCAACCGGTAAGTTTGTTTTCGTCTGTCCATTAATTTTTAGAATAAAATCAGGGTGAAAATAAAGAGAAGACAAAGAATAGTCCAATGTGTTCAGCATCTGAGTTTCTCTTTCTTTGTTTCCAAGTGAAAAAAAACCTAAAAAGTACCTATTGTGAGTGCTGATGATTTTAAGTGAAGGCAAGAGGAAAATTTTGCGTCAACTAGCCAGTTCTCAACTTTTGCTAAATGTGATGAAGCAATAAATATTCATGCAAAATTCTTTTAGATTTTACTTGACTGTCATTGTTTGATGGATTGGATCATTTTCAGGTTCTGCGGACTGACCGTTTACTTTACTTTTTGCGAAACTGATGGTTGGAAATGACTATTAGTGATACTATTAGCCGAACATTGTTAGAGTTGCCTGTTGCTGTAATAACCATCGTTAAATTGCTTATTAAGTAACAACATCAAACTGATCATTGACTTAGTTTCATCATATTTCTTTACTTTTTTTTTTTTTTTTTTTTTTTTTTTTTTAAAAAATTGAGCTGTAGCCAAATAACAACGACCCATGACCATGAGTTGCCTTCAGATAATATTAGAAAATTTAACAATGATTACCATAGCAACGGCCGAGTCTTAAAATGCTTGACTATTAGCATCTCTCATAGACCGTCTTAATGATGGGTGAAACGATTGTCTCACAGATGTGAGGAAGTTTTTCTCGCGACATCTAAAATCCTTGATTCCTCCTTCATCTGCTCTCTAATTATTTCAGGCAACACCTTTTAGAGTTGGGAAAAAATTTGTTTCTGGAATTCTGGATGTTGAGGATGAAGAAAATTATGTTCTCGAAATTGAAGTAACTGATATTGTGTTCTCTCATCACTGGCTATTTTCAAGAGAACATGTCCTAGCTAGCAAATTGAACTCTATCTATGAAAAGTATAAATCTTGGCATCTTTCTGGTCATTGTTTGCGACTTCATTCTAAATTACAAGCACTTCGTACGTCTAAAGATGACATCGAAAATATCCTGTCTTCTGAAAACGATGAGGAATTGGCTGATTTACATAGAAAACAACTTTGCAGGTTCTCCTATTTTTTTATTCAAAGCGCATTTTTTTCTTTTTCTTTTCGTTTAGTTTAATTTTCAAAGTGACTGAAATATTTACAGGAAATATGATGGGGCAGGTGCATACTTTTGCCACAGGCAATTTAAGGGTCGATTCAGACGTGTAAAAACTGCCATAAATAATGATGGTAGCACTAAAAACTTTCAATATCCACGGTGGTGTTGGATACTAGTATTGGGAGATTCCATCTCAAGTGCAAACTCACAGTGCACTAACAATATTAATAACTTCAGGCTTGTTTTGGGAGACGCTTTCTCCCATCCTCAGTGATTTGCGACTGATTGTTTAATGAACATGTCTCCTGAAATACATCTGAAGTATCAATATTTTTAGTGCACTGTACGTTTATTTTACTTCATTATTTATGTTAAAATTGTGTGCTGCGCTCCTCTTTCTTTTTAATCTTAACGTTCAAGCGGCTGCTACTTTGATTATTTTGTTAATTCTTTAAAGGGCCTTGCATTCTACTTACATTCAAATGAGAGGAGAGAAAGAAAGACAAATCCCAGCTCAGCCTCTGGTATCCATCGTACTATGTATCTGATCTGCATACTTGACTGATTCTCTGATAAGCTTCTTTCCTTACTTCAGGTACAAAGTAGAAATTCAAGAAACCAGAGAGCTGTATTTGCTCGAAATCAAAACTCTGCGTAATGTATTAACAGTGTTGTTATCAACATGGAGGGATTTAAAACAGCTTCGTGAAGAGCAAGGTTATGCTGTGACAACTCCTAAATTAGTCATCACGCAACATGATGATGATTTGCAGTTACAAGCTAAAAATTGGGACTACGAATTGAATAGGTAAGCATTTGACCGATAGCCTTTTCGTTCTTTAACAATGAAGCTTTCTACTAATGAAAAATATTTTTCCTTAAATTTCTCCGTAAAGATCTGATTAACTTCATAAGCTCTGTTTATCCCATTTTAAAAGTCTATGGAAGAAAGAATATTTCCATGAAAGCCATGTCTTTATGGCTTTGTATCTTTGACTTTCTCTTAACCCTCACCTCTCGTGTGTCAACTCATGGTTGTGCTCTTGTGTCAATTCATACTCGACAACCTCCGATCCTTCTTCCCTAGCTGCAGATCAGGTGTCGAGTAACATTAAACCACATTCGGCACTTTTGATCTCTCTGTTAAGGTGATTCCAGGCCAAAATTTTCCAGATCTCAATTTGATGGATAGCGCCACTAGTTACTCTTTGGAAATGTTGCATTTTCTGCATTTTAAACTGATACCAAAGAAAAAATGCAAAATCCGAGAACGCCGGCACTTGCATAATTTTTGAGCCCAAAACAAGCACAAGTGATTGAGACTTAAAGCTGTAAAATAGGAAATTAATTTTGATGGCACTTTAATGATTGCTGATGATGATGAAGCATTTATTTATTTATTGTTTACTTATCCATCTATTTTATCTGATTATTTATTTATTAATTTATGTATTTACTCATTCATTCATTCGTTTATTCATTCTTCAACGGACATGGCTGAGTAACTATACAAGAACTATAAACTATCGTATCAAAAGAACCATTTCATTCTAAATGAGAATTTAACCCTTTCCGGTCCACGGCTGTTTTACCCGGCCGCCGCAGCAGGTCCGCCTACTTTTTGCCGATTTTCGGCCTTTCTCGGGTTATTCCGAAAAAAGTGAAAATATGCGAAGGGATACAAGGTTAAGCCAGCTGTCACCGTTGCCGACTGCGAGACTAGTTCCTTAAGTGTTCACCAGAGCCCGCCACACGCTGGATGAGTTGAATATATCCGACATCGGACTGCGAAACAAGTTTAACTTTCGTGTCGAATATATCCGACATTGGACCGGAAAGGGTTAAAGATCTGAAATAATTTGGACTTATCAAACTTGTGTACTCACTCATTTTTCCTCATTTCTTAGGACTGTTCAAGAACTGAAGGAAGAATTAGATATGATGAGCGATCAAGAAAAATCTGATGAATTTTTACTCTCTGATCTAAAAGTGAATCATCGCATTTCTTTCATTTATTCTTGATTATGTTTTTGCACCTTAGTCAAGTTGAATGGCATGGTTTCATGTTTGCTAAAAATGAGTGGAGTTTCTGCTCCCAAGTGAAAACCAGCAACACATCGATGGTGACTGTGCAAACTCCCAAAATACATTTGTTATCTTAAGCATTTAAAATTTGAAGCGGCAATGATGACACAACATGGACAACACTGCACTGGTCCTATCTAAAATGTCACTCTCCTAAGGTGATTCTTCAGCGTTTAGTGCCGATTTCTGCCACCAGAGAGCTACTGTTTGATTAATGCCAAATTACAGGCCAAAAGTAATTTATCTTTGAGAAAACAGAGTGTCAGTTACTAGATAATCATCTGAAAAATTTCTCTGCAAAATATCTAGTCAATGACTTCAAAAATAAGGCTGAAAGTACCAAAAAATGAAATTTCGCATTTCGATACAAGAACCGATTTGCGATATTCCATTTTTTGGGGTACTTTCAGCCTTATTTTTGAAGTCATTGACAAGATATTTTTCAGAGGCGTTCTTCAGATGATTATCTAGTAACTGGCTTTCCATTTTCTCAAATATAAATTACTTTCGTCCTGTAATTTGACATAAATCGAACGCTAGCGCTCTGGTCCTATTGTGGCAAAAATCAGCACTAAACGCTGAAGAATCACAGTAACATTGAAAGGAGATCCATGGATTAACTAGTCGCTAGAGTAGAGATTCATAACAGAATCTCCGTTGCCCGCATTCAGACAGTGACTTAGATAGGACTTTCCCTGTGGTACTTGCGTTATGACTTGTGTCACAATTATTGCTTCTATTTGTGGAGACCTTAAGTAAGTAAACAAATGAATTTAGAAAAGTGTTTGTGTCTCCTAAGCTTTGTTCGCCGGTTTTTATTCCTAGCTGACACTTCAATCATTTGCAGCAAAAGTTTGCAACCTCCCTTTTTTTTTCATGTATTTGAGCACTTACTCAATGAGGATGTGGTTTTCATTGCACTGTTTAAATTTTCAGTTAGTTTTGTCTGTTCCATCATACTGTAGTTGACCCTCATCATGTGCAAATCATTTAAATGCTAAGAGAGTCTAAATACTGTTGTTGAAAATCATTAAAAGCTGAAAATATTGCATTTCCAGCATCAAGCTTTTCTAAAATTGAAATTTTAAGCTATGCTGTTGGAACGTAGAAAAAAGAAAAAAAGAAAGAATCATGCACAGTTGTATTTTCATGATTAAAGCACACATATTCTCTAAAGCTTAATAGTACTGAAAAAATTTGGTATCTACTGTGGTTTGAATTTTTTACTGTATGTGTCATCTTCAAGTGATCCAAGAACTAGTGCTCTGCAAATAACCAGCATCAGCTACGTACACTTGAATTTAGCTTATTATAATTTTTGCATAATTAGATTGGTACAGCCCCCCTTCCCCCGATTAGATTAGTACATTTCTTTATTAAAATTTTTCTAATAATAATAATAATGATAAGCCCA
Organism: Trialeurodes vaporariorum; assembly: GCA_011764245.1. Taxonomy (NCBI): domain Eukaryota; kingdom Metazoa; phylum Arthropoda; class Insecta; order Hemiptera; family Aleyrodidae; genus Trialeurodes; species Trialeurodes vaporariorum. The sequence continues at coordinate 62,208,101 of VMOF01000002.1, forward strand.
TTGATACTAAAAAGAAATCCTGCAAATTCATCATTACGTTCCTGACCCTTTTTTACTCCTTCAAATGATTAAAATGCAAAAAATCTTCAGCTGCTATCCCTTTGGTTTGACTCAAATTTGATACATCAATAATTTTTTACCTCCCCAATCTCTTGTGTTTCAGATTGGTAGATACTTAAAGAAAAATACAAAAGCTGCAGATAATGATGGACTTGCTGTCGAAGTTGATACTCAGAAAGTTCATGACAAACTTTCAGAATGTTTAAGACCTCCCGGAGAACCTCCATTATCAGTTCTCTTGAACAATAGTGAGCCTACCCCTGTAAATATGATTCAGGATCCAATGTAAGTACCTCTTGCTTGTCATCAGGGCTGCATTCAGGGATGTTAAAGTGGGCTGCGTTCCAGAGTGGCAATTTTGAAAGGCGGCCAAATTTTCTACGCTGAAGAAAAAAAAAACCGAACAAAACAAACTATGTTATTTTGGGATAAATTTTCTGGAAAATTGTCAGAAAATGAGTTCTGTACCAGTCAAATATTATGACTTCTCTGGAGGAGGACCTAGAAACCAAGACCAACCCCTCTCCCCCCCTTACGAGGGAGTATTTTACCCAAGCCTTCTTCAAGGGAAAGAGGAACACTGGCCTGCTATATTGAAGACGTTTGGCTAATTTACCTCCGATATTGTCAGAATCTCAAAATATGGACCTATTCAATTAAATTAAACTATTGGTTTTTATTCTTTATAGTGATTTTGAAGGTGAATTGTCAACTTCCATAAATTATTAGTGTTCAATGTGTATGCAGATCATTTTTCAGCTAAATCTAATCATGGATGAATTCATTATCTTTTCTATTTTGTTGCAGGGAACTAGAAAGACAAGCAGCGGTTCGCAAGTGCACTGTATGGTTAATGATTTGTTTCAACAATTTAGAAGTTTGCCGAACAAGGTCTCAACTGTTGAGTCCACGCTTTACTGCTTCATTCAATGAAAGGTTGTCCTTAAATATTGCTCAGTGCCCTGAATCAATTTCTGTGAATATTCATTTCTCAGAAAGACCATTGGCAACAATTTTTGTGCCTATCCCAGAAAGGTTGGTATATTTTATGAAGACCATTGTTTGTCTATTTTTCAAGGCATTGATTGTTTGCTGTCTGTTTCAAATCATTAGATGCATGTGCTCTTCTGACACGCCTCATGAAAAATTTCTTACGGTTAATTTAGATGACATAGGTTTAATTTATTTGGTCTAGTCTTGATCTGAGGTCTCACAAGCTTGGAAAATTAATTTGTATGTGCCGTTTTTGAGATAGAGCTTAAAGCTGGTGCAGATCTTGTCATTTACTTCAAATTCACTGGGTAATCGAGCGTGACCCTGCTCCAACTGTCTAGCGCAGGCCTAGCTCTATCTTTCAAGGGATCATTGAGACAGAATCTGCAAGGCAAGTGGACAGGTGGAACCTTCCACACCCTACCTGGTCTACCTCAAAGCCATTTATCTGTCTTGCTGCTCAGAAAGCAAGGGTAACATGTAGTGGGAGAAGATAAGGTCGGAAATATCTAATGATTTGAAACAGCCGTAGCTATATCTTTTTCGTCAGTTATTCATTATTGCCAATTTTGCTTTTCATTTTGCTGCCTTATTACCCAATTTAAACAAATTATCCTTCGTTAGCATGCAATTAATTTTTTTCTGTTTTGAGTGTTTTAACAGATAAGGGTATCTCATCAAAATGTTATAGTTTGTGTTGTTACACTTTTTATTAAACCACAGTAACAAAAAATTATATAAAAACAAAGTATGTGTGGAAAATTTGATTAATCAAATCCTTTTTTTTTAAAAATTTCTGTTTGCTGAATAGCTTAACTTTAATTTGTGTCTGATTATAATGTAACAATTGCATAATATTCTTTTTATTTTTGATTATAATGTGGTCTACGTATTTAAGATCTCTGAAATCTGTCTCAACTACCCCTTCTTTAATGCAGCTTGAAAGATGGGGTATTTGAGTGTAAAGAGTAACTTTAAGAAAGTCCTGCAACTTCGGAGATTGAAACTTCAAACTAAAGAGCAGGAACACTTACTGGTGGAACTGAAAAGCTATCATCAAAAAAACTCACAGCAGCAATGGAATGATATCAGGCATAATCGTGAAACCATAACTGCGTACATTTCAATTTTAAATCTTTTTTGACCTATCTTTGAATGAAATTTTCTCTCTTTACTTTTCTTGGTTGTTCAATATTCTTATGAAATATTGACATCCTCGCTTGACCAAATGGTTTGAATGGGTATGAAGGAGCCTCGCAGAAGTGTGTCGTTTGCGGTGAAAGACCCGCACAAGAGCTAAGACTGCAGCTGGGGCGACAGACGGATTCTATCTATCTATCTATCTGAAATATTTTCAAATTTTGTCGCTGGTTGCCTGGTGTTACTCTACTTTTTCTTTTTTTTCATTAATGTAATGCGATCATTTTTCCAGTGCATCTACTTTAGAAATAGCGCTTTCTGAATGCTATGAGTTTAGCTGTGATAGAATCATTCAAGGTGGTGGTGTAAAACACACTGGAGTTGGTGCTGGACTCCCTTTCAAACTTTTACCAGAGGATAGATCTCTTGTGAGCTTGTTTACTTCCGGGTCATTGATTTGTCGAGCTGGTTGGGGCGTTATAGGAGATTGCATTCTAGCTCCTCCAGTTAAACACCTAAGTCTTGCCTCACTCTATCCAAGGTAATTTTTGTCTCATGTGATCTATCAATCTGCTCCTTAATTTATTTTCAGTTAACATTCATCTAGCTGTGAAATAGCTTTCTTCAGATGCTGTTGTGATTTATGGGAATCTGGAATTACATTACACAAAACACAGTGCACTTTATTTGTATACTAGCCGTTCCATGCACCCTACGGGCGCTCTCCACGGCCAGCATTCTAGGGGGTACGGGCTATAGTTGGTATTTAAGCGAGTTTGTTTTTTATTGAAAGAATCATAATGGTTGTTAAACGAACGATTGAAGAAGTACGGTAAAAATCACTGACAAAAAATGACGGATCACGAATTTAAAGTCCGTTTTAAAAATTTTTGAATCCAAGATATCGGCTTTATAGTAAGCAATGGAAAAAAAAAGTATTATTTAAATATGATTACTCTCCTCACATCTTTCGAATTCGTGATCAGCGGCCCAAAGAATCTCTGAAACAACACATTTCACCTGTGTTTTGGTCAAAAATTCGTTGCTTACTATATGGCCGCCATCTTGGATTTGACAATTTTGAAAAACGGACTTCAAATTCGTGATCAGCGGCCCAAAGAACCCCTCAGACGACACCGTCCTTTACATTCTAGGTCAATCTAGACTTTACGGTAGGTAAATGTATACATTCTGACACAGTGCGGCTCGGAGGAGGGAAGGCAAACGACAGAATGAAAACCCCCTCTTATTTTAAAATTCAATTTGCGGCGCTCACAGACAATTTTTTCGAAAACTAATTCCACAGATTTTTTCTAAATACCCTAAGGAATCATCGTGCCAAATTTGAGGGAAATCGCTTCGGCCAATTTTCGGGAAATGGAAAAAACATTTTGGAGGGACGTCAGCTTTATATATATAATGTTGCCCTTGCTGCAAACTATCGCAAGGCTTTTTACAATTTGCTCCCAAGGTCGTTGATACTGTTGCTGTACAGCAAACATGATGGGGTACCATTGGGGTGCAGTTCACACAGGTCCTATTGGATAGTACCAAAGGGGGATCGGCAACCTGTCTTACAGCACTACAGTACTTGTTGCTGAGATTGAAATACAGCTGTGACAAGCTTACTTATTACACAGATTGAGAAGGAAAATAATTTTTTCTGCTCGCCTTCAAAAATCTGAGGTGCTCGTCTTACGCAAAGGCACTTCGCACACAGATAATTGGAAAATAATGAAATAATTTGTGATTAACAAATAGCCTGGCTGCTTGGGTCTTTCCTCTTGGTTTCTTAATGGATAGAGCAGTGGCGGCTCGCCTAAGGAGGCAAGGGAGGCTGTGCCTCCCCAGACATTCAGAGGGAAGAAAAATTAACGTCGACAAGGCAGTAACGAACGAGAGACGACATATTAAAATTAGGCAATCACAATGTCCGTGACTCTAAAACTTGAGTCAATCTTCACTAGGAGAGAGCGCCAGAGAAGGAAGTTGTAAGCGGGCGGGCAACGAGATTTCAGAGTCGCGAAACGACAGCAGTCAGCAGTGCCAGAGTCTGTGCCTCGTCGCCTCGTCGCGTCGAGAGGCACAGACTCCGAGTCGGTCGAGCGGTCGAGTCACAGTCAAGTCAAGTAGTGGTGTTCGGCACACACACACACACACAACCAAGCAAGGACTGTGCACGCACTAACGAAGGTATCGGAGGCTGCTATCCTCCACGACTCCGGCAGCGTTGCCGAGCCAGTAGCTGGATAACCGTCATGCCAGTCGCCGGACCAGCCGCGCCTGTTTGTTTTTGTCCGCGCCTGTCTGTTGTTGTTCGCCCCCCCCCTGCTGGTGGGGTTCCTCCTAACCCCCCCCCCCCCACAGCCTCCCCAATGCCAAAGCCCACGAGCCGCCACTGGGATAGAGCGGAAGTATTAGTTGAGCTGAAAACAAGCGCTGTCCCTGTTTCCATGTAGGGGTGTAAATGGGTTTCAATTTTTTACCAATTTTGCAACTTTTTCTTAAAATAATTTTCATTTTATCATTAATTTTGAAAGAGATAACATGAACCCAAAAAAGATTGGCTACCAATTTCCTTAAGAGTGTCAAAAACTATTCACCCTATGAAGTTCGGAATAATGATTTATTATTCTCAGAAGAAAGGTCAAGATAGCTGAAATTGTTTTGCTTAGATATTTTGACTGAATTCTTCTGGATTTTTCTGTAAAGATTTTTACCGTTTCAAATTATTGCAAACTTGAGGAAGAGTACCTGCTGATTTGAAAAAATAAAATAAAAATTAACTCTTTCCACCTGCATTCAAAATTATTTAATAAGATATATCTTAACTTTGTTTGTTTGTAGGAGAGCTCAATTGATGGTTCCCAGCATATCTGACCGCCAAAAATTAAAACAATGGGCAGATCAAACAAATCTAGACAGTAATGATCCAAGAAATGCTGATTTTTTTGAGTTTCTAAAGGCAAGTGCTTTAAAATCTTTCGATGAGTAGAAGCAGTCTTTTCAAGATTTTACTTTTGATGCTGCCACCCCTTAAGAACTAATCTCAATTTATGCTCAGAGAAAAAACTTTGAAAACAAAATCTTGGTTTGGGGTGGGATGCAGTTTGATTTAACTAGCGCTTTTTGCTAATGCTGAAATCATTTTAGCTGAAAAATACTGCTGTTTGGGCCCCTTTATGAAAAGTGAAGATTCTATTGTTGGCCTGGAGACTCCCAATTTTCTTTTTTATGCGCTTTCTCTATCTTTTTAGTTTCCACAGTATCTCTCATGTAACTCTCACAATCCTGTTTTTCTCTGAAGAAAAGTCCTTGATTATTCCTTTTAAAAGTGCCTACTTCATCCATTTTCCTCTCATCCCTTGGATTTCCTCCATTACAACTCACGTAAGTTAAAACACCTGCTTTTTAAAAAAAAAAACATTTTTCTCTCTCCAATTCACAATTAACAGTTGACCTAATTTACAGATTATAAAACCGACCCGTGGTCGGCTTTAAGGATGCCCAAATGCAAAAGTCATCAACCCCATATCTCACGATGGGAGATCGTTCTGATCACTTTAGGAAACATATTCCCGCTGAAATTAAAATACATAAGACCCTGAGCCAATTTTTTTTATTTGAAAAAAAAACAATTTTTGTATGTATTTAAACCATATCTAACCTAGTAATAAACTGTGGTATGAGAACATTTTTCACATTTTTTCCCACAAAGAAAACACAAATGATTATAAGATCAGACGATGAGTGTAAGATCATAGATATATTCTGAAATTACATCAAATTTCCTACATAATCAGTTAGATTCATGTCAAAAATTCTATCAAAATTCTATCCTGGTCCTTGCAAGCAGACGCCTAAAATGACCAGATAACTTCAAAAACACGGGATTGTGGGCATCTGGCATCAGCTAAAAGTTCTGTTACCAATTTTTGAGCTCTTGTCAGGAGTTTAGGCACATATCTTTGCCAATTTTTCAATTTTGATTCCTCCAAATCAAAATTAAAATTGCTTGCAACTTTGACTTCTTATTTTAAAGCGTTGCTTGATGACGTTTAAAATGCATTTTCATTCCTTTTTACCATATAATATGAGAAATAACGTTGGTAAATTTCAAAGATTATTGGTCTAGGTGGGCTTGCACATCTGAAGCAACCTCAACAGCTCTGTAATAATTTTCTTCATTGTTTTAATAATTGAATTTTGTTTCCTTGGAATCAGAATCTTGAGAAGGCCACTGAAGAGGACAGCAGGAATTTGATCTTAAACGAGGTTGAAGAAGCATTCAACTTTTGTTCTGATGAAGAATTGATTACAAAACGGCTGAAACTTCTAATGCTCAGAAATCAAGAAGAGTTGGAATTCAGAAATCTAAAATTTGTCCCCCTCAAAGACAGAGAAATTCCCAGGGATGTCTTTAAGGTAGTGTACCGAATCCTTCACTAGAGCTGATGCATTTTGAGTATCGGATTCACGGATTCTGACAAGTAGCGGTGCTTGGTTCCAAAATGCATCGGCAAGTGGTTGGTTAGCAACGAGTTGTAACTGTTTGCTAAACAGCCTCTCACCGATCCGTTTTGATGCATTTCAGAAGCAAGCACTGCTACTTGTAAGAATCCGTCAACCCGATACTCAAAATGCGTCAGCTTTAGTCACTGTCTTCTAATTTAATTTCACTCCTGCATAAAAGATTCAATGGGTCGGTACTCTGGAACGCATTTCATGAAAACGGAGTGCGCACCTCATGCGATAATCTTGAAGAGGTTTCTCCAAAAATGTAGTGTTGTAAATTAAAATGTCTCTGTTGTGTGGTAATGGAAATATAGCCACCTAGATTTAGCTCAACGTGACACCATCGATCTTTCATTCAACCGTATATTCACACACTGTAAGACACAGTACGGTGATGAAGGTTGCATTCCTATTCGTCAGTGTGTGTGCAGCATCTGTGATGTTGCTGTGGTGTACGAATATGAGGTTGGTCAGAGGTAGCTTGATGATATTGTACTAAGCAAACTTTAAACAGCTACATACAGGGTGTGAGGAAAGTCCCCCCCCCCCAATCTAACTTTTGAACGGTTGAAGATAAAAAAACGAAACTTGGGGATGTTTCTAACTTAATGGGAACTACTTTTTGGCGTATCCAAAACCAAAAACGATATCAACCTGCGGTTTGCGCCAAAATGCTCAGTTTTGTATGCCCTTTCAAGCAATGTATCACTCGATAGGGGTCGTAGTTCGGAATTTTAGAGATTGCCCCCCTGAGGGGTCATTTTTTAAAATAATTTTGGGGGCTCTAAGACTAGACTAATATCAAAACCGTATTTTTTTCTGAAAAGTACTTGCTTTTTAGAGTATTTTTGACTCCTAGTTTTTCTAAATTCCGACTTTTCAAATGGGAGTTCCGATTTTTTGAAAATGGGTCGAAATCGAAGTTTGACTATTGATATATCGAAGACGAAAAACGATACCGAGGTCCGGTTTGCGTCAAAAGTCTTAGAATTTTATGCCCTTTAAAACGAGGTATCACAAGATAGGGGTTGCCATTTGAAAATTTTGAGTTAGGGGGCGAAACCCCCCCTTAGGGGTGCCCCCCAGAAATTTTGGATATGCCCAAAAGTAGTTCCCATTAAGTTAGAAACATCCTCTAAGTTTCGTTTTTTTATCTTCAACCGTTCAAAAGTTAGATGGGGGGGGGACTTTCCTTACACCCTGTATAACTCTTTTACACCCTGTATAACTCTATTTTTGTGATGTGTTCGACTGAAGTATCAAAAAAATTGACCTGTAATATCTTAATTAAGATAGAAATTGCTAACGCATGACCAGTGAACTCTCTCATAGCAATTTGAATAGATTTTGAGAACACACCAGGTGAAAAAAAATTTGATAAAAATTTGTCTCTCTCATCTGTTGAAGTCACTTATGCCGAAATAGTTTTACAATAAGTTCTTTTCTTTTTAGGATTATGAAACCAGAATCTTGCGTGGAGATTTTTCAAATGATGTCTCAGCGGGTAATGCAGTTGATGTCCACAGGATGCGAACAGTACACCAGCTCAGTAAATTGAAAGTTGCTGTTTTGGAAAAGATATCTCTAGCTGCCCAAAATCGAACACTTCATCACATGGTGAACGAAGATCAGGTTCCAGATATGGGCACTCTCGGCTTAACTTTCATGAAGTGGCTGCAACCGAAAAGACCTCTTCGACCTCGTCGAAAAGAGCTGAAAAAAATCCCGGCGCAAGGGCTGTTCGGTCAAGAGATCAAAATTATCATCAATATTATTCGAGCTTTTGAAATACCAATCAGAAAAGATGTTGATACTTTAATTGATGACAAATTTAGTCTAATACCAGTTCATCCTTTTGTCGAAATAATTTTTCAAAACAAACGCTATCGCACCACAACAGCAGAAGGCTCCAATCCAACTTGGAACCAAGATTTAATTATATCCCTCAAAACAACTAACATTGATCTTTCAATGTTAAACGAAATGATTTACATCCACCTTTTTGATGAAGTAGCGGTAGATCTTCTTGAAGATGATAGGTTAAAAGAAACTGTGATCCATCAACGTTTTGAAAAACATTGGCTTGGAAGTTTATCGGTTCCTTTTTCAACACTTTATCATAATTCTCGCATTGAAGGAACTTTCCAACTGTACTCACCACCGTGTCTATTAGGCTACGAAAGACTCATTAGCGCTCATTCGCGGAACTCAACTTTTCTCACCTTGTTCATAATGTTGCAACCCCTTATTAATCCACCCCCTCCTATAAAACAACAATTGGAATCCTACGAAAACACCCAAGTAGAAAATTATCTTGAAAATTATCAAAAGAATCTTCTAAAGACTTTTCCTAAAAGGTGTGTCAAAACTTTGGTCATCAATACCAACTGTAAGTCTGTTTGTATAACAAGATATTTAAAAGCGCTGCCCCTGCCACCCTTATTGCCAGAAGGTGAAAAAGTCTCTGAGGCAATGATAGCAAGATATGTCTCCATGATTCCAACGTCTCGAACAAATATTTTTCAAACTTCTTTAGATATTTGGTTAACTGGTGATCAAATCATCGGTCTTCTTGTAGGAAGTAATTATGATCATGCAGTATTGTTATGTTGTTACCTCATGAAGCTGAAATTGAAAGTTTGGCTTGTCATTGGATCTGGTATTCCGCATGGTCCTTCAGCGTATGTCCTTGTGCGTGACGATTCTTACTCTTGCCATATTTGGGACCCCGTCAGTGGCTTGAAGTATGATATCAGCGATAGTTTCTCTCCATTGCAGTCGGTTTATTGCCTCATCAATGACCAAAATGTAAGTTGCATGAACTGACTGGGTTTTGTTTTTTATTAGGCGCTTGCTGGAATAAAGGCCAATGGGGCTTTTGTTATTTGCAATTGAACAGTTAAATTTTGTGTAACAACCAGCAAAAATGAGGATGAGTATACCAAAAAATCAAAAAATTCAAGAGAGTAAAACATTATCGAGAATGAAGCTAAAAAACAAATAAAAGAAACGGCGGGACGTTTCGGAAATTTACATTTCCCGATAAACCCCACAGCCATCTATAGAATATAGATGGATAAATGGTTTAAATAAGATTACCGAGGGATGAATACCTTCCTTTCTGTAGGAAAGAAAAACAAACAAAGAAACAAATTACTATAACATTACCCAGGCAGTCAGTAAAGTATTGTAAAAAATTCGGATTTTCCGAACTCTCCACTTTTTGGTTAGCGGAATTGCAAAAAACCATATTAAAAAGGCAAAGAACCCTCTCCAGCCCTGAGAGCCTCTGAGAACTGTGTGACTTCTGATCTAAGTTTATTTGTCTTCATAAATATGCACCTTGTTGTACAATTGTTTTCAATTTATTATTTTTTTTTCTTTCATTAGATCTGGACAAATATTCAACGTCAGGAGGATGTAACAAGAATGCGTTGGGATGTTACCAAAGTATCCGATTGGAGTCCTGTCTTTGGACGCAATATGAATGCGCCGGTAGGCTCCATTCAGCCCTCAGTAATTGAGTACTCAGCCACTCCTGCCCGCGAAGTGCTATCTCTACAAGAAAAAGTTGAAACATTATTGCGAGATGCAATCATGAAATGGCGCACAACATCCAGGTAAACCAAATTTTTCTGAAGTGAGACCTAGAGTCATTTAAAATAGTAATTTGTCATACAATTTTTTTTCAATTTTTTTACGGATTTTTGCTTTTGCGTCCCTCAGAAACTGAATCTTTAAAAGTAACATCTTGTCATCAGTTGCAAAAAATGTCTTATTTTCTCCTTTTACTTCTTTGCATTATAATTGAGGCGGCCCCTGCATTAACAGCCCATGCGCGTATGTGCTATTTTTGCGCCCAACAGCGCAATTGAAAATTATACTCAAGAAGTATCACCCCTGTGAATTTGGTGCCGTGACAATGATTCTACGCGGAGATATCGCGTCGGTGGGTGCAAAAACAGCACATACGAGTACATGCACTATACGTATAACTGTGTGTAACTGTGTACTATTCCCATTTGAATGCATGAGAAACAATCGATTAGTAAAAGAGCCATGGTCTCCTCAAGAGTCGATTGTTTCTCATGCGTTCAAATGGGAAGAATTCATGGTTGCCAAATTGCTGGCTATGCTCATGTACTTTGAGAGGTCATTTTCCTTTACATTTAATTGCGAGCCAAATATAGCTGATTTATTATTTAGTTTTTACTTTTTTGTTTCAGTTTGCGTTGTTACTTTACCTTAAATTTTTATGTTTCAATAAATTATGGCAAAAAAAATTATTATTCTCTCATTTAACTGTCAAATCCTATTAAATTTGCGTTAATTTAATTGTTGGGTGCAAAAACCGCACATAACTCACTTTTTTAAATTGGCCGCGAATGAACTCAAACCATTTTTTTTTTTAAATTTGTCCTTGGATTCTCTTCAAAAAGGGTTCAAAGCATAAAACCAAGAAAAATTGTACTCATTTCCGAATCATATCAACGCGTTATTAGCAAATGAAAACTTTAAATGCGTTTTCTGGAAATCAGGTTTTTCGGTATGTGCTGTTTTTGCAGCCACCGAGGCAATTTATGTAATTCAATCTTTTTATTGTAGAACTATTTGGAATCGTTACTGCACCGCCACTCTCAGAAAGTTGTTGCCCAGTTTGGAGGAAGCCACTTGGACTGGCTCTAGTAAACAGCTATCTCTAGCTGATCTTATTCAAGAATTACAGCATATCCTTGCTTCTCATAAGGTATGTGATGTATTTATTTCTATTCATCAACTATTGATTACATTCAATTATCAAAAAAGACCAGTTCCTTGAGCAAATTATGCTGAACTTGTAGGCAGAGTTGGGCAAATGGGACTCGATTACCGAGGCTGAACTGCCGATTACTTTTTGTATTTGAGCTGACTCTCTGATTACATTTTGTAACCGAAAATAGGACAGTCTTAAACTCTAATTAAGAGTAATCCACACTTACAGTCAAAAATCAAATATTATTTTCGGTGAATCTGCAACATGATTAAATGATACTATCTTTGATTTTCGATAAATACATAGTTCTGGATCACATTTTAATAACAGTTTGAAAACTTTCTGGATCCGGATTACAAAATTTGATCAGAGAGTCAGCTTGATTATAAAAAATAATCATGTAGTTCAACCTTGGTAATCGAGTCCCGTTTGCTTAACTCTGCTTGTAGGTACGTCTCTTGACGCCAAATACAATGAAAAGTGTTTGTCAAGAAAAAGAGGGATGAAAAGTCGTCAAATTTAGACAAAAGCAATTTTTGTCCCAGAATAGATCAAAGCTCCACATTGACAGTAAAGTTTTGCTTTTTAAGCAGATCATGTGGCCAGTTAGTGAGTATAGTTGTCAGCTTGGAAGCTGCACAAAACAGTAATATGAAATTGGAGCCAGACTTTGGCATCGTATAATTTGTCAATTTTACCGAAGCTAGCTCCAAAGTTTTCAAAGAAAACTAATCTGTCGGAAAGTTCTCTCAATACCTCTATACTTTTTGAATGGTACTTAAATATTCCCTCTTTTTCATTTTGCAGATGTGCGGCTTTCCGATTAATCTTGCGTATACAAACGTGAATGATCTGATAGAAGCAGTGAAAGCAACTGGTGTTCATGCGAATGAGAGCGAGGATGTTGAATTTTCTCTAGCTGTTTTTATTCATGCCTACCCAGCCCATGTTTTATCAGTATGGATTTATGTGACATCTCTCATTAGGCGTTTATGAAAAAAGAGTAGAAAAGAGAAAGTTTCCTTTTTTGCCTCAGTCAAATTGATCTTATATTTTTTTTAAAATTAAATGGGTCGGTTGTGAGCTTTTGCTAATTTTGAGGAGTACTTCCATTTCAATGTAGAGTGATTCAAAAGCAGGGTTGCACTTGCGCACTCTTAAAATGAATAAAATTTCATTCATAATCTCAAGACGGTAAAGAAAAAGTCACTTTGTGATGCTACTGCTGGATAGTGGTTACATTTCAACCCTATATTTTTCGCCATGGATTTTGTATGCTCTCTTCTTTGAAGTAGAGTCCTTGTATACTATGAGAGTTGCGCCATATCCGAGTCTGTTTCTAATTGGCTCTCAGATTTAGGCTGTCACGAAAGCCCCACGAGGCAAATGCAAATGGCGGAAGGTTTGTTTACTTTTCGCGTACTCGCTTTTATTACACATTTATAGTAACAGTGACCGCGGTAATAATTGCTGATTTTTGCTCTGCTTAACTGTTATTTTGGTGAACATTATCTCTTTAAATAACAAAGTATTGTCAAGAATCGGAACCTAACCTATTAGAAATAGCAAAATAGCAGCAACAGCACAGAGGCAAATGGCCATCTGCCATTTGCAATTTGCCTCTTGGCGGCTCCATTGATCCGCTTCTGCTTCTTCATTTTAAAAAAGAAGAAGATGACGTGGTGCAACTCTTGTAGTGTGTAGGGACTCTAATTTGAAGATGGTGGCGCTGGCACATCACGGATAAAGACTTGATAATTGTTCTGATTTAAAACACCAATCACTCTTTTAAATAATTTTCAAAAATATTCGATTTTTTTTTAAATAAATCTCAATAATGTATGTAAAATTCAAATAGCCATTGATAATAATTTAGAAGTTGCCTGTATCAGAGCCCTGTACGGTGAGAAACTGTACCTGTACTTGGAATTGTTTCGTGTACCTGTATAAGAGCTGTGTACTTCTGCCCTTTTTACTGACATCAAAATTTCAATATGCACTATGAAACCTTTAAGTATGAAATTTTCAGATCGATATCTTTAAAACTAAGCTCACAATTACACACAAAAATTTACGTTGGGAGATCTAAGGAACTCATCGAGTTAGTTTTTGATTTTCCGTTTTTTTTTTTATCTTACTAAAGAGAAATTCTTGCATTTCATTTTAAAACTGATTAGTACTTCCTATTCTTGTCTCCAAAGAAGGTAAGAAATACTGTTTTTAAGTATTTGTTTGCATAATTAATCATTTTTCACCTGTTTTCTACACTCGGGCGGTAGACCTTCTATCTATCTATCTATTTTTCACCTGTTTTCTGTACAAGTTATTTAATTTTATTTTTAATGAAAAGACCAAGTCTTTTCAGCAACAGTCTTGTGTTTGTTAAATATCAATATTCAATTAACAATGATTTAATAATCATTCAACAAATAAATTACCTATTTCTAATTCTGAAAACATCATATTTCTGGAGGGAAACTCATTGCCAGTCAAAGAGGCAAATGTTTAAAATGTTCATTTATTTTTTATTCAATAGTTCAATACTTACAAGGTATTTTCCAAAAGTAGGCCTATGTATTGACTTACTACGGTTCAAATGGTTTGAATAAAATGTTAGATTTTCCAACTCAGTGTCTGCTATTGAACGGGAAAGCTTTGAAAACTTCCAGCCTCATTTTTTCAAAATTAGATTTTATCACATCCGCCGCCTTTATTGTAGGCAACTCCTCAATTTACGTCTTTGATATCTTGTTTGTTAATCTTATCAGTCACTTTGTAATCGTGAATTTTCTGCAAAAATAGTATCCAAAGAGGAGGAATACAAGGCTGAAATGTGTCCAGCAGTGGCGGTGGTGTCAGACAGTGACCTTTTATTTGCTTTTCGTTTGCGAGTATCATTATTTGCATCATTTTACTTCAGATGCAATGCTTAAAATTACTGTAGCAAAGGTTCGCCACAGAGTTATTAAGTGTACATATGTTGCGTTCAATTTTTTTTTAGCTTGATAAAGTTAAGTCGGGTGATATTAACTATATAATTACGGGTACAATTTCTAAAGATCTTGGATCTCACTAAGTCCATTCATAAGTCTGATTTATGTCTGTTGCCTTGCCTTTTTTTCAATAGATACTAGGCGTTGATCCCAGTAAGAAGCTGAGGGGAATTTATTCTGCCTTGAAAGAAAATGTTTATATTTTTCTGCGTCCAATCTTTAAAAATGTTGTATCATGATCATGTGTTTTCTTGAGTGTGAAAATTTAATCAATAAATTTTATTCTACAGAAATAAACTTTCTTCTCTTGCAATTGGTTATCTTTTGCTCCTATTCAAGTTTGTCTTAATGATAGCTCTTTTAATTTCTTTTCACTTTAACATCGTCCTAGACCTTCCCAGTTGGCAAAAAGTATCTTCAATCTGTCATAAAAAGACATCTTCGAAGAGAAGTAAGCTGTCTTAAATCCGTCTTAAAGATGTCTTTAAACCGCCTTTAGTTCCGCCCAAATTGGTCTTTGAAGACATCTTACGAATCCGTCTGTAAAACGGATTTAAGACCACTTTGAAAACCGTCTTATTAATACATCTTAGGAGGCGTATTTAAAGACGTATTTAATGAGGGATTTAAGACCGATTAAAGACCCTATACGTGAAAAGACATCCTAAAAAACCTTTCCGGAAGACGGATTAAAGATGGAAAGCAAGGTGTTTCAAAAGACAAATTTTAAATTGTTTTCTGGGTTAGTATTCTTCTATCTCACCAATGTGTGTTCATTTTTCTAGCCAGTGATGACTAAAAGTTGCGTGACTAGATATTTTTCCTCTCATTCCTTATTTTCTTTCTCCTTTTCTTTCTCTCACAAATCTCTTTCGGAAGCTCATTCAGATTGCTGAAAGCAGTTGCGGCTTGTTAGTTAAGATGAGTGAACCCAGGATGCAGTCACTTCACATTTCAAGGGTGGGGATGGATAAAAATGTCAAAAGTCTGAATAAACCGATTGAAGTATACCTACGTTTTTTCCCCGCTTATGGACAGTTGAGAACCTGTGAAAGGAGTACTTAATCCACAGTAAATTTTGAGAGGGTGGTTTTTCAAAAAAAGTTAGGTACCTATAGCTAAATGGATCTCTCAATTTTGTGACCTCACCTCCATCAGCTGCCACTATAGCTGAAAGGTGTCCCTTTAAGGCTAAAATGATGCTGTTACCACTAAGTATATCAATGATTCTAAAAAGTTAAAAGGTTTCTCCTCAGTTTTACTGTTGGTCCTTTTCAGTGTGCATGATGATTTTCATAGATGTGGCCCTAACCCATATCATTCTGTTGGGGGGGGGGGGGGGTTACTTTGACCATCAAAACCATTTTTGTCGGAGCAGTAATTTCTGTCGGTAGAAGTAAACTGCAAAGTTTGCTCTCAAGACGTCTCCAAGCCTCGACTTTCCAGGCCAAGTATACTATTATGATGGTCCTAACTCCTGCCTGAACATGAGCAGGCCTTCACCATCACCCTTCTGCGTTTAGTGTCTGTCAAATCACGCATGAGTACAAGATTTTTGTTGACATCAGAGAATTCATAAAATTTAGGGTACCAAGCATTTTTTTTTCCAGACAACGCCCATTTGAAACCTACTCCTCAAGTAGGTAAGCGAGACTAAAATTGAACTAGTACATACATAAAACCTGGATGAGCGTTTTTCTGAGAGTGACCTTGAGCCAGCTAGAATCTTTGTGCCATAAACTCCGTAAAGAAAAGGCATATCTTTACGCTTCCTATAAGTATTGCGCATATGCCCACGTGGCGGATTTTATAATAAAAGTGTATGTAAATCTCCAATTTGTCGATCTTGATGCCGCTTCGCTTTTTCTCTTTTTCTTCGGTTTCTCTGCGCGGTCAGAAATCTTTGAGAGCGCAAAAAAGAATGACCGGAGAAAAAAGCGGCTACAATGTACAGGTGCACCAAAATAACAATACCAAACAGCTGAACGTCGAGAAGCATAACGAACATGAAGAATTACACCACGTTTTTTGCCTGAAATGTGACAGTAACAATGAATGAACTTAATTTTCATAAATTTACTTTCTAAAGTTTTAGCGGATTGATGAGAGGGTCGTAAGTAACTTATTGGCGTTATTTTTCACAATAAACTATTCATTAAAGTTACACCTCTGTGAGGTGAAGAGGTTGGCAGCAGTTTACTACAAATAACAACGTAAAAAACAAAATGGACGGTACCCTGAGTTCGTAAAGATCGTGAAATTTGTTTATGATTTGCGAATGTTGGTGTTTGTTCTCATGGTGAACTGTGGCATGTGGATAATTTGATTATTTCTAAAAATTTCCTTACTGTTCCAGTGGTTTTCATTGTTCGTGTTTCTTAGTCCGTTGGAAGTGCTCCGTCTTAAAATTTTAATTTTATTTGTGTGTTGTTTCCGTGCATTTGTGTTTTTCCCAACCAGTGTGCAATAGCCATTGCTTTCCATCTTAAAGGTAATTTAATTTCTGATCCGATTCTTCCTCTTTACCCTTCCATGAGGAGTTCAACACACCTAATTCAAATTCTTGAATCCCGGCGTGAGGTGTCATATGATTCCTTAATGATCCATGATCAATGTGGTTCATTGTGGTTCAACAAAGGCAGGGATGGGAAACTTCATGCTCTGGTTGTTAGAAATCAGAGGTCTGCTCCTTTTAACTCTCAGGAGATTGCTACTGTAACTTGACTCCTACAGTTCTGATTTACGTATTCTCTGGTGACTTGGAGACATTTGTTTGGTCAATATTTTAAGAAGGATGTCAATTTTTCTCAAGATATTTTTACTGTTGGGTACTACCTAACCTTATTTTTTTTTCCTCCCGTCACTGGTCTTGAGGTAAACAGCATATGACTTTGACCTGCAAGCATCTTTGTCTCTCTGGAAAATGCCTGTGTTTTTTAATCTGCGTCTTTCGCATCTCTGTCGTTAATAGAACTGGTATCATTAGGGAAAAAATCCAATGTTTGATTTTTTCCAATTGGAAGGTCAAAGATATACTGCAAAGTACTACATGAAACATCAACCATCATTGAAACCCTGAACTTGTGCTGAATTCTGAAACTTTCGTAGCTACTTGAGTATGGAAGTAGGGCACAGACTTTTGAAACACTGCATACTAGAGGTCACTTCAGATGCACTGGCCGATTTTTGTTGTCATGTGATTATTGTTGAATTATCAGCAATTGGTAGCAATACTGATTTCAGTGTGCGGAAAATGCAACTCGTTTCTCTCGTTTATACTTACATCGCAAACTGTCATCGATCAACTCATCTGAAACGACCGCTAAAGTTTCAGCTTTATTTCAAATTTTCTAACCTTCTACCAAAGCAGGGTAATTTTGAGTATTTAGAATTAGACACCTAGCTGCATGACGATGTTTGAAAACTGCAGTGAGTGCAGCGTTGCTAGAGAACATGTGTTGAACCCAATTCTGAACCAACTTTTTAAGGGTAAAGACCTAGAAAGTGGTCACATATTTACTTACTATGTGTAGTTACGGAGCCGAATGACAAAGCTCTTTTGGCTCAAATGTCCATCATCAGGATAAAACCAAAACTAATTAACAAAAAGTACAACCCAACAAAAAACAAAGTGGCTTTGCTTACTGTGCTTTTAGTAGAATTTGTTTCAGAAGTGTAGGCGCAGTCCGCTGATAATCTTCGGGCAAATTTTCGAATTTCATTCCTTCATATTGAAACAAAATATGTCTGCGACCTTAAGAGTTTGATTTAAAGTGTTTCTCAAGTATAATCCAAACACTCAAATCATTTTCATTCATTTTTATGTAGTAATGTAAGAAATAAGGTTGGAAAATTCCAAAGATCATGTGTCTAGATGCGCTTGCACTTCTGAAATGACCTCTAGCTCAATGCTATATGTCAGGTGTGCTGATGGCATTACTGACAGGTTTTTCTGATTGGAACCAATGGTTTTTGCTGTAAATTAAGCCTTAGCTTCATTAATTGTTAATTTGATTTTAAGGGTGAAGTAGTTGCCTGGTTCTCATTCATTGTTAATGTTAGTTGGTAACAATGAAATAAAATTCTTGAGACCCTTGTCTTTGATTTAAATTGCTTCTCCAATTTTGAGTTGGTGTGTTTAAGCTCTCTATTTCCCTATCAGAAGCTGATCAATTAAAAATTTACTGAGCTGAAACTTCATCGCTTTAATCCAATTATAAAATGGCCAATCAGTCCAGCTGCAAGAATTGCCAGCTCATAAAGTTAAGCATTCCTTGTTCTCTAACTTTAAGTTTAATGCTTTTAAAAATGTCCAATTAGAAACCCTCGGATAGAATGCAGCTGGCAAATCCTCGAAATAGAATCTTCTGACTTACGTGTGTTTCCTCCTTACATCAGGGTGTAAATTACCTTTTACATAGGGCCAATACTTAAGGTTGCAGAATCTAGAGTCCCTTGATGAAAATTTGGTTAGGTATTACCAACTCGACGCTCATGGAGCTCCAAGGAGTTGTACAATTAATATTGACTTGATAGCAAATTGCCTTCTGATCTCTCATGATCTGTCGCTAGATGGCATCTTATGGAGCTGCCCAGGGGTGCAAAATGTTCCAAAACTTCGGAAGTTTCACGCGATCCATGACTTATTTCCTCACAGGATTTTAAAAAATTTCCTCACAAAAATTTGAAAATGATTACTTTTTTTTGGTCATTTTAACATTTCAACACCCTATATACTCAAAATGACCTATATTTTCTCATTTTTTACACTATTTTCCTGGGAAATCCTTTTTGCCATTATTAAAAACAAAAAAAAAAACAAAAACAAACAAAAATATTTGGACAAATTTCCTCACTTTTTTAGAAATTTCCTCACTTTCACGCGATCCGCGGATCGCTAGATCAGGCACATTTTGCACCCCTGGAGCTGCCTGTGTTAAATCAACTGCCAATCAGAACTCGTTGAGCTTGTGTCGGTACTCCCTAACTAAACTTTCATCAAGGAACTCTTCACAGTATCCAGCCTCTCAACTGTTGACTCTCTTTCTTGTTTCAGGTCACCTGTCCTTCATTGTGCCCTGAAAATAATCATGAAAAAATTCAGTTTTCAAACATGATTAGGTACATAAAAGAAGAAGCTCTTGTGTCTAGCACACAAGATGCTTATCATCATTTGGATTCTTTCGGTAAGTTTGATTTTCTGATCTTTTGTTATCTAATGTCCGCAAATTCTCTTACTTTTTATTAGTTCCCCTAATTTTCTCTTTGTTGGCTTTGGAGCAAGTTTTTGTTTGCGAAACGATTTTTTTTTTTTTTTTTATTATGAATGTGGAGTCAACCTGTATTCTTTGGCAAAATTCAAGAATTTTTCCCTGTGGGAAACAACAAACTAGTGTAACTTGGCAAGGAAGCTTCTGTTCTGAAATGAAAAAATGCCTTAATTAATGCAACTTCCTTTTTGTCGAAAAGGATACAATTCTTAAATTTGCCAAAGACTCTGCGTTGACTATGCCTTTTTATCAAAAATAAACTCAGGACATTTGCTGGTTATATTGATGGAAAATTGGATGTCTGTTGGCTAAGACTGACACGTAAAGGTCTTGGGAGGAGGTCTTGAAAGTCACCTTTTAAGGAGGGTTGAATACATAGGTAGGGTCTGAAAAGTGCTGCAAACTATTAGAATAGACTCTTGAAGCGCTGAGGCAGCGCTTCAAGTAGGTATATTCCTGATACAGATCAATTTTTAAAATTTTATGACCTAAGAGTAGCTCTCTTCCATTCTTATTTGTAAGTAATAAAAGAAGATCTCCTGAAAGTATATTCTACTTGGATTATTCTGGGGATATCTTATATTCTAAATCTCCTTACATTGCTTGTTTCCAATCAATCTCAAAACCCATGGGGGCGGTATTTATCTCCCCCCCCCCTCCAGTTTAAAGTAAAATAATCGTGGGAGTTGTAATTCAGAATTATTCATCCAACAAAAAACCAAGCACACAATTCACCTGTATGTTGAAATCATACGAGGCAGCTATCTAATGTAGGTTTGAAGTCAACTATACAGCTATGGAAGAAATGACAAAGAGTATGGATAATCAAGGCAATGTTCAAATATAGATACCAACTTGATGAGGCTAGCATATTTTCAGTGGAGAATTTAAAAAGGGGATTATTTGGCTGAAGTAGGACAGGTCAGAAAACAAGGAAGTAAATAGGTGTCCTCCTGAATGTTTATGGTGTTTAATGTTTCTAATATCCTTTCGGAAATAACCATTTCATTTTTATATAATCAATTGCTTTTCAATGAAATTACAGATTATTTTGTGTACTCTGCTATTTAATTCGCCTTGCACAGACCTAGAAAAAATTCCAAGCATCTCATTGACTGCTACCTAATAAAATTACAGCAAAATCAGTGAGGGTTTGGCTGCTTTGGGTAATAGTCCAAGATGAATGTGTTTGAGTCTTTGGAACTATTTATGCCCAAAACAGAAAGTTTCGAAAGTAATTGTATTTTTTTTTACTTGACGGCTTTCTACACCTCTAAATTTTATTGGATTTCTCAAATTGAGGAGGTCTTGTTGTTCTTTTGTTTCATTTACTTTTCGAAGAACAAATGCTATTTTTTTTTCCAAGTCTTATCAAAGTCAAAGTGTTTTCTGATCGCTTTTTAGTGTCTGCAACAGTAGCCTCTCACTCTACCTATCTATCTAATTCACTTTTGATCTGTAAAATTTGTGCATGTTTCATCATATTTTTATTCGTTTATTTATAGTTTTATTGCAATGTTTTTGTGGATTTTATCTAATACCTACTTTCGACAGCCGGACCAGATTAGTGTCAATGTTTTTTAAGAACTTTGCAGCAGCGATATTTTAGTTTTTGTTGTGGGTGGGGGGGGGGGGGGCTGATGACCCTTTTTCTATAGTCTTTGCTTCTGCCTCTTACGACTTTTATAAGTACTTACATAGTTCGAAAAAACCTCTTTTCCCCCCCTATTTAGATGGCGATTATGAAGTAAAATAAAAGTCCTATCACGCTCCTAATTTTCAATAGCCGTAAACCGACACGGACCTCCGCACTATGGGGAAAAATAGGATTTTGGCGGCCATAAATCAATAACTTTTGAACGAATCAAGTTTTTCAGGCCAAACTTTCTACATCACTTCTTGGACTGACTATGCGCACTTCTCATCATTTAGTTTCCCCCCTCCCACACCATAATCATATCCATATGATTGTTTTGGACTCTTTTGCTGGAACAACTTTTGCGTATTTTTTTATTTATTTCGTAGAATCCTGCTTCTTTATTTTAATTCAAATACAAAAGAGCCTGAAAAAAGTGGACGTTTGTGCACTTTAAGTCGATGATAAAGCACTTGTTAAAGCAATAAAAATGAAGTTCAGTCGTTTAAATATTTTTCGCAAGTCGATATAACCAAAAAACAAAGAAAAATAATAAAATGAAAAAAAGGAGAAAATTGCATTTTGTAGACGGTTGAAACTCCCCCCTCCCCTCCCCTGAAATGTTTCATACATATTATTATTGAAGATTTTTTCGGTTTTAACCCAAGAGAAAATTAAACTATTTTGACAGTTTTCTTTTCATTTGTCTTAAATTGACTTATATATTGGATCCCTATGATCTAGCCGCAACGTTTTATTTTTTTTTATGGTTCTTAAACATCGCATCGATATGGGGGGAAATTGTGTGAGAATATGATTGGAAAATCATCGCACGATGTTACATGTCCTTGAGTTTTGGTTCAGAAATTCTCGCAGAGGCACATTTTGTGGGTGTGAGGGAGAGAAAATAAGAGAACCTGAAATCAAAGAATATTAGGGTAATCGTGATTTTTGATGGACAAATAAACAAATTTTGTCGTGCCTTTAAAAATAAGGGAATTGAGAATCAAAGGAGAGAAGTTGGGATTTTGAGATAAAGCTCAAAATGACTTAACAGTGTATATGAATGTAGACGTATTTTAACCCTTTTAGACCAGATGTCCATTTCAGTGTACATCTAAATAACGTGGAATCAATCTGCAACACTCTCGCGTACACATTGTTGCCGCCAAAAGTTCAAATATCTTTAATAAGAGTTTTTCACTTCAAGAAACCTCCTCCATTCTTCTAAGGACAATGATTCAACCAAATGCACTTAATCTTCCAGTTTATCAAGAGAAATAACTATGAAAATCGCAGTTATTCATTTCTATAACTGTTTACACTGATTCTAGTATTTGAGTCAAGGTGGAGGCCAAGGATAGGTATGCTCCGGAAGCCGAGCTCATTCAAATAATGAACTAATTACAAAACTGTTTTAATATTTCGATTTCTTAGAGCTCTCGCTGGATTTAACGTTTAAATAGCTGATAAAATCATCGTTTGGAAAGGTATGAATTTCAAAATTCTCCCGTTTCGTTTAATTATTACCAGATTAGTCGCAATGTTAAGATCGAGGCTCTTTTTTACATTTTGAGATTGAGCGCAGTCCTCGACTTTAACCTTTTATAACTCAAAGACTCGGACGAGTTCGGATACAATATTTAGTGAGGTGGTGTAATATAGGTTCTAATTCATGGAAATGGGCTTGGCTAAGTGGTATCTCGTGGTACTTTTTTTTGCCGGTCCATAATTGTTCAAAAATAAGAGTTTCAGAGGACAAATTTTGAGAAGCCAATGGTACAATTAGAAATTGATAAATTAACTGTGTATTATGCTTATTTTTTTCTTTAAAGGTTCTAATTTAACATACTATCAGAGTCATAAGAAAATACTTTCAAAGTTTCTCGCCCTGACTTATTAAAGATCAATCAAAAAACGACCTAATTTCCAATATAATTTGTCATTGGTTGTGACTGCGATAGTACTCACGACTGGATGGCCCAAATTCGTTTATATTGGGGATTTATTACCTACCATTAGTATACTTTCGAATGAAAAAGTCAATTTTTTGATCTGAGAAGCTCGAAAATTTGATTTATGGCCGCCGAAATTCGAAATTTCCCCATAGTGCTCCGGTTCTCAGTGCAGCGATAATTTATTTTTAAAAATTTAGTTAAACCCATACCTACTTCACCTACCAGTTCTCTCGTAATAAACCTTGGCCTTGAAAAGAATGTCGCGATCGTTGTATTACTATTTCCCTCTCGAGTTTCCTCATTCAAAGTGTCAAGATAAAATTCGTCATTTTTTAGACGTGAGCTACTTAGTAACATACTTCCGACAGTTATTACTTCAGGGGATTCTAGAGGCTCAGCGATTTCGATGTTATGTAACTATCGTTAGTTGTAATGGTTAAAACTGACTATTTTTCGAATATCTCGGAAAAATTGGAACGTCACTTTTACGGAAGATTGGTGCCAAAAACCGATCAGGCTGAACCTGATACTATTAACGGTGAAACTACGGTCAAAGACGTTTCGCTGAACAATTCATCAAATTGATCTGCGATACGCCTTTTTGGCCGTAACTTCACCGTTAATATCGGGTCCAGCCCGTTAATTTTTCCTCCTCCAAGTATGTTTCTTTGAAGTGACGTTCCAACTTTGCTGAAATATTCAAAACATAGTTCGATATAAGCTGCATTTATCGAACGCTAATAGAATCGAAATTGCCTAGCCTCTGAATTCTCCATGTAACAGTTAGATGAAGATCCACAAATAACTGATGAGAAATAATGAAAGACAAATTCCGAGTTTAGGAGTTTGCTTTTGACGGTCATAGTATCTACAGCGAACAAAATCCGATTCTTGTGATTTCGATTGTCTCCGAGGACTTGCTTCTAGTGTCTCTACAACTCCGAGTCGGAAATGATTAACTGCAGCTCATTAGGATCTCTTTCACTCATTCCACATATAGGAGACAACGACAGGATCCCATTCCCGTTTAAAGTGGATGCGTGCAGCGTGGCTTGGAGCTCATTATACGTTCGTAGCTCGCGGGAATGCGCGGGATGCCCAACTCAATCCGAAAGGCAGCTGTGGTGCGTGGTTCGGTGTTCGTTGTGTGTAAAGTATGTGTCCTAGTCCCAGTCCTAGTGTCCGCTCCAGCTCCAGGGCCTCGGGCCTCGGGTTTGAGTGAGGAGAGAGGAAGTAACCGCGGGTTACATCTCACGTGAAAGTACCTTTTAGGTGGAGGGGACTTCGCTCTCCGAGCTGAGTCTAAGGAGATCCTACTCGAGATGTCTGATGTAATCTTTTGATAAAGAATTGGCCATCTTGGGTAAAATCTTCAAGAGAGCAAAATCCCGTATAATCGTATATCCACCTTGCCACTCGTGGTTCTTAGATTCGTGGCGATTAAAAGTTGGCTGTTCTCGATACGTCGAGCTATATATCGATCTTCGAAATTGGCGCCTCTCTGCCTTTCTTTCAAGCAGATTGGTAGACCCTGGGCCCAAAGTGTATGGGACTGACATGACGGTCCTCTTGACTGATGGATGTTGGGGAATTGGCTTTTGCGTTTCAAAGCTATCAACAGTCAACCAGTGGCGTAGCGTGCGATTTGGCAACGTTGCAGTTCTTCCATTTAAACTCTTGAAAAAGATCGAAGTGTTGGTTGTACGGTGATCACCTTCGCATTCGACTTTTTACGTGGGTTTAAATGAACAAAATACCACGTTGCCAAATTGCACGCTACGCCACTGCAGTCAAAAATCGGTGACGATCGTCTGCCTGTACACAATTTGGCCCCCGGATCGGAATATTTGGTGTTGGTCAGATGGGAAGAGGATGAGGATAGACTGGAGGAAGATTTGGGAAGAAAGAATTAAATGGGGAATTGTGAAATGTCGGATTACGGAACTGATGGAATACTTTGAGAATATATGTAAAATTGATAGAAATGGAATGGATATTTAATGAGGAATTAAAAAATGGAGACTGATTATTTTGAGATTTGAAGGAAATCTCAGGGCTAGTTCGGACCAACCTTGCAATTTCCTTCAAATCCTACCATTTTTCAACTCCAATTTTTAATTTCCTCATATTACTTAAATGTCCATTCCATTTCTACCGACCACCAATTTAACGTTTTATCAATGTATTCCATCAGTTCCAAAATCCAATATTTCACAAATTCCCATTACCACTATTAATCCCAAATCTTCCTCCAGTTCATCTTCATCCTCTTTTTTTCATCCATTTATTTCTAATTGCACTTTTTAAGTCGAGAAAATTTCGAGGAAAAGTTAAAGAAAGTGTCAAAGTTCAACCCTAAACCTCAGGCATCAGCCTATTCCACATCAGCAGATGCCCATCGTTATTTTCTTTCGTAATTTTTTCACTGCTCGCTTTCGTCACGTCCTTGCTCTGCGTTTCACGCCTGCATTTTTCACTCTCACATATTGAGCTCTAAATAAGGAAGCGGGACTCTTGGACTCTTTTCACGCCGACGCGACGCAACGCGGCAATTCAAGGCATTCTTGCCCGTGCTCGCCCAAAGCTCAAGCAGGTGTGTAGTTTAACTTAACGCCGATTAATTTTGCATATTTTTGCACTCTTAGCCCTCTCTCTCTCTCTCTCTCTCTCTCTCTCTCTCTCTCTCTCTCTCTCTCTCTCTCTCTCTCTCTCTCTCTCTCTCTCTCTCTCTCTCTCTCTCTCTCTCTCTCTCTCTCTCTCTCTCTCTCTCTCTCTCTCTCTCTCTCTCTCTCTCTCTCTCTCTCTCTCTCTCTCTGTGTCTCCCCCCGCCCCGCCCCTCCCCCGCCCTATCTCACCCTTGACGTCTCTCATTCTCTTTTGACTCTTTTACTCGAGGTGTCAAATATTTGCCTTTCTCACCGCTGTCGCCGGCGGCGCGCGTCGCGTCGCGTCGTTGAGTCGAGCCACTGCTGTTGCATCTTCTGTTGGTCTGCCTTTTAGCGCGAAAATAACCTCGAGCATAATGAATTAATTTGCACGGTAGCTCAGTTCCGACAGAAGAAGAAGAAGACCCAAAGAGGAAAGGGTACCGAGAAGTGCAGTCTTTAAAAGAGGGACCCCTGCAGTTTGCCCATTGTGACTGCTGTTCTCGGTGTTGTCTGCAGAGCTGCCGTTTCGTGTATATCACCGGTTGAAAAAAGATTACAAAGCTCAGTTCAGTTTGTGACTGTAATGCTTGAAATTACTCTGATCTGTAATCTTTTCTCAATCGGTGGCATTGCCGTTAAATTGTTAAAATTTATCCGCAAGTTGTTTAAGTCTGTGATGACTCCATCGGTTGAGGAAAGATTACAGATTGTGTTTTGGTCAGTGGCGTAGCGTGCAATATGACAACATTATATTGTATCCATTTAAACTCATGAAAAAGATCGAACCATTGGGTGTTCGGTGAACACCTTCGCATTCGACCTTTTACGTGGGTTTAAATGGGAACAGTACAACGTTGCCAAATTGCACGCTACGCCGCGCCACTGGTTTTATAGTAATCATAAACTGAACTGCACTACGTAATCGATTCTGAACCGGTGGAATCACCGGTGAATTGAAAAAAGCCGTGAAATATACTCGAAACGGTAGCTCTGTTTGTCTAGTGGAATTTGGAAGGGGATGGGGACTTCTTTTCCTGCTCAAATTCATCGCCAGGCCCACAGAGAAGAGCAAGACATCCGTAACGTTCCCTCAGTGGCGAGGCGTGCGATTTGGCAACGTTTCTTTTTCCCATTTAAACGCATGAGAAAGGTCGAAATGCCTGGTCATCGCCGATGACTGAAGCGTTCGACTTTTTTGGTGAATTTAAAGGAGAAAATATATTGTTGTCAAATTTCACACCTCGCCATTGCGCGGCGCGGCGTTCCTTAATATCCTAAAACCTCACCCCTCCCCGCTAATCCACTACACCAATTTTATAACTGGAGAAATGTACTTTCCAAAGAATATCGTTGTTGGCACTGCATACAGTAGATTGCATTTAAATAAATTGATTCAGTCAAAATATCAAAGAAAATCATTAAATGTCGCAGCACTGCGCGACCCATGCAGTCTTCCCTAGTTTTTGATGACGATAAAGTTATATAATTTTAATTGAAATCTCGCAACTGTGGCAGTGATGTGTAGAGCTGTCGGCTTCCTGACAGCGCAATTTTCGAGCACTTCCCTTTTTTTAAGTCCCATACTACCTCAAGAGTCAAGAGGTTTTGTGTGTAGAAAAAAAGTTTCTTTGCTGTATCGGCCAGAAAAACTTAAGCCGTTTGAACGATTTGCCGTTCCTATGCAAGCCCCGTTGTTTTTGATATATTAGATTAATACTGATTTTCGATTCGGTGCTTATTTGAAAAGCAAGGGGGAAGAAAACGCCTCTAATAAAAAGCGGGATTTCAATCTAAGTTTCCAAAACTAAAATCGCGGCGACCGTGACCTGTCTTGAGCCCTGTCATTTTTGACGTGAGTGAATAGAAAGCTGTGCTCTTTCAAAATTCTCGTAGGTTTTTTAATTTTTTACTCCAAACTTTTACCTCAGATCAATGTTTAATCCGTGCTTTCTGTTGGTCGATAATAGTTACAGAAAAAAATTAACGGTATTCCTATTAAGGTTTTCACAAGCTTCAATCGGAAGTTTTTTTGTTTTTCTTAACCGCA
The DNA here is from genome assembly GCA_011764245.1 of Trialeurodes vaporariorum. NCBI lineage: Eukaryota > Metazoa > Arthropoda > Insecta > Hemiptera > Aleyrodidae > Trialeurodes > Trialeurodes vaporariorum. The sequence goes on from VMOF01000002.1 coordinate 62,236,114, forward strand.
GTCAATTATTCTATCATCATATTGCTCTCGTTTCATTTTCTCTTTTTTTTTTCGATCTCTTATTTTTTCTTCTCTCGCCCCCACCCCACCACAGTCCCCCAAAGTCCCTACCGCAAGCTGCGTCATATTATGTAAGGGTGGTGGACGTAACTTACGCCACTTTAGTCTGTGATGTTAATGAATTTGACGTTGCTTGTCGACAGCAAGGACATTGCAAGGTTACGATGATTTAAAATGCCTTTTCTAAAAACCTTTGACCCGGAGGGTTTTCTGCGTTTTTTTTTTTTTTTATTAATTATTAAAGCCGTTTTCAAAAACTTTCTCCCTCTCTTTGTCACCCCCATTGTCGCTTGATTTAAATATGTATGGCGCGGTCTGGTCTGTTCTTTGCCGCGGTCTCAAATGAGCTTTTTCAAAATGACCAATTTGATTTATTCATGCATTCGCTTTTCCTACTCTCTTATACTCGCTCTACGGGGCTCTGGGCAGAGACATCAGCCTCAGAAATTTGTCCCTCTCTTTCTCTCAGCCCATTTTAACTCATATGTTGGAAAAAAAACCTCTTTTTAGGCGATGGAATCCGTGTCAACTTGCAGTCTTTTGACACTTTTTATCATAGCTTCTCTCAAAATAACCCATATTTTGTTTGTTTTTAAGTGATTTTGTTGAAATTCATAATTAACTGTAAGTAGTTTGACTCGAGTGTTTTTGAGGTTTAGTGTGTTGATGATGTTACCCTTATCGAAGGACCATAAGGTTTACAAATCGATTGACCCGGTCGCAAAATCTGACAAGGGCTCTAATTTTATTGTAACGATGTTTCATTTCCGGTTCCGGCAACAATGCTTTGCGGGCTGTGTTTCACGAGCGATGAAAATCGGCCTCATGTTGTCCATCGAACTTGAATTGGAATAGGAAGTAGAAATTTTAAATAATAGGCCTCTGCGTTCGTATTGTTGCGACCGCGGTATAATACGGCAGAGAAATAGTGGGAGTGTGTGTGAATCGTCTCGCGTCATTACTTGTATTTCGTAGAATAAAGTTGCCAAGTTTACGTGGAGTGAAGAGAAAATAAATTGTATTGGTTAGTAGCTCTACAAATTCTGCAATACATATGATCGTTTTCTCCCCAAATTAATTTTAGTGGTGTGTACTTACTACCGTTACCCACTACCTTTGTATTGTATGATTAAATATTCGAAGTTTGCCAGTCATTTTCTAAAAATCGGCGATTTTAATGAGAAATTGGCACCACTGTCAATGAAATACACTCCTACCAAGTCACATTTACCTTACTTTCGTTTTCCGCGATCCACGGAGACAAAAGGTTTGGGTTAGTGTAAAATATTCCTACCCTATAGACTCTATACTCTATAGTATTAGGTATACTTATTGTATTTCCGTTCAGAAATGCCCCTCTCTCTTCTGCAAGTCTTTCCTTCTATTTCTCGCTGCTTGTCTCTATCTTCTTTTGATGAGAAGCATTTGTTTAAAAGTAGGGTCTTCAGTTCGTTGTCCTATGTTGTATTTATTGTTTTGTTCTTGCTGCTCATGATTTTTGTCAGTGGGTTGATTCTAATTTCTGAGGTCGAAAGCAGTTCTGAGTTTTTGACTTATTTTTCATTTCCGCGAGAGTATTTTCCATTCATGGACTGTACCTGAGATTCCTCGAAATCGGCCGGTAGATTCATGAATAGACTTTCTACTCGTGAGTATAAAATGAGCATGAACGCGCACCATTCATACTCTTTTACTTTCACGAATTTGCTGAAACTACGCGTTATCCCCGTTTTGTACAGCCTTTTAGTATGGTTTACCGAATTGATCTTTTAGGTCGGTCGCCATTCAAAGCACCTGCGATTTGGCGAATATGCTACACGCAAGACTTATAATACACGTGTTGAATAGTATGCTGTGCATTGCGCATCGCATACCCTGGACAGGTATCTTTGTCCCCCGCGCTATTATAGTGCTCATATGTATACACTTCCTGATCTTCAGTCGACGAATTAAATGCTTTAGTCGACTCCTTAGATTTTAGTTCAGGGACCAAATAATGTTAGGTCCCGAGCATTGAATTGCGTGCATCTTTCGTGCGGTTTCAACCAATCAGAGAGCTTACGCACGGTCACATGATCATGCGTAAGTTACGCTCGGGACCTAACATTATTTGGTCCCAGGTAGGGTACCTGCAATACTTATTATTACGAATTTAAGCGTCACAGGTGGCCTACCTAAGCTAAAATCGAAGGAGTCGGCTGACACGATTCAATTCGTAGTCTCAAGAGTCCTTAAGGGGTGTCTCCACCTGCGAATTTAAAAGCGCAAATTGGCTGCTTGAGCCAATGGGCTTCCTTGTTGTCGATACATCGGACTCGACCTATCGACTTCAAGGCAGCTCATTGGCTCAATCAGTTTATTCGCGCTTTTAAATTCGCAGGTGGAGACACCCCTTTAATCATTTACAAGCAAGCGTTACTTGGAGCGAAATCACTAATCTGTGTTAAGGCGGAATAATAATGAATGAATTTATCCGTGAGAGTAAATCCTTGTTTCGTGGGCTCCTTATTCCCAAAACTCCCTCAGTTTTACTCGTATGAGCTGTGGGTGTTTATTTTTGCCCTCCGCTCCACGGTGCACTGTCCCCCCCCCCCCCCCCCCCTATTACTTCCCCAGAAGTAAGAGGGGAATCAAGCGCCGCTCACAGCTATTGACTTGCCACCACCGCACCGGCTCGTGTAATCACCTTCGTTTAAAAGCGCGTTTTCAATTTCTAAGAAATAAAAAGTAATTATCGAGCAATCCCGCACTCTTTCGTATCTATTCGAGTATACATACACTGCGCCAAGTAAGTACTCCGATGCGTTTCTTTTATTTCTTCTTTCCATAGAGCGGGGGGAAAAGAATCCGTTTAAAACATTTATCGCGAGTTACTCTCACTGTCTCATTTCACATCTCCAACTCATCAACCGGCGTCAACTATCAAGGCATCCAGGAATTTTTCTTTCTCTCTCTTTTCTCATTTGAACAGATGTCGGGATGTGATGGAAAAGGATAGTCGGAAGGATTATCCCGTAATTTTTGCTCCTGATTCTGTCTCTGTCCTTTTCTAACACGTGCGCTTAATCGGGTGAAGAGAGAAAGAAGTACGAGTACTAATTCATGGATGCACCTCTTGGGAGTGGAATTGTTGCGCTTATGCGTCTTGTTTTTAAATGGGAAAGGAAAAAAATGTCAAATATCTAGTCATTTGAAACATTTAAGTCGATGAATGAGACAGAGGGTTGCCAGAATGCCAGCGCTTTGCGGAAAATCTGTGGTAAAGTTACCGAAACGTTAAAGAAATTGGGATGCTGGTTCTATCGCCAAAAGAATGGAATACAGGTTCGCCACTGACCTATATAGAAAACGCGAAGAACTTGGAAATGTCAGGGGATTGTCAGGGTCAGAGTTATGCAAAGTTACGGATTATTCCAATAAACGCAGCTAAAAAACAGGGAGGGGCAGTTTTTGGACCAGTGGCGTAACTAGAAATCACCTTTCTCTCACTTTGTCCATTAAAATGTGTAAGTTAGAAAAGGATAGGAAAGGGGGATCAATCCCCTCTTCCTATCCTGTTTCAACCTGTACATTCGGATGAGTAAAAAGAGAGATAGAATGACTTCTAGTTACGCTACTGTTTTGGACGTTCCGCAAAGAATCTGATCTATCTGTGAATTTCGCGAGCTTGCGGAAGACACGAAGTCATAATCTAGAAATGTCAGAAAGCTTTAAATGTTGACTTTTTTATCTCGGAAAACTTGAAGAAGTCTGAAATTTATTACTTAAAGAAATGGCCACCTTGTCGAAAAGATCGCTGCGCGCTGGGAAAATTGGTTGTTATGTACATAGAATAGGACGCAAGCTAATAATGGGTTTGAAAACTGAAAATTCATGGCAACTATGTGCATTAACTTATTCATTTCGTAAGTTTTAATACGCTTTTATAGAGACCTATAATGCATATAAACTCCGAACTTTGCAGGTAAATCACAGGTGTTCCTTTCTTTTTAAAGTTTTAAGCTGTAGTATCCTCTCTCTTTCTCCCCTCCTCTCTTTGTTTGAAATATGCTTCGACTTGAAGACTTCAGAGTAATTTAAACAATATAAATGTTAAACCAAAACAATTTTATACTCTCTAACATCAAAATGAACATCGTGTAAAAATTATTTGGTAACATACTTTACTTATAGAAACATTCTTGCAAAGCACAAGTTTGCTAATGCGTCTGACCTCATGGTTTCAAGTTTTCAACGGGACGGCAAATTTGTGGCGACTCCCAGAGTGGATTGTTACTAACTTTTCCTACAGCTGAGGAGCTTATTGTTCGTGAATATCGTGCAAAATATCACGAAAAACACGTCGGGTCCTTCGTAGTAAAAATTTGAATTCTCTTCCGTACGAGACACGTTGCGTTAAAATACTGTCCGTACCATCTGCGTGCAGATATGTAGTAGCGGGGACAAAGATACCTGGCCAGAATATGCAACACACAACACACCTAATATGTGTGTTAAATGGTATGCTGTGCTTTGCGTATTGCATACCCTGGCCGGGTTTCTTTGACCCCGCTAGTGCGTCGCACAGTTGCTTATACATATAAGGGAGGTGGACCGGACCTGCACCCTCACCCAGAACCCCCCGAAAAATGTTCTCTTATATTTTTTAAACCAACATTTTCTCGGTAAATGAAGCACTCTGATCAATCAGGGGTTTCTAAAATAACACCATGTATCGGACAAAATATTAAATAAGGAATCTTACCTCGTTCTAGAAAAATTGGTTTATCAATTTATTTTTTGGACTGTAAATATGAGGGAGCCTCTCTCTGCCACTCATTGTCAGAACACAGATTAATAATTATAGCAAATCCTATTACACGTATTTACATGTTGACCTCCAAGGACGCATGTTTTCGTAAAAAGTGCCGTTATCTTCATACATCTTGACTCCTTCGAGGTGACTAACGTATAATTATTTCCTTTTTATTCTCCAATTCGCATTCTCCTTTTTTTGGGGCTCATGTTTATTTTCAAAAGGTTTTGTCGAACCGGACAGTTTGTTCACGCGGTAATTACTTTTTCCGGTTGAACGGCTTTTTGCAGAAAAGAACAAAAAATGCGTAGGAAATCAATAGCAGTTGGCTATTTTCTAAAAAAAGCTGTCCAATTGGTTCAAGCACGTACATTACATTATAATTTTGTGCACGAGACCGTCTCACGGGTGAAGCTAATAACCTGGAATTTTAATTTTTTTCTCTTTGAAGACTTGGAGTGCTGATGGCAAATTCAGGAAACTGTCCCTCTCCCTCTCTCTTTCTCAAAAAGGTTAGAGAAGAGGGGGAGAGTCATGTGACTACTCCCAAATCTATCCTTTTCTAACACACGCGTTTAAATGGGTTTAGAGAGAGAAGAAGAAACAACTTCTGGAGCGGTTGGTGCTTTGAAAAGACTTAAGAGTACTTATATTGGATGAGCCGCAAATCGTGGTCGCGTGTGAAACATAGCAAGAATCATAATGAGTGTAGTAACCGGTTTTAAGAATTAAGATCAAATGACAGCAGACATGATTGGTGATCGCCGATCGGCGACAGTTAGTACTCATATACGGCGATTGAGCGGCAATTAAATTAATCCGAGACTGAGCGTCTGCGCATGGCTAATTTCATTAATTTTTGATACCGTGTTAATCGAAAATTGAATGACTTTCAAGTAGCAATAGTCATATTAATGGAGCAGTTCAATCAATGGCGCTTTCTCGATTATTATGATAAGGTGATATAGAGGATATGCAGTAGCATATTTCAGTATTTCTTCGGTGTCACTAAAAGTCATCATGTGTCGTTTTTGGGCACCGAACTGGAGCTTGGTGCGTATAAAACACTGATCAGCACCTGCCGACTTTCAGCAAAATTGGAAAAATGCGGAAGTATGACATTAAATAGCTATGAAAGCCGTCTTATCACCGCAGAATCAGGGCTGCCGTTTTGCGTATAATCAATGCTATTTTTCTATTCACTGATGATTCCACCGGTTGAGAAAAGATTACTCAGTTCAGTTCAGTGTATTGCTGTAATGCACGAAAATACTCTAATCTGTGATCTTTCCTTAATCGGTGGAAACTCCGTTGATTAATTAAAATATCCGCAAGTTTTTTAAAGTCATCGACGACTCCACCGGTTGAGAAAATATTACAGAAGCGAGTATTTTAGTTTTTTACAGTCATGCACTGAACTGTACTGTGTAATCTTTTCTCAACCGGTGGAATCATCGGTGAATTGAAAAATAGCTTTGATTATACGCAAAACGGCAGCTTTGCGCAGAATCATCAATCTAGCGTCGATTTTCAAATCAGACCAAAAAAGTATGATATTTATCCTCATCCCCTCCGATTTGCATGACATTTTGCATGTTTGCTCTACCCATTGAGCCTTGTCAAAAACTGATTTTTGAAATTTTTTGGGCCATCCGTTGATTTTTTACCGAATTTCAAAGTTGTAAAAGATTTCGGCTGTGGGTAGTTTCTTTCCTAGTTCCAGAGCTGTGACTGTAATTCAGTCGATGGGTTGAAACTTTGCAACGTATTCGGTGTAAATGTGGGGGTGTTTAGTCACAGCACTCCTCCCCCCCTCCCACCCGACCCTTGAATTTTTTGTTAAAATTCGGCCGGATCTAGAGTTCGTGTCTGCCCTCGGCGGTGGATGTTGTCCCCGCGCGTGGAGAACAAGCAGAGACCAATAAATTTCAATAAATTACCGAATGATTATTCGAAACAACTGAACAGGGGTGCAAAATGTTCCAAAACTTCGGAAGTTTCACGCGATCCATGACTTATTTCCTCACAGGATTTTAAAAAATTTCCTCACAAAAATTTGAAAATGATGAATTTTTTTTGGTTATTTTAACATTTCAACACCCTATATACTCAAAATGACCTATATTTTCTCATTTTTTACACTATTTTCCTGGGAAATCCTTGTTGCCATTATTAAAAACAAACAAAAAACAAAAACAAACAAAAAACAAAAACAAACAAAAATATTTGGACAAATTTCCTCACTTTTCTAGAAATTTCCTCACTTTCACGCGATCCGCGGATCGCTAGATCGGGCACATTTTGCACCCCTGCAACTGAAACTATCGGTAGCGTTTTAGAATTCATCGGTTTACTGCATCTACGTAGAAAAGATTACATTATCCGTTGATGGAGTATACCTATGTTTATTGAAAAGTAATGATGTTCATAATCTTTTCTGCATCGAGACAATGAAGGGATGGATTCTAGAACGCTACCAAACTCAACTCAAACAAGCGGGAGTGAATGAAACCTCAGCGCTTCAAAGTGAGGACTGGGGGACGCAGAGCTGCCGATTTGCGTAGATTTAATGACATTTTGAAATTCACCGAAGATTTCACCGGTTGAGAAAAGATTACAGAGTTTAGTTCAGAGTATGACCGTAATACGCGAAAATACTCTGATCTGTAATCTTTCCTCAATCGGTGGAAACGCCGTTAATTAATTAAAATATACCGGTTGAGAAAAGATAAAAGCCGCTAGTATTTTCGTGCATACAATCGTACTCTGAACTAAACTCTGTAATCTTTTCTCAACCGGTGGAATCTTCGGTGAATTTCAAAATGTCATTAAATCTACGCAAATCGGCAGCTCTGGGGGGGACGTTGCGTTGTCGTCTATTTGAAGATGAACGGTTTTGGATGCGAATGAAATCTAATCAGACGGAAGGGAATGCAGCCGCTGCGCAATGCTGATTTGCTCTAGGCTCTACTCATGCATCAGCAGCGTGCAGTCTCTGTAGAGTGGGAGTGGGAGTTAGGGAGTATGCCTGTGTCCCCTTCCAATCCTTTTCACCGATCCGAGAAGGGATCAAAGCGACAATAAAACGGCAATTCCAGCATCATCCCTTTGGGGAGTCCCCGGTTTAATATACCACGATGGAATCTTGGTAAACATCAGTTTGATTATGAATGATCCTTTCGTAATGCCATTGAGTCGATGATCTAGTACGTGTTAGTGTTATTCTTAGAGGTGGTATCATTCCGATGGGTGCCATTGCGGCATAGACACCATCTCATCTCTGCGGAAATTCGCCGATGACTCCTGAGCTATCGTGCGCACATCGTAGGGATTGAAGAGTTTCGAATGACACCACCCATAAGAATAATAAATACGCACTCAATGTAGCGAATCGATACGTTCCAATCGGCCTAACAGACTTAAAACGGCTGTAACTCTGCATCACGCACAGAGTTCCTATTTGTGGAGAGTTAAGACAAGTGAAACTGTGGGCACCGCCATCGGATGCGTTTTTGCAATTTTGTTTGCATTCTAAGGGCCGTTGTTGTGTTTTGGTCCAATGCAAAGATTACAGCGACGTAGAGTTTCTAACGGTGTAATCTTCCACTGCTTTTGCTGATAGACTTCCATCTACGCTTTGAAAGATTCTTTTGGGCATTATAAACATTCTTGAGGTGCTTCATGATTAAAATTAATTGGTTGATCGATAATTTGCTCTTTTATCCGTAAAACACCGCGAAACCTCTTGTAAACAAATGTTATAATTAATTGTGCAAAATCGCATCCAATCGCGGCGCCTGTCGATCCTCAAACTCACTGACCAATGAGAGGTTGACAACAGGAACTCAAATCACACCACATAGAAATCCTCTTGTAGCATTAAATTCCATTTTCGTGATGTGCCTACCTGACCTTTAATAATTTCAAATTTAGTATACCGACGTATACAATCAGAATGGATACTTCCATAAGAGCCGATGGAAAAGTTTTTTCGGTATCTGTTTAGAGTGGGGGACGTATCTCGCCTCTGTCTATCGCATAGCTTTGCTTGGGGATGGTCTGGAACTAATCAAAATGACGGCCCACAAGATAATGCTGTCAAAATGAACCGTCGAGGTTTCCAGTTTGATTTTATAGTGTTCCGTGGTGTAGGGGTTTTGAAAGGTGAATTTGGTACCTGACTCTCTAGATTTTGTCGCGAGAAAATCGGCGCCGACGGTGTCAATAAACAAGTTGTAAAGTTTGCATAGTAACCGAGAAAGTAGTATCTGAAAGAGTGGCCTGCGGCAACGTCATCATACTATACCGTAGCTTTTTAATGGAGCAAGTCTACAAAGGTATGGTGGATGACGTCATCGTCACTGTTCCTTTCATATGTGGCCATGTTCTCAGTTAAATACGTACTTTAAAACTTTTTTATGGGTAATGGGCACATTATGAAAGTATATGCGTTAGGGCTTCTTGCATAGAAAACGGGGTTTAATGATAAAATAGTGCAACTCTTTGTGCAACATGACCTATTCCGACGTTGACGATTTACAATAATCGAAATACCAACTCTTTTTACAAAGAAAATAGTCTGAATTTTTGTTAGGAGAATAAAGGGGTAATCCTCAAGACATCCAGCCAAAATTTACAACTTTTTCGAAGCATAAAGTAACAAGGGATTTAACTGGAGTAGTGGGTGTACTTCCGGTACTTTCTTTGAAAATATAACAGCTTTGACGGTTTTGAACTTTACCCCAAGTTTTGAATTCTGTTCCTAAGGACTCGTAAGCCCTGTTCCGTGCAAGAGCTTTATTCATATTTAAACAGTTTGTTTGGTAAATAAAGAGCCACGACCAACCTCAGCTTTAGGAATATAGTTCGGTTTCACGGCGTCGGAAACTTATATCGGAGCGAATCTATCCATCAGTGGTCGTAACCCAATAGCCGCCTCCTCTGGGTAATTCCATTAAATCCCCTCGTCCTTTGCTTTGCAAAACTCGCCTAGTTTTTCATGCAAACGCTTGATTTATCCTTTCCATCGGAGGGGATTTTTTCCCCCTTTATCCGTACTTCACCCCTTCCCTCAAGTACCTATAGTCTCACCCGATACAATTTACGTCGTGCACAAATCCCCCCCCCCCTCCTTTTAACTACACGACAAAGCTGTGGCGTACCGTGGTTTTCAGTGAGGCGTTTATTATTCTCTCTAAAGCAACCATCTCTGCCTCCCTTTTTCGCTCTCCCTTGAGCCCCTTACTTCTGCCCCCTCCCCCTCCCTCCCCCGCCACCACACTTCATTACCCCCCTTTTACCTTCTTCATTTTCCGCTTTCTTGTTCGCGCTGAAATCTAACCGGAACTTCATGCAAACACAGCCGCATGTTTGCATAAGTTCGTAAGTAGCGGAAACAAGGAGCGATATGAACCAATAACTCTTGGCTATTACCGCGTCTCGTGAAAATACCAGAAATTCTAATACACAACTGCTCAGTGCATCTTTACATCCTTCTCGCATCAGGAGCCCTCAAATATTTCAGGATTCGCTTGCTTTGGATGCTTCACCACCAAATATTCAATCTGCAAACCGCGACATTCACGCGATTAATTAGCTGTTGTCATACAGATCCGCTTCCAAATTTGTCGTGAGTTCCTCTGATTTTAAACCGCCTCCCGCTCCCTCCTTAGTCTTCAATTCCCTTTCTTCAAAATATCTGTCACCTGAAAGACGAGACTGCAACTTTGTATTATCTACGAGCGTTGAAACCGTGAAAGAAATAACTGATTTAATTTTGAACTTTCGCAGGGTGTACAGAAAGAAGGGGCGCGGCCGTGCAGGGATTTATTTTAAGTTATATATTGCCATGGCTGAAAAAATTCACCTTATGTCAATCGAAGTAATATCTCTTTGTGCCCAAGTTTCCATTTCTCCTATTAAAAAAAAAAAAAAAAAAAAAAAAAAAAAAAAAAAAAAAAAAAAAAAACTTGTGCTCAAGTTTCTAAAGAGTAATCAAGAGTAACAATTTAATGGACAGTCGGAGTAATTAACGTTCAATCCAAAATCACAAACCCTTCGTCTAACAATAAGTTTAATCCAACTCGTCCCGTTTATACATCAAGTCCAAATTCAGTGGCGGCTCGTGCACCTACCTTCATTACCTTCATAATTACCATCATTTAAACCTATGTAAAATAATTGATGTTCAATGGATTCACTGAATCCCTAAGATCGATACATTTAGGTTCAAATGGCCGAAAACATGGTTGCCAAATTGCACGAGCTGACACTGCGTCCATTATCTAACGAGTGCATTTAATCGAATAAACCTCAATCCATGCGCAGTGCACCCTTGTATTCTGACCATGTTACATGCAGTCCATTATTTAAACCCATGCAAAAGGTCAGTTTTGAGGGTGTTTACGGTGCATCCTTCAAAGTTTGATATTTTTCTCGGAGTTATATGGACAAAATACAAATTGCTCGCTCTCTCGTTGCGTCCTTCCACACCGGAGGCAACTCAATTATGAATTCAGATTCTTGTGGGAAAATTTACTCGAAAATGAAAATTAGTCTAATAATCAATGCACTAGCTCGGTCGGTGTAATGTAAACATGAAAAATATCGCGAATAGGATGGCGACCGCATGTTCGATGGGAACTGCATACATCAGGCAAGGCACCTATACCTAATACCTATTGCCGTGGATGACCGTTAGCCGAGGATTAATATGCTGATAATTTATAGGTCATTAAGTAGAGCAGCTCAGCGCAGACTCAATGCAATTTTTAGAGTTGCTGGTGCATTCACCGCACATGAATAGGATTTGTCGGATTTTCTCCGCAAAACAAGTAGCTCGAGTATCAATTGCTCTTCAACTATGATGTTGTCCTATAACTATGAGCTCTGGTGTCATTTATATTGTAAAGTCTCACTCTTTTGCATCGTCCCGAGAGTCTTATCTCCACACAACAGTGGTGGATTGTGCTATTTGGCAACCATGTTCTTTGCCATTTGAACTTGAACCTATGCAAAAGTATCGATATCAGCGAGGGATTCAGTGAATTCCATGAATATCGATTATTTTACCTGACTTTAATTGGAGAGAATCCGTTGTTGCCAAATTGCAAGAGTCGCTACTGCTCCACAAATACTCTAGTTTTGGAAACGAACAAATATGGATTAATAGAAATTATGACAAACCGTCTCTTACCTCGCATAGGGGCTTGTCTCTGAAATTGTGAAACTTAGAGTTTTGAGTGTATTTCTGTGGATTTGACACTGAAAAAAAGCGATAGCCATAATACCAGATTCTATAGTCATATATATCAGAAGCACAACGATATGTGAACTGCAGAAAGTGGAGTACTTTGACCAGAAAATTCTGGTATTAATACCAGAATATATTGTCATAGAACTAGAATTTCCTATAAATTGTCAAGAACTATGGTACAAACACAAGAATTCTGGTAATTGTATTATATCCCTTACATAGGTTTACATACTATCATGCTTTTGGTAACCTTTTTTTCAGAGAAAGCTCTCTTTGTAGCCTGCCCAGTTTCAATCCTTAAATAAATCCTGAATATCCGAGTGTATTATATAGTCACAAATTGAAAACACGCTGGCTCAACTACACGAGAATATTAAAATACGAAATATCCTTTTTTTCTCTTCTTTTTTTCTGCCCTTCCATGGCAAAAAGAGACACACGTCTCCTTGTGTAGAGAGGGACGAATAAACGTTAAACATGAATTTTGCAGTTTCCAAGACAAAGAGAGGCTGAGAGGCTAACAATAATTTAGTTTAGAAATATTGAGGTGTATAGCGATTGTAGCGTCTAATGGGAATATCATCACCAACAACCCAAACAGTTACGTAACTTGCGATTTGGCAACGTTGTACTGTGTCCATTTAAACCAATGTAAAAGGTCGAATACGAAGGTGTTCACCGAAAACCCAATAGCTCGATCTTTTTTATGGGTTCAAATGGAAGAACTGCAACGTTGCCAAATTGCACGCTACGCCACTGAACCCAAACGCAATTATCATGAACATGAACGCTGTGACGATATGATATGACCTGTGAATTGCAACGTATATCGATGTCAGTGTCTCCTCCAATCTCAATTAGAGTCCCTGTATGTAGAGAGTTAAGACAAGTGAAACCATTGGCGCCGCCATGGGATGCGATTTTGCATATTTGTTTACATTCTGAGGGCCGTTGTCGTGTTTTCGTCCACTGCAAAGATTACAGCGCTGCTGAGTTTCTAACGATGTAATCTTTTAATGATTTTGTGGATCGACATCTATTTACGCTTTGAAAGATTCTTTTGGGATTTATAGACATTCTTGAGGCGTATCATGATTGAAATTAACAGATTCGTCGAAAATTAACTCTTTGTCCGCAAAATACCGTTGGTAAGCAACTGCGATTGTAAACAAAAGTGCAAAATCGCATCCAATGGCGGCATCCGTAGAGCCTAAAACCCATCGACCAATCAGAAGTTGACTACCCTCTTGTCTTAACTCTCTACGTATAGGGACTCTAATCTCAATATGGCATCTTATCTGTTTAGTACACTGACTTACCTAACCGGAAATTCGGTGACTGTAACCAGAATTCTAGTTACAGTAACCGTAATTCCGGTTACAGCTATCGGGATTTCCGGTTATGTAAGTATTAAATAGAGGTCGAGTTTTGTTACGGAAACAGGACATTATTTTTTCTCAGAGCGAGTATTGAATGAGCAATCGTTATTATTTTGTTATTGAAACCATATTTGATCTCCTATCTTTATTAGTATCGTTTCGAATCCAAGATGTTTGGTGTGTGTTGTAATTGGGCTCTTGCAAACTTTTGCTGTAGGGAATTGAAGAGTTGATTCTTGCATAAAAACGTGTAAAAATGACGGCGAGTACACTAAAAAATCACGAAATTCACTCTCAGAATCGGGCTTAATGACGGATAGACGAAGGTATCATGAAAGATTCCCATCTAAATTGAGACATAATATCTCCGTGTTTTCGCAGAGAAAGTGGCGTTATAGACAGGAATCTCCCATGGTACTTACCTGCGTTATTGAATCGCCATTACGAACTTGCCATTAAAGCAGTTCTGTGGAGTGTATTACTGAATTTTAGACTGTCTTAGGCTGGGTTTTACATCAGATTGGACTATTCATTTGCTCACAGCAAAAGTTTGGAAGAGCCTCATTGTTCCTTGGACAAGCAAATATATCCAAATTCCCTCGGATGTAACCGATTCTGTGACTGTGCAAGCGCAGTTCTCGTTTAGGCGCGACTTAGGCCGAATCTGACGGAGTCCAGAGCAGAGCACTCCATCGTTTGTTAATTCCCGCTGGAAAGCCCGCGGTCTTCATTCGGATGCTGCGATGCTATTTTGACTCCCTGTTGTCTAATCCATAGAAAAACCATTGATATAAAATCAACTTTATATTTATTCATGTTGACGACTCAACTTGATTAATCTCAATTTGACAACGCCTTATCTAGACGGTCCGCAGCTCATTGTTGCCGAACGTTTTAGAGGTATTTAAATGATGACTGAATTGAAAATTTAGGAGATTGTATCTCAATTCGGCAGCCACGCTTTAAACCAAGATGAACTCTGTTATGAGATAGAGTGGGAGTTACCTGGTGAGGTGAAGGAGTCGTGGACCCGCAGGAGGAAAGAGAGGGGGATGCTGGATGGTGCTTTGATGAGTGGATCGACGCGGCGCGCGGCGGTCCTCCCCATCGTTGCCACATGTATTATTTATTTCGAGTTTTTCTATACGGATGAGGTTAGGTTTTCGGAAATAATTGTAAATTATGTGTCGGGAAATTGGTAATAGAACGTTTTTCTTTTCAGGCGGCCGGCCTCTTAAAGACGCTTGTAAAACACCAACAGACTAACGGACCAATCCTTGAAATTAAGGGATTTTAAGTAGACTGGATTTAAATGAAATGCTGTGACTGCTGGAGGCGAGTCACGTGGTTGTCAAGTCCACTCCAAACTTGAAATACGTCCTATTGGCTATCTTAAAGTCTTCGCACTGCTGACAGCGAATTTGATTTATTCCAAATTTTGAATAGACTTGGCAACCACGTGACTCGCCTTTACCCATCACTGCTGTGCTTCGTTTTAATCCAGTCCACTCCAAAGTCCTCAATTTCAAGGATCGGCGTGCTTTTGTGGCACTTTGTTCACCCTTCCAAATTTCAAAGCATGCAAAGTTTGGCACTCATGTTTGGACGTTTCGTAAAATCGTTGGAGCTGTGTCCAGTCATTCTGGCTTTCAGAAGCACTCAATAGTGGGTCTGATAACGCTTGAATGGTCAGAGATCGCGGAGAACGTGAAAAAGCCCATGATTAAAGAGCAGAGATGATACTCGCAATTAATTGGTTTGGTATCGGCGCTAGGAGCCATTCTATCCTCTTAACCGGTGTCAGGTCAGTTAGTCTACGTCAATAACGTCTAATAGTTTTTGGTTCTTTATAAAATAGGTCCATACCTCATTTGGTCAGTTAGTCTACGTCAATAACGTCTAATAGTTTTTGGTTCTTTATAAAATAGGTCTATACCTTATTTGGTCAGTTATACCATTTCGTCTGAAGTGTCATTTCACCCACATTTCTTTTCTGTCACATGCGGTCGGCTTTTATTTTAAATCTTCGCGTGCTGACTGGCATTTGAGCTCAATCCACCAGAAAGAGTTTGTACTAAGCTTATGACAGTATGATGCTTCTTTTAAGAAGTATAATCATTATTATTTTATGATCCCACGCTCCCAAATCTAGAATATTATCATAATATTTATAATACATGAAAGGTACGGCTAAAGGCTCGGGTAATGCTGCTAAAATCGGCTTCCTATAGTAACCGGCTTATTTTGAAATTTTCGCGGGACGGCTCATTTGAACAAATTCACCGAAAGGAGTTTAGACAGAGCCTAAGAGCAGTGATGCGTCTATTACGAAGTAATCTTTATTCTATGCCACCGAAAGATAACCGCTCAAGTGTAGCTGATTGGCCATAATTTTTTAGATGGAGCTAAACATTCGCCATATAGATACACAGGGCTGGATCGAGGTTTTCGAAGAAGGGTTTTATTTTACAAGTTTACTGCCCCTTGAATTACAATTGTGCATACTCCCCGTTTTCCTCCCAACTTACTCTTTGTTTGTCAGGGTTGCCGTTTTGTGTAAATTCAAGGGAATTCCCAAATTCAAAAGTGATTCCTTCGTTGAACAAAAATATTTTTTTGTTGATTTATTTATTTAAGTATTTTTATGTATTGTCTGATTGTCTTTGTTTATTCTTTCTGTCAACCGGTGGAATTGGTTGAATTTGGGAGTTCCATTTAAATTAATGTAGAGCGGCAACCCTGTATTTCATATCCTCTGTATGGCCTCCTCATACGCCTCTGCCACGAGATACCTCTTCTCCCCCTCCCTTTTTTCGGGATGGGTCGAAACAACAGCTTATTTCATTTGACCACTCGGTGGAATAAGGCCCAAAAGTTGATTTGGGCGCAGAAAATAAGATACTGAATAGAGCATTATTATCTTTGAAGATTTCCCCAGAGCGTGATTTTTTTTCATTTTTTTCTAGATTAAGTCCCATATAAGCTCTCAAGAAAGAAAAGTGGGTTTTGTAGGAAAGCAGCTGATAACATAGAAAAACGGACAAAAGCTACGAGTTAGTTTATCTGTGACGAACAACCTTTTTATTTATTTTTTTTTTCCTTGTTACAGAACCCAATTTGTCCAGAGAGTCTCTGAGTGTCTTGACTCGTTAATTATTAACCCTTTTATTCCCAGGTCACGAAGACAAATCTCGCTGTTGTTTACTCTAATTAAGTGGGTGTGCAAATATTCTTACTCCACGGTGTTAACTTTGTATATCTATCTAATTGAAGGCGCACGTCGAAAATATTTTTTGCAAATTCCAACAACTTGGAGTAGCTTCTGTCAATAAAAAATCTACAGTAACGAAAACGAGTTTACTCGGGCGTGGTATTAAAAGGGTCAGGAGCTGCATTTTATCAAACCATGTATTTTTAACGCTTAATACGAAAAAAGGGGGGGGGATCGGACATAGAAGTAGGTCCTGAATATAGGATTTTAGGCTGCGTTTAGTACTCGTTTTATCTGGTGGTTTGGCCGATCTCAACTATGATATTTGTGTGTATTATAAGAGACAGGATGGAAGCCATAGCTTTTACGGTCTTCGCACGGACATCAGCTGCTGAAGATCGTTGGTTCAACTTTAAACTTGCTCTAACTCTCGAGCGGTCTCAGATGGAACTGCCTTCGAGGGAATCGTATCTCTCTCGCGAATCCCAAAGTTTCTGTTACGTCGCACGTGTATTTTCAGGGGAAGTTTAGGATATGTAGGCCCGCCTATATTATTGCAGTCTTCGAGAGCGTCCTGCAATAGTTTCACGCATCTTGATAGTTGATACCCTATTTTGCAAACGTTTCAGAAGCTATAGTTCTGGCATAATTTTGTCATAACAGTTATCACGTTGAATTCTATGTTCTCCCATCTATCTCCCGAAGCAAAGATGCCTCTGTTTTCTCGTGCTTTTGCAAAGGGATAACATTCATACGCCGCGCGTGCTTAAAGTTTCTCGGTACTTAGCTTTTGATCGTTATTTTACTCGCTCAAATCGGGCCATGACAGTCATCGCACACTAGTACTTATTTTGAGCCTTTCTTCTATTATCAAAGCCTCTAATTTTTTAACCCTTTATGGATCAAGCCCGGCCCGAGTGTACTCGTTTTTCTCCTCTAGTCTATTTCACATTGTTTTAGTCTTCCTTCCGGATAAACGCGATTCTCGATGAAACACTTACAAGATAAGTTTTCGTCGGGCGCCTTCAATGTATGATATAGGCAATTTCAACTCCCCTGAGTACGAATAGTTAACTACCTTCCCAACATAAACGGAGAAGTGGCGTTCTTTTGAACTTACCTGGTCGTTAGAGGGTTAATATGAGAGGAATTTTCATGCATTTTTATCCGTGACAGCTAGAGCTAGACTTGCTTTGTAGCTTTTTACTTTTCTGACTCTTACGTTTCTTCACGTGTCTGCGTGTCATTATGTGTATAAGCATGTAGTAAGCAGTGGTTTAATGGGGGCTGTTCCACGCATTTTCGCTGCAGGCGATTTAAGGGTTATTGAATCAGGTATAAAAACCTATAAAAATAACGATGGTAACTCAACAAATTTTCAAAACTTAATCCTTACCTGTTAAAATGTTTTCAGACGCGCGATCGCTATGGCGGTGTTTGGCACTAATCATGGGAAATTCGCATCTATATAATGATACTGTCGCTCCACTAAGGAGTGGCCATCAAGAGACGATTTTCCTTTGGCACCTGTGTCACGGTACCATTAATCGGCTGTTATCCCTCGCCTCTGGGGCCGAAAAATGTTGGTCCGAAATGGTCAAACTACATTGGTGAATGGTGAGGACTCGAGCAAGCTAGTAGATAGTTTACGGCCTCACCATGCATCTAGGAGGAGTAATATTTCGGACCAACATTTTTCGGCCCCAGATGGATAGTTACTTTGCGAATCTGCCTTGTAATAAGCATAGAAAAGTCACAAAATAAGATGGAGACTCCCATTGTCCCAATAATTGTGCCCAACACCGTCATCGCCATTATGATCGCGCGTTTTAAACCATTTAATGAGCTTAGAAGTGAATTTTACAAGTTTTTCAGTGCTACCATCATTATTTTTTGGAGGTTTTTACACCTAAATCGACCCTCAGCTTGCTTGTTGCAAAAGTGTGCAACAGCCTTATTCCATGTAGCAAAAGTTCGCGATGGTCCCGCATTCATGACGGCTTGAATCTCTAGCATTTCGTTTGCTCCTTGTCGGGGAGCCGATGCCGCGCCCGGCTTGCAACTTAAATTTATTCAAGTTTTAAAACCGAGCTCTCGTAGGTGGTGGTCGAAAATTAGATGTGGTTGTGGGCGCAAAATTTACGATGCACAAGAGGGGTTTTTATAATTTTGCATTTACTTTGCCTTTCTATTCGCAAAGTAACGCTGTCGACTTTGTGTATTTGTGGCGCAAATTTACTGTACCCTGTCCCGTCTTCTGTAAAGTCTCCATGTAGGTACTTACAAGTTCCGACTTGCTATCATGTCCTTTTTTTATTTCCGCCCCAGGGACTCACAGCGGGCATTAACAAGGCAAAGAGTTGCAAATGCAACTTCGATTGCAAATGTTGCCTTCGATTTACAGTTCATTCTTTATATGATAACCTGAAAGTCTCCATTCGAGGATTTTTTTATTCTACTTCAAAACTCGTTCCATCCAACGTACACTGATGATAAAAAAAAAACGAAACAAAACAAAAAACGAAAAATGAAAAAAAAAAACAAAAAAAAAAAAACAAAAAAAAAATGCCTGTAAAGCACAACGGTTTGTCCCCCTCAAAATACAGTTCATATTTATTCGTTTAAGTTATAAAAATTTTCAAAATTATGTTCTTTCATCTGCATCTGATAAGAAGTTATGAAGCAATTCAGGGACTTTTGGTCCAATCTTTACAGGAAACAATCGACCTTCTGGAAGTTCACTTCAATCCTCAGATTATCGATACTTTTGATTCGTCCCTGGCACAGATTTAGTCCTGTTGTGTAAAATTGTGATCTATAATGGTGCACAAATTCACTTTGGTTTTGCGGAGGTCGTCGCACTATCAGTTTAGTTGGTCGATGACAACGGTCGTCACGTGATCAGCGCCTAAACATTTCCGATTGACACGGCGAGTCGGAGACGTCGATTTTAGAGCGCAGAAGTCGGGATAATAAGCCTGTTTACTGCGCATAAATATTGCAACAACCACAACAATGCACTCATCGGTCGCATTCGGATGTGATGAAACTCGCGTAGCGTTCCAAGCTATCTCGCTCACTCCCCTGTGACCCCCATGTTTACCCATCTCTTCCTAGTTTCGAAATTCGTACACAGGGCCTTGTTTTACGACGTATTATTATCAAAATTGCATTAAAATTCCTCATTTCAGCAAAAAATTTCACGAAAGATGTCACTTTGTACAATTTTTGAAATTAGAGTGAGATGGCAGTACATGGGGATTATGTGAGAGCGAGAGAGACAAACAGAACTGTCGTTGTTTGCAACGCTCATCACCGGCAGTCGTCATTACTATTTGTAAAACCCGCCCCCCCCCCCCCCCCCATCCGAGCGGTTGCAATACTGATCATGGCGGAGGATAAAGCCAATTATTTAAATCCATCCATTAATTAAATCCCTTCAACTTTTTCTCCTCTCGTATTAATCGAGTGCCACTATCTTCTAAAAACGAAATTGCAGAATAGCGTAAAAGTTTGACGAGGGGGTAGTTTTTTTTTTTTTTATTAAATATTAAAAAAAAAGTTTTGGAAGCTTTTTCGCTGCAAAATTAAGTCCACCTTTCTATTAAATGATCATGAAATGTTTTCTCTCGGCTTATATTTACGTCTACTCGGGTAAAGGTACAGAATGTACTAAAAAGGAACCTACCTATATATCTTTACCTTGCCGGAAAAAGTTAAATAAAATGAATAAACTTTATGAAAAAAGTATATAATTATCATCCAATCCTTTTACACGAACTTCATTTATAACAGCTTTTTGCATGATGGATTTAATTTAAAGCATTTGAGACCATATTAAAATGGAGTTCCTCTAAGGCACATCAATTCCAACCTTATTCTTAATATTGTATGAACCTAAAGCAGTGGAGAAAAGGCTGTGTGCAAACCTCGTTGTTATGTGAAAACTCGTGGTACCTGTAGAATGAGAAAATAATAATTGTAGGTAAATGAGGCGATGAACAGCACAAACTGCTGATTAATTTTTGTTTTTTTCTAAAAAAAGGGGATAGTTAGTCAATTCAATGTGTATAAATACAGATGGATCACCCTTTTATAAAAAATTGTTGCCACTTTGTTAAAAAATATCCAACTCATCGTAATAAAGAATGACACTGAACATTTTCGAAGTAGGAGAAAAAACTTTTTTTTTTAAAAAAAAAAGGAGGGGGGGGGGTCATCTTTATAACCGCTCGAAATACCTCCAAATCTTATTATATCCAAATTGCCCTCGACATTTTTTGACGCATCGTCTTTTTTATTTGTTTTGTTTTTTTTGTGGAAGTATATGATACGTTAAATGCTCATATCCTCAATCGATATTCGTCAGAAATTGTTTTACTCCTTCAAAGCCCCTTCATAATGCTCGGATGCTACACCCACTACAACGTATAACCGCCAAGTAGGAATAGTTGCTCCGATCCGCGATCGACGTATCCTGAATCATTCCAATCTTTCCAACACCCCCCCCCCCCTCACATTATTTAATGCAGAAGCACCGTACCGTATTTTTCGAATAGCAGTTGTTCTCGTTCCAGATCGGTCCTTTTTCAAAATCGCGTGTTGGAAAAATATACAAAGTAGGAGAGCGAAAAAAAGCAATCGATTTAGCAGAGGTCTTCATCTTGGATCAACGAACTGTATATGTATCTAGAGGGACAGTCTATATCTAATGCGTAACTTACGTAACCGATGAGGATGACTTTTAGGTTATGGAAGCATCAAGGTTTAATTGTTTCTATTTTTTCCCATTTATTCTAATGACATCTTATCGCAACTTGAGAGACAACAACGGCTCAAGGTACTTATGTTTAACAGGTATGCTCGACTCGCTTCCCACGTCATCTTCAGTGGCGCGCAGTTCAAAATCATGAGCCAAGATGGCCGACAAAAGAATAAAACAAACCGACTCTCACTTGGGTGACTCCGAGTTTCGCCGACCTCACTCGGGTATATAAGTACCTTGACAACGGCCATCGTTCTCAACAATCGAAATTTATTGTTGGGGGGGGGGGGGGGGGTGGAAAAATTAGACTTTACTGCCCCAACCTCAAAATTCTCCTAGTTGGTCACACGTCACACGGCAGTTTTCCCATCAGACCGCCACTCGACTAGATATTATATGCACAGTTCGATGGTCTAGATGGAAATATTTGCAATGTTTTTTCAATTTTCACTGATTTATTCTGTTAAAATAGACTTGTGACCCTCGAAGTTACGTGTGTTCAAGTATGGGATTATGCACTCGCGCGTGAGCCAGTGCAACATTGTAGTGAGAGCGCGCGCCTCGAGGCACGGGGCGTGCGGCATCGGTATACGGGATCACTCCGATCATTATGCGTTTAATTGTCAGCCGTAAAACCGCGCCGCTTTAATTAAATCATCAATGTTGATGACTACACCAAACCCGACCAAATTAGAACTCAAAACTTGAGTAGGATGAGAAGGAAGATACTATACTCCCTAAACTCCGATCTTGCATTACAAGGCACTGTAATAAATAATATGGAAAACAGTGTGGTTCATCTCCTCCCAACCAACAGCTACTGTAATGCTACAGGTACTGTAGCATGAAGGTGGCTCCGAGATAAACATGTTTTGTCGGTTCAATTGTTATTCCTATTGTTGACTGCATGATCAGATTGCGTTATTTTTTTTAAAAAAGGTATTAACTTTAAATGAATTTGAATTTCTTTTGGTTTGAGGAGTGATATTTTACTGTAATTAATGGGACAAGTTATGTTTCTGGGGAATTTGCTCCCAAAATTACCTAAACATTAAAATGAGCAACCTAAGCAGTTTTCTTGTTAAAATATTCATATTCTTTATTCTCGACTGAACCATTGTAAAATCTATTATTTGATTCATTCTCGCAGAATTGGCGAATGGTCACGTCGGACAAGGAAAGTGTCACTTTTTGACACTTCAAGGTCACAGGATTTGAGAATATTACTTCTTGTATTCTTATATTTTTGTACCTCACCTGGACACCACTGACCATAAAAAAACAGATGATACCCTCCATACAGTTTCCATAGACCATTAAGAACACATTTGCACCGCTCCCGTTGCGCAAATCACGGTTGCTTAAATACAGGGGCACTATTACGACAAGCGAAAAGAGTGTTGCGAAAACGCAACACTGGGCATATATGGGTTATTAAGTAACAGAAAGTTTGTTATTCTAACTAAAAAAAATTGGTTGCGATTAGCTACTTTTGATGTTGTTTTGGCCACTTATTTGAGCATTTCTCGTTTCGCTATACTGTTCGTACCCTTTAATTCAACTTCAATTTTTAGAAGCGATGCTGGTATAAAAGTGAGATTATTTTTATGTATTTGGAGGTAAAGCTTTACTCGAATCCAGTTTGCACCTGCGCTCTTTTTGTGCGCTCTTTTTGTCCTCCCACCGCACTGGTGGCAGAAGTCGCAAAGTGAGAAAACATTTGGTTCGAGGGCTCTAATTTCGTCCTTTTCCAAACCAATCCTTAACTGCCAACTTTTGGTATCACGTTATACGTATTATATTACGTAATCTTAGTCTTTGTAAACAATTGTAAAAATTAGTATATTTCATCGCCAATTCTACGCGTTTTCTTTCCTTTTTTTTTTGAAGTTCCTCAACATTGCGCTTTGCGCGGTGTATTTTTACATAAATAGAAGCTGCATACTTATAGTTTACAAGCTTTCTGTGTAAATGATGACGCACAGCAAAAGAGCTTGCTTGTCGCATACGTTGGTACCGTAAACCGAGAGTGTTTATTAGATTAGCTAAAGCTACATGTTGACCGAATGGCGCTTACATGATACATTATCGCTGTTACGCTTCTGTAAACACGTCTAGCCTTTTAAAGTGATCCCATTTTAGGTTTCATCCTGTCCTCTCTCACTCGTCTCTTCCTTTTTCTTCTGACCTTTTTCTCCCCCCCCCCCCCTTCTTTCTCGCGTCGACTCCTGGTGTGTCCAGCGCGGAGGTATTTAAGTGTTTCTGATTTTAAATTAAAAGAAAACTTGGAAATTTCAATTGCGAAAGGCACATCGAGCACGGTTGCAATTTTGTGAGAATTTCATGTAATTTCCAAACTCTACGGTGATTCATTCGGTGGTAAAATGGATTTCTCAGTTCATTTAAGCAGTATAACTTTACAACATTTTTGATCGCAGCAAGGGAGTACTTCTATCTGTAGTTGTTTTGTCTGCACTATGGTGTGGGATCGAAAAAAAAAAAAGTGCCCCCAAATCATTGAAAAAATGTCATCAAAAATCATATTTTTCTATCTTTTCAGCTTAATCTAAAACGTTTCGGTGACACTCCTAGGTATAAATTATATGTTCAAAGTGTTCTCAATGTGATAAAAATTGGTCCTGAGAGTTTAAAAATGATAAATTAATGAGGATTTTACTTTCTGATTTTTGGCCCCTTTTTGACAATCTCAGACCGATCATAGTGCACCGTTGATTCTAAGAATTTCATTAAATTTATACGCTAAATGGACCGCAAACCAAGCCCACGAATGTCATTTTTTGTCAAAATTATTGCTCAAAGTTGATGTTCACTGATCAAAAATTTGAATTGATTTGAGAAATCGGAGAAAAGTCGGGAGACTAATTTTTAAATTTAATTCCCCCCCCCCCAAATATACTTCTCCTTTCCCCATCTAAATCCTCGTTCCTTAACTGTTAGATATACTGCGCAGACGGCTCGCCCCCCCCCCCCACCATGTGTTTTACAGTGTTAAAGCAGTCACGTACTCGTATTTGTTCTTTAAGCGCAGATAATTTATATTTTCTGGTTTATTCAATAGAGGCCCTGCTTTTGTCACATTTTTTCCCTCTCTCACAAAAGAGGTAAAATAGGTTCCTTTGATCATCGATTAGAAGTCTATACCACAAAGCTTACCCTCGAGCGGATCATCGCGGACCTTCTTTTTGCTTGTCTTTAAACGGAATGCAATTCACAGCAACCCCCCCCCCCCCCCACAGAGTCTCGTGATATTTGCCCTGTTGGCGATCATTCTATCTCTCCTTCTGCTTTTCCTCTTGGAAAG
This sequence comes from Trialeurodes vaporariorum, assembly GCA_011764245.1. Taxonomy (NCBI): domain Eukaryota; kingdom Metazoa; phylum Arthropoda; class Insecta; order Hemiptera; family Aleyrodidae; genus Trialeurodes; species Trialeurodes vaporariorum. The sequence continues at coordinate 62,260,901 of VMOF01000002.1, forward strand.
TTGCCAGATCAAGCTTGCAAGGAAAAACTTCTAATTGCCGTAAAATATTTTAAAAAAAGTCTGACGCTCGTCTACCGCACTTTCAGATTTATTGTAGAATGAGTGATGAATACTCAAAGATACTGTATACTCAGGGTGAAACCAAAGATAACTTATACATACAGATATGGCGTTAGCCCGAATTTTGTTAAGTTGACTCCGGCCGTGACACAACCGGGCATACAGAGGGGATCATAAAGATTACAGAGAAAAGCTTACATTTTCCATGTTTGTCTGTTACAAAACTGTTCCATGTTCTACGTTCCTCTGTTCACGTTCCGTGTTTGTTCTAGTTCCCCAAACAAACTCAGGAAAAGTGGGAAACGTATAATCTTTTCGAACCAGAATTCTGTAATCTTTATGATCCCCTCTGTATGCCCGGTTGTATCACGGCAGGCGTTTTATCCATTTTTCACTTAACACGGGCGAGATGGCTAATGCCATATCTGTACGTATAAGTAATCTTTGGGTGAAACCGTTAGAAACCTGCGAAAAATACCAAGTTCGAAATGATTTGAAAAATAAAATAAAAATACTTACGTAAGAGAACAGGGTTGGTATTTGGGAAGTTTTTCAATTTTTAAGAGGTAAAAGTATTAATGATGAAGGATTATAAGCTTTTTTCACTACATTATTTTGAATTTTATGGAGGAGAAGGTAACTGAATCACATCACAACTTGATTTCTTGATTGCGCTCTTGTGGACAAGTCCAGGAAAAGTTCAGTGAGACTCCGGGGCAAAGCAGATAATATGATAACTAACGTTATTTCCATAAGAAGGGTCCATAAAACAACATGTGTGCTCTCCAGCTAAAAACCTCCCCTTGCTCACAATGCGCAGTCCTCAGAGAGAGCACATCCACTGTTTTATGGGTCCTTCTTCCAAAATGTCCTCGATTGTTAATGAGTTGCAATCCTGCCTTGTTTTCTCTGAGGACTATCGCTCATCGTCAGGTAATTAATTGCTCCACCACAGGCTGAAGAGCTTTCATATTACGGAAATGTCAACTTTTTTACCCTAATTTTCAAACGTTTTACTGTTTATAACCTTGTCATTCCAATTAACACAATGAGCTTTCATTTGCTATTCTTTTGTTTGTTTCAGGTAAGTTGTACTCGAAGTTTAATTCATTAAGGGTTGCAGTCACGCTCATGCGGCGCGTGAGTATAAAAGGAACCTATTTTTTTAAACTTTTCGAAGAACTTTCTATTTTGTTCCGTACATGCAAAGCTCCATCCAACCAGCAATCACGTATGGCGTTTGATAATTAAAATGGATGATTGTGCCTTTTATCTCAATTTTTCCTCGTATCGTCGCATCGCGTCGCGGCCGGTCAATGAGCTTTCCTAGTGATTCAACTTTTTCATTCCATGATCATTAAAAGTTCATAATTTTGCCGTGCATGGTACTTCGTTTTTTCAGTTTTGCTGTTATTTGCTTTATTTTGTTTTGTGTTCTGTTGGGGGGGGGGGATACGATTATTTCTTATGACTTCCCACCCCTTCAAAAGCGCTGTCTAATTACAGCTTTTGTACCATTGTTTTTTCTTCTTTGCTAAAACGGCTTTTTAGGGTATGTGATTGAGGGTGCTGTTCAGAGACTTCTTTGCTTGAAATCTATAGTAGACTTGACTCAAACTTGAAAAGTCCTCCAATTTCAATTTGCAACTCAGAAACACGCCTTAAACTGAAACGCCCCAAGATTTTTCTAGGAAGTCTCAAAGGATTTTCATGTAAGAATCGACACGGATTGCCAGTTCAAAGACGCTTTGAAAACATATACGGGTTTCATCTCGAGATAAATCTCCAGGATTTAATTTCAAGTCAGCTACCTTGAATTAATTTCTCAAGAATTGCCGATTTAGAGTGAGCGTCTCTGAAGTGCAATTTTTCTCACTCGACTCGACTTAAGTAACTCTCAAGCCAAAGTAAGTCAAGTCAAGTAGATCTCAAGTAAAGTCGCTGAGTTGCACCCTTAAAGGGCCTCTCCACCTGCGAATTTAAAAGCGCGAATTGACTGCTTGAGCCAATGGGCTTCTTTGTTGTCGATACATCGGACTCGATCTATCGACTTCAAGCCAGCTCATTGGCTCAATCAGTTCATTCGCGCTTTTAAATTCGCAGGTGGAGAGGCCCCTTTAGACTCGGAAGTTGTTAGATGCGTGTAAACGAAAAAAATGTCTGATTTTTACGTAGTTCTCGTGCAAAATCAGGCTTTAAAAATCTTACTTGGAGTGGAGCTAATAACTTTTGAGTCCTTCTCGTTTCGCATCTTATGCATTATGAATTCGGTGAGTCATTTTTATGTTCGGTGTTCATTTGAATTCTGTAAACTTTAGTGAAGCGAGATTAAAACTTGATCAAATGACAAATAGATAGAGGGATACAAATATTAAAATATCATTAAGTGGTCAAATAAAAGAAATAAAATAAATGAGAAGACGAATGTGTAAAAAGGAGCGTGGAGAGAGAGAGAGAGAGAGGAGAGAGAGAGAGAGAGAGAGAGAGAGAGAGAGAGAGAGAGAGAGAGAAAGGGAGATTAATTGATTGGTTTATTGCGCTCACTGAGTTACAAAAATGTAGCGGGGAAAAAAGTGCAGAAGTAGTGCAATGTTGACGCTAACTAAAGTGCACATAATCTTGATGACGCATCGTTATTTTTGCTCAACTTCACATCAGATTCAATATTCAACATTCCTGATGCAAAGTTTCGCAGCAGACCCATTTAGTTTTTGTGGCTTGCGTATCGTTTTCCCCTGGATTAGGACTCTTCAAATGAGAAGGGATCGAACGCAGTTCGGGGTTTCATCTTTATCTCTCTTGGCTAGATAGTTATAGCAACGCAACACTCTGCAGGCCTGTAAAACAAATATAACTGTGCTGCGAGTTGACGACTCGCGAAAAGAAAGATGGTCTAATACAATAATCATAATTTAAGAACAATATATGCAATATTTTAAGAACCCGCCGCGCCGGTGTAATATTTGCGTTTGAAGCATATCCCTGCTGCAAAGAAGCTGGTTTCTTATTATTTTATTTCAAAGAACCTCTTCTCTTATCTGTTATTATACATAGTTACCTTAAAGACAAAGTGCTACAGCATTTCTGTTTTTATCTTACGGGCAAAATTATTATTTATTTAGTTTTTTGGCTTTAATTTCGCTTCATCTGACGGACGTTTTCTTGGAGTTGCTCCTCTTACACAAAAATGTCACTTCAAAGATGTCAATTATTCAGCGTGACGGCCTTAATGGAACCACGCCAGTGCAAATTACCTGCGCTGCGTACCTAGTTTTCATAGTCATCCCATTCCAGCTCATGTTTTGTGCTAACTTATTTTGACGTATATATTTCAATGGAATTCCTCTGGCGAAACGAAAAATATTAGCTTATCATGTGAGTTGTTGGGCTGGTCTAGTTGACTCCTCTCTTTGGATCGAAGAGAAAGAACAATTTGCCGGTTATTGCATTTCCAAGTTGTGCCTTCAAAAAATTTCTATGTTGTACTACACTACGCACTAAAGGCTAAAGCATTGAAACGAATATCTGATTTAACCGCACCATATACTCTGAATCTCTAAGTGTTTCTACCTGTTAAGTATTCAAGTAATTTAATCAGTTTATACTTTAAGTTTCTATCTATGATATTTTTATTCTTATTTTATTCCAATTTAATTTTTGATGACCCATCTCCAATCTATCTCCACACACTTTCTCTTTCTCTCTGAAACTGGGCTTTTTCCCTCTCCCCCTCTCTCTTATCTCTCTTTCTCTTTTCTTTTTATCTATCTCTCTCTCTCACTGTCAAGGTCTGCGACTGAGCAGTCCGAGGGGGGTTGATCTGCCAAAGCATGTGCGCACTGCGCATGCGCGGGCGGAGCAACCCCTGCGACGGCTGGGCTCAACTCGCACCCCTTGAACAGTGAGAATTCAGTTCCCCAGACAAACTCCCTGAGAATAGTCGAGCGAGACCTCTCTTGTAAAATCACTTCTCACTCTATAGCTAGGCGTCAAGTCTATATCCTTCGTATTATAATAGAAGTGCGTCGAGCTTTTTATTTAAATTCATTCACCTTGTTAATTACTCTGTAGAGTACGTCAAGTTATCTAGTTTACTTTGTTATTATCATTTTATTCATCGTTTTTTTTTTGCTCACTTTTAATCGTTAAATCTTCAATTATACAGTCCACTTCGTCAAATAAAATTCTACTTAATCACCGTGTTTATCTCCGAATTTTAGCTCTACTCGCGAGTCGGCTTGGTAAGCTCGTCTAGTACGGGCTGCAAATCCGGGCTGCATGCGTGAGAGCATCTCCTTTTTATCACCTTCAAAGCTCCACCACGGCACCACAGTCGGTACCCCCCAGTGTTTAAAGTGCCACTGAGCCGACTGAGAGCTTTGAAGTCTGATCAAACATTCATCTACGTATTTAACGGTCCATATACTCAAATCTCAAACCAAGCTACCGAGGGCAAACATTTTTTGGGTTTCCCCGTGCCGGGTTTTTTGAATCAGTTAAACGTTTTGTAAATAACAATCCTTTTTTTTATTTTACTTCGTTTTTGAATCATCCATGTTTTTACTCGCACTTTTTTTCGTTGTTAACTCGTTAAACTTTTTTCATTATTTCGTGTTTTTCTCGTGTTAAAAAATTTGTTATTTAATGGAATCATTATCTCTTATATTTTGCTAAAATTTTTGTCCTTAAAATGTCGCACAATATATGGGAAAAGAATTGATCGTTTGTCTCAGAGACTTCAAGACCCACGACGTACTCAGTTTAAATTTACTCTGACTCGAAACGTAAAAAAGAGTTCATAACGCGTTTCTCTAAACTTACGACAGCACAGGATGAATTCGAAGAGCTCTTACAACGCTATGATGAAGCTTACTCTGAGGAACATCCTGAGGATCATAATTCTATTTACAGTAAAATTTCAGAAAGTCTAAAAAATTCGAAAATATGTTTTTTTCCCCTTCTCTCTTATACGAAAAACTTTGCCCCGCTGAAGTTCAGATTGTCACCGAAAACCCGTGAAAAAGTTTACAATTCAAACTCGCACGTACGTCTTCCGAAAATTGAACTAAAATTATTCGGAGGAGCTCTCTCAGAATGGTCAACATTCTACAGTAATTTCTCATCTTTGTTCATCGCAATGATTCCCTTTGGGCAACGTTGCCAAGTTTTATTATTTTATTTCATCGCTCATGGCCCGCCTCTCACTATCGCCACGGAAATTGATATTACGCCTGGTAATTATCAAATTGCGTGGGATAACTTGGGAAAACGTTACCAAAAAACTCGTTTTTTTAGCCTCCGAAACTCTTGGGAAGCTTTTAAATTACTCACCGATCAATGAAGAATCACAAGTGCAACTCTCCAACTTTCTCACAGTTTTTGAGGAAGGAATTCAATCATTGCAATCTCTAAAAAACGCCGACTTGGCAGATTTTATTCTCTTATTTTCAACTCTGCGCGTGCTGCCAACAGACACCAAAAAAGCCTTCGAAAGAACTTTTATCGACACAAAAAATTTCCCAAACCCTCAAACAGTTATTAAATTTTACCCAGAGCAGTTAGTAATTTACGAAGTCACTCAAATCAACTCCATTGATCCACAAAGTGATTCAGACTCCGAAAAATCTTGTCCTCCGATCGAAAATATGAAATGCGCTTTTCTCGTTACGCCAGAAAAGTCAAAATTTTTCTTCACTGCAATGGCTCGCATTTCATTTATGCCTGCCCAGTGTTCAAAGCCATGCATATTCTTGATCGGCGAGATTTTGTTCAAAAAGAAATCTTTGCTTCAACTGCCTCCGACCAAACACAAGGCCAGCCAATGTTGTAACAAAAAGCGTTGTTTTCACTGCAACGCAGCGCATCACTCTTTGTTACACATTGCGTCAGCGCTTTCTCCGAATGCAACATGTGTCGAGAGGGTGTCTTTGAAACAAAGCGAGGCCTCCCAAGCAAAGGTCTCTTTGTCAGCCGTTGCCAGAGACTCTTCATGCACCGTTGTTTTGGGCTCGGCTTTGTTTCAAGTCCAAGGATCCAGCGGAAGATTTCACTCCGTCCGAGGAGTAATCGATTCAGCCGCTTCGAATTCGTTCGTCACGTCTGCCTGTGCTCAACGATTAGGGCTGTTTTTCGAGCGCACTGCTCACCCTGTTCAGGGTATCGGGGGCCACCCCACAGCTAACATCTTGGGCAAGGTCACTTGTCTCATCAAACCGCGCAGCACAAATGACCCAGTTTTGTCAACTGAAACACTGGTCATCGAAAACATCTCACCGAATCTACCAAGCATGCCTCTACCAAAAAGAGTTCGGACACACTACGCAGGCCTGGCATTGGCCGATCCTACTTTCGATTCCCCTAGTGCCGTGGAATTTCTGATTGGTGGAGATGCATTTCCATTAATCTATACAGGAGAAAAGAAAATGGGTTCCGATGGTATACCTCCAGCACTCTCCAGCATTTTTGGCTGGGTAATCACAGGACGAGTCAGTTATAAAACTGTCATGACTCCCCGCTCCACTGCCTTGTTGTCCACTTCGTCAACTGATTCCCGCCTGAAGGAATTTCAGAAAAAGGAACGCATGCCTCCCGCTTCTCTTGCTCATCGTAATGACGTCACATTTGATAAGCGAATCAACGGACGTCCCAGCCACCGTGACTCCCTCAAGAAGCGTTCAGACGCACCATCATGGAGAGAGTCACGTGATCTCACGCACAATCGCTCGGCGGGCACCAATAGCCGCCCGAGCACAATTCAAGATTTCAATTCATGTTTTTCAGTGAAAAAAGCGATTATTCAAACTAAAAATTCTACGGAAACCGTCGAGGGTTTCACTCACAATTTGCTACTGGCAATAATTCACAAATTGCACCTGCCATTCTGACGTCAAGCTCAGAATTCAAGGCTCATCGCACAGCATCCAACCAATTGAAGGCGCTTCAACCCTGCATCCAGATCAGGAATGGTGGTCTCTTCACGGGGGGGGGTACGACTCCAGATCGTAAGCTTGCTAAAGCTCACCTAGACCTCTCATCAACTCACATAAAACCGATTTCACCCGTGCCAACACCTAAAACACTACACTCATCAGTATCAGGGAAAAATGGTCAGGTGACCATCTACACATGCAACCGCATTGGCTACGCATAGACTCGCCTGCAAATCATTCTCACTGATGTATATTTCTTCATTGTAGTTAAGTTTTTGGGTTTTGTACTTTGTATCAAAAGCATAATCTATTTTTTAAACCCGGCAAGGGTTCAAGGTGGGGGGTATGTTAAGTATTCAAGTAATTTAATCAGTTTATACTTTAAGTTTCTATCTATGATATTTTTATTCTTATTTTATTCCAATTTAAATTTTTGATGACCCATCTCCAATCTATCTCTCACACACTTTCTCTTTCTCTCTGAAACTCGCTTTTTCCCCTCTCCACCTCTCTTTTTATCTCTCTTTCTCTTTTCTTTTCTATCTATCTCTCTCTCTCACTGTCAAGGTCTGCGACTGAGCAGTCCGAGTGGGGGTTGATCTGCCCAAAAGCATGTGCGCACTGCGCATGCGCGGGCGGAGAAACCCCCTGCGACGGCTGGGCTCAACTCGCACCCCTTGAACAGTGAGAATTCAGTTCCCCAGACAAACTCCCTGAGAATAGTCGAGCGAGACCTCTCTTGTAAAATCACTTCTCACTCTATAGCTAGGCGTCAAGTCTATATCCTTCGTATTATAATAGAAGTGCGTCGAGCATTTTATTATAAATTCATTCACCTTGTTAATTACTCTGTAGAGTACGTCAAGTTATCTAGTTCTACATTGTTATTATCATTTTATTCATCGTTTTTTTTTGCTCACTCTTAATCGTTCAATCTTCAAATTTTACAGTCCACTTCGTCAAAACAAATATCTACTTAATCACCGTGTTTATCTCCGAATTTTAGCTCTACTCGCGAGTCGGCTTGGTAAGCTCGTCTAGTACGGGCTGCAAATCCGGGCTGCATGCGTGAGAGCATCTCCTGTTTATCACCTTCAAAGCTCCACCACGGCACCCAGTCGGTACCCCCCGTGCTTAAGTGCCACTGAGCCGACTGAGAGCTTTGAAGTCTGATCAAACATTCATCTACGTAATTTAACGGTCCATATACTCAAATCTCAAACCAAGCTACCGAGGTCAAACACTACCTGCCGAATGTTTACCCTGCATCGCCTGTAATGGGGCAGTTGCAAGGGTCTGAAATGTTGTGTTTTTTATAAAGAAAATGAAAGCACTTGATGAGCTGAGAAGGAAGATGCTGTTGGTTTCTCATTAAGTCCCATTGTTCCGGAGATGAGATTTTGGTCAGAAATACATTGATTTAATTGGGAATTCCGCGTAGTGACGTCACTACGCACACGATATTTTACAACTTTACAGGTGTGTATCTTCAAACCCAAGACACTTATGAAAAAACCAAAGGCACCATTATTCTCAGCTCATAAAGTACTTTCATTTTCTTTACAAAAAATACAAAATTTCAAACCCTTGCAACTGCCCCATTTTGAAGGCTCTTATTTAAATAAAAAAAAAAAACCCGTAATCAGGCGATTCCTGCAAGGAGATCCCATAAACTTTCAAGTGCAGTGCACTATTCCCGAAATTAATGTACCATGGTTCGATTAATGGTTCTTCGAAAAATCACGTCTGTTGATTAATCGGTCCTTTTTCCGCAGAGATTCCCTAAATCAGTAGCGGCTCGCCATGTTTTTGCCCCTTTTATTTCTGCAAAAAAATGTCGACTTCTTCGTCCTTCGGGGCTGAATGAACCACCTGAAGATCCATTACTTCAAAAAGGTTTAAATGGAGAGAATCCGCTGCTGATGCCACAATGCAAGAGCAGTAGCGGCTCGTGCAATTTGGCAACCATGCAAACTTTCCATTTAATCCTATGCAAAAGTATCGATATCTTGGGGGTGCAATTGCACCTCCTGAAGATCGATTGTTTTACATAGGTTTAAATGGAGAGAAGACGTTGTTGCCAGATTGCACGCGCCGCCATTGTGCAAGAGTCGCCACTGTCCCCAATTTTATTTGCAATTTTGCAAATTAGTGTTATTTTCCCCTCGCTGTTTTCAATCTACCCTCCCTTGTTTGAAATGGTGTCTTCTCACCTACTCGAAAATATACAATTGCCAAACGTGAATGAATGAAGTATTTAGTTAACGCTATGACCCGCTATCGCATGATTTTTCCTGATGCAAATGAGTTCGTGACCTATTATAGTTTCTAAAGTGGCTCAATTTTTTAAGAATTTTGATGTGTGATACGATTTTTTTTATTTTTTTTTCTTCATTGCCGTAAGATTTAATGTGTTTTCGTTGTTATCTGGAGGGGAAACCCATAGGGCTAAGTGAAATGAATATGTAGACCAATCACCATCCGAATCATTGAAAATAACTTGCCTCTAAACGTTGAAGTTAGGCAACCTCTACGGAAGCTCCTCAACATTACCTGAGCTCATTGACTTTAGGCTTTGACTTTCGACGAAGAAGATGTCAGTTTCAACTTACAATGCTTCATCGAGTATCGGCCGACTTCTCTCTCGTTAAGACTGCAACCCGGAGAGCATCTTCATCGCGACTTGATCGTTGAATTGAAAACTTCACTCCACTTCTCAGCTTAAAGCACCATCGCCCTCTACTACTTTTACTCCTTCCCTCTCCGTTTTGAAGAATCGTTTCATGATTTTAATCTCATCTCTGTCTTTTTTCATTCATTTTTTATATTTTCACCTTACTCAGAGAAGTGAGTGTAAGTGTATCGCAACCAGCGTAGATTGGAGGTGTCATGCGAACAACAATCGATTATCGCTCTTCCTCCGTTTGATTTTTTGCAAAAGTTTCGGTCATTCGGAGGTTCAAATAGAATCCGCCAAGATCACGAGAAAGAAGGTTGGGTACTGTATTCCCAAAGTCATAGCGTTCTACTGCACCGGCAATAGTTGTGGAAAATATCGTTATAACTTTGAGGAACTTCAGATCAAAATTTGGGGGAATATTCGACAACTTTGGACTCTTATCCAACTTTTAGTCCAAAGTTCCTCAAAGTTGGCTATATTTCTCCGATTTTGCCAGTGCAACAGTACGTTAAGTTTGGGGAAACAGTCCCCCTCCCGCTTGATATTTACGCTGAAAAAAGTGGAAGTGTGAATTTTACTTTTTGATGGTTCGTATATTGTGTAGCAGTTTGGATAGTTGAAAAGTAACAACCTAATCTTGAACATTACCCGCGTTTGATTGTAAATATTATAACCGCATATGACTGTAACGAATAAGAATAACCACAAGTCGTGTAATATTTATCGAGCTGTATGTATCAACCATCCAAATTGCTGCACAATATAGGGACCATCTAAAATTGAAATTTACCCTTCACTTTTTCCAGTATAGGGAAAACTGTTTGGTTAGAAATGCGTATAAAAAACGCCACCAGACTGAACATGGATTCTGCTTAATCCTATTCGTTGCATTGTCAAGAGTTTTCGTTTATCTGTCCTCTCTTTAACTCGTCATTTATATTTATTTATTCCTCGGGTTGAAGTTTCTGAGTTTTGGTTTTGGATTAAACGGAAGAACGAAAACAAATGGTTAACATTTGAATGAGATTTTACTAACGAATTCATCTGGTTGATACTTCCAAAGTTATATTCTGTTTTTAGATTATTTATTCCTTATTTATTGATCCATTCGTATTGTTTTGTTTATCTTAACATTTGTGGTATATCGTTCTTTTAAATCAAAGTCAACCTCGAGAGGGCGGAAAGTCCGTTTTTTCCGGGGATATTTATTTTTACATTTCTGCTGCGTGCCGCATGCTTAACGAGAAACTTTCAGTTTCTGAAAAAAAGACGTTTATCAATCCTGAATTAATGAGAGCGATTCCCTCTCCCGAAACCAATAAATTTTGTTTGGTTCAAAAGGTTCATTAGATATCACACTTATCCGTTATTTGTCAGTCCGAGCGCGTGAGTGGTTTTAGGAGCTCAGCTCGTTGCAAAGTGGGCAAGAATGACCGATTTGATGGAAGAATCACCAGAAATTTTCGTTTTGAACCAGAAGTTTTGAAAACACTCATTTTCAGTTGATTTAGTCTGTTTATTAACTCAGCTGTAATTGATTATTACAATTAGAGATGGTGAACGTGTCACTGTAAAAAAAAAAAAAAAAAAAAAAAAAAAAAAAAAAAAAAAAAAAAATCTAATAATATTGCCAGAAGCACAACGATATGTGAACCACGAAAAGTCAAGTCCTTGAACCAGAAACTTCTGGTGTTACGGTCAGAATATTTTCACAGAACTAGAATTTCCTAAAAAATTTCAAGAACTTTGGTACAAACAATAGAAATTCTGGTAAAAGTACCATCCCTTACCTTGGTTCACATATCGTTGCATTTCTGATATTTTTGCTCTTTGTTTTTTTCAGTCATGTGTAAAATTAGTCCTGAAAGTCTATGGATCGTAGAACTGTGTGATATTAATTTCCTGTAATTATTGGCCTCCAATTAGGTTATTTTTGCTTACTGTAAGTCGATGGATTTTTTCCCGTTCACTAAACGAATCTCACGAATTTCCAAAAGCGGTTTCCTCTTCGAAGAAATTTTCATTGGTTCTCTGAAACCAACCAAACTTTGCGAACCGCTCGCCCTCATAGAAAACTCCTGTGCTCTTGTAAAATTTTTATTGTGCCGTATTCTTTGTTATTTATTTATTTATCAATTTCTTGATTATGTGGAGAGAGGAAATCTATGAAAAGTTGATGTTATTTTCTTCCTGCAGTTTTTCCGGATGTCTCGTTTCTTTGGCATTTTCCGAATTGTAAAGTATAAATTAGAGGAAGACTAATTCGTACTTTTAGGATGAAGCTCAGGGTTTCTTTCCGTCTAAATCTTTTCAACCATCATCAAACTTATAATAGGCTCTGATTATGGTCATAGTCTTTAAATCTTCTCAAAAGAGAATGTGTTTTATTTTCAGGGGTCTCTTATGATTCTGAAACAATGATACTTTCATTCACTAACGCAGAACTTCCAGTTGTTAAAAAAAATAAAAAATAATATTGATCGATCTATATCAACTCTCCCATCCCATTCTTACATTTTGTTTGGGTTCTCCCAGACAACTGAATAAAATCTTTCGATTAGTCTTTTAGATCATATTTTCACTAAATGTTGAAATAATACTTACTGCTATTACTTACATGTCCATTTTTGGCCTGTCACCCCTTCCTATTAGATCTTTCATTTCTAGTATCAAGAAAAGAGATCTGACCTCCTCTATGAAGGTATGAATTGGCTTATTTTGCTAAAGAATGCTTACATAATCATCATTATTGATAAAAGATCTGATCCTCCAAAGACGGGTAGACTTTTCTGAAGTGTGTCTTTTTAGATTTGGGTGTCATAGAATACCAATGCCTCACATCACAAAGTAGTTTGCTGCTTTTTGCAGGTAGTGAATCATGATTAGTTCCCGCGTATATCACGTGATCCCTGTTTGCTGCTAAGATTTGCTTTACCTCTCCAATCAGCGCTCGCTGTCATGCAATAACTTGCTTCAAGCCACTTTGTACGCGTGTAAAAAGCCGCTTCAATCTTCCGGTTTTACAATTAAAACCGTTTAATTGAAAGGGAGTTCTCAATTTTGGTGGATCACTCTCCTCTTAAGGTGTTCCTATGTTAAAAAAAAAAAAAAAAAAAAAAAAAAAAAAAACACCCTTCAATCATCCCGTCATACTGTTGAAAACGATTGGGCTCAAGAAATGGTGACTTTAATTATCTCTTTTTAAAATTTTCATTATGATACATTTTCTCCCCTGTATGTAGGGAGTGAGCAAGTAAAAATGTTTTCCAGAATGCGTGAGGTTTTGTAGCGTGGAGGCTAGTTGTAAATATGATTTGAATGATGGCGGGATTTATCTCATGCAAAAAAAACAAAAACAAACAAACAAACAAACAAAAACAATAAAAAAACAGAACAAAACAAAAAAAACAGCGATGTCGCCCAAAGCTCTACGCGGTATTTTACGAGCGAGTGCCAAGTGTTTGAAATGATGCACCGTGTGTGCGCTTTCAAGTTCCAACAGCGCAGTGTTGGAACATTGATCCTCCCATGACCTTGTTCCAAATTTTAGCTTGAAGAGGAGTTGATACCAACCAATTTATGGCTTATATCTTATAAAAATTGCAAAAGCTTCCGCACGCTACTGCATTTAAGTTTTTTTTAATAATAGGTGTGCGGTGCGCTCATCACCCATCTATGCGCTCACTTTTTACAAGGATTCAAAAAAATTCTTTTTTCGGTTCGAAAATTAAAACTGTTTGATTTTTTTCTTCTGCAGATAGGATTCAGCTGTTCATTAAAAAATAATAGGAAGTTGCTTTTATGCACAGTTTCTTTTTTGTCTGTATCCTTTTTTTTTTTTTTTTTTTTTTTTTTTTTTTTTTTTTTTTTTATTATTTTTTTTTTTATTATTATTTTTTTATCATTACTCATTGTTATGACGTCAGCTGTTGCCAGTATGTATGCAGGCGCCAGATAAAGTTTGCGTCGCACTTACGAGTATCCCCAACAATTTGGTCGTAAATAAGCTGCGCGCTTTTATACAATCGTTTTAAATCCCATAAGTGTAGAGGCAGTATAATGTCTTCTATTCAAATTAATTTGACAGTAAATATTCCGTTTTTCGCGTTACTAGTCCTCTTAACAGCAGAGATATGTGTATTAATAAAGTGCTTAGGTACTGTAGATACAACGTCGCAATATGATGGATATCCCTGAGTTGTTTCCCTCTGACTCAATGATAAGTTTATCGATTTTGTCTTTGGGTCTCAATTCTTTTCCGAAATAAACGTTTATATCTAGTTGGAATCTGCTTTCAGGATCACCACGTTCCTACAACTTTGCATAGGGATGCCGTACATTACTGCTTCTCGTGGATTTTCAACAACAATAAAATTCATCAAAATGTATCAGAATGATCCGCTCTAATTGCTCGTGTAATGAATATTTTATTTTGTTTTCATAACTCTGAGCGCGCACTGAAATTGTTAGTAGCATGATGTTTTGAAGGGCGAGTTCTGCATTATCTATACCGATGAAAAATTCGCTTATTTTCTCGTCGCTTTGTAAAACATCATTCTCTGTCCTTCTCTTACTCATGTGTTCAACTGGGAGGAGTAAGAGAAATACACTTTTTTGGATCTGCCGCTGAATGTAATTTACCGCACTGTCTCACACTGGACGGTTCCTATCTCGCCAGCGGGACAAAAATCGAAAAATGAAACTTATGGATTTTTGGAAGTATGTAGGGGAATCGATCCTCTGTAGAATAGAGACTAAGGATCGGGTATAAATAGTTTCATACTGACTTATTTTTTATGAGTACTGGACCTGAAAAGTGTCATAAATGAAAATGTACTTCTTTCAATGATTTTTTTGTCATATTTCATCCCGCTCTGCAGGGCTCTGAAACGCACCCACGTCAAAGCTGTATTTTTTTCTTAATTCTAGACACAAAGAGCTATAAAATGATCCATCAATTAATTTTTTTGACGTGATGTTTGATGGGAGTAAATTATTTTTTTTTAGGGCCCTCTAAACTACAAGTCAATCATTTTCATTGGAGTGCCAAAAAAAGCCCCATGAGACCCCAATATGATTTTTGCGTTAAAGTGTGGGCAATTAGGTAGGTAACACGCCCACAAATTTTTTCGACCCGACCGACACCGTAAGTATGTTTTTTTTCGCTTTATGTGCGCCTTTACCGCGCCGCACTATGTGGTATTTGACCAAAAAAGTTGGCATAAACTGTTTTAATCATCCAAATGATTTGAAAGTTGGTGTACGGGGGTATTTTTTAGCGCCAAATCCAAATTTTGCACCAATTTTTCAAAATTCGAAAATCCAAGATGGCTGCCGACAAATTTAAAAAAATGTCGGCAGCCATCTTGGATTTTCGAATTTTGAAAAATTGGTGCAAAATTTGGATTTGGCGCTAAAAAATACCCCCGTACACCAACTTTCAAATCATTTGGATGATTAAAACAGTTTATGCCAACTTTTTTGGTCAAATACCACATAGTGCGGCGCGGTAAAGGCGCACATAAAGCGAAAAAAAACATACTTACGGTGTCGGTCGGGTCGAAAAAATTTGTGGGCGTGTTACCTACCTAATTGCCCACACTTTAACGCAAAAATCATATTGGGGTCTCATGGGGCTTTTTTTGGCACTCCAATGAAAATGATTGACTTGTAGTTTAGAGGGCCCTAAAAAAAAATAATTTACTCCCATCAAACATCACGTCAAAAAAATTAATTGATGGATCATTTTATAGCTCTTTGTGTCTAGAATTAAGAAAAAAATACAGCTTTGACGTGGGTGCGTTTCAGAGCCCTGCAGAGCGGGATGAAATATGACAAAAAAATCATTGAAAGAAGTACATTTTCATTTATGACACTTTTCAGGTCCAGTACTCATAAAAAATAAGTCAGTATGAAACTATTTATACCCGATCCTTAGTCTCTATTCTACAGAGGATCGATTCCCCTACATACTTCCAAAAATCCGTAAGTTTCATTTTTCGATTTTTGTCCCGCTGGCGAGATAGGAACCGTCCAGTGTGTGTCTGTATG
The DNA here is from genome assembly GCA_011764245.1 of Trialeurodes vaporariorum. NCBI lineage: Eukaryota > Metazoa > Arthropoda > Insecta > Hemiptera > Aleyrodidae > Trialeurodes > Trialeurodes vaporariorum. The sequence goes on from VMOF01000002.1 coordinate 62,276,621, forward strand.
GAGTTTTGGAGCGAGATATTAAAAGTTGCTTCGCTGCGAAGACCCTCCTGAACAAATCAGGGATCTAAAAATGAACTTTCACGTTTTTAAACCCACATATTCCATTACAACAGAAGCTCAAAAATGATTCATTCGCAACCGAAGCTTAAACAAAAGGAGAAGTTGTTGCAAAAGCTCTCTGAATTAGGAGAGATAGAGTGCGAGGCTCCGTTTTCCTGTCCGTGGCCCATTCCCGTATACTCGAAGCCGAAAAAATTACAATGGCCAAAATCCAATACAAAAGAAAACTAGTTATAACGTTCATGATAAATATTTGAGTATCAAACAACGGGCTTAATGGTCGCTCCCGGGCAAGGCCCAGATTAAGAAGAGGAAGAGGGGAAAAAATGGGAAAGGAAAGAAAGAAACGGATGAACGAGCTTTTTTATTATTCATAAAGCTCCTCTGTTCTGTTCCTCTGGATTCTGAACGGAGCTTTTACGGTTTTTCGCACACCCTGAACGCGACCGGACAACTTATACATATGATATACTTGCATGTGTAGCGGGAAGCTCGGTCTTGTGGAAGAGTGACGGAGTGGGGGGGGGGGTGTGGAGTAATTATTTGCGCCGACTTCGAAGGGTTTATATTTTGCAATCAAGGTTCTTCGCTTGTGTGATTATTTTTGTATGTATTTGGGGGGGGGGGGGTGTTTAGGCAATGTTTGGGAGGTGAAGCAAGAGCCCCTCAAAAAACAAGAAACAAACAAAAACAAAAAATGAAAAAATTGATTCGCAGTGCGGTCATCTCGCTTCTTGCAACTACAAAAGAAGGTGAGAAGGGAGGTTCATGAACGAATTTGAAGGTTAAGTAATTTGTAACCTGGGGAGAGCACTAAAAGGGGGATCCCAGGGACAAATGAGTTCTAACGAACTTTTAATAAAAAAACACAACAACGAAATACGAAAATAACGAGGGCTTGAAACCTCCGACCCCGACCCGCAACTAAATATTAACTAACTTTGCCGAGACGGGGCCCCAAAATGGACCCAGCCCGGACTTTAAACTTTATTTACTTTCAAGTCATTTAATTGGAAAAGAAAAAAACGTCTCACGCTTGGAGCGGAACAACTCGAATGCCTTCTCACTCATTACCCATCATGCACCAGCGAGGACGCCACCGAACTCCTCCCTCCTGATTGGTCTCCAGTCAAAGGAGGGAAATTTGAAATAGAAGAAGGGAACGGAGTTAAATGGCTTAGCCATGTAACCACGCTACATATCCCCCCCAAATTTCCCAGGTGAGTCGCAAGGCTCAACTGGAAATTTGGATCTCCGAAAATGGAGACGCAAAGGAAAGAGAAAGAGAATAGAAGGCGAAAAAGAGATAAAAAGAAAGATATGGAAGAAGGTGACGGGAGACAAAACAGGAGCAAGGAGCCCCGCGCGTCTCACATGGAATAGCACATGAAGAGTCCTAAATGAGAGTAAAAAGACATAAAATACATTTGAAAAAATTTGAAAATTTGAGTCGCTGGTCGGAATCGGAGGGTTTTTAAACTATTTTTTCCGCCATTTATTTAAAAAAGAAAACACAAAAACTAAATGAACAAATTTTAAAAAAGGGTTTCCCGAGGCAGTATTGTTGCCTGGGAAAAAAAAAAAAGACAAAGAGAAAAAAATTGTGAGGCAAAACATCACATATTACATTACAATTACATAGCACTTCTATGTAACTTATAAGAAAAATTGAGAGATCAAAAAATCTGAGAAAAACTTAAGAATACGGTGGGGTCGTTTAGGGTCTCAAGCGGAATTAAAAAAAAAATTAACAATTTAAAGACTATACTAAAGATTTTTTGTCACGGGGTTTGAAAAAAAAAAAGAGCGAATCCTGGGGACTAGGGAAGCCTAAATCAAGTATACCTGGAGAAAACAGATTTATATCGTCAGATACACCCCCGGAAAAGGGAGATAGTTCATCAGAAATGGCACTAAAAAAAATTTTGGGCAAAAAAATTGACCATAGTAATCACCATGATAAGCCTATCGATGACTTCCTAAACTTACAACTATTTGCCTTACAAACTAAGAGAAAAAAAAAAAAAATTCCACAGACTTGTCGACAAAGTTACTGTGGGTTCTTCCATAGAATGGTCAGTTCTAGGAATACCACCTAATAGCTTTCGGCCATCCAGCTTCACAGACAATTAGGAGGTTTTGGAAATTCAAGAAAAATCCCCTCAGCGGTGGTGCAATATTTGGGTTACTGAAATATCTGATTTTCCTTATCAGCCATAAAACAAGCTGATTTTTTTTAGGGAGGGGGGAGGGAGTAAAACTTAGGTTGGAAACCTTCTCGTCCAAGAACCTAAAATAAAAAAAATACAAAAAAAAAGGGATACCGCAATGGGGAGATGGCCATCCAGCAATCCATCCGAAGGGGTTGATCTGACTACAACTGTCTTTACCAGTCATAGGCTGTTAGTTTGGTTCATACACAACAGAACAAAAAATAGAAGATTTAAAAAGATCTTGAGAAAGATTTGGACGGTAAGGGGAAAAAAAAAAAATTACTATTTTACAAAGGGAAAATTCGTGATGCTTGAGAGTTTAGCGTTCAATTAACAGGTAAGAAATACTTATTAATAACAAAATAAGCAAATGAGAGAAGCAAAAAGAAAAAAATTGAGAGAGAAGAGAAAAAAATCAAAAAAAAAAAAAAAAAAAAAAGGGGGGGGGGGGGGGTTTAGATTTCGGTGCAGTGGCAAACCGACCCCCACCACGCTCACACACAGAGTTGAAACAGTTTTTCCCCGGGTTTCAATCCGGATGCAAGGCGAGGTGCAATCCATAAACCCACTGAATCGAAGTCTAGGGAAAAAAAAAAAATTAGAAAAGGGGAAAGGGGAAAGTTGTGATCATTTCAGGGAGAACTTAATGCTAAAGAAAATGCTGAGGACAGCATTGACAGTAACAGAAAAAAAAAAAAAATAATGGTATGAATAAAGCTAAAAAAAAAAAAAAAAAAACAAAGGTTAGCGGCCTAAAAAAAAGTCTAAAAAAAAGTATTTTCGGGATGGAGGGGGTTTTCTTTCCCCCCATCTCCAAAAAAAAAGGGAAAAAAAAAAAAAAAAAATTTGGGGACAGGTCTAGAAAGACAATACTTTTTGATAGGTCAATGGCAGACGAAAATACGCTAAAAAAAAAAAAATGGGTAGAGTCACTTGTTGGACGGAACTTACTAGCTAAGGTGGGGTTTAAAGGACAAAATGTAGTTATAGGGATCCTGAAATGATAAGACACAAACAGACACACAAAGCTTTCAGACAATACTTTAGAGAATTGGGGAATTGAAGGGTTTTAAAAAAACAGCATTATGTACTCCGACTGACCTTTTGGAGTCCGTTTCTTGAAGTTGGAAAGCTTTTTTTCCGACTTTTTTGAAAATTTTTATAGGGACCATTAAACAGAGAAAAAAATTTTTTGGTCTCACCCCGTAGGGCATTAGAGAGGTGGTGGGTACGAAACAGGACTAGATCACCGACCTTAAAGTTGTACAAGGAATGATTTTCATCGAAACGTTGCTTTCTGACCTTTGCTTTCTTCGTTTGGTGTTCTTCAAGAGCTAAAATTTTTAAATTGTGATCTTGTATGACAGAATCAGGGGGAAAATTAACTAATGTTGAAAAAAAATTAAAGGGTTTGACCTTTTTGACAATTTCGATCGGCGTGAAACCAGTGCTTTCATTGTACGTCCCATTGACACAGTCCTCAAAAGGAATGAGGTAGTCAACCCAGGACTTATGGTTTTCATGGCAATGAACGCGGAGGAATTCTCCCAACGTTCTCTATATCTCTCTAGGGTTTGAGGCAGGGTGGTAAACCGAAGTCTTTCTGGGTTAAATACCGCAATCCTTCAGAGCCTCCCCAATAGTCGGACCGAAAACAAGGGCCATGATCAGAAATGATTGTCTCTGGGGTTCCGACATCGACAAGAAAATTTTGGGTAATTTTTCGAGTGACAAGAACAGTGTGGAGTTTCTAAGAGGATAGGCTTTGAAAAATTTAGAATAAACATCTAAGGCTAAAAGAACAAATTGAAAGTTACCCTTTTTTTGGGCAAAGGGCCAAAAAGATCTACTGAAACTAAGGCAAAAGTTTGTTAGACATAACAGGTACAAGAGGGGGAAAATATGTTTTGTTAGAAATTTTACACTTTTGACAATCGAGACATGATTTGATTACATTACGAACTTTATTTTCAAGTTTTGGAAAAAAGCTATTTCTTTTAAGTAATGTAAGTCTTTGTACCACCAAAATGACCAATGGTGGTGGGGCTGTTTTAATTCAAAATTTTTCCAAAGTTGTGGTACACAATTTACGGATCCGTTTTTTGGTGACTTAAAGAAAAAAATATTATTATGTATGAAGTAACACTCACAACCAGGGGAGCTCACATTAGATTCTAGATTAGAAAAAATTTTGATTTAACCTAAGCCCCTTCTCTGTTCAGCAGGTAGGCTTTTGAGTTGTACAGACAACGTGAGGAAATTTTGCACAAATTGACATTAAATTCCAAGTTGTTAGGTGGAAGAGATTCCACTTCTGGTGGGTATCTAGATAAGGTATCAGCCACAATATTATCGCAACCTTTATATACTGAAAGTCAGATTGTATTCCTGTAAATAAAATGCCCAGGACCTTTTTTCCCCTTTCCCATTCAAATGTAGACACGGGGTTAAACAACTTGCGAGGTAGGAAAGATTTTGATTCCAGAAAAAGGCAAGAATTTCTCAGGTTTTTACGCATGTGAAGATTGGCATTTTTGATCATTTCTTCTACTCCAGTAATGTCATGACGGGGAAAAATATCAAAAAGGACTAAGTTGCAATTTAAATTTTAAAGAAATTTGAAATAAAATTTCTGATTTCAACTTATTTTTAGATTTGCTTGGGTCAATTTTGTTAGTGCCTGCAATAATAAATACAAAATCGTTGGTTTTGATTTCCTGCTTGCTTTTTTGTATTTCACCGATGTTTTGGTTGAAACGAGCACCCGGTTAAAAATTAACATTAATTTTTACATCTAAACCATGAAAACTATTTTCTAGCACGGGCAGGAGTCCCCCCCCATGGCTATCGCTAAAGACATGGATGGACGGCCCGGGTCATCGTGATCACAGGACACTGCATTGCAGCCTGCTACTGAAAGAGAAGGACGATAAAAAATGGAACTTTTACAGTGTCATTATTAAAAGACAATAATTTTGGGACCATAATCAATACGGGCTGAAAAAATTCGAGAAAGTCAGTTCCTAAAATAGCCTTGGCATTCAAACCCGGCACGACCAAGAATGATTTTTTGGGAAAAGTGGTCTCCTAAATTAAGATCCAAAAAAATTTTGGGAAAAACACTTTTTTGGACTTGGCGCCAGTGACACCACGCAGGGTTACACCTGTGAGAGGTAATTTTGGAAAGGTTCCACACTGTTCCACTAAAATATTGTAAAATTCTTCATTGAAGAAGGTAACCTCACTTCCAGAGTCAACCATTAATTCAAATTGAAAATCCTGGATCTTGCCAAAAACGAAGGAGATTTTTAACGAGCGTCACCGCAGAACTTTCCTCGTCTTCTCGGCTAACAAGAAATTGTCACTTACAGTGTAAAAGTATTACTAGGATTTGCTGGCTGGGATAAATCAATATACTCTCTGTAGCAAGACGTCAGAATGGCTTTAAAAAATTGGAAACTATCAAAATTTAGAACCAAGGAGAAATTGATTCATTAACGGAGCAGATAAAAACATTACTTTTTAAAGTTTGTACACAGATAAGATTGTGGATTCAAAAAAAGTTTTGGAATTACCAGACATTTCCAAAATTTTGACATTGATGATTTTCCCAAAAAATATAGTAGGAATATACTGGCTAAGTAATCCCCTTTTCAAGAGTTGCGGAAATTTCAGGGTGTGAAACAATATCTGTAGAGATGATAGACATACATCCCAAATCAAAACAAGAAAATAATTAAAATCTTGGAGGTTCAAATTAAGTAGGATATTTAACGTTAATTTGTTTGAAAGTGCCGTAATTTCAAAAAGTTTATAAAATTCAAATGTCACATTGTCAATTTTACACTGTAGATGGGAAAAAGAAAAACATTTTGGAATCATGACCCAAAAAAGAATACAGCGGTCTATTTTTTGAAGAAGGGTGCATAATATCAACTCTGTAAAGCAAATAGTGAAACTTTAAAAATAGACGATTGTGAGCTGCAGTGGTTGTAAGTGTTAATTTGTGCCCCCTTTAGGCTCACGAGATGAGAGACACAAATTTAGTTTAAAGAAGGATCATCGCTATTCGGGGAGGTCTGACTCACAATGCCATCACCCTCTTGAGCCAAACAATTGGCCTTTTAGTTTTATTTAAAAGGTTTGGGTTTATCACTAGGCTTAACATTTTGTGTTTGCTGAAAATTGCGAACATTGGGAACAAGAGCTGGACGAGGCCCAATGTGATCAAAGCCTCTTAGAATACCTTGAACATCTTCAATGGTTTCAGCCTTGCTTTGAATAATGGCCGATTTGACATCATAAGGAAAATGGTTTACAAGACTATCAATAATGAGAGGGGGAGGAATGGGGTCATCTAAATATTGCATAAAGCAGACTTTACGAAGAAAATAAAATTCTAAGTTCCCCTGATCTGGAGGCCTTTCATTCAAAAATGGCAATGACAACCGAATTGAGTTTTGAATTCTGATGCCCCAAAACTGATCAAGGAAACGTGCAACAAAAGTGTCATAGTTGAAAAAGGTGTTACGGTAAACTCTAAACCAGGTTGCCGCACTTCCCCGCAACAGTTTCCCAGCATCATTTTTCATCACCCTATCAGTTGCATTGTGTGAAGAGAAATATAAATCTAATTCTCGGAGAAAATCTTTCGGGTGAATATCATTTAGAGTGCCATCAAAAACAGGTAGATCCCTAAAATTTGGGGAGCATTTGTAGACCTTGAGTCCGCAATAGATTGTCTAGGCGGGTTAGCTTGCCTTGATGGGGGGCTTGCCTCCCGGGGACTGGCAATTAGCCTCAACAACAATGAAAGAATCTCCCCTTTTTTTTTAACTAACTGTTGTTCAACACTGACTTTAAGCTCTTGCATTTCTTTTAGGAGGTTTCCCATAAGACTGCGATTGTCAGTCTCAGTCATACCATCATCGAGAGACCAGAACTCTGACGTATCAACGGGTTGGGATGCCTGAGCCTGAAAACCCCAGACCTTTGGGGGCTCCCGGGGGAAAACTAGGAGGAATAACATTTGAAGGCACAAAATTTTGGGCATTTGCATTTAAATTTCCTTGGTTGCTAGGAGGACCGACGAGGACAAAAATTTTTAGCAGGACTCTGAGGACCCCGGACAATATTAGGCCCTACGAACCTACTAGCAGCAGGAGAAACTGGTACAATCCCTCTAGGGAGTCCAGGAGGAAAAGGACACAAGACATTATTCGGACGATGGGGAATGAAACCTCTGCCACGACCTCTGGCAGGATTTGACGGAGCACGGCTCGCACGATTTCTGGTATTTTCGTGTGGAGCACTCATACTAACAAAAATCAAAATTAAAAAAAAAAAAGATAACAGTAACAAGGAACAGTCTTACAGTAATCCTGACGGCGAGATGATCCCGGAACGCTGAACAGAAGAAATCGACGATTCGAAGAATTAGTATCTACCATCCATAGGAGTGAAACCATGAGTGAATGTTAAGACCGCAATCCATACGGACTTGAGAGACCTTCGTGAGAAAATGTATGTACATCCGCAATCCACAAGTTGATAAGTGACCACCAGATAGAATTAATCAGGAACAGAATTTCAAATAGGAACGATCCAGTAAACCAGAAAGCCAAAACACCAAAGGAGAAAATTTTCCGCTTGTCCACCCACGATGGAGTGCGGGAAAATCCTAAGGTTTCAAACCGCACCCCGATGTTTTCCCACAGGAATTCACTCAACAACAGAAATTAACAACATTCAAAAGACCAAATAACTTTTCCGCTGCGAGACTTCAGGAAAATCCAGCGATAATCCGATCACTTATCAAGAAAAGAAAAAAAATTGTCGGGATCAAGAATAATATACTCATTTCAACCGACAAAAATGGTAAAATAAACAAAATAAATTGTCCGCTGATATTTTAAGCGAGAAAAACAGTAAGTAGTTTATAAGCCGTGGTTAGAAACTTGTAATAAAAAGTAAACAAAAAAAACTGCGATGTATCGATTATATCGATCAATCGATTGAATGACGTCACTCGCGAGATTCCGAGATTCACCCCGGTTTTGGAACGGTTGGAACGGCGGAGGAACAACGATGGCCGTGCACTGCGTTCGCGGAACAGAGGGAAGCGAACCGAAATGCGGAGGGATATCACTGAATCCACAGCACGTGTATCACGATTTTTGAATTTCAATTCTTGATAAAATTCACGATTACAGCACCAAACCCGGGCCCAAAAACTCGAACGGAAGATAATTGGGGCTTAATGAAAGGGATTTAAGGTGATTCACAATGGAGAAATCACGGATACACACACTGTAACCACGCCGGTCGGCTTGTGGCCTAAAACGAACTTCACAAAGATTTCGAAGTTAAGATTATTGACAAGAGAATAATTAACACTAAAGATACGTAAATCACGAATTTCCTTTCGTGGGGTTTCCGCTTTTAAAAACGGTACCGCGGAGGGCGCCAATTTGTAACCTGGGGAGAGCACTAAAAGGGGGATCCCAGGGAAAATGAGTTCTAACGAACTTTTAATAAAAAAAAAACAAAACGAAATACGAAAAAAACGAGGGCTTGAAACCTCCGACCCCGACCCGCAACTAAATATTTAAATAACTTTGCCCAGATGGGCCCAAAATGGACCCAGCCCGGACTTTTAAAATTTACTTACTTTCAAGTCATTTAATTGGAAAAGAAAAACACGTCTCACGCTTGGAGCGGAACAACTCGAATGCCTTCTCACTCATTACCCATCATGCACCAGCGAGGACGCCACCGAACTCCTCCCTCCTGATTGGTCTCCAGTCAAAGGAGGGAAATTTGAAATAGAAGAAGGGAACGGAGTTAAATGGCTTAGCCATGTAACCACGCTACAAGTTCAACGGTGGACTGACAAATTATTCGTCGATAAATGTGCCAGCGCTCTAGCCCGTTTAAGAAGCAAGGGAATGAAATCTAATACCGCTTTGTAAATATACCTAATACTGCTTCCATGATTCGGCAGGTGTTTGAAAATGTGTAAGTACAACTTGTCCTTTTTCACGCTCTGAAAGGGTTGAAACTCTAGATGACCCCTTCGTCTTTCCCTAATTTCGGCCGACACTTTGTTTATAAAGTGATAACTCTGACTTGCATGTAAATTACGCTTGACAGATGCAAATATTCTGCTGCCGAAGTCGTGAAAACGGAGGTGTATGGGGGAGGTGTCTGAAATTCGATCCAAGAATCGATGGTGGTTGGGCGCGGCCCTCCGCAGATTTTCGGCGGCGATAAATTGGGGTTTCGATTATGTTCTCTGATGTTTTCCGGTTTTTTGCGCGGGTAATGATGTGATGTGATGTGATGTGTCGCGATATCACGTTTGCGAGATGTCCACACACTCTGCACATCCGCTGATTCGACTCTCATTCACGAATCAGCGGTCGCCAGATCTAGCGTGGCGATCAGTTTATTTAATATGCATTATTATGTAATATGTATTGGCTCAAATGGAAAATCCAGGCTCATCTCAAAATCTGTCAACGTCGCAGCCATCTTCTATATGACTTGAAATTTCCTTTGAGTTTTCGGAGCCTCGCTCGATTACTTTTACGTGTGTTTCTCCTCGTTGGATTTGAAAACTAGTTTGAATATCTGAAGCAATGGGTCTCTTCGCTTTTCGGGTAGTGATGGTTCTTATCAGATGGTAGCCAGACATATTTTGACATAAACAAAAATATTAAACCCTTTCGGCTTTATGACTAATTGTGAGGCAAGGACGTGGCTATTAGACCGATTTTTCCACCTAATTTCACATCTTCATTTGACGATTAGACTGATTAAGAGTGTGATGTCATACGATTGGAGTTTCGCAGACTCAAAACGTTGCTTACAAAGTTCCGAATAAGACTATAACCTCACAATTAACGGACAATGTCTGACAGCTATTCTTTTATTTATTCATTTATTCATTCATTTATTAACTATTTCATTCATTTTTATCCATAGATATTTTCCGTTTTCAGATCATTTAACGGTTCCGTTCCGTTGTAATTTTTGTCATGATGTAAGTCCTTATCAAGACGACCAATTTTTTATATTAGAAACAGTAGCGAAGCATGCAATCTGCCGACGTCGCATTATTTCCATTTAAACCCATGTAGAGGGTCGAATTCGAGGTCGTTCTCCGCCGACCCACTTCGATCCTTTTTATGGATTTAAATTGTCACAATTCAACGTTGCCAGTTCGCAAAGTTCGCCACTGATGAGTTGATTCAGCATTGCCTTTACTCGTATGTTTGGAACCAAACGATGTATCGGAACTCCGCTCGGTGTATACATATTTGTTTTTATCACTTAATTAGTTCGTTTAAGTGTATTCAGTGATTGGCCCAAGGTGAGGTCGCGAGGGTCACTTGTAAATGTAGATGCTCTATGGATAAATCAATTAAGGTATAAATAATTCAAGTATAGTAGGTACATAGAATAATTCCAGTCCCTTTGCACATGCCGCATACGGCATCGTCATAGTATGCACCAGGAATTTTAAAGTGTTTAATACTGAACGAGATCTGACGAGTCTCTAGGGAAAAGGAGGAAAATTCGTCGCCTTGTTGCACCTAAAAAAGTATTTTGCAACTTTGTATACTTTTTATTCAATGTGAAATTAATCAAATGAACGCTTCTTCCATTCATTAATTATTGCTGGATAAATTATAATTTATATTGAGCTAATCAGGATGAAAAGGGGATGGTAATTTTCTGTATTAACTCGAGAGGAAGCTATGCCCCGAAAGAAATCATTTCTAAATTCTAGTAATATTACCAGAAACAACAATTTGTGAACTAAAGAGAGTCTAGTACTTTTACACAAATTTCTGGAACTGGCTTAAACACTAGAATTCTGATAACAGTAGCAACCCTTACCCAGGTTCACAAATCGTTGTGCTTCTGGTAATATTTTTTTTTTTTTTTCAGTCTGTCAAATTAGTTCAACATGTTCATAATTAAATCAGCAGAAAGGAAACTCCCATCAAAAGCCAATAGAAAAATTTTGTTTGTCTATTTTGGTGTCCATTAAAAATTGCAAACTTATCACCATCTTCGTCTTCCGTATTTCTTTGTTTGAGGATAGTTTCGAATTTGTCAAAATAGTGGACTAGAAAATAATTATTCATAAAATAATAATAATAAATAAGAAATTCATAAATAAATAATAACTGATCGTAGTATTCTGTGACATGGCGGTAAACTACCTCCCCCCGCCCCTTTATCTGTCAATGTTGAACAGCGGCGATGTTGCCTGATGGACGATGGTTCGACTTTTTCCATGAGAACATATTGACGCACCGAGTCGAGAAGCCCGCATCTTTTTTTCATGGGCAACATGCATGCTCATTAATTATCGGTTGACGTCAGATCAAAACTAACTTGGAAAATCTGCTAAGCGCGCGGTGCAGCCAGATTTTGCAAAAAAATAATAATAATATATAATTTAATGTAAAGTATTTTTTTTTCTAAATTTGCCAGCACTGTAAACGCGAGGTAATGAGCAGACCTGTGGTTTAGAGAAATAAGATATGCGTTTTATGACTTGGAAATTCCTTTAAATCTGGCAACGCTACTTAGAGATTGCCGATAAATTTTGCCGCATATACGCCTCCAAATAGTTGCATCTCTCTTAAGTGGAAGGAATAATCTCCGCTCCCGGGTCAGGGTAAGGTAAGTGATTCCATGAAATTATCATGGAAAAGCTCCAATTTGCTAAGCTCTAGTTAGTGGCATGATAAAGGTACTGCGCACAGCTTTTAAAGTTTAATTGCATTATTAAAATAAAGGCTCGGTACGAATGCTCAAGTTTTTCTCCTCGCTCTTTCCCTCTTGGAGTTTCGCTTTCAAGTTTTCAATGAGAATGAAGGGCTGGTTTTGAGTTGTTTTTGTATTACAAATGAACGCAAATTTCTGTGTATTAACGCACGGTCGTACTCATCGTCTTGGGCTCAAAGGAAAATATCCCTTTTTTGCAATTAAATACGGATATAATCATATTATAAATCAAAATAACAAAAGTGCCACTCGGGAATGATGAATTACAACAATATGTGGAGATGAAGTCAGAAGACTTAATGTTGGGAGGTTATATCTACAGTTGATGATCATATTTTACTAGCATTCTTTCCATTTTAGGAGAGTTCTTTTCTGTTTGAGAATCGATGTCCCAAAAATTCTGGATTTTCACCCACTGTGCGGGGGCACAGTCCTCTTCGTAAGCTTTACCGTTCTTACCTATACTTTGAGCTTTATACTTTCATTTCAAAATCTATTGTTCGGCCCTCTTTTTGAACTATTTTTCTCGGAACTATACTGTACACTTGTGAACGATTGAGCGTATTTACGCTATATTTACTGTTATTCACTAGTATTTACTGCTGCGTGAATGATTCTAAAGCAATATTTTTATCCCAATTTAGGATTATCTCGAAAAACGGCGGGAGCACGCGCTTAATGATTTCGAAATCGTTGAAGCTTTTATACCGTCAGTTGCTCTAAAGCTTTGTTTACGCTAACATTTCCTACGGAGAGTTTATTCATGATATTTTTACTTTCCTTTTTTTAGGATAATTTTTCATGAATGAAAACCACTCGTCGGCTTACTGTTCGTCGCAGCGAAGACCCGCCAATCCCCCACAGATTAGTCAGGATCCAGGATGAATGGAATATTTTTATCTTAATAATCCTGTCGAAAGCATGCGAAGCTTTTTTTCCTTTCCTTGTTGCAGGTTGCCGTCGCATACTCCGCCCGAAACCGCGCGCGAATAAAATAACGGAAACGACTCTTTCTGTGGTTTTTCTTTCTGGGAATTATTCCCAGAATGCCTTTATAGTTTTGAGGTATCATTCTTGTGTCTTGGTAAATCTCCCTCACTCATTCAACGAGTGAGGAATGAGGTACATTTTAGCTCCTTTGTAATTGAAATTTTTAGGGCTCACACAGATTTGATCATACGCCTATTTTGAATGCCTGGCGCGTTTATGCGTCCTCAAACACTCGCAACTCCTGATGTTTCTAGAAACAAGACGGTTTATAATAATTATCCCCCCCCCCCGCTTTAACATTGTGGTAACATCCTTCGGGTTTAATCCTGCCGATGCAAGGGAGGAAAGTTCTCCATTGATTCTATTCTCCGCTTATCTTTTGTAGATTTACAACGTTTATTTTTTTATTGGGTGAGGGGGGGATTCCTACTCTGTATTTAAAAAACAACAACAACAAAAACCAGCCTAACATTATTAAGCCAGCAACTTAACCCTTTAAGGGCCAAGCCCTAGTATACTCGTTTTTCTGCTCTAGTCTACTTCACATTGTTTCAATCTTCATTCCGGATAAACGCGATTATTGATGAAAACTTGTACAAGATAAGATGTCTTCGGGCGCCTTCAATGTATCGTATAGGCAATTTTAAATCCTCCGAGTACGAACAGTTAACTACCTTCCCTTTATAAACGGAAGAAAGGGCGACCTTTTGAAAGAACCTGGCCCTTAGAGGGTTAATATAGCTTAGATAAAGGCTGTGAATAAAAATATAAAAAAATGGGATATTTCAAGCCACGACAGACCCATTACCAAAACAACCAATCAAAATTAGTTGTGAGAAAGTAAAAACATACGGAAACAATTCCAGAAAAATCAAAGGGCCAATAAACCATGATGTTCAGGCTATGACTATGCGTTGTCCACCAATGAAACGTTAAAAAGTTTTCACAGTCGGAAATTCGGAGTTGCTTTGATTACCCGAGGATTCGCCACTTATCTCGAATTCTCGATTGCCAATACTTTAGCGTTTGATAGTAAAGGGAGACACCCGGTAGCTCAATGAGGTTAATCACCGTATCCATCGAGGGAGAACTTGCAATACATCGCGCTCAGCTTCACGACACAGCCCACCGCACCGCAGCTCGCGAATACAAATCATTTTTAGGAGACCCCACGCATCGTAACCCTCCCATCCCAATTCAAGATGTTTATGGAAACGTGTGAATACTCGCCTGAAATCTGGGCTCTTGGGAGATATGGGTTTTAACACTAGGCTGTTTCCGCTTTCGTAAAATAACAAATTAGTACTCGTTGCTGATTGGTTGCGATTGATTTTGATGGGAAATCACATATGAAAAATAATATAAAAAAAAAAAAATAATAAAAGTAATATTTCTGTGAAATATTCATGTAAACAAACCCTCCTGAGTCTAAAAAATGACGTTTAATGGTAGCACTCTGTGATTGATTGGCCCACACCGGTTTCCATACATCTTGTGCCCAATTAAAACTTTAGCAATTTAGCAATGGAGGATGTGTAATATTCTCAATCGTAACGCAGTAATTTCGTTGTTATCCTATTTGAACCCCGTCACTGTCTTCTTTATTACTTAATATCATTTTCTCGCTACCTTTCCTCCAAAAGTATTTACAAATAGTTAAGTAACTCATGAAAGTTGTCTCAAATTATTTACAGTTTTTAGAATTGAAACATGAAGTTTGATAACTTGACACTGATGGACTCATGTCACCAGTGGCGCACCGAGAACTTTAGCTTGGTGGGGGGTTTCACCGCAAATTGTCCATTTTCTGAGGCCTTGGGGGGGGGGGGGGGGGTTAGAAAGCAATTTTGGCCGAATATGACCTTTTTTAGGGCAAAATCTTGATGCTTGGGGGGGGGGGGGTTGACCCTTAAACCACCCCTTTCGGTGCGCCACTGCATGTCGCTGACTGGCATGATCATTGATCGGGCATTGGCTCACCTGAAAAGTGTTCGAAGGAATTTCTGCGCATTTCGAGCGCCTCCTAGAACTTGTCTTGTCCCCCCCCCCCCCCAATCCCCAGCGTAGGAGTGGACACGCGCGTTATTTTCCTCGCAGCTATTGGACCTCGAAAATAAGCATAAACCTGAGCAAGTTTGTTTCTCTTCGCGACTCACTCTGATATATCGTAGAAATCCCCACCTGTTCACTGTCATCTTCCTATACTAAACATTCCTTCAGCCATGCGGCGTCGAAGAGTCGAGGACTATTGCCAATTTTTTTCCCCCCACTCCTTTTTTCCTTCTTTCTTTTATCTCTCACAAATTAAACATTCGTTTCAAGGACAGCTGCGTGTCCTTAGTGTAAATGACACTCAGCGCACTGTGGTCGATGTTTCAAATTCCGGTGAAAATTATTGGCCTCGGCACCAATGAAAGTTATACCGTGTAATAATTAATTGATTCTGGAGTTTAATATTGCGATAGAAGCCTTTGATTTCCACCTTTTTGCATATCGCTTGTACTCTCCAGAAGTAGTTTCACGCCTTCAAGCTGCTAGAGAAAATGTAAGCAATTAGAAGAGAATGAATTTAAGCTTGAAATTTTTATATTTGTAACGACAAGGCAACCACTCTATTTCAAATTGAAGCAATATTCACAGCCTGCTGAAACGGAAAAATGAGCGCTGCTAAAGAATTGGGTAGCAATTTGAGTTCTTGCCAAAGTTTTCCCTTTATTGTCGAGTTGTGCCAATAAAATAAATTAGTTAAGTAATTAGTAAATAGATAAAAGATAAGTAAATGAGTACATTAATAAAGAAAGAAATAAATGAATAAATGAATGAATGAGAGGGAATGAACACTGGCAAATTTGTCGCACGCTCTATGGGCGCAGGTGTCCAGCTTATATACCTAAATCCGCCTTATTTATTTATTAACTAAAACTCCTCAGCTTTATATAATGGGTTCTTTGCCCTTTTTCAATGTTGCCTTACTTATATACGTTAACGCAGAATGTGATTTTCACAAAAAATGACAAATACGCAAATCAGTTGAAATTTTTTTATTTCAGCGATAAATCTCAAAAATAAGTCTAACTGTTGATCAGAGGAACTCTCTTCAAAATTCGGTATAAAAGTCGCATTGAAAGTTTCATCGTATATGAATCTACTCGCATCATATCGCACCGTCGCTCCACAAACAACTTTCCAAACAGAAGCCGGCTGCGGCAAAACATTGACATAATTAATAGGTTTTCTTTCGAAATTGAATGAGGAGTTTCCTAAAATGACATACCGGAAAAACGGTGTTGTAATTTCAGCAAATTATTTACCGAGATACTTCACTGATTGGTCGAAATTAATCGATCCAATGCTTTGTGCTTTAAGTTTGAATATTATGTCGAGCTTTAAATGGCAAGCACGATTTGTACTCTTTTGTCTTGACTCGAAAGCCCGAAGATTCGCTCTCATGGCAACTGAACTATTTCGGTGATACCAGCTACTCTAATCGACCGGTATCGATCACACTTTTTATAGAAGGGGTGGTACGGAATCAGGCTGAAACTACTTTGTTTTATGGTCGTTATTGTATGGAAAGTATCTTCTCGTAAGCGGTAATTTTCAAACGTTATCTCCTCTCAAGTGTTCACATGCACGCTCTTTTAAAATATGTGGATTCAGTAACTTTTTTGGTAGGATTATTGGGAATAAGCCAAAAATGCCGGAAAGCTCTCGCGACCTTTTTTTCAAGTTTTGTAGCCGAGCACTGGGACTTTGAATCATTAATTATTCATTATATTATTGTGTTAAATGTATCCAGTGGCGTAACATGCAGTCTGACAACGCTGCATTTTGTCCATTAAAACTCATGAGAAAGATCGAACTCTTGGGTTCACAGTGAACACGATGCAATTGAGAGTGCGTTTCAGAAATGTCGGCGCACCCAAACCGATAAGTTCTCTTTTGCGAATTTTCAATTTTCGTTCCTCTAAATCGAAACAATACTTGCCTATGCGACTTTCACTTTTGATTGTAAAGCGTTCCTCAATTGAATTCGACGCTCGCAATGCAAAACGCGTTCGTATTTACCATGTTATGTGAGAGGAATGACATTGGTAAATTCCACAGATTATCGCAGTCTAGGTGCGCCTGCACTTTTGAAACTACTTACCTCTACCCGTAATTTTTCTAAATATGTGCGTTTATCTTTTATTGAGCCTTGTGTTGGAACTGTAATAATTAACTAACCGTTTTGTTTCCTTTCTGTTTCAGGTAAGCGTTTTGACTCTGTGGTCTTCTCTGTAAAAGATTTAATGTTTCGTGAGTTGGCATATTACTATTACTATAAGTTCTGTTACAATGATGTTAATTTTTTTTTTAACGATTTATTTATTGGGGATCAAGAATTGGTGTAGAGCACAGTTGAGCAAATGGCAACTGACAGTGACCAGTGGTGACTTGTGCAATGTGGAATTGTAATTTTTTTAAAATAACTGATTCAGTAATCAGTCTCAGCTAGAATCGATTTTTTACGTGGCTTTAAATGGCAAAAAGTATTCGGGTCGTAAATTATAATCAATTACTATTAGCACGATTACGGAGTATTTGATAGACGTCGAAAGAACGGTCATTATACTCATTCATCTTCTCGAGTTGTGTCGCAGAGACCCGGGAGCCCCTTGAGATTTCGTCTGGGGTGTATACCTTTATTAATGGAAAGTTTTCACCGAGTTTAGGGTCATACTATGCCAAATACAATGATTTTATTTACGTGAAAGTAGCTAACCTCATCAACTGTTTACGAAGCAAGTGATTGGTACCGCTCCATGACCATCCCTATTATCCCAACCGCCTTGATGAAGAATTGAAGAATAATTAGTTCATCAGCTGTATTTTATTTAGCAAACAAGTTGTTTTCGTCAGCAACGTTAGACCCTTTCGCTTACCCTAAAGCCAACAAATCCCGTTGAAAGGAACGAATTATTGACAATTGTTGGCGAAATGAAATACGGTCATTATTATATCATACCATTTCAGCCTCACTGTGGTGGTATTCTATCAACTGAAAAACCATATGAAAAATAATCGCAAATTCCTCCAGAGTGGCATGTAAACCTTGCGACACATTGTTTCGTAACAAGCTCGAAACTTCCTTCCTTCTTTTCCCCGCTGCTCTGAAATAGTCGGGCATACACCTCAAGAATTTCTGAAATTCCAGTATGCCTCTAGAGTCTGAGAAAGCGATTCTATCATCCTGTGATGCGCATGTAGTCATTACATTATGTCAGATTGACTGCAGCGCAGTGGCGCACCAAGAACTGTAGTTTGGTGGGGGTTTCACAGCAAATTTTCCATTTTCAGAGGCCTTAGGGGGGGGGTTTTGAAAGCAATTTTGGCCGAAGATGACCTGTTTTAGGGCAAAAATCTTGATGCTTAGGGGGGGGGGGGGGGTTAACCCTAAAACCACCCCCTTCGGTGCGCCACTGCTGCAGCGTCAACTTTTCACCATGCTAAGAGAGAGAGGATGGGTATTTTAGAAATGAGCAGTATTTTTTGGTTCGGAAAATGTACACCTTTTTTTGCTGGAAGAAGATTTCAAGTTTTGATCGCGGCTTTTCTTGGACACGGTGATACTAGAAGAGGAATCGCCTGATTCCCTCCCGCAACGGATTTTAATTTCTCGATTCCCTCCCGCGACCAGTTTTTTTCCCCGATTCCCTCTCACAATCAGTTGAATTATTCGGAGTTATAAAATGGCATCATTGCTTTAGTTTTTTTTAAAAAAAAATTGTAAGTCTTGCGTGTGCACAATGCCCGTCGAAACTGTAATTTGTTTTCATTAGGATGTAGCGACTGGGTGGCTGACAACATTTGATCAAACTCTGCTTTTTAATTCAAAAAGTAGAGGAAGGGAACTTTTTACTTTTTATTTCGTGTATTTTTGCCGATTTTGCCGCATTAATATCAATCACAACAACAGTCTCTTGCTAGTTGTTATCATAATGTATCACTTCGATAGCTGATGATCGATAGATATATCACAGAAGCTCAGCTCCATTATATTGTTGCTGTGTTTCGCAACGTTACTATGAAGCAAGGTTACCATTTTATATTTCCGAATAATTTAATAGGGAGGGATTCGGAAATCGGCCGCAGGAGGGAATCGGGAAATTAAAATCAATTCCGGGAGAGAATCGGGCGACGCGCGACGGACGCCCGCCCCAAAGACATCTTCGACCCCTCAAGTTTATTTGCGTTGAAGTTGAAACGTCAGAACGCGTTGTGACAAAACTCTCCGCACCAAGGGATCAGCGAGCGGGCGTATACTTCCGTAGTATCTCCTTATTTATCGTTGAGTAAAATTGATTGTAAATAGTAAATAAGAAGAAGAAACAATCTTTCACTTAGAATGTCTTAATCGCAAGAAAATTGAGATTTTTCTATCAATTTATCCTATGACGCACTGAACTTTATCGTTGCTAAACGCAGAGTTATCTTGTTGGAAGTTGAGTGAATTTTGCTTATCTTTGTAGTTTAATTTTTCTCCAGTTTACCATCAGGCTGAAAACCCTAAGCCGCGGAAGGTTGAATAATTGAATAACAATTAAAAAGGGATTGCACACTGCACAGCTATGGCAGCTAAATCTCCTTTTCAATCTTCCACAGAGAGCCTCTGCTCTTTAATTCTTTTTATGCAGATTCCCTCCCGTGTTTTAAGCTTTTCATCGCGCTCGAAGTCGAATATTTTAAAGTTCTAAAGTAATAAAGCAATCATAGTGAAGCTGGAAACGGATTTTAGTTGAAACTGTATATTACTCTTTATATGGATCTGAATTGCAAGTTTTCAAATGGAGAGAACTTTTTGGAAATGGAAATGCGGGAAAACACCATTTCGCTTTATTGTCTCCACAGTGGGAATATGCGGGAATTAATTTGGGAGATGGGAGATTTTAATGAGATCATACTTGAATACAGCGTGGTGGAAACCGTCGAAATCAACATCCTTTATGTTGCGCAGTGCCATTTCTGTGTATCGACTGCGTTTTTTGTTTTTTGTTTTTTTTTTTTTTTTTACCCCCTGCCAGAGATCAGTGGTGCATTTAGAATTTCGTCTGCCTCTCTCTTGGTCCATTTAAATGAATGTGCTAGAAGAGGACGGAGCTAAGGGCTAAATTAACTTTAAACACGGGCTGAAAGTCGCGTGATAAAAGCTCCTCTCTCTAGATCCTTTTTCAATGCATTCATGACCATATGCGGACAAAGACAGAGAAAGTCCAAGTTCCGCGATGCTTTACTGTATGAGTGATCTGCGTCGGCGCACAGTGGAGCGAGTTGATTGGGGGGGTCGGACATGGAATATATATATAACTAAAAATGCAAATTTGAATGTTTTCAAAGTCTAAAAACAAACTGTAAAGGGTGATTCTGGTAGGAAATTTTACCGTAAAACCAATGGAACTACTTTCAAACTTCTACGTTGCGTATTAACAAAGATACATGCGTTGAAAGTCGCCACGCCATGTCCGGCCTCTTCCATGGACTCGGTCCACTGTGCGGTGGTTATTGGAATTTTCCTTTCTGCCTCTCTGGCCATTTAAACAATAAAAATTAATTTAATCAATTTAGCCCATATGTCTGTCCTTCTCTGACGCACTTATTTAAATGGAAGGAGAGAGAGAGAGAGAGAGAGAGAGAGAGAGAGAGAGAGAGAGAGAGAAGAGAGAGAGAGAGAGAGAGAGAGAGAGAGAGAGAGAGAGAGAGAGAGAGAGAGAGAGAGAGAGAGAGAGAGAAATTCCTTTATTCGCACATGACGAGGCGCAGGTGCACTCGCCGAAAATTCAATCGCAGTCCTCTCAATTTCAAAGTGTTCAAAAGAATTAGACCCGCTCGAATCGATCGTTAATCCAACCATCATGAGTACGCGCTTGTTTTTCTTCTCGGAGAGCTCGTTAACGCGACTGTACGATCAGCTCATTGGTGTGTCACCGTGCACCGTGCATACATTGAACCTGGTTTTATTGCTTCAATTTCATCAAAATCTTATCGATGTCCGTATTGCAGCCGTGAAATCCAGCTACCAAACAATAAATTTTGATCCTTGAATAGTAATTGTTCTATGTTCATTGAACTCTCTTGCTCTGAAAGAAGGGCTATTTCGCCCTAAATTGGTTTTACTCACCTAATAAGGCAGGAACTCCAACCAATAATGGGTAACTGGTGTCAATTTGATTGGTCATAAGTACATAGAACCAATACAATTATTTTTACAGTATCAATTTCAATTGGCTTGGTACTAATTTATTGATAAGCACCAATTTCATTGATAATTTAAGTCAGCCAAACCAATTCTTTTTTCCAGTCTGGGAAAAATCCAAACTCTGCCGTATACGTAGGATTCCGCTGAAAGAAAATTTAAATGTCAGGGGTGAAATGTCATCACTCGATGCAATTGCACACATTGGTGGCTCGTTCAATCTGGCAACTGTACTTTTTTTCTTTCAACTCCGATTGTCATAAAATTGACTCTGTATACGAATCGAATATTTTACATTATTGTGAATGACAAAAAGCATGATTGCCAGATCGCATGAGCCACCACCACGCCGATTACGTCTCTAATGTGCAGCTTTCTTCCAGTAAAACGGTGTCAAAAAAATGTTCACTTGGGCAGACTCTACTATCACAGCAGCGGCTAGTCATTAAGTGCTAATTTATGCGCTAATGTAATTTACGCGTGGTGATTAAACGATTAAAAGTTGTCCGGCTTGTTTGCTTTAGAGCGTTCTAACGACAAAAGAGTAACCGCGTGGCGCGCGGGCTAGTTAATAGCTTAATGTTTATTGTATAAAGTCTAGTCCAAGACCTGTCGCGTTAGGCACGTAAACGCTCCGAGTAAACCAAAGCAATTCGACTCGACGTCGTCACGTCTACGTCTGCTCGATGCTAGCCAATTCCAGGCAGCTTATTCGTCTAACCTGGTAACCTCTTACCTCTGAGGCCTCTGACCTCCAGACTTCTTTGGGGGCTAATGCCACCGATTGATTCGATCTTAAATCGATCCTGAAAGCGGAAGAGGGTCACGCCAGGTTATATTGCTCCAGGCTCATTCGTTCTCGGTTCTCCCTTCTCCAACTAAAAGGTAGTCGTATACGTCCGTACGTCTGTTCGTTTATGGAACAAAATGGCGCTATGAGATCATTGTCGTATAGCAATAAGATAATAATTATTCTTGCACCCCCCCCACCGCTTTTAGAAAATGTAAGCATAGAAAGGAAGACAATTAAAAAAATGAAGGTTTTCGATGAGGTATTCCTTGGGAGAGGATGAAGGAAAACTTTCCCGGAAGAAATCGAGTGTTCGTATAAAATGATCGTATTTGGTGAGCTGAGAACAATGGTGCCTTTGGTTTTTTCCTAGGTGTCATGGTTTCGGAGATACAAACGTGTAAATTTGTAAACAATCGGGTGTGTAGTGACGTCACTACGCGGAATTCCCATTTAGAACAATGTATTTTGGGCCAAAATCTCATCTCCGGAACAATGAGACTTAAGTAGAAACCAAAGGCATCTTTGTTCTCAGCTCATCAAGTACTTTAATTTCCATCATAAAAAACACAACATTTCAGACCCTTGCAACTGCCCCATTGCGACCATTTCAGGTCTATAAAACAACAGTTGTGCTCTTTTTATAGAAGCACCATTGTGATTGAATAGTAACTTTTGTCTGAAGAGCGTATTTTTTGTTTTGTGGGCTCCATTTCCGGAAATGGCCTCACTCATACGTTCAATACATTCATTAAACAATTGAGAGGGATGGAAGAGATCCGTGACCAACACCTATAAAACTTGATGTTGTTGAACTTTTCGATTTGATACGCCGCGAGTTTACGCTTTGAGACGAGACAAACGATAGGTGAAGTTTAATCTGCGCAGGATCCCGCCGAAACCGGGAGCGTTGGTGGGGTTAGAGGAGGGAACCGGAACCCCTCTCCCGACTTGCCGGCGGGGAAGTCGGGGACGGGGGAGTGAGTCACGCTGAAGCTTTCCAGTCTCCAGTTTACTCCACTGCCTTGCATTTATCACGGGAAGTGCATCTCGTGAGGAAGTCGCGGTAGCGTCAGCCGTGAACTGACCTTTCCCGCCGTTTTACGAGTTGAGTCACTACACGTCAACTTTATCGCGATTCACGGTGCGTGTGATTGTGACTCTTTTTTTCATTTCTTAATTTATTAATTTATTCGTTTTTAATCTATTTTATTTTATTTTTATTTTTCTCGTCATGATGTACGCGTTCTGTTTATTTTTGTTTGTTCAATCGTTTGTTTAACACATTTTTACCACCCCAATCTTTGTTTGTTTGTTTTATTGCCGAAATCCGTTTGTTTTCTATTATTATTTGTGGTTTTTTTCAAGCGCTCCTCCGAAGTTTATTTGTTTAATCGTATCATAAAAATTGCGGGAAAATTACAAGCTTTCTTTTTAACCAATTTTTTCTGAACCACCTTACTATCTGATTTTCTGATTCAATGCATCTTTTCTCTTCATTAATTTTGGATTATTTTGATTATTCTCAAATCCAGTTACGAAAATCTTATTGACGGATTCAAGTGGCACCAGTTTTTGTTTGTTTTAAATCCACAGTTTGCCGCTATAGTGATAGTGAATCGTACCGAAAAAATACGTTTGCCATCCTCGGGTAAATGCGGTAATGCCATCGGGCTGTTAGAGTATTTTTTTTTTTTTTTGTATTTTGTTTCCATTTTGTTTACCTCGGTTCGCTTTAATTGTGCAATAATTTCTGGCTTTTCTTTTCTGGATCCCCTTTTATTTTTCATTAATTTTTCTTTTTCTTTTTTATCAGCGGTGTCAACATGATTAATTTGGCGCTCCATTTTGCCTTTTCCTCAGTTTTGTTTTTGTTTTCGTGCGATTTTTGCGGGAACTATTTGGAATTAATAACCCAACATTTTCGACGTGTTTCAATATAATGTTTTGTCACTGTTGTTTTTTTTTGTTGTTGGTTTAGCGGAGTAAAAATGCGCTCAAAAAAGTGGATTAGCCAGCGTATTCTCTTTTGCGTTTATCTTTGTGCCATTGGTCGGTGAAGCGTGGGAAATGGATTGACTCTTTATTTACTTACAAGTCGTACGTCGCGTCGCCGACTCGCGTGATTCCGCGCATTATTTTTCCCCTTTACCTGCCCTTTGAGGTTCAGTGCGTCCGCGTGTTTCGTGTTCATCGTAATGTGTTCGAAAGCGAGCGCGTGCACGCGAGCTGATACGCTCGTCCAGCACGTGGCCGTTTTCCGTTCGATCGGCGAGAGTCACTTTTTCGCTCGCAGCAATATCTGCCGGACGCGCACCAAGGTGCTTGCATCCACTACCAGGCTTAATGTCCGGGGAAAAGTCACAGGTGCTGTACTTAACCACTCATCTTCTTTTTTTCCATTCGAATTTCCTCACAATATAGTCTAGTATTCATTCATCATTCTTTTACAGAGTAAACAGAAAAGACGCTTGGGTAGCGCTAGCAAAACCTTTGGTAGGAAAATGACCCAGTGGAAGACTTTAGTATCTGAGCGGTAACCTAAGGTTTTTTATCTGTTGCTAATAATGTTGCCAATTGGGCTCCTACAAAATTTTGCTGTAGGGATTGAAGAGTCGATTCTTGCTTAAAAACCCGTAAAAATGACGATGAGAACACTTAAAAATCACGAAGTTCACTCTCAGAATTGGGCTTACAATTAGTGGCGGAGAGACGCAGGTGTCATGGGAGATTCCTATCTAAATTGAGAAGTATCTCTGTTTTTCTGTATAGAGAAAGTGACATAATAGACAGGAATCTCCCATGATACCTTCGTTGAGCCGCCATTACGAACTTGCCGTTTTAGCAGTAATGCGAGTTTATTATTGAATTTTAGACTTTCTTAATGTGATTTTTGTGATTTTCGCTGGTTATTACATCAGATGGTACTATTTATTTGCTTTTAGAAAAAGTTTGCAAGCGCCCCATTGTTAAGTCTTGATTTCGAACTGAGGGCTTCTTTTGTATCATCTGACTCCTATACGTATATCTTTCAAAACTCATAGCAACTCCTCATTAAAATATTCTCAATTTGTACGGATCAAAGGTCGATATACAAGATGAACGGAACAATTTTTCATATTTTTACTACTTACAAGTGCAATCCTCTTTGTCTTTTAATATTCAGGCAGGAACGAAAAGAAAGTAAGTGTTGAAACGCAGCAGTTATGGCTCTCGCAATTAATTTTGTTTTCTCCAGTAAAGTACCCATATTTTCGATGAAAACTTGAGTGTCAAAGTTGGAAGGAGTGAGGTACTTTATACACCTGTCCTAGCTCGCTGTACTGCGTAAATCTCAGAGAGCAAAAGGAGAGGCTCTCAACTCCGAGTGAAAATTACATGAATACCTCTATTTGGAATTCATTAAAATATGCTTATAAGCTTAACGCTGGGAGCTATTCATAAAAAGCAAAAGCGCTCTGTTTATTTATTTTTTATTTTATTTTATTTTTGTGTCGCACTTTTGTTGTATACTTATTACTTTCTTGCGTTCCTTCTCGTTCTCCTCCTCTGGATTTTATTATTTGTTTGAATCGGCAGCAACCAATGTTGCGCAAAGATTGTTTAACGCACGTAACTTACGTATAGCCAAATGACGCTCCCATCCAGATTCCAGCTATCGACCCCCCTCCTTTTCTCTCAAAAATGTTCTCTCCTGTGTCCATCAAAACATAAAACTAGGTTTTACAAGGAAAGATGAGGGGGTTAATAATTTTATCGAAACAATTCTATCTATCCTTGCGTATTCGAACAGACATTCGGGAGTCTCCGGACTGTGTGTAAGATGAAGAGGAACTCCTGATCGTTTGAGCTTTAATGCAATCCACGTGTTTTTCGTTTCAGCGCATACAGATGTATGTATTTCAGTGTAACGAAAGGTTCAAGTAACTTTTATGCTCTTCAGGCGAATTTTCGCGATAGAATATCATAAACAATACCAACCTAACTACAGATTTGAGGAAACTCAATTATTGTGTTTTTAGATGTGTTTTCGGGGCATCGATGGCATAAAGTCGATTTCGAATTCTCCTCCGGACTTGAATTCGAACTCGAATTGATGCCATCGATGACTGAAAACACCGAAAAACTTCGAAAAACACGATCCAGTTTTGTGTCATCCACTGTTGTCATGCCTAGGTTGGCAATGGTTTTGTATAATTTCGTTGGATATATTCGTCGCGAAAATTCGCCTCTAAATGACCAATTTTGCCAAAATGTACTATTTTTTTTTTTTTTTTTTTTTTTTAATTTATTTATTTAACTCAATGTAAAATTAAGGAAACTTCCGTGAAATCTGGCAACATGATTAGTAGCACCTCAATGATCATGGTGGCTTTTAGTATTATTTTATTTTAAACCTCCTACGTACCACCTTATTTCCTTCACTCTTTTTTCTATTCATGCTTAAATCTGCGCCGATTTCGTTATACATGCAAAATGCTGAGTTTCCCAGCTTATTTTGTTTTTTACTGCAATAAACTTGAGCCTCTTCTCATCATTGATTTTTGTTTTGAGTACTTGTCGTCCTTGACCCCCTTGAGCTGTCTTCCCTGATGCAAACCCATTTTATAGAACCATCCAGCTCAACATCGCGGCCTGTGCCTGATTCTTTACATTTCTTTCATCTTTGTCACTTTGCCTTTGATGAAAATCAGCTCAGACGTTAGACAAGTAAATAGCCACTCAATTTTACCTTTAGTATCATTGAGTGGCGTATATTGCAAAGTTTGTCCATTCAAGTCCGTCAAAAGTATCAAAGCTATAGAGCATGTACTGTGAATATTCTCGACGTTGACCTTTTGCATGGGTTCAAATCGTTAAAATTCAAAGTTGCCAGACCGCCGCATGCTACGATACTGGTTCAGTCAGGTTGAATATTTTTATGTATACTGATTATTTAGTAATGATAAATTCAAATATTTCAAATGATCGAAATCAAACGCTCTTGACTAATTGGTGTCAATTAGAATGTCCTTGAACTCCACACCGTACTATGAAATTGTTAGTTGTTGCGTGCCATTTTATCGTACGCAGGAAAACATTTCGCGACAATGTCCTGATTTTTCTGTTTGCAACTACGGCTCGTGACGCGGTAAACTAAACTGACCTTTTACATCCCTGCATTTTTTCTTTTTTTCTGCGAGTCAGGGAGGGAAGCAGAGACAAATAGAGACCCAGCACACCGTATGCTTCCCGTGTTAGAAAAGTGAAGTAAGTTTAGCGGTCACAGTTTTGGTCGGGAGTCACCGGCTGCAACGATAAACATTGCCTACTGTTGAATGGTGAAGCTCAACAAAAGGCTGTGATTGGTTCGCCGTCCTGGAAACGGAAACCGGTTTTGATTTCCGAATGCAAAACACACGCTCATCAGTCAACAGTAGGCAATAGTTGGCTGTTGTTCCGATGAGTTCCGACCAAAATTGAGCCAGAAAAGTGGACACCCGTCGCAAGCTTTGTGCTGAGTCTCTATTTGTCTCTGGAGGGAAGTGAGCCGGTGAAGTGATTTCTGAACGTTGTTTCGTTGACGTCTATATATGCAGAAAAATTGAGACATTTTATCAAAGGCAGCATTTTCAGTTGCCCGCGCTCCCTTTTCAACGTTTCTTGAACTTTGTGCCTCACTTTTCCAGGTGGCTCTATACGTAATAAGTTTGACTTTGAACGAACCATAAAATTAGCTACAGGAATAGGTTCATTATTAAAACACTTTCATATGAATCCTTACATCAGCATGTATTCGTTGTACTTTCAAATTAGTTGAATGCAATTTTTATACAACTTTACTCGGTCGCATTTTTGGAATAGAAAATTTTTACTTTTAAATAACGTATATACGTTTAAATAATAATGTCAAAAAATAGCTAGGAATATAGCAGTGGTATCACTTCAGCAACATTTCATTCTGTACATTGAAAGTCGAAAAAAAAAATCGAGCTGTTGGGTGTTGTGGCGAGCACCCTCAAATTTTATCTTATTCAGGTTTTCAATCAGCCAAATTCAACGTTGCGAAATTGCTCGGCTCGTGACTTTCGGAATTGGTTGAAATCTTAGACGGATAGGTATAAAAATAAACCGTTCCACCAAAAATAATGTCTCGTAACCTTTGCGCTGATCTCAGTTCACAAACTGTTGATTCTCGAAGAAAAAAATCTGTTAGTTGGCATAGTGGCGGATGAATGCACGAGGGCAAAAATATAACAAAAAATGAAAGCTCAGAATTTATCGTTTTCAGCCAATAAATTACGTGCGAAGTAAATTGCCGGAATGAGAATAATTTCGATTGTTATCGAGAGTATTGGTGTAACTTTTCGAGTGCTTTTTGAAATTGGTCTAATTCAGTTGGATAGTTCATTTTTTGCTCAGCTCAGTGGAAAGGAAGAACGAAATCCTATAAATTTAATACCCGTAGGGAAAGAACGAACTTTACGTTACGTTGATAGCAGTTGGTAAATAAATTAGAATCTTGAACGGTGGTTGTTGATGCATTATAAAAAAAGAGCGCCAAGACCACCTGAATCAGGGTTGCCTAGTCGTGCCTTGGAAATAATTCAGTTGAACGTGCGAACGCCTGCACTCAGCTTTGAACCTTTATTTTGAGGGTTCTTTCTTTAAACTTGGCGTCAGGATTCAGGATTAGAACTTAGGAGTTGTGTATGAGGTTTACACGACGCGACGCGACGTTACACTCAATTTATTTTTTAAATTACAGCTCCCAACAAACACTCTTACGTCAGGATGCTGCCAGATTGAAGTCTCCAGAATCTAAATTTTAATACCCTCAACACACATGCCTAATCCTCCTTTTATCCTTACCACATAGAAATAAAGTTAAAGTTTAAAGCGAAGGGTATGTACTCTGTTCAGGGTGAGAAGAAACTTGGAGAGTCAGGTACAAACGCACTATACCTTTCAACACGGCACGCACCGAATTTTCGAGTTCAAGCCATTATTGAGCTCACTGAGGTTTTGTCCAAGTCTACCTTCCACCGCACGCACTGGGATGAAGCAATACCGAGACTTGATTATGACTTTTATTTGTACAAAAGTCAAATTAGAAACGGTTACAGATACGACGAAATGACCGAAGTTCCGGTTTAGGGCCATAACTCGTCTAAATTAGTCGAAATTAACTCCTCAACATCTTTGAAGATTTACTTTTTAAAATATCCAATTGAAAGAGTATTTTAAATTGATTTTCTCAATAGGAAACTGAGGAATTTTAGGAGTCAATGGGGCTCTTGCAAACTTTTGCTATAGGGAATTGAAGAGTTGATTTCTGCAAAAAAAAAGTGTAAAAATAACGATGAGTTCACTAAAAAATCACAAAATTCACTCTCAGAATCGGGCTTAATGGCGGATAGACGCATAGGTAACATGGGAGATTCCCATCTAAATTGAGACATATCTCTGTGTTTCCGTAGAGAAAGTGACACAATAGACAGGAATCTCCCATGATAGTTCCTAATTTGACTTTTGCTCAGATAAAATTCAAAGCGAGCCAATACTCGAAGTATTGCTTCGTCGTGGTGGAGGGTGGTCGACTCGGACTCGGATAGAGCCCCAGTGATAGCAACCATAGAATAAAGATGTAATAGAAGCGACACTGTCGCCGAATCTTCTATCAGAACTCGTTGACCTTGAACGATCTCGAAAAGATGTTTGGAAGGATGTTTCAAATTCTGTAACCTTTTCATTCAACATCATCCACCACCCGTCAGCGCTGCGATTGGCTTATTTTGAATTTCGCGGTGGCTGGCTTATTTGAAATCGTGCGGTGGCTGGCTTATTTTGGATCGGTCATCGGCTGGCTTAGAGTCCCTGTGTATTAATAAATATACAGGGGATATTAAAAATGAAATAAATTATTGAATATAATATATTACGTACTCATACACACTTAAACAAGGACTCTAGGGTGGCTGGCTTATTTTAAATTGCACGGTGGCTGGCTTATTTTGAATCGCGCCGTGGCTGGCTTATTTTAAATCGGTCGTTGAGTGGCTTACAGTCCCTGTATATTAAATTTATAGAGGATATTAAATACTAAATGTACTAAGTATAATTTATTAAATATATAGTTCATTAAATATATTCATGCGCAGAGACTCTAGGTTGGCTGACTTATTTTGAATTGCAAGTGGCTGGCTTATTTTGAATCTCGCGGTGGCTGGCTTATTTCAAGGTCAACGAAAGGAGTTTATACAGAGCCTCATGGAAGTGACGCTTCTATTACGAAGTAATCTTTATTCTATGATAGCAACGGCTTGAACTCAAAGGTTCGGTGCGTACCGCGTTGCAAAGTAGATCTGCCCGAATTCTGAAAAGGAAACGCCGTACAAAGTGCCTTTACTTGGCCGAATGCCGTCGTCGGTCATCTTTTGCTGCTCGTGATGCATGCATGCATGCAGCGTTAATTCTCCCATGCGACCGCCATTTTAGGCTTGGCATTTTCCTTAAAACGCCTTCCGTATAGATCTAAGAGTGAATGTTGAGATATGTTGATGCTTTCAATGTGATTTTTACGCAATTTTACCTGAGAATCGATCCTCCACTATGCTGCAGCAAAAGTTTGCAACAGACCCATTGCTGGAGAGTAAATGGACCCATGCTGTCTCTTTGCATAGCATTTACTATTCACTTTTTCTCTACACACCTCGTACATATTCAGTCTAAGCAAAAATCGGCAACTGTGGGATCACAGACGGCAAAATAAGGCAGGTGGCTGACTGTCTTGTTTTAGGATGAATTAAATAAAACTCTCATCGATTTAACTTATGATGACATTTTTATTATTATTTGTGGGTGACCTGGCGAGCAGCAGAGCATCGCCCCACACTGCATCGAAACAAACAAATTTCTGGACTTGAAAAAAATGTTTTTTCTTTTGAAACATATTTTAGTTTTGATATTTTTTTTTTTTTTTTTACCAAAACCATGTTATTTTACTCATTTAAAGCTCTTAATTGACTGAATTTACACATGTTTACATTATCTCGCTGTTCGTTGTTTGTAAGTTTGATTATTATTCGTCAAACTAAAATTATGTCCGGGAAATTCCTTGGTTCTTCCACTGCGCGCAAATCAGAGGGGTATATGGCGTTTACCAGATCGAGTGTCTGTTATGAGTTTCCGCTTGAGTGAATGGACTCGTGCATTATTTTTATCACTCGGTTTTTGTCAGGAAAATTAACGTTGTCTTGTGCTCCGCCAGGCACGAGACTTCGGTATGATCCATATTTCACTCTCAACGAACCAGACGGTATGAAACCATCGGAGAAAATGAGAGCAGTTTGTCAAAATTGGACGAGCACTGAAAAAAAAAAGTTCTGGCTCTACCGAATACATGCTTCGGGAAGCTGAAGGAGGCATATCCGAAGCAACGTTCTGTGACTAGCGGGCTTTCCGTCGGTAGTAGCGAGCCACATGCTCTAGTAGTCCCGAACCTCTTGCTTCGGCATTGCGATGTAGGCGGGCAACACGTGCAATGACATACAATTAGCAGGACCTGTCGCCATCTTTTCTCTGTTAAGTATCAGAGTAGAACGGGTTCACTCTTGAAATCAATTCACTCTGAGAATTTGTCATCGGCGATCTCTGAAAGAACGCTACGTTACAATTTAGGAGCATATTCACAGAGTTTGCTCACTTAACTAAGCGCGTCGTAAAGGGTGTGCGCCTCGGAGCGCTACCCTTATATACGCAGCAATCAGGCCTCGTTTTCCACAAGCTCTGAGCACCGCAGTGGTAACGCACTGGACCTCGGAATGATTCATCCCCGGTTCGATCCTGGGTAGCGGCATGCTCTTTTTTCACTCTTCTTTATATACATTCCCGAAGCACGTGCTTATGTACTACCGAGCTTTGCTCCGCGAAGCTATCTGAATCAGCACGTGCTTCGGCTCTACCGGAGCATTAGGTGTACTACCGGAGCACAGTTCTTTCAGTGAGACACCGCCGCTGTTGGTTTATTGGCGATCCTGCGCGAGGTGAAAGGGTCAAAGGAAACCTTTCTCTAATCTTGTTTCATGCAGTTTTTGCTTGTTATTCGACGAGATCTTTTGTATATGCGGTGCTTGTAAGGATGACCGCATTCAATTGAACGTTCCTTTCATCCATCCCTCTATCTCAATGTATGTTTTTGGTGTACCTGTACGTTAGGACACTCAAAATATTTTTGAAGTTGCGAGGGAAGAATGAAACGAAGCTCGTAGGTCGTAGGTATCTTGTGAGCCCAGGACGCAGGACTTCGATGATTTTTTAACAAAATTTTCCACGTTTGAACACCGCACCGTCGGACATTTAAATTCTGATTTAAAAAAAAAAATAATAAAAAAAAAAAAAATAAAAAAAAATTAGGATTGAGAGAGTGGGTGAGGGAGAGAGAGAGAGAGAGAGAGAGAGAGAGAGAGAGAGAGAGAGAGAGAGAGAGAGAGAGAGAGAGAGAGAGAGAGAGAGAGAGAGAGAGAGAGAGGAAAGGGAAATGTGATTTTTGAGACAATCTTCATTCCTGTTTTTCACTCAGAATCAATATTGAAGCCACTAAACTCTCATCTCCGTTCTTTCCTTTTCTTCGTCCGTTTACGGAGTAAGTTTCTGCGGGAGTTCGCGTTTTCTCTCAGGTTGCTCGTTACTATCGGGAACAAAAAGAATGTCAGACGACCCCTTAGATTTAGGCGTACGTAGGCCACCTGTAATGTTTAAAATCATTGAGATAAGTACTGCTGGTAGCTCACTTCCAGGAGTCGTTTGACATTCTTTTTGTCTCCCACTTTAACACTATAGTAGCGGCTAGTGGACAATCGATTGTTGCTCACCCCCTTCCTATACGCATCCTTTGAATCTATGCTATAGAATGGATTGTCGTTAGGTTCAACAGAACCGAAAATATCGATTCTTTCTCATAGGCATAGGCGTAGCGTAACCAAAAAAAGTGGGGGGGGGGGGGCTAAAAAGTGAAAAAGTGATGACCTTTTTTTTTTTTTTTTTTTTTTTTTTTTTTTTTTTTTTTTTTTTTGCTTCTCGTCTCAAAGGGATGTTTCAAATTACCTAGAATTAGCCCCTACGTAATATTTTAGCCCCGATTTTTAGCCCCTCCTCCCAAAAAATAAGTGGGGGCTATAGCCCCCTAGCCCCTGATACGCTACGCCTATGCTCATAGGTTCACGCGGACGCGGACTGGTAAAGATCGCAATTAACCTAATTAACCTTCGCGGGATTTGCTTTAATCAAAATGAAAGTTCGGGAGCTTTTTAAACTTCACAACGGTGTTCCAGACTCTAGTCCTAGTTTTGTCTGACGAAGTCTGATAAACTCTGAAGTGCTTTGTCGCGAACAAACTATATGGAAACATGAACAATGTTTAGGTAATGAAAGTTTGAGTGAAATGAGAAAGTTCGAAGAATTTTCTCGTGAACTTTGTGAGCATTCTTCTTTATTTACTTATACACTTCATTTTAATTTTTCGCGTGTTTCTCTGCTGTGATTATTTTCTTTTCCAAATGAAAACTGTCGCTCTGTTGATGAGAAGCCAAGTCTTCGGATCAATCTGTCCTGATGTTTGTTCAAAACTTCCGACTTGACACTTCTCCAAAAGCAACACGTGTTACAGTGGATCTAAAAATGAAGAGGGGGAAAATGTATATATGTTCAGCATCAACATTTATCAAGCTGTGTTTCTTAGCTATTCTTAGACGGACCTTTTCATTTCAATTTCAATTTCCAAAGGCTTTTGTTGCCTTGAATCAGAATCTCTTTATTCCATGAACTGATTTTTTTTGTTTTTGTTTTCTTCTTCAAAATTTGTTAACCCTTTAATCCAGTTAGACCTACATTGGACCGAGTCCAGGAACTTTCATCGGCCGATTAGGACTATACATGATACATCTGTCGTAAAATTTAGTCACGCTAGTGAACTCATTTTTTATTTTTTATTTTATAGACGTTGATTCGGGACACAATTTACGAACCACGAATAGTAAAAATAATATGAGCGGAAGTCCCCCCTCCATCTAGCTACCCCGAGCCAGTAAGTCAAAGTGCATCACCATCCGGTCGATGTTTTCGCGAACCTCCCGCACGAATGCGCCCGCAGCGCTTTGATTGATCCCAATTGATTAGTAATGAAAGTCTTGCTGGGTTCGCCAGATTATACAGCTCACAAGTTGGATTATTTCTAATTAATCTTGACGGGGGTTGTAGATAGGTAGCAGAGATAGTGAGGGATAGACCACATCTAAGTGAGATTATACGTAAGTACTTACGTTCATTCAGTATATCAGGGCGTAAGATACATGGATCAAGGCGTATGTTTGCTGGCGAGTTTTAAATCAAGTGAGTTTTTGCCGTGTGTAGAAATCTCGTACCATGCGAAGAGGCTGGATCGAACTGTAACCTTTGGACATGGACATGGATTTCCTCTCCCTTATATATAGTGTGATTCAATATCACGGCGTTCAAATCCCCAATGATTCATGCAAATTACATGACTTTAATGTGTCAATGTGTCATCTTGGAAACGCTTAAAATATGACATCTTACAACTTTAAAGCCATGGATTTTGTATTTATCATTTTATTCGCTTTTTATACATTATACACACATCTGTTCAATCATGTAGACACTTTATTTTAGTTTAACCCTTTAAGGGCCAAGCCCGAGTAAACTCGTTTTTCTTCTCTAGTCTACTTCACATTGTTTCAGTCTTCATTCCGGATAAACGCGATTATTGATGAAAACATGTGCAATGTAAGATGTCTTCCGGCGCCTTCAATGTGTCGTATAGGCAATTTCAACTCCCCCGAGTACGAACAGTTAACTACCTTCCCTTTATAAACTGAATAGTGGCATCTGTTTGAAATAACCTGGCCCTTAGAGGCTTAACATGGAAATCGACCCTATTGCTAATTTTAACACTTAATGGGCTTAATAAACACTTATTCATTTAGCTTAAAATCATCTGTGGCACGTCAATTTGAAAAGTGTTTAAACATTTTTGCTTGCTGATTTACAGTTTAGAGAATAGGACATCTGATTTGATTTTTCAGCAGAGAAATGAATCATCAACGATTTTCGAAATCACAATTTTTCTGTTTCATTCGTCGCTTCAAAAACTTCACGTCTCAAAAGAATTGTATTTTGATCGTAAATGCAATTCAGGGACCAATAAATTTTCGGTACAGACGGTCGTGCACCCAGATGATTGGTGTGCACCTAAGGCCATTTAAAAGCACAGGTAAACGCTCACCATCCAACGTCTTTCGGGGATCGTCTACACTGAACGTTTATTAGACCCTGATTGATAACGTCCAACCTGAACTGTGCGCAAAACCAAAATGGTTGAAATTAATTTACGAGCCTCCGCACATTTTATCGCAAATTGAAGCCGAGACCAGAAAAACCATTTTGCTTTACTTACCATCAATATTTTAGTAGGTACTCGGATTATTTCTTCTCCATTTTTTCCCATCGGTTAATTGACGCTAAATTATGTTTAGTTCTCTCTTGCCTCATCATGTCTCATTTCAGCGAGCCTTTTAAGCTTACAATTTATCTTGCATAACTTTGCCATTAGTTCTTTCGAGAAATTGTTAGCATCTTCAGTCTAACATATTTTTATTATCACGTCGTTAGTTTGTCCCTGCGTTATCGAAATAAATCATGATGTGCTACCGACTACCGTTTTTCTTCCACCCACCCACCTTCTAATTTCTTTGCCTATCTCTACTGAGTAAACTCAGAGCCTTTTTATACCAACAAGTACCTGTTTTTTGTTTTTTTTTTGGGGGGGTTTTTTTTTGTTTGTTTTTTGTTCCCCTCCCTTCGTTTTCCTTCTTTCTCAATAAAAACAAGCCGGCCAACTTTTATTGATTTGTGAGATTTGTTTCTCACATAAAACCATTTGCAAGTAAGGTATTTGTGTTCGATACCACA